>CM074725.1:10250075-10558929 GCA_037306005.1 Rhinophrynus dorsalis
TCTGTGATCTGATAATTATCACTTCCCATTCTCCTGCACTGTGATCTGACAATTACCACTTCCCATTCTCCTGCACTGTGATCTGACAATTAGCACTTCCCATTCTCCTGCACTGTGATCTGACAATTATCACTTCCCATTCTCCTGCACTGTGATCTGATAATTATCACTTCCCATTCTCCTGCACTGTGATCTGATAATTATCACTTCCCATTCTCCTGCACTGTGATCTGACAGTTATCACTTCCCATTCTCCTGCACTGTGATCTGACAATTATCACTTCCCATTCTCCTGCACTGTGATCTGACAGTTATCACTTCCCATTCTCCTGCACTGTGATCTGACAATTATCACTTCCCATTCTCCTGCACTGTGATCTGACAATTATCACTTCCCATTCTCCTGCACTGTGATCTGACAATTATCACTTCCCATTCTCCTGCACTGTGATCTGACAATTATCACTTCCCATCCTCCTGCACTGTGATCTGACAATTATCACTTCCCATCTCCTGCACTGTGATCTGATAATTATCACTTCCCATTCTCCTGCACTGTGATCTGACAATTACCACTTCCCATTCTCCTGCACTGTGATCTGACAATTATCACTTCCCATTCTCCTGCACTGTGATCTGACAATTATCACTTCCCATTCTCCTGCACTGTGATCTGATAATTACCACTTCCCATCTCCTGCACTGTGATCTGACAGTTATCACTTCCATTCTCCTGCACTGTGATCTGACAATTATCACTTCCCATTCTCCTGCACTGTGATCTGACAATTATCACTTCCCATTCTCCTGCACTGTGATCTGATAATTATCACTTCCCATTCTCCTGCACTGTGATCTGACAATTATCACTTCCCATTCTCCTGCACTGTGATCTGATAATTATCACTTCCCATTCTCCTGCACTGTGATCTGACAGTTATCACTTCCCATTCTCCTGCACTGTGATCTGACAGTTATCACTTCCCATTCTCCTGCACTGTGATCTGACAATTAGCACTTCCCATTCTCCTGCACTGTGATCTGATAATTATCACTTCCCATTCTCCTGCACTGTGATCTGACAATTATCACTTCCCATTCTCCTGCACTGTGATCTGACAATTATCACTTCCCATTCTCCTGCACTGTGATCTGACAATTATCACTTCCCATCCTCCTGCACTGTGATCTGACAATTATCACTTCCCATTCTCCTGCACTGTGATCTGACAATTATCACTTCCCATTCTCCTGCACTGTGATCTGACAGTTATCACTTCCCATTCTCCTGCACTGTGATCTGACAGTTATCACTTCCCATTCTCCTGCACTGTGATCTGACAGTTATCACTTCCCATTCTCCTGCACTGTGATCTGACAGTTATCGCTTCCCATTCTCCTGCACTGTGATCTGACAGTTATCGCTTCCCATTCTCCTGCACTGTGATCTGACAATTATCGCTTCCCATTCTCCTGCACTGTGATCTGACAATTATCGCTTCCCATTCTCCTGCACTGTGATCTGACAATTAGCACTTCCCATTCTCCTGCACTGTGATCTGACAATTATCGCTTCCCATTCTCCTGCACTGTGATCTGACAGTTATCACTTCCCATTCTCCTGCACTGTGATCTGACAATTATCGCTTCCCATTCTCCTGCACTGTGATCTGACAATTATCACTTCCCATTCTCCTGCACTGTGATCTGACAATTATCGCTTCCCATTCTCCTGCACTGTGATCTGACAGTTATCACTTCCCATTCTCCTGCACTGTGATCTGACAATTATCACTTCCCATCCTCCTGCACTGTGATCTGACAATTATCACTTCCCATTCTCCTGCACTGTTATCTGACAATTATCACTTCCCATCCTCCTGCACTGTGATCTGACAATTATCACTTCCCATTCTCCTGCACTGTTATCTGACAGTTATCACTTCCCATTCTCCTGCACTGTGATCTGACAGTTATCACTTCCCATTCTCCTGCACTGTGATCTGACAATTATCACTTCCCATTCTCCTGCACTGTGATCTGACAATCAGCACTTCCCATTCTCCTGCACTGTGATCTGACAATTATCACTTCCCATTCTCCTGCACTGTGATCTGACAATTATCGCTTCCCATTCTCCTGCACTGTGATCTGACAATTAGCACTTCCCATTCTCCTGCACTGTGATCTGACAATTATCACTTCCCATTCTCCTGCACTGTGATCTGACAATTATCACTTCCCATTCTCCTGCACTGTGATCTGACAATTATCACTTCCCATTCTCCTGCACTGTGATCTGACAGTTATCACTTCCCATTCTCCTGCACTGTGATCTGACAGTTATCACTTCCCATTCTCCTGCACTGTGATCTGACAGTTATCACTTCCCATTCTCCCGCACTGTGATCTTACAATTAGCACTTCCCGTTCTCCTGCACTGTGATCTGACAATTAGCACTTCCCATTCTCCTGCACTGTGATCTGACAATTATCACTTCCCATTCTCCTGCACTGTGATCTGATAATTATCACTTCCCATTCTCCTGCACTGTGATCTGACAATTATCACTTCCCATTCTCCTGCACTGTGATCTGACAATTATCACTTCCCATTTTCCTGCACTGTGATCTGACAATTATCGCTTCCCATTCTCCTGCACTGTGATCTGACAATTATCACTTCCCATTCTCCTGCACTGTGATCTGACAATCAGCACTTCCCATTCTCCTGCACTGTGATCTGACAATTATCACTTCCCATTCTCCTGCACTGTGATCTGACAATTATCACTTCCCATTCTCCTGCACTGTGATCTGATAATTAGCACTTCCCATTCTCCTGCACTGTGATCTGATAATTAGCACTTCCCATTCTCCTGCACTGTGATCTGACAATTAGCACTTCCCATTCTCCTGCACTGTGATCTGATAATTATCACTTCCCATTATCCTGCACTGTGATCTGACAATTAGCACTTCCCATTCTCCTGCACTGTGATCTGACAATTAGCACTTCCCATTCTCCTGCACTGTGATCTGACAATTAGCACTTCCCATTCTCCTGCACTGTGATCTGACAGTTATCACTTCCCATTCTCCTGCACTGTGATCTGACAATTACCACTTCCCATTCTCCTGCACTGTGATCTGACAATTAGCACTTCCCATTCTCCTGCACTGTGATCTGACAGTTAGCACTTCCCATTCTCCTGCACTGTGATCTGACAATTATCACTTCCCATTCTCCTGCACTGTGATCTGACAATTAGCACTTCCCATTCTCCTGCACTGTGATCTGACAATTATCACTTCCCATCCTCCTGCACTGTGATCTGACAATTATCACTTCCCATTCTCCTGCACTGTGATCTGACAATTAGCACTTCCCATTCTCCTGCACTGTGATCTGACAATTACCACTTCCCATTCTCCTGCACTGTGATCTGACAATTACCACTTCCCATTCTCCTGCACTGTGATCTGACAGTTAGCACTTCCCATTCTCCTGCACTGTGATCTGACAGTTAGCACTTCCCATTCTCCTGCACTGTGATCTGACAATTAGCACTTCCCATTCTCCTGCACTGTGATCTGACAGTTAGCACTTCCCATTCTCCTGCACTGTGATCTGACAATTAGCACTTCCCATTCTCCTGCACTGTGATCTGACAATTATCACTTCCCATTCTCCTGCACTGTGATCTGACAATTAGCACTTCCCATTCTCCTGCACTGTGATCTGACAGTTAGCACTTCCCATTCTCCTGCACTGTGATCTGACAATTATCACTTCCCATTCTCCTGCACTGTGATCTGACAATTAGCACTTCCCATTCTCCTGCACTGTGATCTGACAATTATCACTTCCCATCCTCCTGCACTGTGATCTGACAATTATCACTTCCCATTCTCCTGCACTGTGATCTGACAGTTATCACTTCCCATCCTCCTGCACTGTGATCTGACAATTATCACTTCCCATTCTCCTGCACTGTGATCTGACAATTACCACTTCCCATTCTCCTGCACTGTGATCTGACAATTAGCACTTCCCATTCTCCTGCACTGTGATCTGACAGTTAGCACTTCCCATTCTCCTGCACTGTGATCTGACAATTAGCACTTCCCATTCTCCTGCACTGTGATCTGACAATTATCACTTCCCATTCTCCTGCACTGTGATCTGATAATTATCACTTCCCATTCTCCTACACTGTGATCTGATAATTACCACTTCCCATTCTCCTGCACTGTGATCTGACAATTATCACTTCCCATTCTCCTGCACTGTGATCTGACAATTATCACTTCCATTCTCCTGCACTGTGATCTGACAATTATCACTTCCCATCCTCCTGCACTGTGATCTGACAATTATCACTTCCCATTCTCCTGCACTGTGATCTGACAATTATCACTTCCCATTCTCCTGCACTGTGATCTGACAATTATCACTTCCCATTCTCCTGCACTGTGATCTGACAGTTATCGCTTCCCATTCTCCTGCACTGTGATCTGACAATTAGCACTTCCCATTCTCCTGCACTGTGATCTGACAATTATCACTTCCCATTCTCCTGCACTGTGATCTGACAGTTATCACTTCCCATTCTCCTGCACTGTGATCTGACAATTATCACTTCCCATCCTCCTGCACTGTGATCTGATAATTATCACTTCCCATTCTCCTGCACTGTGATCTGACAATTATCACTTCCCATTCTCCTGCACTGTGATCTGACAATTAGCACTTCCCATTCTCCTGCACGGTGATCTGACAATTATCACTTCCCATTCTCCTGCACTGTGATCTGACAATTATCACTTCCCATCCTCCTGCACTGTGATCTGACAATTAGCACTTCCCATTCTCCTGCACTGTGATCTGACAATTATCACTTCCCATTCTCCTGCACTGTGATCTGACAATTATCACTTCCCATTCTCCTGCACTGTGATCTGACAATTAGCACTTCCCATTCTCCTGCACTGTGATCTGACAATTATCACTTCCCATTCTCCTGCACTGTGATCTGACAATTAGCACTTCCCATTCTCCTGCACTGTGATCTGACAGTTATCACTTCCCATTCTCCTGCACTGTGATCTGACAATTATCACTTCCCATTCTCCTGCACTGTGATCTTATAATTATCACTTCCCATTCTCCTGCACTGTGATCTGACAGTTATCACTTCCCATTCTCCTGCACTGTGATCTGACAATTATCACTTCCCATTCTCCTGCACTGTGATCTGACAATTATCACTTCCCATTCTCCTGCACTGTGATCTGACAATTATCACTTCCCATTCTCCTGCACTGTGATCTGATAATTATCACTTCCCATCCTCCTGCACTGTGATCTGACAGTTATCACTTCCCATTCTCCTGCACTGTGATCTGACAATTATCACTTCCCATCCTCCTGCACTGTGATCTGACAATTATCACTTCCCATTCTCCTGCACTGTGATCTGACAATTATCACTTCCCATTCTCCTGCACTGTGATCTGACAATTATTGCTTCCCATTCTCCTGCACTGTGATCTGACAGTTATCACTTCCCATTCTCCTGCACTGTGATCTGACAATTATCACTTCCCATTCTCCTGCACTGTGATCTGACAATTATCACTTCCCATTCTCCTGCACTGTGATCTGACAGTTATCACTTCCCATTCTCCTGCACTGTGATCTGATAATTATCACTTCCCATTCTCCTGCACTGTGATCTGACAATTATCACTTCCATTCTCCTGCACTGTGATCTGACAATTATCACTTCCCATCCTCCTGCACTGTGATCTGATAATTATCACTTCCCATCCTCCTGCACTGTGATCTGATAATTATCACTTCCCATCTTCCTGCACTGTGATCTGACAGTTATCACTTCCCATTCTCCTGCACTGTGATCTGACAATTATCACTTCCCATTCTCCTGCACTGTGATCTGACAATTATCACTTCCCATTCTCCTGCACTGTGATCTGACAATTATCACTTCCCATTCTCCTGCACTGTGATCTGACAATTAGCACTTCCCATTCTCCTGCACTGTGATCTGACAATTATCACTTCCCATCCTCCTGCACTGTGATCTGACAATTATCACTTCCCATTCTCCTGCACTGTGATCTGACAATTATCACTTCCCATCCTCCTGCACTGTGATCTGATAATTATCACTTCCCATCCTCCTGCACTGTGATCTGATAATTATCACTTCCCATCTTCCTGCACTGTGATCTGACAGTTATCACTTCCCATTCTCCTGCACTGTGATCTGACAATTATCACTTCCCATTCTCCTGCACTGTGATCTGACAATTATCACTTCCCATTCTCCTGCACTGTGATCTGACAATTAGCACTTCCCATTCTCCTGCACTGTGATCTGACAATTATCACTTCCCATCCTCCTGCACTGTGATCTGACAATTATCACTTCCCATTCTCCTGCACTGTGATCTGACAGTTATCACTTCCCATCCTCCTGCACTGTGATCTGACAATTATCACTTCCCATTCTCCTGCACTGTGATCTGACAGTTATCACTTCCCATCCTCCTGCACTGTGATCTGACAGTTATCACTTCCCATCCTCCTACACTGTGATCTGACAATTATCACTTCCCATTCTCCTGCACTGTGATCTGACAATTATCACTTCCCATTCTCCTGCACTGTGATCTGATAATTATCACTTCCCATTCTCCTGCACTGTGATCTGACAATTACCACTTCCCATTCTCCTGCACTGTGATCTGACAATTATCACTTCCCATTCTCCTGCACTGTGATCTGATAATTATCACTTCACATTCTCCTGCACTGTGATCTGACAATTATCACTTCCCATTCTCCTGCACTGTGATCTGACAATTATCACTTCCCATTCTCCTGCACTGTGATCTGACAATTATCACTTCCCATCCTCCTGCACTGTGATCTGACAATTATCACTTCCCATTCTCCTGCACTGTGATCTGACAGTTATCACTTCCCATTCTCCTGCACTGTGATCTGACAGTTATCACTTCCCATTCTCCTGCACTGTGATCTGACAATTATCACTTCCCATTCTCCTGCACTGTGATCTGACAATTATCACTTCCCATTCTCCTGCACTGTGATCTGACAATTATCACTTCCCATTCTCCTGCACTGTTATCTGACAGTTATCACTTCCCATTCTCCTGCACTGTGATCTGATAATTATCACTTCCCATTCTCCTGCACTGTGATCTGATAATTATCACTTCCCATTCTCCTGCACTGTGATCTGATAATTACCACTTCCCATTCTCCTGCACTGTGATCTGATAATTATCACTTCCCATTCTCCTGCACTGTGATCTGACAATATCACTTCCCATTCTCCTGCACTGTGATCTGACAATTATCACTTCCCATTCTCCTGCACTGTGATCTGACAATTATCACTTCTCATTCTCCTGCACTGTGATCTGATAATTATCACTTCCCATTCTCCTGCACTGTGATCTGACAATTATCACTTCCCATTCTCCTGCACTGTGATCTGACAATTATCACTTCCCATTCTCCTGCACTGTGATCTGACAGTTATCACTTCCCATTCTCCTGCACTGTGATCTGACAATTATCACTTCCCATTCTCCTGCACTGTGATCTGACAATTATCACTTCCCATTCTCCTGCACTGTGATCTGATAATTATCACTTCACATTCTCCTGCACTGTGATCTGACAATTATCACTTCCCATTCTCCTGCACTGTGATCTGACAATTATCACTTCCCATTCTCCTGCACTGTGATCTGACAATTATCACTTCCCATTCTCCTGCACTGTGATCTGACAGTTATCACTTCCCATTCTCCTGCACTGTGATCTGACAATTAGCACTTCCCATTCTCCTGCACTGTGATCTGATAATTATCACTTCCCATTCTCCTGCACTGTGATCTGATAATTATCACTTCCCATTCTCCTGCACTGTGATCTGATAATTATCACTTCCCATCCTCCTGCACTGTGATCTGACAATTAGCACTTCCATTCTCCTGCACTGTGATCTGACAATTAGCACTTCCCATTCTCCTGCACTGTGATCTGACAATTAGCACTTCCCATTCTCCTGCACTGTGATCTGACAGTTATCGCTTCCCATTCTCCTGCACTGTGATCTGACAATTATCACTTCCCATTCTCCTGCACTGTGATCTGACAATTAGCACTTCCCATTCTCCTGCACTGTGATCTGACAATTATCACTTCCCATTCTCCTGCACTGTGATCTGACAATTATCACTTCCCATTCTCCTGCACTGTGATCTTACAATTATCACTTCCCATTCTCCTGCAGTGTGATATGATAATTATCACTTCCCATTCTCCTGCACTGTGATCTGACAGTTATCACTTCCCATTCTCCTGCACTGTGATCTGACAATTAGCACTTCCCATTCTCCTGCACTGTGATCTGACAATTATCACTTCCCATTCTCCTGCACTGTGATCTGACAATTATCACTTCCCATCCTCCTGCTCTGTGATCTGACAATTATCACTTCCCATTCTCCTGCACTGTGATCTGACAATTACCACCTCCCATTCTCCTACACTGTGATCTGACAATTATCACTTCCCATTCTCCTGCACTGTGATCTGACAGTTATCACTTCCCATTCTCCTGCACTGTGATCTGATAATTATCACTTCCCATCCTCCTGCACTGTGATCTGACAATTATCACTTCCCATTCTCCTGCACTGTGATCTGACAATTAGCACTTCCCATTCTCCTGCACTGTGATCTGACAATTAGCACTTCCCATTCTCCTGCACTGTGATCTGACAGTTATCACTTCCCATTCTCCTGCACTGTGATCTGATAATTATCACTTCCCATCCTCCTGCACTGTGATCTGACAGTTATCACTTCCCATCCTCCTGCACTGTGATCTGACAGTTATCACTTCCCATCCTCCTGCACTGTGATCTGACAATTAGCACTTCCCATTCTCCTGCACTGTGATCTGACAATTATCACTTCCCATTCTCCTGCACTGTGATCTGACAATTATCACTTCCCATTCTCCTGCACTGTGATCTGACAATTATCACTTCCCATTCTCCTGCACTGTGATCTGACAATTACCACTTCCCATTCTCCTGCACTGTGATCTGACAATTATCACTTCCCATTCTCCTGCACTGTGATCTGACAATTATCACTTCCCATCCTCCTGCACTGTGATCTGACAATTATCACTTCCCATTCTCCTGCACTGTGATCTGACAATTACCACTTCCCATCCTCCTGCACTGTGATCTGACAATTATCACTTCCCATTCTCCTGCACTGTGATCTGATAATTATCACTTCCCATCCTCCTGCACTGTGATCTGACAATTATCACTTCCCATTCTCCTGCACTGTGATCTGACAGTTATCACTTCCCATTCTCCCGCACTGTGATCTGACAGTTATCACTTCCCATTCTCCTGCATTGTGATCTGACAATTATCACTTCCCATTCTCCTGCACTGTGATCTGACAGTTATCACTTCCCATTCTCCTGCACTGTGATCTGATAATTACCACTTCCCATCCTCCTGCACTGTGATCTGACAATTATCACTTCACATTCTCCTGCACTGTGATCTGACAATTATCACTTCCCATTCTCCTGCACTGTGATCTGACAATTATCACTTCCCATTCTCCTACACTGTGATCTGATAATTACCACTTCCCATTCTCCTGCAC
This sequence comes from Rhinophrynus dorsalis, assembly GCA_037306005.1. Classification (NCBI taxonomy): domain Eukaryota; kingdom Metazoa; phylum Chordata; class Amphibia; order Anura; family Rhinophrynidae; genus Rhinophrynus; species Rhinophrynus dorsalis. The sequence continues at coordinate 10,259,839 of CM074725.1, forward strand.
TGTGATCTGACAATTATCACTTCCCATTCTCCTGCACTGTGATCTGACAGTTATCACTTCCCATTCTCCTGCACTGTGATCTGATAATTATCACTTCCCATTCTCCTGCACTGTGATCTGACAATTAGCACTTCCCATTCTCCTGCACTGTGATCTGACAGTTATCACTTCCCATCCTCCTGCACTGTGATCTGACAATTATCACTTCCCATTCTCCTGCACTGTGATCTGACAATTATCACTTCCCATTCTCCTGCACTGTGATCTGACAATTATCACTTCCCATTCTCCTGCACTGTGATCTGACAATTAGCACTTCCCATCCTCCTACACTGTGATCTGATAATTATCACTTCCCATTCTCCTGCACTGTGATCTGATAATTATCACTTCCCATTCTCCTGCACTGTGATCTGACAATTATCGCTTCCCATCCTCCTGCACTGTGATCTGACAATTATCACTTCCCATCCTCCTGCACTGTGATCTGATAATTAGCACTTCCCATTCTCCTGCACTGTGATCTGACAATTATCGCTTCCCATCCTCCTGCACTGTGATCTGATAATTAGCACTTCCCATTCTCCTGCACTGTGATCTGACAATTAGCACTTCCCATTCTCCTGCACTGTGATCTGACAATTATCACTTCCCATTCTCCTGCACTGTGATCTGACAATTAGCACTTCCCATTCTCCTGCACTGTGATCTGACAATTATCACTTCCCATTCTCCTGCACTGTGATCTGATAATTATCACTTCCCATTCTCCTGCACTGTGATCTGACAATTAGCACTTCCCATTCTCCTGCACTGTGATCTGATAATTATCACTTCCCATTCTCCTGCACTGTGATCTGACAATTAGCACTTCCCATTCTCCTGCACTGTGATCTGACAATTATCACTTCCCATTCTCCTGCACTGTGATCTGACAATTATCACTTCCCATTCTCCTGCACTGTGATCTGACAATTATCACTTCCCATTCTCCTGCACTGTGATCTTACAATTATCACTTCCCATCCTCCTGCACTGTGATCTGACAATTAGCACTTCCCATTCTCCTGCACTGTGATCTGATAATTACCACTTCCCATTCTCCTGCACTGTGATCTGACAATTATCACTTCCCATTCTCCTGCACTGTGATCTGACAATTATCACTTCCCATTCTCCTGCACTGTGATCTGACAATTATCACTTCCCATTCTCCTGCACTGTGATCTTACAATTATCACTTCCCATTCTCCTGCACTGTGATCTGACAGTTATCACTTCCCATTCTCCTGCACTGTGATCTGACAATTAGCACTTCCCATTCTCCTGCACTGTGATCTTACAATTATCACTTCCCATCCTCCTGCACTGTGATCTGACAATTAGCACTTCCCATTCTCCTGCACTGTGATCTGACAGTTATCACTTCCCATCCTCCTGCACTGTGATCTGACAGTTATCACTTCCCATTCTCCTGCACTGTGATCTGACAATTATCACTTCCCATCCTCCTGCACTGTGATCTGACAATTACCACTTCCCATTCTCCTGCACTGTGATCTGACAATTATCACTTCCCATTCTCCTGCACTGTGATCTGACAATTAGCACTTCACATTCTCCTGCACTGTGATCTGACAATTATCACTTCCCATTCTCCTGCACTGTGATCTGACAATTATCACTTCCCATTCTCCTGCACTGTGATCTGACAATTACCACTTCCCATCCTCCTGCACTGTTATCTGACAATTACCACTTCCCATTCTCCTGCACTGTGATCTGATAATTATCACTTCCCATCCTCCTGCACTGTGATCTGATAATTATCACTTCCCATTCTCCTGCACTGTGATCTGACAATTACCACTTCTCATCCTCCTGCACTGTGATCTGACAATTACCACTTCCCATCCTCCTGCACTGTTATCTGACAATTACCACTTCCCATCCTCCTGCACTGTTATCTGACAATTACCACTTCCCATTCTCCTGCACTGTGATCTGACAATTAGCACTTCACATTCTCCTGCACTGTGATCTGACAATTATCACTTCCCATTCTCCTGCACTGTGATCTGACAATTATCACTTCCCATCCTCCTGCACTGTGATCTGACAATTATCGCTTCCCATTCTCCTGCACTGTTATCTGACAATTATCACTTCCCATTCTCCTGCACTGTGATCTGACAATTATCGCTTCCCATTCTCCTGCACTGTGATCTGACAATTATCACTTCCCATTCTCCTGCACTGTGATCTGATAATTATCACTTCCCATTCTCCTGCACTGTGATCTGACAATTATCGCTTCCCATTCTCCCGCACTGTGATCTGACAGTTATCACTTCGCAGGTTAATAACGAACCGGGGGTGAAACTGTCACTTTATAGAGGAAAAGACCAGGCAAGTGATTCTTCTCCTGACAATAAAAGGTGAGAACACAGCGGCCTCGTCTCCTCCCATCAGTGAAACCACCCCTCCCCTTTAACCCTGGGAGTGCCAAATAGATACCGAATGCATTGTGAGGATTAACAGGTAGCTTTACTCTAGGAAGAAGTTGTTCATAATTTGTTTAACTCTTAGCGTGCTAGAGGGGTATGCAAAGCATCGCAGAGCAATATGTTGCATACCTCTGTGGCACTCAAAGGGTTAACACATTGGTCTACCTAGGTAGGTGTCCTCAGGTAGGTGTCCTGACCTCAGGATGCCCCAGAATCAAAGGAGCCCTGCAGTGTGTATTATTTATATGTATCCTAAATGAAAAGGGGGGGGGGGGTTGTGTTGGTCACCTTAACCCTTTCAGTGCCACAGGGGTATGCAAACCCATTGAAAAGCAAAGTGTCGTATACTCCTCTGGCATGCAAACAGTTAACCCTGTAAGGCCCAGAGTGGGGTGCAACACGTCTCTTTACACTGTGCGTCCTCTAGTCTTAAAGTGAAACGGTTACTTTATACCAAACAGGGGATTTCCAGAGAATGTTCATAGTCACCTATATTTATGTTTATTATTTTTAGTTAAAGCAATAGATCCTGAGCTATTCAACCCTTTGAGTGCCAGACAGGTATCCAGCGCTTTGTGTTGCATTGCTCTGGTACCTCTCTGGCACTCAAATGGTTACCTTTGTCAGTTTATGCACCTGAGCTAGTACTACCCTACATGAAGCGGCACTTACCTTACTATGGACAGAAAATCCTCATGGCCCTTATGAATTTTTGCCTTGTGTCTTTGTTCGCTCCATTCTGGATGACAGCTGGGGGCAGATAAGACAGTTGCTGGCAGTTTTATTTTTTTCTGAATGTTGTCCGTTAGGTTAATAGCTTGGTATCTGTTAAGTTAGTTTAGATTAGGGTTAGGGTGAGTCTCTGTTAGGATTGTAGGCTGTATCCGTTAGGTTTAGGTCAGTCTCTAGAATGTCACCAGGTCAGTATTGTTATGTTAGGTCAGTCTCTGTTAGGATTGTAGGCTGTATCTGTTAGGTTTAGGTCAGTCTCTAGAATGTCGCCAGGTCAGTATCGTTAGGCTTAGGTCAGTCTCTAGAATGTCGCCAGGTCAGTATCGTTAGGTTTAGGTCAGTCTCTGTTAGGACTGTAGGCTGTTTCTGTTAGGTTTAGGTCAGTCTCTAGAATGTCACCAGGTCAGTATCGTTAGGTTTAGGTCAGTCTCTAGAATGTCGCCAGGTCAGTATCGTTAGGTTTAGGTCAGTCTCTAGAATGTCGCCAGGTCAGTATCGTTAGGTTGGGGTCAGTATGTGTTACGATTGGGGGCTGTATCTGTTCAGTATGGGTCAGTATTGGTTAGGTTATAGTCAGTCTCTGTTAGGTTTGGGGGAGGTTTTAGGTTAGTACTTAGGTTAGGCTGGGGATGGTTTAGGTTAGTACTTAGGGTAGGCTGGGGTTGGTTTAGGTTAGTACTTAGGTTAGGCTGGGGATGGTTTAGGTTAGTACTTAGGGTAGGCTGGGGATGGTTTAGGTTAGTACTTAGGTTAGGCTGGGGATGGTTTAGGTTAGTACTTAGTTAGGCTGGGGTTGGTTTAGGTTAGTACTTAGGCTGGGAATGGTTTAGGTTAGTACTTAGAGTAGTCTGGGAATGGTTTAGGTTAGTACTTAGGTTAGGCTGGGGATGGTTTAGGTTAGTAGTTAGGGTAGGCTGGGGTTGGTTTAGGTTAGTACTTAGGTTAGGCTGGGGATGGTTTAGGTTAGTACTTAGTTAGGCTGGGGTTGGTTTAGGTTAGTACTTAGGCTGGGAATGGTTTAGGTTAGTACTTAGAGTAGTCTGGGAATGGTTTAGGTTAGTACTTAGGGTAGGCTGGGGTTGGTTTAGGTTAGTACTTAGGGTAGTCTGGGGACGGTATAAGTTAGTACTTAATTAGGCTGGGGTTGGTTTAGGTTAGTACTTAGGGTAGTCTGGGGATGGTTTAGGTTAGTACTTAGAGTAGTCTGGGAATGGTTTAGGTTAGTACTTAGGGTAGGCTGGGGTTGGTTTAGGTTAGTACTTAGGGTAGTCTGGGGACGGTATAAGTTAGTACTTAATTAGGCTGGGGTTGGTTTAGGTTAGTACTTAGGGTAGTCTGGGGATGGTTTAGGTTAGTACTTAATTAGGCTGGGGTTGGTTTAGGTTAGTACTTAGGGTAGGCTGGGGTTGGTTTAGGTTAGTACTTAGTTAGGCTGGGGATGGTTTGTTAGTACTCAGGTTAAGCTGGGGATGGGTTGGAGGGGTCTTAGGTTAGGATACACTTAGGGTACTTAGTTTGCTTCATATTTAGGGCAACATTTTAAACGTGTCCTTTTCACAATGGGGACTTTTTACACAAGTTATAAGCAGTGTAACATTTCGGGTATATATCCCTTTAACTGCAGGACACTTATTTACTTTGGACTGAGCAGGACTGTAAAGGAAACACCGGCATTTAAAGGGATCTCTGTCACCTTAAAGTACAGGAGAGGGGGGGCAGGCGGGGTTATTTGTTCTTAGTGAGAGGAGGAGGGAGCGATGGGAAGGGAGGAGACAAGTGGGAAGGGAGGGGTGAGAGGGGGCAGGTTGGATGAATTCTCAGGTGAAACTCAGAGCTGGAATTCTATCCACCTGTTCACATACCGGAGGTACCTGCGCTTCCTAAACCCACAGACAGCGAGTTCCCAACCTCTCGGCTACACCTGAGATATCAGCACACCTGTTCACATACCGGAGGTACCTGCGCTTCCTAAACCCAGAGACACAGAGTTCCCAACCTCTCGGCTACACCTGAGATATCAGTACACCTGTCCACGTACCGGAGGTACCTGCGCTTCCTAAACCCAGAGACACAGACTTCCCAACCTCTCGGCTACACCTGAGATATCAGTACACCTGTTCACATACCTGTACTTCCTAAACCCAGAGACAGCGAGTTCCCAACCTCTTGGCTACACCTGGGATATCAGCACACCTGAGATATCAGTACACCTGTTCCCTGGCACAAAAAGGGTGACTAACCTGAACATGGCACAGCTGCCCTTTCTCGCTCTCATCCTTGTAGGAGGTAAGTGATGGTACGAGGCTGCTGTACTGAGATCCGAAGCAAAACAAATTCACTATAGGGGACAAGTAACAATTCCTAAAATGTCTCTTGATTTTAAATTGGGTCTTTAACCCTTTGAATGTTAGAGAAGGCTCTCCAATGTTCAACGGAGTTGTCTAAGTGGTGGGGGGTGCGCATGATCAATAGTTACAAATATATACAAGGGGGCATCCTTTAAGCCTCAGGGAAGACCATTTTAACTAAAAGAAAGGCAGGGATTTTTTTTCAGTAAGGGCGGTAATGATGTGGAATCCTGTGCCGCAGGAAACTGTATTTTAAAAAAAAAAAAAAAAAAAAAAATTGGATGCCTTTTTAGGTCAGGGCAATACTGGGAATTATGACAGTTGGCTACAATGCAGATATAACGTGATCCAGGGAAATTCGCCTTTTAAAGTCAGGAAGAAACGTATTTACCCAGTTTGGGCCTAATTGGTAATGGCTTTGATAGGGTGTTTTTTTGTTTTTTTTCCTTCCTCTGGATCAGCAAAAACAAAGTGGGAAGCGCAAATCTGAACTAGAAGAACACATCTTATTTTAACCTCATTAACTGTTACTGTGTCTTTAAATAAATGGGAATTTTTATTCACATTCCCTCATGCAGACATTCTTCGGTTTTGCTTTGTACGTCGGCCTCCTCCCTTTTGGCTAATGAGTAGGAATTTGTACTCGTCCTCTATGGGGTGTAGGTTTAAAAGAAAACTAGAGGAGTTCTGGAGCAAACCATTTGCACTATAGGAGAGAGAAGAAATTCCAAAAATCCCCATTGACTTTAAATGGCGATTTTAACCCTTTGAATGCTAGCGAGGTCTCGAGTTGGAGACCTCTCTAGCATTCAAAGGGTTAAAATCCCCATTTAAATCACTTGGATTTTACTTATCCCCTATAGTGAAAATGGTTTGCCCCAGAACGTCTCCACTTTTCCTTTGACCGTATGGCGCAGTTGGATTACTCCAGAATTGCTGTCGTTTTTATTCACCTGCAGTAAAATGTCTGATCTTGGCCTCTGTGGAGCGACTGTCACTTCTTACAATTCACAGTTTGGTAGAAAAGAATCAAAATCCAAATGATTTAAATTTTAAAGTAAATAAACGAGTTGCCATAGCTAAAAAAGTAATGGAGGGAATGGCTTTAACCAATACCAGACTAATCTCATTAAAATTAAAATATTCCCATTTGTGTATTGTTGTCAGTCCTCGTTTTATAACCAATGCCCTGTCTATTCACACCGGGGAAAATTGTAAAAAAAAAATAAAAAATTGGTAAATCATAAAAAACTACAAACAGAACCTGATTAGATTCCATTGCAATTGATATTTATTATCTCTTGTGTCATCCAGTGAAGTCTGTGGATACATTTGTACATAAAACCCTTGATTAAAGCAATTGCTAACCCTTTGAGTGCCAGAGGGGTGCACAACACATTGCTCTGCAATGTGTTGTGCACCCCTCTGGCACTCAAAGGGTTAACTGCAATGGAATCCAGGCCTAAGCCTGTAATGTGATGGACACTGGTCAGGCATGTAGAATGGATTACAGTTTTACAGACTGGCCCTGTGTGTTAGTGTGATTTTAATCGATCGTGTGTGATTTGTGTGCTTTAATATACAGTACTTATCGTGCTGGTTTTTCATATGTTTATTAGTGCGTTGACTCCCAAACAAGAACCTGCTTGTTATAAACTCGCTCTACAGACGTGAATAATTGTGTTTTTAATGTGAATGGCACCTGGTCTGGGAAGGTTTTATGCTAAAGGAAGATTTTTGCAATACAACAGTGACTTTATAAACATCCCTACCTGACAATAAAGGAAGACTGTGTCCATTCAGTTGTTTTTGGACTGCAATTCCCATCATTCTTAGATGACCAGTGGCCAGGTGAGAATGATGGAAATTGTAGCTGAAAATCAAATGAAGGGCCACAATTAGGGGTATCGTTCAGTAATTAATGAGGGGAGGAAAGCCTCAGGTCTCATAATAACACATTCCCGGGTCCAGCTGCCAGGTAGTAGCATGTGAAGGTGCCATTAGGCTGCACCGTGCACAGTTAACGCATTCGGTTGGCCCAGATCCCAGGCTTTTGGGAACCAAGCAGTTTTCCCAGCTGAGATGGTGCATTTTTTTTGTTGTTGAAGGTGAATACTTTAGTGTTTGATACAAAGTACAGGCACAAGGGTGTGACCAGACCTTCCAACACTTCAAATGGCCGAAGACGGGGACAGTTTTGTTTTAGGTGGTGTTGCTGGAGGTGTGACTGATGGCTACGGTGTTCCAGGGAATTTTTAAGTTATTTCGTGAAACTAACGACACCTCTTTGTGTTACTGGATCAATAATTTAGAGCAAAACTATGGTATTTTATTTACACAGACTAATTTATACACACATACTGACATTTCTACACACTTTACAGTAAGTTTTATTGCTACAGAGCACCCTTATACTTATATACACCCCTCACAGTCTGATCTCCTAAACACAGGGACACCAGGGTGATACACTTCTATACACACCACACAGTCTGATCTCCTAAACACAGGGACACCAGGGTGATACATTTATATACACACCACACAGTCTGATCTCCTAAACACAGGGACACTAGGGTGATACACTTCTATACACACCACACAGTCTGATCTCCAAAACACAGGGACACCAGGGTGATACACTTCTATACACACCACACAGTCTGATCTCCTAAACACAGGGACACCAGGGTGATACACTTATATATACACCACACAGTGTGATCTCCTAAACACAGGGACACCAGGGTGATACACTTCTATACACACCACACAGTCTGATCTCCTAAACACAGGGACACCAGGGTGATACACTTATATACACACCGCACAGTCTGATCTCCTAAACACAGGGACACCAGAGTGATACACTTATATACACACCACACAGTCTGATCTCCTAAACACAGGAACACCAGGGTGATACACTTATATACACAGCACACAGTCTGATCTCCTAAACACAGGGACACCAGGGTGATACACTTCTATACACACCACACAGTCTGATCTCCTAAACACAGGGACACCAGGGTGATACACTTCTATACACACCACACAGTCTGATCTCCTAAACACAGGGACACCAGGGTGATACACTTATATATACACCACACAGTGTGATCTCCTAAACACAGGGACACCAGGGTGTTACACTTCTATACACACCACACAGTCTGATCTCCAAAACACAGGGACACCAGGGTGATACTTATATACACACCACACAGTCTGATCTCCTAAATACAAGGACACCAGGATGATACACTTCTATACACACCACACAGTCTGATCTCCTAAACACAGGGACACCAGGGTGGGAAAGAGGGACAGAGATTTGAGCCTCAAAGAGGGACACTTGGGAGATGCAGACCCCTAATATCTCCTAAAGAGGGATACTTGGGAGGTACGGACCCCTAATATCTCCTAAAGAGGGACACTTGGGAGGTACGTACCCCTAATACCTCCTAAAGAGGGACACTTGGGAGGTACGTACCCCTAATATCTCCTAAAGAGGGGACACTTGGGAGGTATGTACCCCTAATATCTCCTAAAGAGGGGACACTTGGGAGGTATGTACCCCTAATACCTCCTAAAGAGGGGACACTTGGGAGGTATGTACCCCTAATACCTCCTAAAGAGGGACACTTGGGAGGTACGTACCCCTAATATCTCCTAAAGAGGGGACACTTGGGAGGTATGGAGCCCTAATATCTCCTAAAGAGGGGACACTTGGGAGGTACGTACCCCTAATATCTCCTACAGAGGGACACTTGGGAGGTACTGATCCCTAATATCTCCTACAGAGGGACACTTGGGAGGTATGTGTGACATTAACAGCCAGAGGGAGGCATAACCCATTCACAGTTCATTGAAACTGGCTTCTAAACTGGTGTCAGAGGGTTAACTAGTTACTAGTAAACTGTTCCACCCTAGGGGAATTCTTGAGTCTACTACAAGAAAGTCTCAGAATACTTCTGATATTTGTGATGAGCGGGTGTATTAACCCCTTGCATTCCAGAGAGCTATGCAATGCATTGAAGAGCAATGTGTTGTATACCTCTGGCACTCAAAGGGTTAAACAGTGCCAGAGGCTGGGCCGCTCCTTTTAACTGATATGGCTAAAATAACTAGTTTATTGCACTCCTATCTCAAAACTCTAATCTGCAGCTGAAAAATAGTAAGCTGATTCCTAAACCTGTCCTGATAATGTACAGTCAGGTGATCACCATGAGTTTCAGTGCAAACACTGCCTGAGCCAGTCCTGTTGTGCAGTGAGGTGATCCCCCATGTTATATAGTAACCAGCTGTCAGATCACATACAGTAGCACCCAGCTCTGTGATGATCTGACCCTCCCAGTGTTTGTGTGAAATCATTGTGTAATGTGTTTTTGGGTGGGGAGATGGTTTTTGCTTACAATGAAATAATAAACAAGTTAGGGTTTAGTAGAAGTCATGAATTTGGACTGTGACCTGTTGCACAACCTGCAGGATTATTACTCAGAACCGAAAACAATTGTATTTATAATAAGGAGAAGTCAATGTCTCAGACAGCCCGTCCCCTGCCTCCCTGCTCTACAGTGCGCTGCTGGCCCCGGATTTCCACACAGGTGAAGTAGGAAGCCTCTCAGAGCCCTGGTGTTCAGCTGTGGCAGTGTGGTACAAACACCCAGTTTGTACCCCTTTTTATCTATGAAGACTGATAAAATTGCGGATATTGAATTCCGAATTTATGTTTATGGAAATTATAGGTATCCTATTGATATGTCACCCACTATTTGGCGACCAACAAAACAGCATGTTTAAAATATCGCCTGCATGAAAAGGGTGAAATTCTGATGTTGCAGGCTTAAGTGTCACCATCATGTGTGCCTTAAAGGGATAGTAATACTTCGTTTTATCTTTATTTTATTTTGCAGGCATTAAAAAAACATGAAGAACGATATAAGTCTTATCTCTCAAACCTTTATGGTTTAAGAGATATTCACAAGCAAAGTATCCACCCCCCTTTCAGCCAAAGCAGAAGAGAGGTGCCCAGGTAGACTGCAGAGAGGGACAATCTTCAATTAAGATAAGGGAAAAACCTGAAAAACTTGTCAAGGGGGGCAGGGCTTTCATTGTTCTCATAGGAAGAAGATTGTCCCCTGCTGTTATCTGTCTGGTCTATGGACTGGATTCCACATCTGAGAAGAGATGGCTTACACTAGGTAAAAGGGGGGCAGGGCTTTCATTGTTCTCATAGGAAGAAGATTGTCCCCTGCTGTTATCTGTCTGGTCTATGGACTGGATTCCACATCTGAGAAGAGATGACTTACACTAGGTAAAAGGGGCGGGAGGGGAAACTTTGCTTGTGAATATCTCTCAAACCATAAAGGTCTGAGAGATAAGACTTATATCATTCTTCATGTTTTTTTTACTGCCTACAAAATAAAATAAAGATAAAACAAAGTATTACTATCCCTTTAACTCTCCAATAACTAATTTCACCCGCATCACAGTCACGTTAATAAGAAGAAAAGGACACTCACCAGATGAAGTGACGTGCTGCAAAGGGTTAAGACGCATGCCCTCCATCTGTGCCGTAGTTAGAAACACTTTGCAATGCTTTGCGGACCCATCTGGTACTGAAAGGGTTAAGATGCCCTCTTCCACTCACAAGGCCACATCAGCATCTTGGCCGCATCACAGTCCCACTTAAATGTCACAAGATGGACTGTGATGCGGTCGACATGCTGATCCCAACGTAAATACTGTATGTTGTTACTAGTGTAATAGCCCGGGTGATAACCCTTTGAGTGCCAGTGCATACCTCTGGCACTCAAAGGTTAATAGGCCGGTCCTGCTCTGCATCCTGCCACCAAAGCAGTCATGCACTGTAGAGACTGCCCGAAAGCACGGAATGCTCCCGGCGCAGAACTCCCAGCATTCCGCACGGAATGCTCCCGGCGCAGAACTCCCAGCATTCCGCACGGAATGCTCCCGGCGCAGAACTCCCAGCATTCCGCACGGAATGCTCCCGGCGCAGAACTCCCAGCATTCCGCACGGAATGCTCCCGGCGCAGAACTCCCAGGATTCCGCACGGAATGCTCCCGGCGCAGAACTCCCAGCATTCTGTGCTCCCAGCATACTGTGCGTTCGGGCAGTCTCTACTGCTCATGACTGCTTCTGACAAACATCCTAGCGAATTATTCTTATATAGGATGATTGTAAAACCTAAGAATAACCATATATTTATTTATTGTACCTTTTCATTTTTCCCTTAATAAATTACACAACATATGCTCTGAGTGCCCCAGTATGTGCGTTGGGTGCTTTTGAGTAAAAAAAATAATTGAGCCATTTGCCCAGAGGCACCTTATTGAGGGGAGGAGCAGCTGCGCTGACCCCTCCCTCTGTATTGTGGGGGTGGTTATCTCCATTCCAACCCCCTGAGCCTGGTTTAACCCTTTTGCGTGCCAGAGAGGTACCTAACACGTTGCATAGGGTTAAGGTGGTGGTGTTTTTTTTTTTTACCCATTTATACACTAATCTGCTGGCTTATATATTCCTGTAATGAGCAGTTCCTATAATAACTTGACCAGTTCATTTATTAGTTTACACATCACGGTAATGTCTAGTCTATAGACTAATTTCACTAATGTAATTAGCAATGCTTTGGAGACCTCTTGTATCCAATTAAGACAAAGAAGAGCAAACTGTGTCCCACGGGCCGACTGAATGTAACTATTGGGTCTGTCTGTCTGTGGACATCAGAGCGGATATACACAGGACTGACCTCTTCTGGCTTTTATCTGCTCAGGAAAACTGATAGATTTTATCACACATCAGAGCAGGTCTGATACAGTGTATTCTATCTTCACAGGAAGCAGAGAGTGCCAGATCTGATACATTGTGTGTGCAGCAGTGCAGGTATGATACAGTGTATCAGCGCTGGTACTCTCTTCTGTCTGTGCTTGTAGAATGATACAATGTATCAGACCTGCAATGCTGAACACACAATGTATCATTCTACCAACACAGACAGAAGAGAGTGCCAGATGTGATATATTGTGTGTGTAGCTGTTGGTGTATCACAGGGATCAGCCACACTGTGTACTCCAGCTGTTGGGGACTAAACTCCTATCATTCACAAACAGCTGGAAGCCACACAATGAACTGCCCCTGCCTTACCCCCTCCTGTTCACTCACGTCGAGGTCTGGAAGAGCAGTTACTGGTGGGGCAGGAGTATCAGCCAGGTCTGTGTGTGTATAGTATAATATAATTATAATATTATACCTATGGCCAAAAATCCTAACGTCCACTAGGAACTTTGCCCTCGCACCTTTTTGTTCAGGAGATCACTTGTTCTCCAGTCCCGGTAGCAGCGGTTGGCAGGTCACACAATCTGTTCATTGTGATGGTAACCCATTAAGGACCAGAGGGCTGTGTAATGTTTACCGCACAACGTGCTGTGTGTTCCTTTTGTCCTTCAGTGACCTTGGTTAGTGGGAGGTTATGTGGAAGGAGTAGGTGCAGGGTCACCACCATATCTGAACTTTTAACCTTGTGAGTGCCAGAGGGGGTATGGAATGCATTGATGTGCAATGTGTTTAATACCCTTCTGGCACTCAAAGGGTTAAAATACACTGGCATATCAACTGGCATTAAATCACAGGCATACCTGGGAACATTTTATTGTTGTCTCCCCGGAGGGGAGTCCTCAGCTGCCATGGGTGGTGTGAAGAATGATGAGTATCGCGTCAAAAATGGGCGGGGCTTAACGTGAGTGCCGGGGGAGGGCTTAAAAGAAAGCTGGGGGGAAGGAGCTACACCGGGGGTGGAAGTGGGTAGAGGTTCAATAGAAACTCCCCACATCCGGAGGACTCTGCGTCTGCCCCGGAGACCAGGTAAAACAGTGCCAAAACCGGAGAGTTCCCAAGTATGCTCACAGGATGCTGAAAGGGTAAACAATGCCCATAAATAAAGTGCTAATTTAACCCCTTAAGGACCGGCGGTCCTGGGACATTTCCGCCCCATAATGCCCGCATAGGAGCACTTGGACGCGCCGGTACACGTGACCTGTCCCGTGTATCGGCGCGTCATTATGGGGCCTGATTGAGATCGCTCCGATCTTGGAGCGGTCAATTTCAGGCCCTATTTTTACTTACAGCGCTCCCGGTAGAGCGCTGTAAGTAAAAAGTACGTGACGTACCATGACAGTCATCGGTCCTTGAGTATTTCAAGGACCTTGATGGTCCTGGTACGTCAAGGGTCCTTAAGGGGTTAAGACACTGAACAATCTGCATGTTTATTTCTCTGCGGATCTCACCAGACATTGAATCTGGACTGAGGGCCGATGGCAGGAAGAAGATCATTAGAGTTACTAGTAATCAGTGACTCACCAGTACCAACCCAATAGGGCAGGGGTGTCCACATTCAGTCCTCAGGGGCCACCAACGGGCCGGGATGTACGGATTTCCCTGACTAATCACAGGTGAGATAATCAGTGGATCATTCATTGTGACTGACTCACCTGTGATCAGGGAAATCCTTACATCCTGAGATGTAACTACAGGGGTGCAATAGACACACTAGGCTTGGCACCAAGGGGTCCCATGAACTCTAGGACCTAATAAACTCCAGTTACACCCCAGGAAGTATATTTTTTCATGTCTGGGGCCCAATAAATTGTTTGCATTGGAGCCCCCAGTGACGAGTTATGCATCAGAGAGGAGCTGGCCACTACAACACAGTGCTGATGCTGCTCCCTGCCCCGCTAACTCCCAGGGAAGCAGATCACTGATCCACAGTGCGCACTGTGAAGGTGGTGTCTAATAAGTCACCCTCACACAGTCACAGGACTTGCGTGCTCCTCCCAACAGTAGAAATACTGTTGCAAAATGTGGGAAGTCACAGACACGCTGCACATGAGGAAAGGGAAGGAGGATAAAATAGTTCACTGACTGCTCCCACACGGAAATTCAGGACATTTTACATCAGAATTTAACATTGCACCAGGATGACAACCTATTATTGTATAAGTGTGTACTATGGAAAGTCACACCGCCGGTACTTTTTATTATTCACTTATTTCATTACTGTCATGACTGAGGCTTTCAGCTTCCTGGATCCGTTTACAGAGAGTTTTCCATCTGGGATTGTGGAGAAAAAAACTCAACAGAGCAGTTAGTGCTGCAGGGATAGTGTCACATTGTATCATACAGAGCGCTCTGCACTGCAGGGATAGTGTCACATTGTATCATACAGAGCACTGCGGGAATAGTGTCACATTGTATCATACATAGCGCTCTGCGCTGCGGGGGTAGTGTCACATTGTATCATACAGAGCGATCTGCGCTGCGGGGACAGTGTCACATTGTATCATACAGAGCGCTCTGCGCTGCGGGGATAGTGTCACATTGTATCATACAGAGCGCTCTGCGGGGATAGTGTCACATTGTGTCATACAGATCGCTCTGCGCTGCGGGGATAGTGTCACATTGTATCATGCAGAGCGCTCTGTGCTGCGGGGATAGTGTCACATTGTATCATACAGAGCGCTGCGGGGATAGTGTCACATTGTATCATACAGAGCGCTCTGCACTGCGGGGATAGTGTCACATTGTATCATACAGAGCGCTACGGGGATAGTGTCACATTGTATCATGCAGAGCGCTCTGCACTGCGGGGATAGTGTCACATTGTATCATACAGAGCGCTGCGGGGATAGTGTCACATTGTATCATACAGAGCACTCTGCGCTGCGGGGATAGTGTCACATTGTATCATACAGAGCGCTGCGGGGATAGTGTCACATTGTATCATACAGAGCGCTCTGTGCTGAGGGGATAGTGTCACATTGTATCCTTGTTGTACTTGGTAAGATGATCACTACTACAGAGATTAGATACAAAATACACATAACATATTGTTACTGTCCCCTTAAGAACAAGCTGAAGCTCCACTTTCTAGGAATGGAATCAAGTTTACACGATCTGTCCTCTGCTCTTATTGGCTGATGTTGAATACACTCAACCAATCACATTTTGTTCAGTAGGGCCCGGAGGCATCTACTTACGCCTCTGCTGTTTTTACCTTGATTTGAGCGTTTACATTGGATTCCTGTGGCCTCCACTGATTACACAGGCAGAGGAGTAACTAGAAGCCTCCGGGACCTGGTACAAGAAGTGCCACGGGCCCCCCACCACCACATTGGCCCCCCTTGACCACATTGACCCCCTCCATAATGCCCCCATCTCCTACCTGTAGCTCCCGCGAGGTCCTCTTAGTAATGCAAAGCGCTGGGAGATGATGTCATCACTCTGCATTACTAGAGCGCCGGCGGGAGATTGCGGGCGCCAGGCGGAGGGGTCGCAGGGGGAGGCTGGGCCCCTGGAGTGCACGGGCCTGGTCACAGGTGTGACCCCTATAGTTACGCCACTGATTACACAGGGTCCGTCCCAGGCACAAACACACAACAGGAAAACACCTTACAGTGAACTGTGTGATTCACATCCAAAGGAAATTGAATGTTATGACTACACAGACCTTAAGTAGGCAACCCGTGGCTCTCCTCCAGCTATTGCTGGACTATATCCTCATTATTGTATCCAACAGCTGATTAAGAATGACGAGGCGAGGTCCTACACTCAACAGCATCAAACATTTCTCGTTATTGAGAGTATTAATGGTTTGTGTCCCTCTGGTCTGAGGGCAAGTGGTGGGTTTTCCACTGGGTCAGACCCTCCCCCCTCGTGTTGCTCTTGTGTCCGGATACACTGTGGGCCAAAGGCAGTGATTTCCCAGCTCCAGTGCATGGGATTCACCAAGTTTAAAGGCGATCCCTACTTTATCAGAGGTAGATCAATGACTGATCCTCTGAAGTATCACTATTCTGATAACAAGACCTGCTGGCACAGGACTAACCCAGCCAATCTCTGCACTAAGGTAACAGAATGCCCATTACCACCACAGGGTAGAGTAGTAGGATTGTTACTGTGGAGGAACTGGACTCATTTCAAGGTCACCGTTCTTCTCATATGATTTCACACACCACTGACCAGGAGCTGCCCCAGGGAGGAATCTGACTGCGTCCTGTCTGACCTGACTACTCTGGGTGGTTTCACTGCCTGCAGTGTGTATACATGTCATGGTGTAGTAGTGTGTGTGTGGAGACTGGCACTGCCACTGCCTGCACTGTACCTGTGTATACATGTCATGGTGTAGTAGTGTGTGTGTGTGGAGACTGGCACTGCCACTGCCTGCACTGTACCTGTGTATACATGTCATGGTGTAGTAGTGTGTGTGTGAGGAGGAGACTTGCACTCTACCTGCACTGTACCTGTGCTGTACCTGCACTGTACCTGTACTGTGTATACATGTCATGGTGTAGTAGTGTGTGTGAGGAGGAGACTTGCACTCTACCTGCACTGTACCTGTGCTGTGTATACATGTCATGGTGTAGTAGTGTGTGTGTGTGAGGAGACTGGCACTGCCACTGCCTGCACTGTACCTGTACTGTGTA
Organism: Rhinophrynus dorsalis; assembly: GCA_037306005.1. Taxonomy (NCBI): domain Eukaryota; kingdom Metazoa; phylum Chordata; class Amphibia; order Anura; family Rhinophrynidae; genus Rhinophrynus; species Rhinophrynus dorsalis. The sequence goes on from CM074725.1 coordinate 10,276,931, forward strand.
TACATGTCATGGTGTAGTAGTGTGTGTGTGTGAGGAGACTGGCACTGCCACTGCCTGCACTGTACCTGTACTGTGTATACATGTCATGGTGTAGTAGTGTGTGTGTGAGGAGGAGACTGGCACTGCCACTGCCTGCACTGTACCTGTGCTGTGTATACATGTCATGGTGTAGTAGTGTGTGTGAGGAGGAGACTGGCACTGCCACTGCCTGCACTGTACCTGTACTGTGTATACATATCATGGTGTAGTAGTGTGTGTGTGTGAGGAGACTGGTACTGCCACTGCCTGCACTGTACCTGTACTGTGTATACATGTCATGGTGTAGTAGTGTGTGTGTTAGGAGGAGACTGGCACTGCCACTGCCTGCACTGTACCTGTGCTGTGTATACATGTCATGGTGTAGTAGTGTGTGTGAGGAGACTGGCACTGCCACTCCTGCACTGTACCTGTGCTGTGTATACATGTCATGGTGTAGTAGTGTGTGTGAAGGGGAGACTGCCACTGCCTGCACTGTACCCGTGCTGTGTATACATGTCATGGTGTAGTAGTGTGTGTGAGGAGGAGACTGGCACTGCCACTGCCTGCACTGTACCCGTGCTGTGTATACATGTCATGGTGTAGTAGTGTGTGTGAGGAGACTGGCACTGCCACTGCCTGTACTGTACCCGTGCTGTGTATACATGTCATGGTGTAGTAGTGTGTGTGAGGAGGAGACTGGCACTGCCTGCACTGTACCTGTGCTGTGTATACATGTCATGGTGTAGTAGTGTGTGTGAGGAGGAGACTGGCACTGCCACTGCCTGCACTGTACCCGTGCTGTGTATACATGTCATGGTGTAGTAGTGTGTGTGAGGAGACTGGCACTGCCACTGCCTGTACTGTACCCGTGCTGTGTATACATGTCATGGTGTAGTAGTGTGTGTGAGGAGACTGGCACTGCCACTGCCTGCACTGTACCTGTGCTGTGTATACATATCATGGTGTAGTAGTGTGTGTGAAGGGGAGACTGCCACTGCCTGCAAGGTACCCGTGCTGTGTATACATGTCATGGTGTAGTAGTGTGTGTGAGGAGGAGACTGGTACTGCCACTGCCTGTACTGTACCTGTACTGTGTATACATGTCATGGTGTAGTAGTGTGTGTGTGAGGAGGAGACTGGCACTGCCACTGCCTGCACTGTAGCTGTGCTGTGTATACATGTCATGGTGTAGTAGTGTGTGTGTGAGGAGACTGGCACTGCCACTGCCTGCACTGTACCTGTGCTGTGTATACATGTCATGGTGTAGTAGTGTGTGTGAGGAGACTGGCACTGCCACTCCTGCACTGTACCTGTGCTGTGTATACATGTCATGGTGTAGTAGTGTGTGTGAGGAGGAGACTGGCACTGCCACTTCCTGCACTGTACCCGTGCTGTGTATACATGTCATGATGTAGTAATGTGTGTGTGTGTGAGGAGACTGGTACTGCCACTGCCTGCACTGTACCTGTGCTGTGTATACATGTCATGGTGTAGTAGTGTGTGTGAGGAGGAGACTGGCACTGCCACTGCCTGCACTGTACCTGTGCTGTGTATACATGTCATGGTGTAGTAGTGTGTGTGAGGAGGAGACTGGCACTGCCACTGCCTGCACTGTACCTGTGCTGTGTATACATGTCATGGTGTAGTAGTGTGTGTGAGGAGGAGACTGGCACTGCCACTGCCTGCACTGTACCTGTGCTGTGTATACATGTCATGGTGTAGTAGTGTGTGTGAGGAGGAGACTGGCACTGCCACTGCCTGCACTGTACCCGTGCTGTGTATACATATCATGGTGTAGTAGTGTGTGTGAAGGGGAGACTGCCACTGCCTGCACTGTACCCGTGCTGTGTATACATGTCATGGTGTAGTAGTGTGTGTGAGGAGGAGACTGGCACTGCCACTGCCTACACTGTACCTGTGCTGTGTATACATGTCATGGTGTAGTAGTGTGTGTGTGAGGAGGAGACTGGTACTGCCACTGCCTGTACTGTACCTGTACTGTGTATACATGTCATGGTGTAGTAGTGTGTGTGTGAGGAGACTGGCACTGCCACTGCCTGCACTGTACCTGTACTGTGTATACATGTCATGATGTAGTAGTGTGTGTGAGGAGACTGGCACTGCCACTGCCTGCACTGTACCTGTACTGTGTATACATGTCATGGTGTAGTAGTGTGTGTGAGGAGGAGACTGGTACTGCCACTGCCTGTACTGTACTTGTGCTGTGTATACATGTCATGATGTAGTAGTGTGTGTGTGTGGAGGAGACTGGCACTGCCGCTGCCTGCACTGTACCTGTACTGTGTATACATGTCATGGTGTAGTAGTGTGTGTGAGGAGGAGACTGGTACTGCCACTGCCTGTACTGTACCTGTGCTGTGTATACATGTCATGATGTAGTAGTGTGTGTGTGTGGAGGAGACTGGCACTGCCGCTGCCTGCACTGTACCTGTACTGTGTATACATGTCATGGTGTAGTAGTGTGTGTGTGAGGAGACTGGCACTGCCGCTGCCTGCACTGTACCTGTGCTGTGTATACATGTCATGGTGTAGTAGTGTGTGTGAGGAGGAGACTGGCACTGCCACTGCCTGCACTGTACCTGTACTGTGTGTACATATCATGGTGTAGTAGTGTGTGTGTGTGAGGAGACTGGCACTGCCACTCCTGCACTGTACCTGTGCTGTGTATACATGTCATGGTGTAGTAGTGTGTGTGAGGAGGAGACTGGCACTGCCACTGCCTGCACTGTACCCGTGCTGTGTATACATGTCATGGTGTAGTAATGTGTGTGTGTGAGGAGACTGGTACTGCCACTGCCTGCACTGTACCTGTGCTGTGTATACATGTCATGGTGTAGTAGTGTGTGTGAGGAGGAGACTGGCACTGCCACTGCCTGCACTGTACCTGTGCTGTGTATACATGTCATGGTGTAGTAGTGTGTGTGAGGAGGAGACTGGCACTGCCACTGCCTGCACTGTACCTGTGCTGTGTATACATGTCATGGTGTAGTAGTGTGTGTGAGGAGGAGACTGGCACTGCCACTGCCTGCACTGTACCTGTGCTGTGTATACATGTCATGGTGTAGTAGTGTGTGTGAGGAGGAGACTGGCACTGCCACTGCCTGCACTGTACCTGTGCTGTGTATACATGTCATGGTGTAGTAGTGTGTGTGAGGAGGAGACTGGCACTGCCACTGCCTGCACTGTACCTGTGCTGTGTATACATGTCATGGTGTAGTAGTGTGTGTGAGGAGGAGACTGGCACTGCCACTGCCTGCACTGTACCCGTGCTGTGTATACATATCATGGTGTAGTAGTGTGTGTGAAGGGGAGACTGCCACTGCCTGCACTGTACCCGTGCTGTGTATACATGTCATGGTGTAGTAGTGTGTGTGAGGAGGAGACTGGCACTGCCACTGCCTACACTGTACCTGTGCTGTGTATACATGTCATGGTGTAGTAGTGTGTGTGTGAGGAGGAGACTGGTACTGCCACTGCCTGTACTGTACCTGTACTGTGTATACATGTCATGGTGTAGTAGTGTGTGTGTGAGGAGGAGACTGGTACTGCCACTGCCTGTACTGTACCTGTACTGTGTATACATGTCATGGTGTAGTAGTGTGTGTGTGAGGAGACTGGCACTGCCACTGCCTGCACTGTACCTGTACTGTGTATACATGTCATGATGTAGTAGTGTGTGTGAGGAGACTGGCACTGCCACTGCCTGCACTGTACCTGTACTGTGTATACATGTCATGGTGTAGTAGTGTGTGTGAGGAGGAGACTGGTACTGCCACTGCCTGTACTGTACTTGTGCTGTGTATACATGTCATGATGTAGTAGTGTGTGTGTGTGGAGGAGACTGGCACTGCCGCTGCCTGCACTGTACCTGTACTGTGTATACATGTCATGGTGTAGTAGTGTGTGTGAGGAGGAGACTGGTACTGCCACTGCCTGTACTGTACCTGTGCTGTGTATACATGTCATGATGTAGTAGTGTGTGTGTGTGGAGGAGACTGGCACTGCCGCTGCCTGCACTGTACCTGTACTGTGTATACATGTCATGGTGTAGTAGTGTGTGTGAGGAGACTGGCACTGCCGCTGCCTGTACTGTACCTGAACTGTGTATACATGTCATGGTGTAGTAGTGTGTGTGAGGAGACTGGCACTGCCGCTGCCTGTACTGTACCTGTGCTGTGTATACATGTCATGGTGTAGTAGTGTGTGTGAGGAGGAGACTGGTACTACCACTGCCTGTACTGTACCTGTGCTGTGTATACATGTCATGATGTAGTAGTGTGTGGAGGATACTGGCACTGCCACTGCCTGTACTGTACCTGTACTGTGTATACATGTCATGGTGTAGTAGTGTGTGTGTGTGGAGGAGACTGGCACTGCCGCTGCCTGCACTGTACCTGTACTGTGTATACATGTCATGGTGTAGTAGTGTGTGTGAGGAGACTGGCACTGCCGCTGCCTGTACTGTACCTGTGCTGTGTATACATCTCATGGTGTAGTAGTGTGTGTGAGGAGGAGACTGGCACTACCACTACCTGCACTGTACCTGTGCTGTGTATACATGTCACGGTGTAGTAGTGTGTGTGTGAGGAGACTGGCACTACCACTACCTGCACTGTACCTGTGCTGTGTATACATCTCATGGTGTAGTAGTGTGTGAGGAGACTGGCACTACCACTACCTGCACTGTACCTGTGCTGTGTATACATGTCATGGTGTAGTAGTGTGTGTGTGAGGAGACTGGCACTGCACTGTACCTGTACTGTGTATACATGTCATGGTGTAGTTGTGTGATGAGGAGACTGTCACTGCCACTGCCTGCACTGTACCTGTACTGTGTATACATGTCATGGTGTAGTAGTCTGTGTGTGAAGGGGAGACTGGTACTGCCACTTCCTGTACTGTACCTGTACTGTGTATACATGTCATGGTGTAGTAGTGTGTGTGTGAGGAGGAGACTGGTACTGCCACTGCCTGTACTGTACCTGTACTGTGTATACATGTCATGGTGTAGTAGTGTGTGTGTGTGTGTGTGAGGAGGAGGCTGGCACTGCCACTGCCTGCACTGTACCTGTGCTGTGTATACATGTCATGGTGTAGTAGTGTGTGTGAGGAGGAGGCTGGCACTGCCACTGCCTGCACTGTACCTGTGCTGTGTATACATGTCATGGTGTAGTAGTGTGTGAGGAGACTGGCACTGCCACTGCCTGTACTGTACCTGTGATGTGTATACATGTCACGGTGTAGTTGTGTGTGTGTGTGAGGAGACTGGCACTGCCACTGCCTGCACTGTACCTGTGCTGTGTATACATGTCATGGTGTAGTAGTGTGTGTGTGTGTTTGGAGACTGGCACTGCCACTGCCTGCACTGTACCTGTACTGTGTATACATGTCATGGTGTAGTAGTGTGTGTGAGGAGACTGGCACTGCCACTACCTGTACTGTACCTGTACTGTGTATACATGTCATGGTGTAGTTGTGTGTGTGTGTGAGGAGACTGGCACTGCCACTGCCTGCACTGTACCTGTGCTGTGTATACATGTCATGGTGTAGTAGTGTGTGCGAGGAGACTGGCACTGCAACTGCCTGCACTGTACCTGTGCTGTGTATACATGTCATGGTGTAGTAGTGTGTGTGTGAGGAGACTGGCACTACCACTGCCTGCACTGTACCTGTGCTGTGTATACATGTCATGTTGTAGTAGTGTGTGTGTGAGGAGACTGGCACTGCCACTGCCTGCACTGTACCTGTGCTGTGTAAACATGTCATGGTGTAGTAGTGTGTGTGAGGAGACTGGCACTGCCACTGCCTGTACTGTACCTGTGATGTGTATACATGTCACGGTGTAGTAGTGTGAGGAGGAGACTGCCACTGCCTGTACTGTACCTGTACTGTGTATACATGTCATGGTGTAGTAGTGTGTGTGAGGAGACTGGTACTACCACTGCCTGCACTGTACCTGTGCTGTGTATACATGTCATGGTGTAGTAGTGTGTGTGAGGAGGAGACTGGCACTGCCACTGTCTGCACTGTACCTGTACTGTGTATACATGTCATGGTGTAGTAGTGTGTGTGAGGAGACTGGCACTACCACTGCCTGCACTGTACCTGTGCTGTGTATACATGTCATGTTGTAGTAGTGTGTGTGAGGAGACTGGCACTGCCACTGCCTGCTCTGTACCTGTACTGTGTATACATGTCATGGTGTAGTAGTGTGTGTGAGGAGACTGGCACTACCACTGCCTGCACTGTACCTGTGCTGTGTATACATGTCATGTTGTAGTAGTGTGTGTGAGGAGACTGGCACTGCCACTGCCTGCACTGTACCTGTGCTGTGTATACATGTCATGGTGTAGTAGTGTGAGGAGGAGACTGGCACTGCCACTGCCTGCACTGTACCTGTGCTGTGTATACATGTCATGGTGTAGTAGTGTGTGTGAGGAGGAGACTGGCACTGCCTGCACTGTACCTGTGATGTGTATACATGTCATGGTGTAGTAGTGTGAGGAGGAGACTGGCACTGCCTGCACTGTACCTGTGCTGTGTATACTTGTCATGGTGTAGTAGTGTGTGTGAGGAGGAGACTGGCACTGCCACTGCCTGTACTGTACCTGTGTTGTGTATACATGTCATGGTGTAGTAGTGTGTGTGATGAGGAGACTGGCACTGCCACTGCCTGTACTGTACCTGTACTGTGTATACATGTCATGGTGTAGTAGTGTGTGTGAGGAGACTGGCACTGCCACTGCCTGCACTGTACCTGTACTGTGTATACATGTCATGGTGTAGTAGTGTGTGTGAGGAGACTGGCACTGCCACTGCCTGTACTGTACCTGTACTGTGTATACATGTCATGGTGTAGTAGTGTGTGTGAGGAGACTGGCACTGCCACTGCCTGTACTGTACCTGTACTGTGTATACATGTCATGGTGTAGTAGTGTGAGGAGGAGACTGGCACTGCCACTGCCTGTACTGTACCTGTACTGTGTATACATGTCATGGTGTAGTAGTGTGTGTGATGAGGAGACTGGCACTGCCTGCACTGTACCTGTACTGTGTATACATGTCATGGTGTAGTAGTGTGTGATGAGGAGACTGGCACTGCCACTGCCTGTACTGTACCTGTGTTGTGTATACATGTCATGGTGTAGTAGTGTGTGTGATGAGGAGACTGGCACTGCCACTGCCTGCACTGTACCTGTACTGTGTATACATGTCATGGTGTAGTAGTGTGTGTGATGAGGAGACTGGCACTGCCACTGCCTGCACTGTACCTGTACTGTGTATACATGTCATGGTGTAGTAGTGTGTGTGTGATGAGGAGACTGGCACTGCCACTGCCTGCACTGTACCTGTACTGTGTATACATGTCATGGTGTAGTAGTGTGTGTGATGAGGAGACTGGCACTGCCACTGCCTGCACTGTACCTGTGCTGTGTATACATGTCATGGTGTAGTAGTATGAGGAGGAGACTGGCACTGCCACTGCCTGCACTGTACCTGTACTGTGTATACATGTCATGGTGTAGTAGTTTGAGGAGGAGACTGGCACTGCCACTGCCTGCACTGTACCTGTGCTGTGTATACATGTCATGGTGTAGTAGTGTGTGTGATGAGGAGACTGGCACTGCCTGCACTGTACCTGTGCTGTGTATACATGTCATGGTGTAGTAGTGTGTGTGATGAGGAGACTGGCACTGCCTGCACTGTACCTGTACTGTGTATACATGTCATGGTGTAGTAGTGTGTGAGGAGGAGACTGGCACTGCCACTGCCTGTACTGTACCTGTGTTGTGTATACATGTCATGGTGTAGTAGTGTGTGTGTGTGAGGAGACTGGCACTGCCACTGCTTGCACTGTACCTGTGCTGTGTATACATGTCATGGTGTAGTAGTGTGTGTGATGAGGAGACTGGCACTACCACTGCCTGCACTGTACCTGTGCTGTGTATACATGTCATGGTGTAGTAGTGTGTGTGTGAGGAGACTGGCACTACCACTGCCTGCACTGTACCTGTACTGTGTATACATGTCATGGTGTAGTAGTGTGTGTGATGAGGAGACTGGCACTGCCACTGCCTGCACTGTACCTGTACTGTGTATACATGTCATGGTGTAGTAGTGTGTGTGTGATGAGGAGACTGGCACTGCCACTGCCTGCACTGTACCTGTACTGTGTATACATGTCATGGTGTAGTAGTGTGTGTGTGTGAGGAGACTGGTACTGCCACTGCCTGCACTGTACCTGTACTGTGTATACATGTCATGGTGTAGTAGTGTGTGTGAGGAGGAGACTGGCACTGCCACTGCCTGCACTGTGTCTGTACTGTGTATACATGTCATGGTGTAGTAGTGTGTGTGAGGAGACTGGCACTGCCTGCACTGTACCTGTGCTGTGTATACATGTCATGGTGTAGTAGTGTGTGTGAGGAGACTGGCACTGCCACTGCCTGCACTGTACCTGTGCTGTGTATACATGTCATGGTGTAGTAGTGTGAGGAGACTGGCACTGCCACTGCCTGTACTGTACCTGTGCTGTGTATACATGTCATGGTGTAGTTGTGTGATGAGGAGACTGGCACTACCACTGCCTGCACTGTACCTGTACTGTGTATACATGTCATGGTGTAGTAGTGTGTGTGAGGAGACTGGCACTGCCACTGCCTGCACTGTACCTGTGCTGTGTATACATGTCATGGTGTAGTAGTGTGTGTGAGGAGACTGGCACTGCCACTGCCTGCACTGTACCTGTACTGTGTATACATGTCATGGTGTAGTAGTGTGTGTGAGGAGGAGACTGGCACTGCCACTGCCTGCACTGTACCTGTACTGTGTATACATGTCATGGTGTAGTAGTGTGTGTGTGAGGAGACTGGCACTGCCACTGCCTGTACTGTACCTGTGCTGTGTATACATGTCATAGTGTAGTAGTGTGTGTGTGAGGAGACTGGCACTGCCTGCACTGTACCTGTGCTGTGTATACATGTCATGGTGTAGTAGTGTGTGTGTGAGGAGACTGGCACTGCCACTGCCTGCACTGTACCTGTACTGTGTATACATGTCATAGTGTAGTAGTGTGTGTGTGAGGAGACTGGCACTGCCTGCACTGTACCTGTACTGTGTATACATGTCATGGTGTAGTTGTGTGTGTGAGGAGACTGGCACTGCCACTGCCTGCACTGTACCTGTACTGTGTATACATGTCATGGTGTAGTAGTGTGTGTGTGAGGAGACTGGCACTGCCACTGCCTGCACTGTACCTGTGCTGTGTATACATGTCATGGTGTAGTAGTGTGTGAGGAGGAGACTGGCACTGCCACTGACTGCACTGTACCTGTGCTGTGTATACATGTCATGGTGTAGTAGTGTGTGTGTGAGGAGACTGGCACTGCCACTGCCTGCACTGTACCTGTGCTGTGTATACATGTCATGGTGTAGTAGTGTGTAAATAGGAAGCCGGTACTGCCGTGTTCCTCTGCACGTCATGACATAGGAGTGGTCGGTGCCAGTTTAGCCGGTATCTGTGTCGGATCTAATAATCACAGCACAGTCATACAGAAGGAATGTGCGGCCGAGCCGTGTTTGTGTGAGAGAAGTTCTCATCTGAATAATTATGACACTCAAGATAATGGACCTTGTACACATCCCACGTTTACACAAGCGGAAAGAGATCCTTGTACGTCTGGGACTAGAAGAGGACGCACCGGGGGCCGTGTGATATCACTTCTCCTGTTCTAATGATATTCTATGGAGCTGATATACTAAGTTGTGATAAAGAGGAAATAACTTCTCCAGTGTGATACATTCTCTATTCCTAGTTTATTCTGTGTACTCTATACACCATTAAAGGGATAGTAATGTTTCAGAATAAAAGCAGCTCTAATTAATCCTCATAGTATTTGGGCCATGGAGAGTGTTATTTCAATACTGTCCATTGTAGTACAAGAGTAATTGAATGATAAAGTATCCCCCTCCCGCCCCTTTTATGGATGTAACACTGCTCACCTCAGAGCAGCAAGACTGTCCTGATGGATCACAGAGAGGGACACTCTTCACTGTTCATATGGAAAAACCTGAGAGAGAATGGGGGCAGGATTTTCTTATGATCACAGTAAGAAGATTGTCCCTTGCTGTGACCTGTCCGGTCAAGAGACCAGATTCCACATCTGAGGTGAGTAGTGTTACACTAGGTAAAAGGGGCGGGAGGGGGATATTTTATCATTCAATTACTCTTGTACTACAACTCTGACAGTATTGAAATAACACTCTCCATGTCCCAAATACTATGAAGATTCATTGGACTTGCTTTTATTGTCAAACAGTACTATCCCTTTAAATGAAGACTAGCACTTAATATGCAAAATGTCCATATATTGTAGGGTTTCCTGCTGAGTAAAACAAAGGAACTCCCACCGAGAGATGGTTTATTTATATGTTATTACAGCTCAAAGTTACCTAGAAAATGTGCAGTATCTCAATGGCCTGAAATTGTACAGTGGCGCTGTTGTTACATCATCTTATGGAGATTTAAGGTCAACTGACAAATCCTGTCCATGGTGTAGCAACAGCGCTACTGTAAAATGTCAGGCCGTTCAGATACTGAACCTTAAAAAAGGAAAAAAAATACAACTTTGAGCTGCAATAACTTATACATAATATCTAAATATATTACTATCCCTCTAAAGGGATAGTAATGTCCCTCAAAAAAATGAGTATTTTGTAAGGCTTAAAAAGATTAATTGAATGCAAAAAATGTATCTCTCAAACCGCTATGGTTTGAGAGATATTTGCATTCAAAGTTTGATGTTTGATCCGTATCGGCCGACACAGAGGAGGCTCTTCAGCAGAGCCGCAATCTCGTTATTTACAACTAATGACTTCATTGGAATGATCTACAAAGTGTTTCTGGTTTGCAAGCACACTTTGTAGACCATTCCAATGAAGTCATTTGTTGTAAATAACGAGATTGCGGCTCTGCTAAAGAGACTCCTCTGTGTCGGCTGACACGGATCTCCTGCTGACCGCTTTACAGTGGACAGCAGGAAACATCAAACTTTAAATGCAGATATCTCTCATATCGGTTTGAAAGATACGTTTTTTTGCATTTAATTAAACTTTTTAAGCCTTACAAAATGCAAATAATTTTTTGGGGGGGACGTTACTATCCCTTTCACATTCTCCAGAATGTAGATTCTAGGTGATATGTCATAAACTGCTATAACCCAGCGGTTCTCCAGTCAGTCCTCGGAAGTATGAACATGCTACAACTCTGTTATCATTGCTTCAATGCACACAGATAATCAGGACTTCTCCCTCTCATTTTCTGATAGAAATGGCACCAGTTTAGGTACTAAAGAAGCAGATGATATACCTGGACACGTACTCCTCTTGAGCCCCAGATAGGGCTCATGTGCTGCCGAGATGTCAGTGACGCAGTTTGCATCATGAAGGGGTGGGGCTTAACTGAATGGGCGGTGCTTACAGGCTTGTGTCATAAATTGGGAGGGAAGTGGGCGGGGAGGAGGAGTGGCGAGGGTGGGGAGGAAAAGTGGGCGGGAACAGGTGGGAAGGAAGTGGGCGGGAACAGGGTGGGGAGGAGAAGTGGGCAGGAAGAGAAGTGGGTGGGAACAGGGAAGGGAGTGGGCAGGAATGGGGGGAGTGGGTGGGAACAGGGTGGGGAGGGGGAGGAAAAAAAACTCACCCCTGCTGAGAATCAGCCTTGGTCCCAGGAGACCCGGTAATTCAGACTGAAAACCAGAGACTCCGGGGCAGAGAGTTCCCCCGGTCTGATTATACAGCACGAAACACTGGTTTCTACTCACACTGAGAATATGGACCTCAGATTTGGGTCAAAACCCAGGTATGGTGATAACCACCAACTTCACTACAGCCAGAAAATCCTAAGGGCCCCTATGAATTTTGCCCTTGTGCCTCTGATGTCTTCACTATATTAAATCCATGCTGGATGTCAGGTCCATGGGGGCGGACATGACAGCTGCTGGCAGTTTCCTTTCAACTGAAACCAGCAGAGTGCACCAGTCTACTTAACCTTTTAACAACATGTGACGTACTATGACCGTCACGGTCCTTGAAATACTCAAGGACCGATGACGGTCATAGTACGTCACATACTTTTTACTTACAGCGCTCTACCGGGAGCGCTGTAAGTAAAAATAGGGCCTGAAATTGACCGCTCCAACATCGGAGCGATCTCTATCAGGCCCCATAGTGACGCGCCAATACACGCGACAGGTCACGTGTACCTGCGCGTCCACGTGGTTCTATGCGGTCCTTATGGGACAGAAACGTCCCAGGACCGCCCGACGTTAAGGACCAAAGTGGTGTGTGAAGCATTGCAAAGCAATTTGTTGCACACCCATTGGTGTAATAGTGTGTGTGAGAAGGAGACTGTCAGTGCCTGCACTATACCTGTGCTGTGTATACATGTCATGGTGTAGTAGTGTGTGTGAAGAGACTGGCACTGCCACTGCCTGCACTGTACCTGTACTGAAGTGTCCCTCTTTAGGAGATATTACGGGCCCATACCTCCACAAGTGCCCCTTTTTAGGAGATATTAGGGGTCAATACCTCCACAAGTGTCCCTCTTTAGGATATATTAGGGGTCAGTACCTTTGGGAGATGGTAAAAGACAACATGCTCAGCTCTAATGAGTGGACTTATACCATAGTGTTTAGTCTTGGTAAACATATCTATATGAACTGCCTACACCTTGTGCTCTTTGGTTTTCAACAACTGTAATGGTTTTATAGATTTTTGGTTTACTAGTTAGTGACTCTTTAATCCTTAGTGACAAAGTGGTGTGCAATGCAGAGGCACTGAAAGGATTAACCCTTAGCAGATCTGAGTTCTCTGACCCATGTGGTGGAGTCTGTAAAACTACTCCCCTGCCCTGTAATCACCTCCCCCCCCCCCCCCCGCACCTTCTGAGGCTGCCACGGGGGAAGGGGGGGTGTAATACAAACAAATGAGCGTGTAGGAATAATTGTGTAAATCTTGTAATTATGGAGGCGTCCCCCTGAAGGGAGGATTTGGAAAGCTGATGGATCGTCTTTAATCCTAACTATGAGGAGTGTGTTCCTCTAAGATTTTCTTTCTCCTAAACTGGTTTATTAATCCTCCAGCGCAGGCAAAGTCCAAAAGAACCAGCTTGGGGGGGGGGGGGGGGGGTCAGGATTGGAAACCTGATTTAGATGTTAATTATACCCTTCACACCCTTCTGGTGCTCAAGTGGTTAAGTTCGCTCACAGTAAGATCATCAGCGTAAACACTTAGGGCCATATTCACAAAGTTAAAGAGGTGCAATTCTGGGCCAAACCAACTGTGTAATAGAGTGGAATAAAAACTCACAAGTCCTATTTATTTAAACATGAATTTTAACTGCTTTAAAATCATTCACTGGCATTAAAGGGTTTAAACCCCCCCTCCAATGAAATCCAAAGAGAATTTTCATTTCTCCTCCTCCATAGTGCAGTTGGTTTGTCCCAAACCTGCACCTGTTTAACAGCCTGAATACATCCCTACAAACCTCCATTGAATGCATCCCTACAAACCTCCATCTAATACATTCACAGTGCGAAATGAGACTGGTTTTACCGCAGTAATGCAGTGCGAAATTAGGCTGGTTTTACCGCAGTAATGCAGTGCGAAATGAGGCTGGTTTTACTGCAGTAATGCAGTGCGAAATGAGACTGGTTTTACTGCAGTAATGCAGTGCGAAATGAGGCTGGTTTTACCGCAGTAATACAGTGCGAAATGAGGCTGGTTTTACCGCACTAATGCAGTGCGAAATGAGGCTGGTTTTACCGCACTAATGCAGTGCGAAATGAGGCTGGTTTTACCGCAGTAATGCAGTGCGAAATGAGGCTGGTTTTACCACGTTCTAATAACTTCTCTCCTTGGCTGCCGTATTTACTAAAATAAAGAGGATCCATTCAGGAGCAAACCAGCGGTACCATAGGAAAGATGATATTTACAGGGGGCATTTAACCCCTGTAATGCTAGAGAGCTCTTCCACGCATTGTGCTGGAGAGTTCTCTAGAATTCAGGGAGTTCAGTTTCACCTTTAACCCTTTCAGTGTCAGGGGGTGAGTAATGCAGTTCTTATCTCTTTAGTACTCAACGGGTTAAAGGATAATTCTGATGCTTTTATGAAGCCTGGCGTTTCAGTGGGAACAGACATGGTACCATAAGCCTGAGGCTGTGCTGTGCAGTCCCAAAATGGCTCCTATGGATTTTCAGGGGTCAGAAAACGACAACCTCTGCTGGATAGCAAAAGGGAGATATGTGTCACCCCACAAACCCCTGGGTTGCAGGAGTCACCCCCATAGGCCTGGTGTGGGGCTTTAACCTTTGAGTGTCGGAGGGGTATGCAACACATTGCGGTGCATTCCATACTTCTCTGGCACTGAAGGGTTAAAGCCTGATACAAACGGTCTATGGCATGGGAGTCCAACATGGCCTATTGACCCTAGGGTGCGGCCCACCTGAGATTTTTAATTTAAATATTTATTTTTTTACCCACGTGAACTAATGGGGTCTAATCGTGTGCCCAGCTGTACAGTTGTGTGACTGATGATCTTAAATAATGGTATTCTAATTGACGTGATCACTAGCGAACTGGTTAGAATTCCCCATTGTAATCCTCAAAGACATAAATAAATAAATGCGGCCCCTCCCAAGTGTCAATTTCTGACTCTGGATCACCGGTTAAAAAATGCAGACGTCCCTGGTCTATGGGCATATTTGTTGCTCAGGACAAGAAAATGTTGTGTGCCTGTGATACAAAACATGTCCACCAGGGGGAGCAGCAGGCTATTGCTTTTTGCTCCTGTGGTGCTGCACTGGGGCACAGAGTGGAGCACAGATCCATTGATAGGACACTATCCTGCTAATAGTTGCCCTTTAAAGGGATAGTAATACTTCTTTTATCTTTTATTTTATTTTGTAGGCATGAAAAAAACATGAAGAACAATATAAGTCTTATCTCTCAAACCTTTATGGTTTGAGAGATATTCACAAGCAAAGTTCCCCCTCCCGCCCCTTTTACCTAGTGTAAGCCATCTCTTCTCAGATGTGGAATCCAGTCCATAGACCAGACAGATAACAGAAGGGGACAATCTTCTTCCTATGAGAACAATGAAAGCCCTGCCCCCTTGACAAGTGTTTCAGGTTTTTCCCTTATCTTAACTGAAGATTCTCCCTCTCTGCAGTCTACCTGGGCACCTCCCTTCTGATCTGGCTGAACAGTGTTACATCAGTAAAAGGGGCGGGAGGGGATACTTTGTCATTGAATTACTCTTGAACTACAACTCTGACAGAATTGAAATAACACTCTCCAAAGTCCTAATACTATGATGATTAACTAGAGCTGCTTTTATTATGAAACATTACTATCCCTTTAAATCCGTTATTCTTATTGGTACATGTTGCTCCATCCACTGAAATATCCCTGCAGCAGAGCAGACAGTACAGTGTACTAGGGTCACTTCTAATACATTATAGATCCGCAATAAAACACTTGTTACAGACGTGCGAGTGCAAACACAAGCGCAGACACACTTTTCAATCATAATATAAGTTTTGTGTGTGTGTATAATATATTGTGAAATGATCACTAACACTCCTAAACAATAATCCCCCCCTCCACTTTCTTTAATCTCCTAAGAAAATCCTAATGGCCGCTATGAATCAATTGGCACTATCAATCAGTTAGAATTGGTTCTCCAAAATGTATAAGTAAAATTGCCATGATAACTGGTTTTGTGCCCATGGAGGCAGACATCATTACCACATTCCATGCTGCAAGACTCGAGGACCACAAATCTTCTCCCACTTACAGTGGGAGGAGTTTGGGGACCTAGCATCCCTCCACATAAAATCCTGTCTGCCTCCCTGGACATGAGATCTGCACTTCTTACTGTTACATGTGAAGGGTAAATATGCATATCCCTCCTGGACTGTCTGATCCACCGACTGACTGTTGTTTGTCTTCTCTTCTTTACAGTTCTTCACTCCGTATCATGCCAGGGTGAGTACAGACCAGTGGGCGTCTGGGGGTCTCTCCGTGGGTGGGGGTCTCTCCGTCTGTGGGGGTCTGTCTATATGTGGGTGGGTGTCTGTCTGTGGGTGTGTCTGTAAGTCTGTATGTGGGTGTATGTATGTGGGTGTCTGTAAGTCTGTCTGTTTGCATGTGGTGTGTATGTGGGTGGGTGTGTATGTGGGGGTGTCTGTGTCCTTTGTATACATGTTACAAGCTACACAAAATAAACCTAATCAGTCAGTGACTGTACAGAACAGTGTTTACACACATTAGAGCAGTTAATAACGAATCTGGAATTACTATAACGAACATTGTTTTCTTAAACATACACAGCCACTGAAGCTGTCCTCCAGCTGAGTAAAACAAGGATGCACCTGCTGCTGGGGATGCTTCTCTCAAAGATATTACAGTTCAATATTTTTTATAATGAGAATTCAGCTTACTAGGTGGAAATATTGCAGTTGTTTTCTGTGGAGAAGTGCAGCTGATGACAGGAAATTCTTATGTCTGGCTTGAACTGTAATATCTTTAGAATTAAGTCTCTCTATGCACTAGTGTTACACAACAGGAACAAAATGGAAACCTAGACAGTTACTACACTGATTGGCAGATAGCTAGGCAGACTAGGTAGGTCTGTGAGAGAAGTGCATTGAGGTAGACCTGGCACAGATGTAGCTGGGTAGGAGATGTAGATATGTATGAGCGCTGGCATAGATGTAGACAGTAGACATATGAGAGGGATAATAGACATAGAAACGAGACATATATTGATATTATATAGAGATATTAGATAGATAATAGATGCTAGACATACTGTACTGTGCAAAAGTCTTAGGAAGGTGTAAAACAATGCTGTAAAGTAAAAATGCTTTCAAAAATAGACATGCTAATAGTTTACTTTTATCAATTAACAAAATGCATAATGACTGAACAGAAGGAAAATCTAAATCTAATCCATATTTGGTGTGACCACCCTTTGCCTTCAAAACACCATCAGTTCTTCTGGGAACACTTGCACAAAGTCAGGGAATTTGTAGGCATATAATCAGGTGTAAGAATAAACAATTATACCAAACAGGTGCTAATGATCATCAATTTACTATGTGGGATGAAACACAATCATTAACTGAAACAGCTGTGTAGGAGGAATAAAACTGCTAACAAGGTGAGGTTGCTGAAGACAGTTCAATGTAAAAGGCGTACACCTCAGCAAGACTGAGCCCAGCTACAAGACACAAGGTAGTTATACTGCAGCAGCAAGGTCTCTCCCAGTCAGAAATTTCAAGGCAGATTCCAGATGTGCTGTCCAAGCTCTTATGAAGAAGCACAAAGAAACTGGCAATGTTGAGGACCGTAGACACAGTGTTCGGCCAAGGAAACAGTGCAGCAGATGAAAGACACAACATGTTTACTTCCCTTCACAATCGGAAGATGTCCAGCAGTGCCATCAGAATTTGCAGAAAACAGTGGGACCCTGGTACACCCATCTACTGTCCGTAGAAGTCTGGTCAGATGTGGTCTTCATGGAAGACTTGTGGCCAAAAACCCATACCTCCGACGTGGAAACAAGGCCAAGCACCTCAACTATGCATGAAAACACAGGAACTGGGGTGCAGAAAAGTAACAGCAGGTGCTCTGGACTGATGAGTCAAAATTTTAAATATTTGGCTGTCGCAGAAGGCAGTTTGTTCGCTGAAGGCTGGAAAGATGTACAAGAATGAGTGTCTGCAGGGAACAGTGAAACATGGTGGAGGTTCATTTCAAGTTTGGGGCTGCATTTCTGTAAATGGAGTTGGGGATTTGGTCAGAATTAATGGTCTCCTCAATGCTGAGAAGTACAGGCAGATACTTATCCATCATGCAGTACCATCAGGGAGGAATCTGATTGGCACCAAATGTATTCTGCAGCCTGACAACGACCCCAAACATACAGCCAAAGTCATTAAGAACTATATTCAGTGTAAAGAAGAACAAGGAGTCCTGGAAGTGATGGTATGGACCCCACAGAGCCCTGATCTCTCATCGAGTCTGTCTGGGATTACATGAAGAGAGAGAAGCAACTGAGGCTCCTAAATCCACAGAAGAACTGAGGTTGGTTCTCCAAGGTGTTTAGAACAACCTACCTGCCGAGTTACTTATACTGTGTACAAGTGACCTAGAACTGATGTGTTTTGAAGGCAAAGGGCGGTCACACCAAATATTGATTTGATTTAGAGTTTTCTTTTGTTCACTCATTATGCATTTTGTCAGTTGATAAAAATAAACTAGTAATATGTCTATATTTTTGAAAGCATTCTTACTTTACAGCATTTTTTTTCACACCTGCCTAAGACTTTTGTACAGTATATTAATACTAGATACGTCTCTGTTATCTAATAATGTGTGTTTTCATGTAATGTGTCACTGCAGTCCACAGTCGAATCGTTGGAGGAGTTGATGCGTCCCCTGGTCAGTGGCCGTATCAGGTCATCTTACTGTATAACGCTGATCCTGTGTGTGGAGCGTCTCTGATCAGCGCCAACTGGGTCCTAAGCGCCGCCCACTGCTTCCCAATGTGAGTATTGCTCTGCGTTCACCTATTTACCTCCCTTATCGGGATGATGATTATTATTATTATTATTATTATTATTATTATTATTATTATTATTAAGGGCTGGAACAAACAAACTGCATCATAGGCGACAAATCAAAATCCACTAAATTCCCATTGATTTAAATTAAGATTTTAACCTTTTTATTGAGATCTTTCTGGCATTCAAAGGGTTAAAATTCCCATTCAAAGCAATGGATAAGTATATTGACCCTGTGAAGATGCCCGGTCACAGTCCAGCACCAGTCTATTTCCAGCACCAGATGCATGCCCTACCCCTGCCCCCGATAACCACCACCATGCAGAGGCGTAACTAGAAGCCACCAGGCCCTGGGGCAAAAGTTGCCATGCCCCCCCCAACCCCATTGGTCGTCTCCACTGGACACCTCCACAATGCCCCCATCATCTCCTCATTATTGCCCCCAGCTCCACATTGCCCCCCCCCCCCAGTATCCGTTTCCTATCTCCCTGGTTGGTCCAGCGGTGTGGCAGGAGAGATCTCTGCCTCCTTCTGCATTGTACCCTATACAGCTGGAGCTCCAGCGCAGTCTTCTCTTCAGTAATGCAGGGCGCTGGGAGATGATGTCATCACTCTGCATTACTAAAGAACCAAAGAGGGAGTGCAGCAGCTACAGGTCTGTGCCGAAAAAGGTACAGATCTCAGTTTGTGTTGTTGCGGGCTCCGGGGGGGGGGTTTGCAGGGGGTGACGGGCCCAGTCACGGGTGCAACCCCTATTGTTATGCCACTGTCACCATGCCCAGAGACTGCCCCAGCTGCATGCCCCATACCTGCTCTGGGAGGTAGGCACACTTTTGTAGACCGTTCTAATAAAGTATGTCTTTGTAGACCACGCTATTTCTGCTCTGCTGAAGAGCTGTCCAGTCGTATGACCAGGATCTTGATCTGTCAGCTAGAGCGGTGGTGTCTGTAAAATGGGCGGGAGGTGGGGGACTTTAAAAGCTTATAAATCTTAAAATATGCATCTGTAACAAACACTTTTTCTTTTTAAAATGTTTACCTTTCCGATAAATTTTAGATGTGAATTTCCGTTCTTCCCACATCAGGCTTTTAGACTTCCATTTATCAGTGAGTTGCGCTGAGTTTTAACAAGTTATTTTTCACCTTTATTAAAAAAAAAAAAAAAAAAACTATGCGTGTATTTATAAATATAAACTATTTGTAGTCTGGAAAATAGTGGAAAACTGTTGCATAGTTTCACCCATTGCGTACCCCTCGGGCACTCATAAGGTTAAGTTTGAGGTCATGAAATAAAAACCCAAAATAGAGGCATTCTACAAAATGTGTTGATTTTAAATGGAGTTTTTTAATCCCATGAACACTACAGACATCCCAACAGGACCAGAATTGGTCCCCTTAGCTCCGCCCATGGCCACACCCTCACTCATCACATGACCCCGCCCCCAGTCTCCCCCACAGTTTCCTGGCACAGAAAACACCCTTAAGCCAAAGAGAGGCTTTAACCCCTCTGGTGCATTGCTCCTCAACATCCAAAGGGTTAAATAATGGCCAGTAAAGGGGTGTAAAACTGGGATAGCTCTGGCCACGCCCACAATTCAGAATGTGGGTGTGGCCAACACAGATGGCACCTCCCCTCAAAATTCAGAGCTGTAGGCAGTTGTCTACTTTCCCTATTGGGAAATCCAGCCCTGGTCTCCACTGTACTGCTCTGTAATCTGTTGCAGACCTCAGTAGCATTCAACGGGTTAACATCCCCATTTAAATCAATGGGAAGTCCTATTTGTCCCCTATCCTGCATTTGGTTTGTCCTAGAATTGCTTTTATCTTCTACACAGCGTCTCTATGTCCACAAATGTACCACTTTTTACTTTTCTGTTCATTTACTTAACGTGACGTCACTGATGTGAATCTGCTGCTCAAGCGCCATCGTATTTATTCCTAACGAGGACTCGCTTCTTTATACAGCGCCATCGTATTTATTCCTAACGAGGACTCGCTTCTTTATACAGCGCCATCGTATTTATTCCTAACGAGGACTCGCTTCTTTATACAGCGCCATCGTATTTATTCCTAACGAGGACTCGCTTCTTTATACAGCGCCATCGTATTTATTCCTAACGAGGACTCGCTTCTTTATACAGCGCCATCGTATTTATTCCTAACGAGGACTCGCTTCTTTATACAGCGCCATCGTATTTATTCCTAACGAGGACTCGCTTCTTTCTACAGCGCCATCGTATTTATTCCTAACGAGGACTCGCTTCTTTATACAGCGCCATCGTATTTATTCCTAACGAGGACTCACTTCTTTATACAGCGCCATCGTATTTATTCCTAACGAGGACTCGCTTCTTTATACAGCGCCATCGTATTTATTCCTAACGAGGACTCTCTTCGTTACACAGCGCCATTGTACACGTCCATAACGAGGACTCTCTTCGTTACACAGCGCCATCGTACACGTCCATAACGAGGACTCGCTTCGTTACACAGCGCCATCGTACACGTCCATAACGAGGACTCTCTTCGTTACACAGCGCCATCGTACACGTCCATAACGAGGACTCGCTTCGTTACACAGCGCCATCGTACACGTTCATAACGAGGACTCGCTTCGTTACACAGCGCCATCGTACACGTCCATATCGAGGACTCTCTTCGTTACACAGCGCCATCGTACACGTCCATAACGAGGACTCGCTTCGTTATACAGCTCCATCGTACACGTCCATAACGAGGACTCTCTTCGTTACACAGCGCCATCGTACACGTCCATATCGAGGACTCTCTTCGTTACACAGCGCCATCGTACACGTCCATAACGAGGACTCGCTTCGTTATACAGCTCCATCGTACACGTCCATAACGAGGACTCTCTTCGTTACACAGCGCCATCGTACACGTCCATAACGAGGACTCGCTTCGTTACACAGCGCCATCGTACACGTCCATAACGAGGACTCTCTTCGTTACACAGCGCCATCGTACACGTCCATAACGA
Source organism: Rhinophrynus dorsalis (assembly GCA_037306005.1). Lineage (NCBI taxonomy): Eukaryota > Metazoa > Chordata > Amphibia > Anura > Rhinophrynidae > Rhinophrynus > Rhinophrynus dorsalis. The sequence goes on from CM074725.1 coordinate 10,298,598, forward strand.
GGACTCGCTTCGTTACACAGCGCCATCGTACACGTCCATAACGAGGACTCGCTTCGTTACACAGCGCCATCGTACACGTCCATATCGAGGACTCTCTTCGTTACACAGCGCCATCGTACACGTCCATAACGAGGACTCGCTTCGTTATACAGCTCCATCGTACACGTCCATAACGAGGACTCTCTTCGTTACACAGCGCCATCGTACACATCCATAACGAGGACTCGCTTCGTTACACAGCGCCATCGTACACGTCCATAACGAGGACTCGCTTCGTTACACAGCGCCATCGTACACGTCCATAACGAGGACTCGCTTCGTTACACAGCGCCATCGTACACGTCCATATCGAGGATTCGCTTCATTATACAGCGCCATCGTACATGTCCATAACGAGGACTCTCTTCGTTACACAGCGCCATCGTACACGTCCAGCCATCGTACACGTCCATAACGAGGACTCTCTTCGTTACACAGCGCCATCGTACATGTCCATAACGAGGACTCGCTTCGTTATACAGCGCCATCGTACACGTCCATAACGAGGATTCTCTTCGTTACACAGCGCCATCGTACACGTCCATAACGAGGACTCGCTTCGTTACGCAGCACCATCGTACACGTCCATAACGAGGACTCTCTTCGTTATACAGCGCCATCGTACACGTCCATATCGAGGACTCGCTTCGTTACACAGCACCATCGTACACGTCCATTACGAGGACTCTCTTCGTTACACAGCGCCATCGTACACGTCCATTACGAGGACTCTCTTCGTTACACAGCGCCATCGTACACGTCCATTACGAGGACTCTCTTCGTTACACAGCGCCATCGTACACGTCCATAATGAGGATTCTCTTCGTTACACAGCGCCATCGTACACGTTCATAATGAGGACTCGCTTCGTTACACAGCGCCATCGTACACGTCCAGCCATCGTACACGTCCATAACGAGGACTCGCTTCGTTATACAGCGCCATCGTACACGTCCATAACGAGGACTCGCTTCGTTACACAGCGCCATCGTACACGTCCAGCCATCGTACACGTCCATAACGAGGACTCTCTTCGTTATACAGCGCCATCGTACACATCCATAACGAGGACTCACTTCGTTACACAGCGCCATCGTATTTATTCCTAACGAGGACTCTCTTCGTTACACAGCGCCATCGTACACGTCCATAACGAGGACTCGCTTCGTTACACAGCGCCATCGTACACGTCCATAACGAGGACTCGCTTCGTTACACAGCGCCATCGTACACGTCCATAACGAGGACTCGCTTCGTTACACAGCGCCATCGTACACGTCCATAACGAGGACTCGCTTCGTTACACAGCGCCATCGTACACGTCCATAACGAGGACTCTCTTCGTTACACAGCGCCATCGTACACGTCCATAACGAGGACTCTCTTCGTTACACAGCGCCATCGTACACGTCCATAACGAGGACTCGCTTCGTTACACAGCGCCATCGTACACGTCCATATCGAGGACTCGCTTCGTTACACAGCGCCATCGTACACGTCCATAACGAGGATTCTCTTCGTTACACAGCGCCATCGTACACGTCCATAACGAGGACTCTCTTCGTTACACAGCGCCATCGTACACGTCCATAACGAGGATTCTCTTCGTTACACAGCGCCATCGTACACGTCCATAACGAGGACTCTCTTCGTTACACAGCGCCATCGTACACGTCCATAACGAGGACTCTCTTCGTTACACAGCGCCATCGTACACGTCCATAACGAGGACTCGCTTCGTTATACAGCGCCATCGTACACGTCCATAACGAGGACTCTCTTCGTTACACAGCGCCATCGTACACGTCCATATCGAGGACTCGCTTCGTTACACAGCGCCATCGTACACGTCCATAACGAGGACTCGCTTCGTTATACAGCGCCATCGTACACGTCCATAACGAGGACTCGCTTTGTTATACAGCGCCATCGTACACGTTCATAACGAGGACTCGCTTTGTTATACAGCGCCATCGTACACGTCCATAACGAGGACTCGCTTCGTTACACAGCGCCATCGTACACGTTCATAATGAGGACTCTCTTCGTTACACAGCGCCATCGTACACGTCCATAACGAGGACTCGCTTCGTTACACAGCGCCATCGTACACGTCCATAACGAGGACTCTCTTTGTTACACAGCGCCATCGTACACGTCCATATCGAGGACTTGCTTCGTTACACAGCGCCATCGTACACGTCCATAACGAGGACTCGCTTCGTTATACAGCGCCATCGTACACGTCCATAACGAGGACTCGCTTTGTTATACAGCGCCATCGTACACGTTCATAACGAGGACTCGCTTTGTTATACAGCGCCATCGTACACGTCCATAACGAGGACTCGCTTCGTTACACAGCGCCATCGTACACGTTCATAATGAGGACTCTCTTCGTTACACAGCGCCATCGTACACGTCCATAACGAGGACTCGCTTTGTTACACAGCGCCATCGTACACGTCCATAACGAGGACTCGCTTCGTTATACAGCGCCATCGTACACGTTCATAATGAGGACTCTGACACTTCATTATACAGGTCTCACCCACTGTAGGTGGGCCTGGCGCACGTAACACATTGATAGAAATTTACTGAAATGTCAATAAAAAAGACACTGATTAAGCCCTGAGATGATGCGAAACGCGTCTGTACATACCTTTGACAAGTTTATACCATGTCCTTATTTTTTATTAATTGATATTCCATTAAAGTTTTCAACTTTTTATTTTGGTGTCCTCTATCTAGGTGCGGTATATGTGCACAATGGTAACTCTCAGATGATGCAAGTTAGATATTGGATTTTTTCTTTTTTTTTTTTACAAATTGTGGATGTTTATTTTATCTATTTTTGCTTGACCTCTTTAAACTTGGGTCTTTTTTTCTTTCTTTCCCAGAGAACATTTGGTAACTGATTATACGGCAAACATTGGGGTGTATCAGCTTGCGATGAATGAGCCCAATGTTCAGAGTATCAAAGTGGTGGAAGCCCGGAAGAACCCGTCCTACTCCGAGAACAGCTTTTCCGCTGACCTGGCTCTTGTCCGTCTGGCGACACCTGTGACTTTCACTGAAGCAGTCAAACCCGTTACTTTGCCATCCGCAAACATGCAATTCCCCGTGGGCATGAAGTGCATGGTGACCGGATGGGGCGGTATCCAACACGGAGGTAAGTGGGGGCACATTATCGGGCCTTGTGTATAAAGGCAAGGAGGTGGTAATTCTGGACAAAATGAAAAGCACATATTGGGAAGTACACAAAATAATACAATGCAGAATTCCTATTGATTTAATCCCTTTAGTGCCTCAGAGGTATATAACCAGAACCGGGTTTGCTTCCCTAGGCAAGGCACCCTAGGTGCCCTTAGCTCCCCCTATCGCCACACCCCCATCACATGACCCCGCCCCCAGTCCCATTCACTGTTTCCTGTCACAAGAAATACCCTTGGCCTATAACCATCAACAATGATAAAAGGTTTAACCCCTTGATTGCTAGAGAGATCTCCAACACATTGCTCTTGCATCCAAGGGGTTAAATAATTGCATGCAAAGTGGTATAAAACTGGTGCAGTGACAGAGATATTGCTCTGGCCAGCAGACTCAGAGGGTTAAACGGGAATTTGTACAGGCAATATTGGTAAATCTAATCCCTTGGGAAGTGCCCAGCTTTCCCAGGTGGCGCTGCATTGAGAGTCCCAGAGGGATAGGGGGGTCCAAGAGGGGAAAGAGAAGCACCCCCAGTTCATATCGACAGATAAAGTCACACTGGAAACTGATTCAGTACGGTTCAAACACACGAATTAAACACCTGAACATGGCGTTATTCTGACGTATGGGACCGTTCACACTGCGCATGTCACACGGTAACGCGTCTTGCTGCAACGCTTGTAACAGTGCAGCGTCACAAGTGCATGTGATTTGTATTGATTTCAGTGGTGTTGCACAAAATATATCTGGTAAACTCAATTACTGTGCATCGTGGAAGGAAATAATTATAGGTGGAAAAGTAGAGATTTGTGATATTAAACAACATTGAAAAAAGCATGTTAATACATTGCATGTAGTGTATGTGTATATATCCTATATAATAATTCGCTAGGATGTTTGTCAGAAGCTGTCATGTGCAGTAGAGACTGCCTGAACGCATAGAATGCTGGGAGTTCTGTGCTGGGCACATGGAATGCTGGGAGGTGTAGGAATGCTGGGAGCATGGAATGCTGGGAGCACAGAATGCTGGGAGGTGTAGGAATGCTGGGAGGTGTAGGAATGCTGGGAGTTCTGTGCTGGGAGCATTCTGTGCTTTTGGTCAGTCTCTACAGTGAATGACTGCGTTGGTGGCAGGACGCAGAGCAGGACCGGCCTCTTAACCCTTTGAATGCAAAAGGGGTAGCCACCGTATTGCTTTGCAGTGCATTGTGTACCCCTCTGGCACTCAAAGGGTTAACATCACCCGGACCTTGGACCGTGTATACAGGCTTTTACACTAGTATAAATAATAATAATTATATATTATAATCAGATTTCATCTGCAATTTCAATGCATCGAGCAAATCTCCACCGTAAACTTAGAGCCTCACTTAGGACCGCTTCCCATGGCATGCAGGACCCCATAGACTAGGGCTGGGCATCTGGAAAATGTCCAGCTGTTCAGGACTACAATTCCCAAACATCTGCCTGGGGATCATGGGGATTGTAGTGTTCAACAGCTGGAGAGCCGCAGGATGCCCACCAATGCCATAAGCCCTCAGTTGTCCCTCTTGACACCCTGGCATGGCGGGTCAGTGGGGACTGAGCACTCAGCCCAGGAGTTTATGGGTGAGAGTCACAGACTTCCATATCTCATTCTGCCCCAACCCCCCCCCAACAGCTGGTAGACATTTTGGGGACGTGCAGAGTGACCGCGGCCTTAATTTATTAAAGTCTCTGTCTTTATACACGTTGCTTCACAATGCTCCAAAGACCCCTCTAGCACTGGAAGTGTTAAAAGAAACCGCCAAATTAATGGGAATGTGTATGTCACTCCTGTGGTCCTTAAGGGGTTAAGCCAATCTGTTTGGGGAAAGTGTATTTGTTTTGCCCCAGACTTGGTACATTGACCTCCCAGTGACCTGTACATACGGCCCTTCTGTTTCTGTAGTGAGTCTCCAGCCTCCGAAGACGCTGCAGGTGGGGGAAGTGGCGCTCATGAGCCGGAGGACTTGTAATTGCCTCTATCACATCAACCCGGCCTCAGACACCAGGACCATCCAGCAAGACATGATCTGCGCGGGCTCAGCGTCCGGGAGTGTGGACGCCTGTCAGGTAGGTGGAAAGAATGGGCCGTGATCAAGAGACACTCTGTGTAGAGGACAATCACCATGTTTCCATTAGAGTGGGCAACTGCACAGGCCAGTGAGTCTCCACTCCCGATAGTGAGCGCAGAAATGATTGGAGGAGGGGGTGAGAAGACTGGAGGAGAGGCATATGTGGTTCAGTGACAACGGAACAAGGCTGGGAAAAATTACTTATATAAGCACTAGTAGTACAAGGCTGGGGTATTGGGGTATGTGTGGGTCTGTGACTACCAGTGGAACAAGGCTGGGGTGCCAGACAGTGTATGTGTGGGTCTGCGACTACCAATGGAACAAGGCTGGGGTGTCAGACAGTGTATGTGTGAGTCTGTGACTACCAGTGGAACAAGGCTGGGGTATTGGGGTATGTGTGGGTCTGTGACTACCAGTGGAACAAGGCTGCGGTGTCAGACAGTGTATGTGTGGTCTGTGACTACCAGTGGAACAAGGCTGCAGTGTCAGACAGTGTATGTGTGGGTCTGTGACTACCAGAGGAACAAGGCTGGGGTGTCAGACAGTGTATGTGTGGGTCTGTGACTACCAGTAGAACAAGGCTGGGGTATTGGGATATGTGTGGGTCTGTGACTACCAGCGGACAGTAGTACAAGGCTGGGATATTGGTGTATGTGTGGGTCTGTGACTACCAGTGGACAGTAGAACAAGGCTGGGGTATTTGTGTATGTGTGGGTCTGTGACTACTAGTGGAACAAGGCTGGGGTATTGGGGTATGTGTGGGTCTGTGACTACCAGTGGAACAAGGCTGGGGTGCCAGACAGTGTATGTGTGGGTCTGTGACTACCAGTGGAACAAGGCTGGGGTGCCAGACAGTGTATGTGTGGGTCTGTGACTACCAGTGGAACAAGGCTGGGGTGCCAGACAGTGTATGTGTGGTCTGTGACTACCAGTGGAACAAGGCTGGGGTATTGGCATATGTGTGGGTCTGTGACTACCAGCGGACAGTAGTATAAGGCTGGGATGTTGGTGTATGTGTGGGTCTGTGACTACCAGTGGACAGTAGTATAAGGCTGGGATGTTGGTGTATGTGTGGGTCTGTGACTACCAGTGGACAGTAGAAGGATGGGATGTTACTGTTCACAAAGGAGATACTGATTGGGGGGGGGGGGTCAAAAATACTAGAGGAAAGACAGAGAGAAAAAAGGTGAGCTAGAGAATCGAGGAGGAGGGACTGGGGGGGGGGGTAGAGGAGGAAAAAGGTTGAAGGAGGGGGGAATGGAGATATTTTGTATGAGTAGCGTAGCCCATTTCAGCTGTAATCTATATGGTATCACTTGCCTTACTTCACAACGTTAATGCTCATTTTAAAATTAACAAAAGGGGCTGGGCAGGGACAGTGGGCTCAAATGATAGAAACGGGCCACTTCATTGTATTTCCCCCCAGGTCACAATTTGCCAGCCCTCCCCTACTTGACTTTACACATCAGGGCCCCTGACTTGCATTTCGTTTGTTCCAGGGCGATTCCGGGGGGCCCCTGTCCTGTTATGCCTCTGGCGAATGGTACCAGGCTGGAGTCATTAGCTGGGGGGATGAATGCGGAGCGAAAAACCGTCCTGGAGTCTACATCCTGGTCAGCATCTATTCCTCGTGGATCAAGGAAAATGTTCCTGACGCAAAGGTCCAGTACGCCAGTGTGGATATAACCCCGGCGAACGAGAACGAAAGTGGGTGCGTTGGAGCCGACGGAAGTGTTTTAACCCGAACCCTAACGGAGCTTCTGTCTTTATAGTGACTCTTACCACTCTCCCTCTGTACTGGCTAACTGCCTATCTGCTGAGCTCCTACTAAAGACTGGACAATGACCCCCACACACTGTCCACAAACAGGCAGCCGGCCAGAGGACACGACAGACTAGTGCTAATCAGATCATCATTCTGCGACTTTATTTCACTATGGGGGTGCACATAGCAGTGCGGTCATCTTACACCCCAACATCCCTGTGGCAGAGGGTAATAGCGGATCAGTTCTGGGGCAAACCAACTGCACAACTGGGGGCAAATAAACATACCCGGTGATTTTAAATGGGGCTTTTAAAACCCTTTGAGTGCCAGATGCAAAGCAATGCGCTGGATACCTATCTGGCACTCGCACAGTTAACCCCACTGAATGCTAGAGAAATCTACATATTATTTAATAGCTAGGAATATTGTTGCTTTCCCCCTTATGGTAGATGGTTACCCCAGAATTCCTCCGCTGTTACTCTCTGCATAGAGCCCCAAGTGTATATGAACGGTCCTGCACCTCCTCAAGTGGAATTCTAAAGCGGGAGGTTGTGCCAACTGTTCCCCTCAATCTGGTATTGGATGATGACCGCTCCCACCCCTTCTCAGGCTGCAGAGGATGATGGGAGTTGTAGTCTACAAAGAGCTGGAAAAAAAAACAGAAGGACCCCAGTGTATTAAAGAAACAGTTGTTTTACTATGGGAGGAGAGGGAGTTAACCCTTTGAGTGGCAGAGAGGTATACAACGCATTGTGTTACATAACTCTTTGGCACTGAAAGGTTAAAAGAAAAAAAAAAGTGAGATAAGGGCACAAATTGAAATGTTTAATCTCATTGCTAGCAACAGTGCCTCTTGGGGGAGCATGTTAAACAGAAAAAACAACAAAAACTGAGGAGATCTCTGATAAACCATTTGCACTGTAGGGGAGAATGAAAAATTCCCATTGATTTTAAATGGGGATTTTAACCCATTGAATGCTAGGTCTCTAGCATTCAAGGGGTTAAAATCCCCACTTACATCACTGACATTTCTTCTGAACCCATGGCCCTTGGTGTCCAGCAACGGTCTGGTTATGTCCTCTAGGGCAGTGGTTCCCAACAGTGTGATTGCCCCCCCCCCCCCCCCCCCCAGGCTGTGTCTTTAGGAGGTCACCACTTATGCACAGTGGAGTTAAAGGGACAGTAATGGTTAGAGGTGAAGGCAATGTTGATTCGTCAACATACATTTCATTATAATGTTTGTTTATGACGCACCATAACGTTGTCGTCTTTGTTTTATATGAGTTTCCCCCTCCCGCCCATTTTCCTTACATCGCGATGCCTTCCCTCAAAGAAGCAAGCCCGTCCAGATGGATCACGATGAGGGACAATCTTCAGTGCGCATAAGGAAAAACCTGCCATCCTTCATTCAAGTGGGACAGGGTTTTCCATATACTGATAGAAGATTGTCCCTCGTTGTGACCTGTCCAGTCAAGTGACTGGATTTCAGACCTGAGGGGAGTTAGTGTTACATAGGGAAAAGGGGTGGGCAGGGGAAAACCTTAAAATAAAACAATTCTGGACCGTTAGAAAGGTACGTTATAGTATAGTGAAGAATCGACCTTGCTTCATATCTAAACGTTACTGTCCCATTAAGAAAAGGAGAGGCAACATCTCCTAATTAACCCCTTGATTACCAGAGGGGTATACAATGCATTTATTTGCAATGTGTTGTGTACCCCCTCTGGCACTCAAAGGGTTAACAGTTTTTTGTTTTTTTTTTTTAACCATAATCTAACAACCTCTGATTTTTGATGTGCCTTTGTTCAATGAGTTTTGGATGTCAGATCCATGGAGGCGACCATGACAGTTGGGAGTAAGACCACAGGACACTAATTTCACCCACTGGAAACTGTAATTGTAACCCTTTCTAGATCAGGGGGCTGTGCAAGTCATTTCTTTGCTGTACACATCTCTGGTTCTATAACGGTTAAAGTGGACCAGTCACTTTGAATATTTATTAAGTATTTGAAAACTTCAATCAAATCTGCCTGTGTCTCATGGTAACCAAAAGTCCAGCAGATGTCTACTTTAGGAGATATTTGCACCTTTTCTGGGAAAAGTGAGAGTATCCTGGTCAGCACAGAGCTTGATTAGCATATGCAAGTCACTGTTACTGCACTTGGAATGAGCTACAAGGTCTGAAAATCTATTTAACTGTACAGTTGCTGGTCTTTTGGTTCACATGATACACCGGCAGTTATTAATGCAGTTTTAAAATATGCAAACTTGAATTAAGGTGAAAGGTCGACCTTTTTAATGTAGATTTTTGCACTCCGCTTCCTTCAGTGTGAAAGGTGGGGGAGAACTGTCAGCAACCCTCATGTCTACCTACAAAACATGGATGGTATATCTTGATCAAAAGCACACAGGCAATACTTGTAGGGGTCTTTATGATTTACTGGCTATAGCAAGATAAGTGTGATTTGTTGTTGTTATTATTGGGACTATTTCTCCTTTAAAGGACAAAGCCTCTGATTAACTCACCTGAAGGGCAAACTTAAAAGGATAGTAATACTTCGTTTTAACTTTTTTATTTTGTAGGCATGAAAAAAACATGAAGAACGATATAAGTCTTACCTCTCAAACCTTTATGGTTTGAGAGATATTCACAAGCAAAGTTTCCCCTCCTGCCCCTTTTACCTAGTGTAAGCCATCTCTTCTCAGATGTGGAATCCAGTCCATAGACCAAACAGATAACAGCAGGGGACAATCTTCTTCCTATGAGAACAATGAAAGCCCTGCCACCCTTGTCAAGTTTTTCAGGTTTTCCCTTATCTTAATTGAAGATTCTCCCTTCTGATATGGCTGAACCGGGGGGGGGGGATACTTTGTGAATATCTCTTAAACCATAAAGGTTTGAGAGATAAGACTTATATCATTCTTCATGTTTTTTTTAATGCCTATAAAATAAAGATAAAATGAAGTATTACTATCCCTTTAATGACAGGGCCTGTTTGGTCCCTGGGATCGGGTTGTGAATCACTGCTCTTATGTCTTAGACTATAACCCTTCATAGTAACGTACACTGACAGTCCTGTTTGTTTGAACAGAATGGAAAATTGTAGTTTAAGTTATTATAGAAAACACAATAATTGAACAAAAAAGTAATCTAAGCTGCACAAGGAATAAAGACTCCTCGCACACAGTCACAGTGGTTTCCTGCGTGAAGACACTTAGAAATTGGAGTATTTGTGGTATAGTAGTGTGGGAGACGTTAGTTGTTTTCATATGTGCGGGGGGGGGGGGGGGGGTTTTAAGTATCTACAATTATTTTCATATCATTTAATTACAATATAATCACTTCGTATATAGCTCCCTTCCTTTTCAACATCAATCCACAAACACCTGTAGGGGCCCAGAAAAAAAAAAATTATATATAATATTTTTTTTTTTTTTTTTCTCTTTCTTGAATGACAAGCTATATGTGCACCAATTCTTTCACTCCTTGGTGTGTCTGAGTGATTTAAAGGGATAGTAATACTTTGTTTTATCTTTATTTTATTTTGTGGTGCTGCACTGGGGCACAGAGTGGAGCGCAGATCCATTGATAGGACACTATCCTGCTAACAGTTGCCCTTAGAACGAAGTATTACTATCCCTTTAATCTTTATTTTATGTTGTAGGTATTAAAAAAACATGAAGAACGATATAAGTCTTATCTCTCAAACTTTTATGGTTTGAGAGATATTCACAAGCAAAGTTTCCCCTCCCGCCCCTTTTACCTAGTGTAAGACATCTCTTCTCAGATGTGGAATGCAGTCCATAGACCAGACAGATAACAGCAGGGGACAATCTTCTTCCTATGAGAACAATGAAATCCCTGCCCCCCTTGACAAGTTCTTCAGGTTTTTCCCTTATCTTAATTGAAGATTGTCCCTCTCTGCAGTCTACCTGGGCACCTCCCTTCTGATCTGGCTGAGCAGTGTTACATCAGTAAAAGGGGCGGGAGGGGGATACTTTGTCATTGAATTACTGTTGTACTACAACTCTGACAGAATTGAAATAACACTCTCCAAAGTCCAAATACTATGATGATGATTAATTAGAGCTGCTTTTATTATGAAACATTACTATCCCTTTAAGGAGCAGAACTAGGACTGATACACCACTTGCTCGATGGTAACCGATCTGTTATCCATAATTGTGTATGTACTAGTTCAGTGTTTTCCTGTCGTTGACGTGGAAATGCATCCAGATCAGCTTGTACGGTTGTATGTCCAAAGATGCTCTGCTGCTTCCATACTGTGTGTTGAAAGACTGCAGTGGATTTGTGTCCTTGTTACACTTTCAGTCCACAGCAACTGGTATGCATGTGCTCTTCGTTGGCGCACACAGATGCCATGATAATTCTGCTATGGCACAATACGAGGTCAAAAGTATTTTGCCAGCAGGCAGGGAGTTCCCACTTCTACATGTGTGTAAAATGAGCAGAACAGCCAACATAGGTTTTAAAGGGATACTTCATTTTTGAAGGAAATAATATTGTATGTATTAAAGAAATAAACCAAAGCATCTATGTATTTTTTCTCATAACTTTCATTGTTTAATTGTAATTGTGTTCAAACATTTACCCCCCCCAGCCCCTTTACCTACTTCACCGCTCAAGCTGTCAGACTTTGATTCTGGTCTGCGTACCAGACGGGAGTGTCTGGGGAGCTGAAATAGGAGCGAATACCAAGGAAATCTTCATGACGACTGTTTACAACGTGGGCACGGTTTGAGGCAGTAGATCGTTCTCATGAAGATTTCCTTTGTATACACTGCCATTTCAGCTCTCCAGACACTCCGCCCGGCCGCAGACCAGAATCCAAGTCCTACAGCTTGAGCGGTGACGTAGAGAAAGGGGGGGGGGGAGGGGTAAACCTTCTAACACAATTGCTCTTAATGAAGAAAAATACATTGATGCTTTGGTTTATTTACTTAATACATAATTTTTGCAGGTAATATTGTATTGCTATCTCTTTAACCCCTTAACGACATGTGACGTACTATGAACGTCACGGTCCTTGAAATACTCAAGGACCGATGACTGTCATAGTACGTCACATACTTTTTACTTACAGCGCTGTAAGCAAAAATAAGGCCTGAAATTGATCGCTCTGAGGCTCCATAATGACACGCCGATACACGCGACAGCTCACGTGTACCGGCGCGTCCAAGTGGTCCTTATGGGACGGAAATGTCCCAGGACCGCTGGTTGTTAAGGGGTTAAAATAAATAATTGCAAATACTTTTTGACTTTTACCCCATGGTGCCTGTGTCCTCTACTGGACAGAAATAAAGATGTACTTAAAATAACTGAACATAATGTGGTATTGGGGTGAACCATGTTTTATTTAGTAGGAAAATGTTGTACAAAATACTATTTCATAATGCAGATATATTGCTTCTTTAAAATAAAGCATAATTACTATTTTAGTAGACTTGTTTCACATGCTGGTTTTCTAATTTAAGCTATTTCAGTTATTTTCTGCCTTGTGAAGTGAGCCCCCTCTGCCTGCAGTCTTTAAAAAGTCTGTGACTAAACCATCTCTAAGTGTTTGCCTCTGGCAGATCACTAGAATAGAAATGGAGTCACTGAGTCCTTAAAGGGATGGTAGTACTTGCAAATTACTAATCTCCATATTGTAGCTATGTTAAAAAGAAACTTATTGCCCCCAGTGTCATCTCTCAAACCCTTATGGTTTGAGAGATAATAGCTCTCAAAGTTCCCCCCTACCCTGACTGAACACTGACTGCAGGGATATCTGGTATTACTTTGCCGAGATCGCGTTTATAAAAAAAGAAATCTTTCACTAAAACAGTCTTCTACGTGTGCTTGCAAACCAAGCACACGTAGAAGACCGTTTCAGTGAAAAAAACTTTATAAACGCAATCTCGGCTCAGCTGCAGAGCCACCTGATGCGCACAAGACTGCCGTACGACAGCTTCCCCTGCAGTCAGCGTTGAGTCAGGGAAGGGGGAACTTTGAGCGCTATCATCTCTCAAACCATAAGGGTCTGAGAGATGACACTCGGGGCAATAAGTTTTTTTAAAAAAGCTAAAATAGGGGTATTAGAAATTTGCAAGTATTACTATCCCTTTAAGACATCATTGACTAGAGGGCAGGGGCAGCCAACCTTACCTGATCCCCAAGAACTCCCACCTGGGCATGTTGTCAGGATCTCCCAGCAGGAGAACTGGTGGATGGATTAAACCAACACTAATTAGTCCTCCGGCGCTCCCGCTAAGAGATACTGAACACATGCCCTGGTGGTAGCTTTTAAAGACCAGGACTGGCTCCTCCCAGATAGGAAGGAAGCTACCATCACAAAGTAAAAGGAATTGGAGAACTAAAATAAGATTCAAAGTAGGAGAACAGGACTAAAGAAAGGAAAGTGTGTATGTATATATTCCTGTTACCAAAATAATGTAAGTTAAACTAAAACTTTATAGATTGCTCTCCCCCCTCCAACATGACACCCTCCTTTTTTGTCCCTCTCTTCTACTATCCCCTTCACTCCTGTCGTTCTCTTTCATACCATCTTGTTAGCAGACTCCTGCTTTATACACAATTAGCGTGTTTTTTTCATCTAGGCGCCCAACAGATTGCAACCCTCTTAGTGACATAGGGCTGGCGGGTGAATGGGCCCGTTTCTCCAAGTTTGGCAGATAAATACTGCTCCCCATGCAGCAGCGCCCCCAGCTGAATTCTGCCTAGCGCTTACCGATTCATTGTACAAGGCTTCATTTATCCTATGCTGTACCCCTCCTTCCCCCCCCCCCTTTTTTTTAATGCAAAACAAAAACTTCAATAAATTCAAGTTAAACAAATTTCATCTTAAATCATTTATTGGATTTACTGGTGTAAGGCAAGGACAATAGCACCTCCTTTTAACTTAAGAATTTTTAGGTGTGTAATGTATTGCACTTGCCTCTTACTCCAGGTGTAACTATGAATCGCAGGCTGAGATGCCAGTTACCCGTGTCAGCCACTCGCACTTTATTTGCTTGATGTTGTGCTATTTAGACCAGAATCCATGATGTGTGTGTTTTGGTGCTACCTCACCGGCTGGGTTGGACACTTAGAGGAGGTAAGCGATGGGAAGCAATCCGTATACCCAGACATACACTCAAACACATTTGGTACACAGAGGAAGAAGGATCTGTATTCTCCAGATCAGAGGCTCAGAAACAAGTCCGGTAAACTACCGTTCTCTGGTCATAAGCAGGAAGGATGTGGTGGATTTGACTCTTCCCGTCACAGCAAGACGCACTAATGTGTGATAGAGAGGAAATAACTTATCTAGTGTGAAACGCTACAGTTTGTTATTCCATGGCACTTATGAACTAAAATTTCTCTAGAGAGAGATCAGAGTACACAGGCTTCATACAATAACACACTGGAGAAGTTATCTCCTCTTTATCACACCTTAGTACATCTCCCCCTGTAGTCTATAACTAAATCTCTCCCGTAGAATAACATAGGAACTGGAGAGTTTATCTCACTGGAGAAGTTATCTCCTCTTTATCACACCTTAGTGTATCTCTCCCAGTATGAAGACAAGCCCCACCTTCAGATCCACTCTCCATACCGGACTATAATATCCATCGTCAGCTGGACAAGACTGGAGTTGTAGTCTAACAGTCTGACCCTCTCAACCAATGTGCATGCAACAGCTGAACGATAATGGGAGTTGTAGTCCAACAACTGGCTGACACAGGCTGCCTGTTTGTGCTATAAGACACTGGCGCAGATGTGCTAGTCTAGAGCAAACTAACTGCACCCCAGTGAAATGAAGGATTCCCATTAGCACTTTAATCCCCTTGAACACTGGAGATCTCCACTGGACTGTGAAGCATTACGCTGGAAACCCCTCTTTAGCATTCTTAAGAGGAAAAGACCCATTTAAATGGAGGGGTATTTCTAGGTCTCCCCTTATTATGCAGTTGGGTTGCTCCACTCTTCCTCATCACAAGTCAGAACCTAGTTTCCTCACCCCCGTTATATAAATGGGTCACAAAGCTTAACCTCTACAGGACCAGAGGGGTGTACAACACACTGCAAACATTACATCGCAGACCACTCTCAAGGGGTTAAAATCCAACCCAATGGAGAACACACCCCTTTGGCTTTCAAGGCGTTAACATTCCCATTTAAATCAATGTTATTTACCCCCTGTGGGGCTACTGGTCCTCTTCAGTTTTCTGCCCAACGACCCAAATTGGTAGATTCAGAGACCTGTACATCTTCATTACATGCATTTAATCCTTCCGCATGCCAGTGGGGCACTGAATTAAATACTACATCCCTTAAAGGGATACTAGTGTCACAATTTAAAAAGAAACTAAGCTAAATGGCCCCAGTCCCATCTCTCAAACCTTCATGGTTAGAGAGAGAATTGAACGAAAGATTCCCCCTCCCTGCCCTTTCCCTGACATCTGCATCTAGCTGACTGCAGGGGAATCCGGTCCCTTGACAAGCGGAGGCTCTTCAGCAGAACAGAGATCAAGAGACATAAAAAATAATTACTTCACTGGCTCTACAAATTGTGCTTGGTTTGTAACCACACTGTAGACCGTTCCAGTGAAGGATTTTTTTCAATAACACGATCTCTGCTCTGCTGAAGAGCCTCCAATGGTCCCGGGACCAGATTCCCCTGCAGTGAGCTAGACGGAAATCTTTCACGGAGATTCTCTCTCTAACCATAAAGGTTAGAGAGAGGACTGGGGGCATTTAGCTTAGTTTTAAATAAATAACCCTGAGTGCCTGAAGGATAACACTCAAAGGGTGCCACAGAGGTATGCAGGGTGAGTAAAGCAGTGCACACCCCAATAGAAAACAAATCCCACCCTTTAATGGCAAAACAAGTTCTGGTTGTGTAAAAAAAAAACACAAACATTTATTAGATGTAACAGATTTCTACTGTTTGTAACCACAAACTGTGCGCTCAGTGTCCCGTTTGTTGGGATGGAGTCCTGCACACAACTCTGCTGCGTTTGCAAGAAAGTTGTACAAATGTACAACACAAGCGCTGCATCTAGGAACGGTTGTTAAGATGTTTTCTTCAGTAACAAACACAGGGCCATATGCAGAAGGTGAAATAGGAGCAATTGTGTAACAAACCAAATGCTATATGAAGGGAATAATAATGATTGTAGGCGATCTAAAAGGAGCACTACATTATCATGGAATAAAATGTTACAGGACTTTTCCTGCCAAATAAAACAAGGGTATTCCTACTGCTAGCAGCTTTCATTGAAAATAATTCCAGCCCAAAATCTGTTTTTTGTTCTCCCCATTAAAACTGCAGTTCACTATGGAGATCACCAGGTGGGGCTGTTATCAGTTACTATGGGGAACTGTAGTTAGACAAGTTCTATATGGTGCGTTATGATAAGCATTTTTTTAAATATATTTTCAGCCACCAGTTGGTCAGTTGTGAATAGTCAAATTATAAAGTTTGAGATGTAATAACTTTAACAAAGAATCTCAGCAGCAGGAAAACTTATTTTACTCAACAGAAAAATCCCCTATAAACACTTTTACTTCTCATTTAAAATGTTAGTAATGTCCAAAAATAATTTAATAGATCTGTAGAGGGTAAAAAAAATCTCATTGCCGTGAACCCTATCTCAAACCGCTATGGGTTGAGAGATATTGACAATCAAAGTTCCCCCTCCCTCCCCTTCTCTTGATGGCAGCTGTAAAGCTGACAGAAGGAGATCGGTGTCGGCCAACACGAAGCTCTGCAGCAGAGCCGAAATCCCGTTATTAGAAAAGAACTACTTCATTGGAATGGTCTACAAAGTGTACTTGCAAACCAGGCACACTTTGTAGACCTTTACAATGAAGTAATTCTTTTCTAATAACGGGATTTCGGCTCTGCTGCAGAGCTGTCTCTGGTCCCTAGACTGGTATCTCCTTCTGTCAGCAGGGCTCTGATTGTCAGGAGAAGGGGAACTTTCATTGCGAATATCTCTCAAACAGTAAAGGTTTGAGAGATGGGGCTTGTAGCAATGGTTTTTGTTTTTTTTTTACCCTCTACAAGTCTATTAAAGACTATTTTTGGACATTACTATCGCTTTAAATGGGGCTGTTAACCCCATGAATTCTAGAGTGGTTGCATTACTAAGCAATATGTTAAAAGCCAATTTAAATCAATGTGAATTTGGGGAACCCCCTTCTGACTCCAGTGAAGTTGGGATGCGCCAGAATTGCTCATCTTTCTGATACAGCCCGTACTGGGGTCCGCAGCATGTCGCCGAGCGCTCCTATACTGAGGGTTTTGGTTCCGGCCTCGATGGTACACTGTGTTTAACAGAAAAGAAAACAAAATATTCTTCTGGTTTCTGTTGACTCTGAGGCAGCCGGAGTCCTCTAGGACTGACAAACCCACGACTACAGCCCTGACAGGCGCCACACGGACGTCCTGCAGAGTATTGCACGTCTGCTCTGGGAGGATCCAGTGGGCCACAGCTCCTGCTGCCTCTTCTGGTTTCATATGTGTTCAGTCACTAGGTTCCATCCAGTCACTTTTTGGAGACTTTCATCAGTTTGTGTTTGGGGGGAGCCCACTTCAGGTTCAGTGAATCCACTGTAGAAGAGGAGAGAGGAATGAGGAGTTGGACAGAGTACTACAGACATGCAATGTGCTTGTGTAGGAAGAGGAAAATGTGGCCGTTCTGGGACAAACCAACACACTATTAAAGTGGATATATCACATATAGATATCTAATGCTTATCAAATAGAGCATTTAGCAAAAAGTTTAATATGTTAGTCATCTTAAAAAACAAAACAAACAAAAAAAAGTTATCTGTGCAAAAATTCAAGTTTAAAACATGCCCAGCAGCCTACTTCCTGCTTGCAGCACCGCCTCTGTCCGTCCCACTACCCAGTATCCTCCAATGACGGAGGCTTTCTTTCTCTAAGCTGGAGCGATTTCATTGGCAGAGATCGATATCTAGCCAGTGAGATCACTCCAGCTTAGAGACAGACATCCTCCATCATCGGAGGATGCTGGGTAGTGGGATGGGAGCAGCCCCTGTGTGGCAAGCTAAAGAAGGCTGCTGGGCACCTTTTAAACTTGAGTTTTTGCCTAAATGTTTTTTTTTTTTTCCCAAAAATGACTAACCTATTAAACTTTTTCACTAAATGCTCTAAATGAGCATTAGATATCTATATGTGATAGATCCACTTTAATCCTTAGAATGCTAGACAGGTCTCAGACATTATCATTGAAGGGGTTAAAAGGGCCATTTATATCAATGGATACCTGTCAAAACGGTCCAAGACTCAAATGTATAGAAGACAGATGCAGTTGTTCTAGGTCAAATGCACCAAAGGCAAACGATTCCCTATATCCCCAAGTTTAAATGGTTAGTAATGTCAATATATTAAAAAAAATGTAATATTGCAGCTATTAGAAAATAAAGTTAACAACCCCAGTCCCATCTCTCAAACGTTTATGGTGAGAGATATAGAAGGCTAAAGTTCCCGCTCCCTCAGCTTTCCCTGATGTCAGATGTAAGCTGACAGCAGGATATCCTAGTCCCAGGACAAGCAGGTGGCTCTTCAGCAGAGCAGAAATAGCACAATGGAAAAAGAAATCCTTCATCGGAACGGTCTACAAAGTGTGCTTGCAAACCTGGAACACTTTGTAGACCGTTCTGATGAAGTATTTATTTTTACATTGCTCTATTTCGGCTCTGCTGAAGAGCCGCCTCGAGTTGGCAGACTCAAATCTCCTGCTGTCAGCTTTATAGCTGAAGTCAGGGAAAGCGGAGGGAGTGGGAACTTTAGCCTTCTATATTATTATATATATTTATTTGAGAGATGGGACTGGGGTTGTTTAGTTTATTTTTCTAATAGTATTTTAAATTTAATATTGCAGCTGACATTACTGACCCTTTAAATGGAGTTTTTAACCCTATGAATCCCCTTGGCCTATACCAAGAAAAGCCAAAAAATAAATAAGATTTTAACCCCTTGGTTGCTGCAGAGTCAACTTCTGTTCAGCGCTGTGTACATGTATGGCGCTATACAGAGATCTCCAAGCCACTGGGAAGATTAATGGTGGAGGACTAATTCATACTGAATTGATTCACAGAGGCCAATAGGATTTTATGGCCAAATTAACGTTTTGAGCCCCAATGCGTTTCACGTTACTCTGGTGCTCAAAGGGTTAAACAACACGATATGCGATCTGCGTAATGCTCTGGTACATAAGGCGTTATTGGAGGGTATATTATTAGGAAGTGTTAGAGCCACTATCAAAGTCAAACGGCCGTATGTGCAAAAGACAAGCAGAGGCATTATGAGGCAAACCATTTGCACTGGAGGGGAGACCTAAACCCGTCAATGCTAAAGGAGGTCTCCAATTAACTGTGAAGCAAAGCGCTGAAGACCTCTCTAGCTTTCAAGGATTTAAAATCCATGGGAATTTTTTTTATTCTCCCCTATAATGCAGTTGGTTTGACCCAGAATTCCTCCACATTTCTTTTGTATCTACGATCCAATACCTCTGTATGTAACACCCAGTGAAGGAGATTTACAGACATGGCTGCCGCTGGGCTGGATCGGGTTAATCCCCTCGTTAGAAGCTGTGCCTCTGCCTGTGCTAGCTCCATCATGTAATGTGAGAACAGAACCGGGCAGAGCTGCCATCATCCCAATACAGTGCCTCCACCGCATTCACTCTATGCTAGCGTGCCCTCCTGGCATTCTGTTGGCTTAGGACTCAAAACAAATATCTCCCTTATGAAAGGATCCTCATGACTTGCAGTATCCAAGCCAGCCAGGCTTTATTATAGGAACACCCTCATCCTATATAATAATTCGCTAAGTTGTGTGTAACGCCCGACATGCGCAGTAGACACTGCTGCGCGTGCGGCAGTCATGCACAGTACAGACTGCCCGCGCTGCGGCTGATACAGAGCGCCCAGCTCTGTATCAGCAGTGGCACGGGCAGTCTCCACTGCGCGTGACTGCCCCGCGACTGGCTGCCAGAGGCACTGTGGCCCGTGTAACGGGCTGTTCAACTAGTTATACATAAACCTTTCTGGCCTTGTAATTCCAACGACAGACCAGAGAGGGGCAGTAGAAGCAGGTCATGTGGATTATAAAAATGTTTTTAACGGAAGACAATTCACAAGAGACAAAGCAACTGCACAATTGTCCCCACTGATTCAAATGGGGCATTTAACCTCTTGAATGCTAGAGCTCTCCAGAGTATTGGTTTGCAATGCATTAACCCCTTAAGGGCCCTTGACGTACCAGGACCGTCACAGTCCTTGAACTACTCAAGGACCGATGACGGTCATAGTACGTCACGTACTTTTTACTTACAGCGCTCTACCGGGAGCGCTGTAAGTAAAAATAGGGCCTGAAATAGACCGCTCCAAGATCGGAGTGATCTCTATCAGGCCCCATAATGACGCGCCGATATACGCGACAGGTAACGTGTACCGGCGCGTCCAAGTGCGCCTATGCGGTCATTATGGGACGGAAATGTCCCATGACCGCCGGTCCTTAAGGGGTTAAAGACCTCTCTTAGATTAATGTGGTAAAAGACCTATTTATTAAATTAATGGGAATTACTGTATTGTATAGGGCAGATGGTTTCCCCCAGAATTGCTCCATCTTTGTCTCTAGGTTCATAACCAAACACGGGGCATAATGCACAGACACTGAACAGGAGATGGACAGGGGACACTGTATTAGAGGCAATGGAATATATGCAGGGGAAGAGTTAAAAGGGATTGGCGCTACTGTTCTAGTAAATGTGCACGTGTGTGTGTATTCACATTGTTACAGAGCTGTTGTGCATGCGCACATTCTCCTTTTACAGACACAGCTGTCAGTTGAATACACACGCCATCTCCCCCTCTTACAGAACCATCACACACGCACCGGTACCCCCTCTTACAGACACAACTGCCACTAAAACACAGCCATTTTCTCTCTTACAGTCAGAATGCTCACACAAGTGTTTACATGAGTCTACTCCCTCCGTTACAGGCAGACCTGCCACTCACACAGGTGGCTGTTCCTGGCTTTTACTCACCTGTGATTGGAGGCTTTTTGTACTGAGCACTTTTTAGATGTTCCTCCACCAGTTTTGGGGTGACACAGATAACGTGCTGCCCCTTCCAGTACTTCACCATGTTCAGTGATTGGAGCGTGCCGATGATGTCATTCTGAGTGATACTTGTCATCTGACTGAGGGACAAGAGCAAAACACACAGTCAGTGGCATACACAACACACACGTCCAATGCACAAAGGAAAAGTGCAGTAAAGGGTTTAAACGTGGCTTTTAAACCTGTAAATGCCAGAGATATCTCCAGTGCATTAGCAACTGAGTATTAATAAATAAAATATCCCCATTTACGGCAACAAGAATGTGTGTGTGTGTGTGTGTGTTATGGTGCAGTTGGTTTGCCACAGAATTGCATCACCATTTCTTTGTGTGTGTAGGACCTGCCTCCCAGCACACACATGCCCACAGCCCAGCTGCCCTCATCACCTGAGGTCCTTAATAGAGAGTGTCCCTCGGAAGTCTCGCAGTATCTCCAGCAGGACCCAGGACCAGTAACTGCGATAACTCAGCTTGCCCAGGTCAGAGAGCGGCTTCTCGGGTGACCCCACTGTGTTCTCCAACTTGGATAGTTCATAACCTGGAGCCACAAGGGAGAAAGACAAAGGGGTTGATGGACTATGAAAAGGGGTGCAAACAGACTGCACCGCAGGGAACATCCCAAATTAATCAAATGGGGCTTTGTATCCCTTGAATGCTAGAAAGGTCTCCAGTACCATTGTGAAGCAATCGGCTCGCTAGTATTCAAGGTGTTAAAAGCCTCAGTTAAAGCAAAGGAAACATTTTTCCCATAAATGCAACACTTTCCCTGGTATATCAGTACCACACAATGTATAATAATAAAACCAGCAAAGGTAAAGAGACCTGTGTGCACCATGACTGGGCTCAGTACCACACAGTGTAGAATAATAACCACCCCAGGAATGGTAAGGAGACCTGTGTGCACAGTTACTGGGCTCAGTACCACACAGTGTACAATAATAACAACCCCAGGAATGGTAAGGAGACATGTGTGCACCGTGACTGGGCTCAGTACCACACAGTGTAGAATAATAACCACCCCAGGAATGGTAAGGAGACATGTGTGCACAGTGACTGGGCTCAGTACCACACAGTGTAGAATACTAACCCCAGGAATGGTAAGGAGACCTGTGTGCACAGTGACTGGGCTCAGTACCACACCGTGTAGAATAATAACAACCCCAGGAATGGTAAAGAGACCTGTGTGCACCGTGACTGGGCTCAGTACCACACAGTGTAGAATAATAACAACCCCAGGAATGGTAAGGAGACATGTGTATATGCAGTGACTGGGCTCAATACCACACAGTGTACAATAATAACAACCCCAGGAATGGTAAGGAGACATGTGTGCACAGTGACTGGGCTCAGTACCACACCGTGTAGAATAACCACCCCAGGAATGGTAAAGAGACCTGTGTGCACCGTGACTGGGCTCAGTACCACACAGTGTAGAATAATAACAACCCCAGGAATGGTAAAGAGACCTGTGTGCACCGTGACTGGGCTCAGTACCACACAGTGTAGAATAATAACCCCAGGAATGGTAAGGAGACCTGTGTATGTACAGTGACTGGGCTCAGTACCACACAGTGTAGAATAATAACAACCCCAGGAATGGTAAGGAGACCTGTGTGCACCGTGACTGGGCTCAGTACCACAAGGTGTAGAATAATAACCACCCCAGGAATGGTAAGGAGACCTGTGTGCACAGTCACTGGGCTCAGTACCACACAGTGTACAATAATAACAACCCAAGGAATGGTAAAGAGACCTGTGTGCACAGTCACTGGGCTCAGTACCACACAGTGTACAATAATAACAACCCCAGGAATGGCAAGGAGACCTGTGTGCACAGTGACTGGGCTCAGTACCACACAGTGTAGAATATTAACCCCAGGAATGGTAAGGAGACCTGTGTGCACCGTGAGTGGGCTCAGTACCACACAGTGTAGAATACTAACCCCAGGAATGGTAAGGAGACCTGTGTGCACAGTGACTGGGCTCAGTACCACACAGTGTAGAATAATAACAACCCCAGGAATGGTAAGGAGACCTGTGTGCACAGTGACTGGGCTCAGTACCACACAGTGTAGAATAATAACCCCAGGAATGGTAAGGAGACCTGTGTGCACAGTGACTGGGCTCAGTACCACACAGTGTAGAATACTAACCCCAGGAATGGTAAGGAGACCTGTGTGCACAGTGACTGGGCTCAGTACCACACCGTGTAGAATAATAACAACCCCAGGAATGGTAAAGAGACCTGTGTGCACAGTGACTGGGCTCAGAACCACACAGTGTAGAATAATAACCCCAGGAATGGTAAGGAGACCTGTGTGCACAGTGACTGGGCTCAGTACCACACAGTGTAGAATACTAACCCCAGGAATGGTAAGGAGACCTGTGTGCACAGTGACTGGGCTCAGTACCACACAGTGTAGAATAATAACAACCCCAGGAATGGTAAGGAGACCTGTGTGCACAGTGACTGGGCTCAGAACCACACAGTGTAGAATAATAACCCCAGGAATGGTAAGGAGATCTGTGTGCACAGTGACTGGGCTCAGAACCACACAGTGTACAATAATAACAACCCCAGGAATGGTAAGGAGACCTGTGTGCACAGTGACTGAGCTCAGTACCACACAGTGTAGAATACTAACCCCAGGAATGGTAAGGAGACCTGTGTGCACAGTGACTGGGCTCAGTACCACACAGTGTAGAATAATAACAACCCCAGGAATGGTAAAGAGACCTGTGTGCACCGTGACTGGGCTCAGTACCACACAGTGTAGAATAACAACCACCCCAGGAATGGTAAGGAGACCTGTGTGCACAGTGACTGGGCTCAGAACCACACCGTGTAGAATAACAACCACCCCAGGAATGGTAAGGAGACCTGTGTGCACAGTGACTGGGCTCAGAACCACACAGTGTAGAATACTAACCCCAGGAATGGTAAGGAGACCTGTGTGCACAGTGACTGGGCTCAGAACCACACAGTGTAGAATACTAACCCCAGGAATGGTAAGGAGACCTGTGTGCACAGTGACTGGGCTCAGAACCACACAGTGTAGAATACTAACCCCAGGAATGGTAAGGAGACCTGTGTGCACAGTGACTGGGCTCAGAACCACACCGTGTAGAATAACAACCCCAGGAATGGTAAGGAGACCTGTGTGCACAGTGACTGGGCTCAGAACCACACAGTGTAGAATAATAACAACCCCAGGAATGGTAAGGAGACCTGTGTGCACAGTGACTGGGCTCAGAACCACACAGTGTAGAATACTAACCCCAGGAATGGTAAGGAGACCTGTGTGCACAGTGACTGGGCTCAGTACCACACAGTGTAGAATACTAACCCCAGGAATGGTAAGGAGACCTGTGTGCACCGTGACTGGGCTCAGAACCACACAGTGTAGAATAATAACCCCAGGAATGGTAAGGAGACCTGTGTGCACAGTGACTGGGCTCAGTACCACACAGTGTAGAATACTAACCCCAGGAATGGTAAGGAGACCTGTGTGCACAGTGACTGGGCTCAGAACCACACAGTGTAGAATACTAACCCCAGGAATGGTAAGGAGACCTGTGTGCACAGTGACTGGGCCCAGAACCACACAGTGTAGAATACTAACCCCTGGAATGGTAAGGAGACCTGTGTGCACAATGACTGGGCTCAGTACCACACAGTGTAGAATAATAACCCCAGGAATGGTAAGGAGACCTGTGTGCACCGTGACTGGGCTCAGTACCACACAGTGTAGAATAATAACCCCAGGAATGGTAAGGAGACCTGTGTGCACAGTGACTGGGATCAGTACCACACAGTGTAGAATAATAACCCCAGGAATGGTAAGAAGACCTGTGTGCACAGTGACTGGGCTCAGTACCACACAGTGTAGAATAATAACAACCCCAGGAATGGTAAGGAGACCTGTGTGCACCGTGACTGGGCTCAGTACCACACAGTGTAGAATAATAACCCCAGGAATGGTAAGGAGACCTGTGTGCACAGTGACTGGGCTCAGTACCACACAGTGTAGAATACTAACCCCAGGAATGGTAAGGAGACCTGTGTGCACAGTGACTGGGCTCAGAACCACACAGTGTAGAATACTAACCCCAGGAATGGTAAGGAGACCTGTGTGCACAGTGACTGGGCTCAGTACCACACAGTGTAGAATAATAACCCCAGGAATGGTAAGGAGACCTGTGTATGTACAGTGACTGGGCTCAGTACCACACAGTGTAGAATAATAACAACCCCAGGAATGGTAAGGAGACCTGTGTGCACAGTGACTGGGCTCAGTACCACACAGTGTAAAATAATAACCACAGGAATGGTAAGAAGACCTGTGTATGTACAGTGACTGGGCTCAGTACCACACAGTGTAGAATACTAACCCCAGGAATGGTAAGGAGACCTGTGTGCACAGTGACTGGGCTCAGAACCACACAGTGTAGAATAATAACCCCAGGAATGGTAAGGAGACCTGTGTGCACAGTGACTGGGCTCAGTACCACACAGTGTAGAATACTAACCCCAGGAATGGTAAGGAGACCTGTGTGCACAGTGACTGGGCTCAGTACCACACAGTGTAGAATACTAACCCCAGGAATGGTAAGGAGACCTGTGTGCACAGTGACTGGGCTCAGTACCACACAGTGTAGAATACTAACCCCAGGAATGGTAAGGAGACCTGTGTGCACAGTGACTGGGCTCAGTACCACACAGTGTAGAATAACCACCCCAGGAATGGTAAGGAGACCTGTGTGCACAGTGACTGGGCCCAGAACCACACAGTGTATTATAAGAATAATAAAACCAGCAATAGTAAGGAGCCCTACATGTGCAATGACAGGGATAAGCACCCCAAAGGATGGGGAGATGTCAGCACTTACTGAAAGCAATGAGGAACTTGCCATAGCCGCGTCGCTGGTACGGGGGAAGGGTTAATATACAGGCCACGTTATTTCCATCTGGAGACTCTTTCTCCTGAAATGAAGAAAGGTGGGTAATGATACTGACATAGTCCCCGGCCACACAGCAATCCCCTCTACCTTTACATCCGTATTAGAACAACTCCCTCCAACCCCACTGAGTTGTCTTCCCCTTCTTTAAACCACTGGTTCTTTAAAGGGATAGTAATACTTCATTTTATCTTTATTTTGTAGGCATTCAAAAAACATGAAGAATGATATAAGTCTTATCTCTCAAATCTTTGTGGTTTAAGAGATATTCACAAGCAAAGTTTCCCCTCCCGCCCCTTTTACCTAGTGTAAGCCATCTCTTCTCAGATGTGGAATGCAGTCCATAGACCAGACAGATAACAGAAGGGGACAATCTTCTTCCTATGAGAACAATGAAAGCCCTGCCCCCCTTGACAAGTTTTTCAGGTTTTTCCCTTATCTTAATTGAAGATTGTCCCTCTCTGCTGTTATTATGAAACATTACTATCCCTTTAAGGTTTTAGGATATTTTGGAAGAAGAAGAAGGAAGAAGGAAGAAGAAGAAGAAGAAGAAGAAAAAAAAAAAAAAAAAAAGGGGGGGGGGAATTCTAGAGCAAATGAAATGCATTTTGTGATTTTATATTTCTCTTATGCAGCTGGTTTGCTCCAGAATATCTCCTTTTTCCCCCTCAGTGTATACGGCTGAACTTGAATCCAAAGTTGTATTTATGAGGCCTTATGACATTCTAGCACTTCTCGCCCATAAGATGACCCCGTTTTCCACCCCTACCTTGGAGAAGTACCCCACTATATGAGCTCCTTGCCGATCCACCTCTGTCAGGATATAAAACACAAACGGTTCCACGTCAAAGTACAATGTCTTGTGGTCCAGAAAGAGCTTGGCTAAGAGGCAGAGGTTCTGACAGTAGATCTTGTGGTCCTTCCCATCCACCTCGTACACCGAGATGTTACTCTTCCTGTAGATCTCCTTACCCGGGGGCTGCCGCCACTGACAGAGACCCTGAGAGAAACAGGACAGGGGAGAAATGCCTGAGAAGAGACGCAGGAAACAAAATGGAGAAAAAGGAGAGTGACCTGTATCTGCTCAGCTGTCGTATGCAAAAAAGAGACAAGATAGGAGTGATCCCAGGGCAAATCAACTGCACCACAGGGAGAACATTTAAACTGATTTAACCTGCCTGTAACCCCCACGCCACAGGCGAGGTAGGCCTACAAACAACTGTATGGAGCTTTTAACCTCTTGTGAAGCAATGTGTTGGAGAGCCCTCAAGAAGTTAAAATCCCCATTTAAATTAAAGGGTCAGTAATGGCTATAATTGCACCGATTCAACACTGTAGATGTTAAAAAAATAAAGTATCCGGAGAAAGTCCCATCTCTCAGACCTTTACAGTTTGAGAGATATTCAGTGCTAAAGTTCCCCCCTCCACTTCTCTTGACAGCAGAAGATCCCGGTCCTGGGACCAGCCAGCAGCTCTTCAGCAGAGCCAAAATAACAACCTTTAAAAAAGAATTACTTCATTGGCACGGCCTACGAAGTGTGCCTGGTTTGCAAGCACACTTTGCAGACCATTCCAATGAAGCAGATCTTTTTATAGATCGATATTGTGGCTCTGCTGAAGAGCCTCCTCGAGTCACAGGACTAGAATCTCCTTCTGTCAGCTTTACAGCTGATATGAGGGAGGGGGGAACTTTAGTGGTGAATCTCTCTCAAACCGTAAAGGTTGGAGAGATGGGACTTCCACCAATTACTTTATTTTATTTAATTTATTTATTTTTAAACATCTACAATTTTGAATCAACTTAATTATGGCTATTACCAACCCTTCAAGTTGTGTTTATTTTCTCCCTGCAGTGCACTGGCCTGTTGCAGAATTGTAACATGTCATACATACGGCCCAATGCATCCATTTCACCCATAAGAACACTGGGGGAAATGTATGTAAAGTGACACTAACCCATTAGGACAACTGGGCTGCATTTGAAGGATATGTCAAAATCATTTATGTTAGACATTATTATTTAAAATATTTAACTTTGTCAGTTTATGCAATTTAGACGGTGATCACTGACACACTTGTTTGATAGAGATTAACATTCCACGTCACTCTCCCTCCCAACTGCCGCTCACGCTGGGAGTCAATGGGTTTAAAATAAATAAAGAGTAGCATTGCTTTTTTTTTTTCTCCACTCAGAGAAGTGTCTTAAGAAGCCCCTTTCTCCAGTTACAAAAATAAGTAGGAACAATGAAAACGAGGGAGTGGCGGTGGGGAGACAGAGCACTGTGGGATGTTAGTATGTGTCACACTACTGTGCCAATAAGTTATATCTACCTGGCATAAACTGACAAATAAGTTACATATCTCAAAAATTATGATTTTAAATAAACAATTGTAAACATTTAGGAGATTTTGAAAGCTCTGTCAGCTGAACCTAAGTTGTAATAAAGGTGTCAGTTTCATATTACACATGTATGATCAAAGGCAAATTCACTAATTCTTGTTCAGTGTTTTTTGGGGTTTTTTTGTGTGTGCCATTGGCTGTTTGGGTATGATGCTCGAGAGCCACAGACTAATTCCTACTGCTATAAAGAAACAGGGAACTCCCACTCACCAGGTGATATCTATAGCTCTTCTCAAACTTCATGTACTTTAGACAGTACTCGCAAACCCACAGCTTCGGCTGTTTCCCATAATCCTCTGGGAATGGAGAGAAATACCAGGCATCGATCTCATAGTTTCCTATGTGGATTTTGTCAACATATTTGACTTTTGTGATCTGGAATAAACATACCAAAAAACGTCACCATGTCACAAAGGCCTTGTGGCATGAAACTAAGCTACTGGGATACAGTATGTATCCTGGAAGTGATTATTTGGACATAAATGATTTGAGGAAGTATCTGCAAGAATTTCCAAGAGACAAAGGAGAGTCTAAAAACATTGTGGTGCAAATTAAAACATAAAAGGATGATTTAAGAAATTATAAAAGAGTAAGCTGGAGCATTCAGACCGGATCAAGGTTCTAAAATAAACTTCTTAAATGCATAAAAAAAACAAACAAAAAAAAAACAACTGATTCTCAAATTTTGTAATGGGGTCACCACCGATTATTTACAAACTTTACAGACTGCTTAATGGGAAATGTTAACCCTTTGAGTGCTAGGTAGGCAAGGAACACTGCAATCTGCAATGTGTCACTCACTCCTCAAGCACTGTAAACATTAACTGTAATAAATGCATCTGAAGCAATATGGTAAAGCAGTAAAATCATAGATGGGAAATGTTATAACGTCATGTGGTGTTGATTTTTATGATCAGAGATTGGCGTCTTTTTCTCCCAAGAGTGGTGGAGTCTGACTGGAGCGCTGTGTTATACTCACTGCCTCGTGCTCCTTCTCCAGAGCTGCTGTGGTGGGATCCATCTCTGCGTATGTCTGGAAGGAGGAAGAGGTGGAGAATTAGTTAGCCTAAAAAAGAATTGGGCCAATGCTTCATTTAACCCCTTTAATACCATTCTTGCACTCAAAGACTTCATAAAAACCACACCAAAGCACACTAAAAACACTGAGAATTGAGTGTGTGTTTGTGTAAAAAAAAAAAAAAAAAAAAAAAAAAAAAACTGCTTTAAAGGGATAGTAATGTTTCACAAAAACAGCAGCTCCAGTTAATCTTCATAGTGTCTGGTCCATGGAGAGTGTTATTTCAATACTGTCTGAGTTGTAGTACAAGAGTAATTGAATGATAAAGTATCCCCCTCTCGCCCCTTTTACTGATGTAACACTGCTCACCTCAGATGTGGAATCTGGTCTCTTGACCGGACAGATCACAGCAAGGGACAATCTTCTAATTGTGATCATAAGGAAAACCCTGCCCCCTTGTCAGGTATTTCAGGTTTTCCCTTATGATCACTAAAGATTGTCCCTCTCTGTGATCCATCTGGACAGTCTTGCTGTTCTGAGGTGAGCAGTGTTACATCAGTAAAAGAGGCGGGAGGGGGATCCTTTATCATTCAATTACTCTTGTTCGACAACTCTATAACACTCTCCATGGCCCATATACTATGAAGATTAATTGGAACTGCTTTTATAGTGAAACATTTCTATCCCTTTGAGTGCCAATGTGGTGTGCAACGCTTTTGCTCACCTGTCTCAGCCTGCATACCTCTGTTGGACCCTTTGAGTGCCAAAAATGTTTGCAAAGAAATGCGATGTGTACCCCCTCTGGCACTCAAAGTGTTAAGGGAAGTAGTATTTTATTGTGAAACATTACTATCCCTTTAAAATCAAAAATAAGCACAAAGTACTACTTACAGACTTTTTGCAGGAACAACTATGGTTTAGAGCAAACCAGAAGAGGACAAAGAGTCCAGAAATTCTGAAACTTTAATGCACTCGTATGGTACAGTTTGTATGTTGCAAAACTGCACATCTTTTCTTTCTGTATATGGCCTGGAGTGCACTGAATGGTCCCGCATAAGGTCTATATACAAAGCTCTTTGTGCGTTTAATCATCCACTTTGTGCCATGTGCATCAATGGTTGAGCAGAATGTGGAACAAACAGTGCATGTCAATCTTTGTCTCCCAGGACATGTACAGACTGGACACAGAGGAAATAACTACAAAATATTTAAATGTTCCTAACACGATTGTAAGGGATTATTCATTAGAAGTTGTGCACTGGTATGTACTAAGCGATCTGTAAATAAGCACAGGAGCAGGTTATGCACTACCCAGCCAATCATATATTCCTCTTATTCGAGTATCCATCCACTTCCTGAGTGCTCTCTCCTGATTCAGAACATCAGATGTCCGAGTCGCAGCCTTTATTTGTGACCGTTAGAAGCAAGCACAGAGACATGCGCTCACAAGCGCACGCACGCACGCACACACACACACACACACACATATCAACAAACAGCCCAGGGCAAGTGCCTTGCCTTTTGCACATGGTTGATCTCATCATGTTTCCTTTTCTGGTTCCTAGTGATCTTTCTTTCTGGCTGTTCAGAAAGTTCACTCAGATACTGGTCTGTGTTCTTCTGGACAGCGTCCTTTACAGTCTTTGTCAGTGCCAAGCGGTTCTTGTCCACCCATTCATCGAGTCGCCGGTTAACTGACAGAAATAAGCATTGCAAGGTAAGAGATGGCTTAAGATAACGTCAGAAATGCTCATCAATAAGCATTATCTTAATATTGAGACCTCAATTATAAAAGTTACCCTCAACTTCACATAATTAAGTCAGAAAATAGAGAGTTTTCTATTGTTAGCCATCAGAATGATTTTTAGATATGATTTAGTTCTATGTGACTTCACATGTCCACATCTCTCTTCTGAATGAGAGGATTAATCCAGATACACTTACAGCCAACATAATGCACATAGAACTCCTCCCGTCCTTCCTGCTCATTCAGTCGTGACTGGATTACCTCAGCAGAATCTGTGTGCAGGACAATTGAGATGATGGTAAGGAGAACAAAGAGACAGACAATACAATTCAAACAAGTGTGCCTAACTAGCTACACATTAAATGTTACATACATACAAAAGGACACACACACACACCTTCCCCACTCTCTGCTATGGACTGTTAGACATTCCTTAACCACTTGAATGCTAGGGAAATGCTGCAAAGTAATGTGCGATACTTGCAGTATCTGTTGGCAAACCTGTGTAAGGAAAGGCTGGACTTGGGCAGTGGGAAAAGTGTTGCACACACTATTACACTGTCTTCTGACTAGAATGTATACAACGTTAACATCTAGCGATAATGGATTTAAAGTGGACCTTCCACCTTTATTCTGGAACAAACCAACTGAAGTATTCCACTGATGTATTTGTTCTTCGATATTGCTCATTCACCTCCGCTGAAGAGCCGCCGGTTGGTGTGGGACCGGGATCTCTTGATGTCAGCTAAATGCTGATGTCTTGAAAAGGGGAGGGAGGGGGAGACTTACATCAGCTTATATCTCTCAAATCGTAAAGGCCTGAGAGATATGACTTGGCACATTAATATTATCTTTTTAATACCTTCAATATTAGGGTTAGTTAATGTTAGACATTACTAACCCTTTAATTAAATAAAAGGGAATGTTAATTTTCTATCCTGCAGGTCTACTCTACAATTGCACCACTTTTGCTTTGGGCATACAGGCCATGTCTATAAATAGATTTTACAGATAGGACAATGTCTCACGCCAGCTGTTATCTGCTCTCCGGCACAGGTAGGTTTCCCCAATCTCCACCGTCACCTCTGGATCTCTTCCTCCACCCAAAAGCCCACTCTCCCCTCCAGATACAGGATCTTCATCATCCTCCTCCTTGACTGCTCCCTGGTCCAGCCCATCATCATGAGAAGGAGGAGTCTCTTGTTGGCTCTCACTCATGGGCGAGGTCACCGATCTCTGCTCCTCTGGGGTGGGGTCTTCCATGGTTACCAACGGCAGCTGGTGATGACATGGGAAACACAGATCAGCAATTATGGCATCTCACGAGAAAAAAATAAAAAATAAAATGTATACTATTCACATATACACAGTTAATAGGGAAGTTAAATTATATATGTACTAGTAAAACAGTTTACCTTTAGAATATAGCATATCTATTTATGATCCAGAGAAATATCAGACTGCCATTTTGTGTAAGGAAGGATTTTTTTTACCCACTTCTGGCTTAAGTCAGCAGGGGGGATTTTTTGCCTTCTTCTGAATCAACAGGTCTGATATGGCATTGGCTAAACTTGATGGATGTTTGTCTTTTTTTCAGCCTCATCAACTATGTTAATCTATAATTATTTATTTTATTTTAATAACCGTTATCTTTACTCTAAGGCCTCCAGGCTGGTTTCTAGTTTGGGACTGTTGGTTAACCGTTATGTGTAGTAGTTATATCACACTAATTGTTTGTTAGATAATTTACAATTATAAGAGTGATGGAGCTGTATACAGACCAGTTGAGAAGTTAATGATTCCACATATGCAATGACAGAACATGGAATTAAACAAAAAAGTACAATTTGAAGTTTTCCTGGACATGAAGCCTATGATAACTCAGTAAACATACCATGTTGATATCAAAGTCATTGGTTATTTTTGGCTTCTAAACAAACAATCCATTTGTCCATTGTATGAGACCAGATATAAGTATGCATACATAATATACAGCTCTGATCACTGCTTATATATAAAACACACACTGTACCGATATCTACACCAGGCATACCCACGAAACATACAGTGTACAGCTCTGATGCATACATTAAGTATGAAAGTACACAGCACTGATTCCTCCCTTAGGCATAGAAATGCATACAATATATAGCATTGATCTCTACACTAGGCATAACAGTATTTAGCACTCATCTTTACCCTAGGTATTTAACCACTATAGGTCAGCTCCCAATACTAGATATAAGAGAATAATATAAAAACATACAGAACTTATTATGATATGTATATAAACCATATCCTCCAAAATCAAGAGGCCCACTCATCGGCGCTACCTCCATTTAACTGCTAAAACACACAAATTCTGTATTTATATTGATTTGCCAAAGGCCACAGCAACTGTGTGCAAGGAATGGCCAGACTTAAAAATAATTATATACTTCTGTCCCGTAAATTCTCATTAATCCATATGACTGATCATGTTTGTGTCTGAGATTACATTACATGCAGAACAAACCCAGCAGACCTAATTTATGAGCTGAGAAAAGATACAAAAGGCTTATGCTGTTTTATAAGCTACAAGAGCACAAAAACAGTAATACAAGTGTTTAAAGGTAGTCTGATCTCTACCCTAGGTATTTAAACATACTATATACAGTGTAAAGCACTGATCCCTACACCAAGTACATAAAACATCCTATACGACATATAACACTAACTAATCCTTGCAATAGATTTCTAACACACAGCTAATAACACTGATCATTATGCTAGATTTGTAACACAATCTACATACTTGCAATAATGCCTGTAATATTGCCAGAGAATTTTCCCCACATAGTCAAAAGACAGTGACTCATTTTCCACAAAAGCGGAAAACAAGATGGCAACAGAAAATCTCAAGTAACATACATACGGCTGAACTTCAACAGAAAAGACAATGCTCAAGCCTAAAAAATACTATAGGAAGTCATATAAACAAATAATATTATTATGTGGAAACACTCATAACCTACTGAAACTTTAAACAACTACATACAACACAGAAGTACAAATGGATGTTAAACACAGACACTAAGCAAGTTCAAGGGAAAGGAAGCCAAAACAAAGGACTGTATCAGGAAAAACAGGGACAGCTGACATGTTTGAAGTATATAGTGCTGGTCCATACACCAAGAATACAAACACACACACCCATATTTATAAAAGCAAACTGGAGTTATGGGGTAAACCAGTGGCATCATGGGGGGGGGGGGCGCGCAAAACATTCTTATAATCCAACGAATTTCAATGGAGCTTTTTAACCCCATGAATTCCAGAGAGGTCTTTGTATTTGTCCTCTATGGTGTGGTTGGTTTACCACTAAATTGGAATGGGTATTTTTACCCCTTGAATGCTACAAGAGTATCAAATGCATTGTAGGAGTTAAAATCACCATTTAAATCAATGTGAATTTAATGAGTCATTTCTCCACTAAGGTGCTGTTGCTTTGTCTAATAATACCCCCCCGTTCCCCACACTAGGTATATATGGGCCTGCCCCCCCTGTTCCCCACACTAGGTATATATGGGCCTGTCCCCCCTGTTCCCCACACTAGGTATATATGGGCCTGTCCCCCCTGTTCCCCACACTAGGCATATATGGGCCTGCCTCCCCTGTTCCCCACACTAGGTATATCTGGGCCTGCCCCCCCTGTTCCCCACACTAGGTATATATGGGCCTGTCCCCCCTGTTCCCCACACTAAGTATATCTGGGCCTGCCTCCCCTGTTCCCCACACTAGGTATATCTGGGCCTGTCCCCCCTGTTCCCCACACTAGGCATATATGGGCCTGCCTCCCCTGTTCCCCACACTAGGTATATCTGGGCCTGCCCCCCCTGTTCCCCACACTAGGTATATATGGGCCTGTCCCCCCCACTAGGCATATATGGGCCTGCCTCCCCTGTTCCCCACACTAGGTATATATGGGCCTGCCCCCCCTGTTCCCCACACTAGGCATATATGGGCCTGCCCCCCCTGTTCCCCACACTAGGCATATATGGGCCTGCCTCCCCTGTTCCCCACACTAGGTATATCTGGGCCTGCCCCCCCTGTTCCCCACACTAGGCATATATGGGCCTGCCTCCCCTGTTCCCCACACTAGGCATATCTGGGCCTGCCTCCCCTGTTCCCCACACTAGGTATATCTGGGCCTGCCTCCCCTGTTCCCCACACTAGGCATATCTGGGCCTGCCTCCCCTGTCCCCCACACTAGGCATATCTGGGCCTGTCCCCCCTGTTCCCCACACTAGGCATATCTGGGCCTGTCCCCCCTGTTCCCCACACTAGGTATATCTGTGCCTGCCCCCCCTGTCCCCACACTAGGTATATATGGGCCTGCCCCCCCTGTTCCCCACACTAGGCATATATGGGCCTGCCCCCCCTGTTCCCCACACTAGGCATATATGGGCCTGCCTCCCCTGTTCCCCACACTAGGTATATCTGGGCCTGCCCCCCCTGTTCCCCACACTAGGCATATATGGGCCTGCCTCCCCTGTTCCCCACACTAGGCATATCTGGGCCTGCCTCCCCTGTCCCCCACACTAGGCA
Organism: Rhinophrynus dorsalis; assembly: GCA_037306005.1. Classification (NCBI taxonomy): domain Eukaryota; kingdom Metazoa; phylum Chordata; class Amphibia; order Anura; family Rhinophrynidae; genus Rhinophrynus; species Rhinophrynus dorsalis. Next base: position 10,334,581 of record CM074725.1, read on the forward strand.
TATCTGGGCCTGTCCCCCCTGTCCCCCACACTAGGCATATCTGGGCCTGTCCCCCCTGTTCCCCACACTAGGCATATCTGTGCCTGTCCCCCCTGTCCCCACACTAGGCATCTCTGGGTCTGCAGCCCCTCCTCCACAAACATGCCGGGTGCATTCAGTGGCTTGGTTTATTAATTTACCTTAGTTCAATGTGACAAACACCTTCAGAGCTAGCTGAGGATGATGGGAGAGACAGTGCACGTCAGATGGAGAGCCACGGATTGCCCACTCCAAGTGTTTATTGTATAAAAATACACTCCAGGCTGTTTGACTAGTCACGTGACCAACCGCTCTGGCGCTCTGTTTGTACGTCACGAAACACAACACGGACTCCGGTATGTCCGCCCGTCTCAACGCCGACTCCTCCCAATGTTCCTGCGAGAAATGTGCTGGAGGAAACCGAGGAACCCCGTTCAGTCCGATCCGTACCGCTGTAACACCGTCACTACCACCAGGCTCCGGCCTGCACAAACGGCGGGAACTGCGTCACTAGCGCCAGGATCACGTGAGATGCGCGTCATCCGGAGCGGGTCACGTGACGCGCAGCGGGACGCCATCTTGCGTGAGGGCAAAACAAAACCAAACAAAATCAGCCCACTACTACTAGATCGTCCTGCCCTCCCGTCACTACATTGTAGCACGTTGTTAACCATTTGTGGAGCAAAACGTTCTGCATCCCTTTGATGTAAACCCTTTCAGTGCCAGATGTATCCAACGCAACGGATCCCCTGTTTAGAATATTAACCCTTAGTGGTAATGAAAATGTAATATTAACCCTTAGTGCTCCCATAACACAGGTAACAGTCCACATGTCCCCGGTTACAGTAACCCAGAGGTGCTTCAGTCCCTCCTCATAGACCCTTTAACCCTCTGAGTGTCAGAGAGGTACGCAACGCATTGCAAAGCGTGATATAACTGTATCGCTGCCTGGACCCAAGCAGGACTTCTCCCTCTGATTCTCTGGTATATATATATTATATTTCACCACTGTAGAGACTAAAGTTAACTCTTGGAGTACCACAGGGTTATCCAACGCGTTGTGCCACAATACACCGGGTACCTCTCTTGCACTCAAAGGGTTAAGTGGTGCAGATCCTGAAGCAGGAAACACCGGACTGTCCCACCCACCTCCCGCTGATATGAATAGGGGTTTTAATATCACATGTGCCTACAAGGGGTTAACCATATTCACGTACATGCGCTGTAATGTTTATTTGTCCCCCCCGTGGTGCGGTTGGTTTGCTCCACTTATTGTTACATCACCAGACGCGGTTTTAGCGCATTAGTAGTAGCACACCCCTCCGGTAGTGAAAGGGTGTTTGAGATATAGCCCGCCCCCGAGAACTGGTAATCCTATTGGCCACTGTGTTTACGACAGGCGCCGCCCACTGCATTCAGTTCTTATACGAGGGCGTGGCTAGTTAACGCCTTTCTTGCCAGAGGGCGGGATGGCATCTATGGAGAGTGGCGGGAAAACGTATCTGTGTCTGACAGGAGACAATAGCTGGAGTGTGTACACTTATTTTAGTAGAATATATGAGGCAATAGATGGACTGTGTATTAAAATATAGTAATAATAAGGCAGTCACTGGAATGTGTACACTTATATTAGTAATATTTATGAGACAAAAGATGGTGTGTGTACACATATTACTATTATTTATGAGGCAGTATCTGGGTGTGTGTACACATAGTAGTATGTACGAGCAGACCTGGGAACTTTAAAGATGAGCTGACCCTGAGATCTTTGAAATATTAACCCTTAAAGCTTCCCATAATGTAGATTTTATGCAATATGTGCCTGCTTTCTCTAACACAGAGGTGCTCTGGTCAGTGTGGGAGGGACCTTTAACATGCTACAGTTTGGATAACTCACTGCCTGAACACAAACAAGACAAGCAGGACATCTCCCACTGTCTTTCTGGTACTAATGGCACCGGTTTAGAGGCTAAGGAAACATTTAATTGGGGAAATTCATATAGGAGGTGACACAGACCTCTCTCACCCTGAGAATTTGGCCCTTCACCCCGAGACCCTGAAATTTGGGTCAAAACCCTGAGAGTTCCCAGGTATGTGTATGAGGCAGTATCTGGGTGTTTGTACAAATATTAGTAGTATTTACGAGGCAGTATCTGGAGTGTGTACACTTATATTCGTAGTATTTATGAGGCAGTATCTGGTGTGTGTACACTTATATTAGTAGTATTTATGAGGCAGTATCTGGTGTGTGTGTACACTTATATTAGTAGTATTTATGAGGCAGTATCTGGGTGTGTGTACACTTATATTAGTAGTATTTATGAGGCAGTATCTGGTGTGTGTACACTTATATTAGTAGTATTTATGAGGCAGTATCTGGGTGTGTGTGTGTACACTTATATTAGTAGTATGTATGAGGCAGTATCTGGTGTGTGTACACTTATATTAGTAGTATTTATGAGGCAGTATCTGGAGTGTGTACACTTATATTAGTAGTATGTATGAGGCAGTATCTGGGTGTGTGTACACTTATATTAGTATGTTTGAGGCAGTATCTTGTGTGTACACTTATATTAGTAGTATTTATGAGGCAGTATCTGGGTGTGTGTACACTTATATTAGTAGTATTTATGAGGCAGTATCTGGGTGTGTGTACACTTATATTAGTATGTTTGAGGCAGTATCTTGTGTGTACACTTATATTAGTAGTATTTATGAGGCAGTATCTGGGTGTGTGTACACTTATATTAGTAGTATGTATGAGGCAGTATCTGGGTGTGTGTACACTTATATTAGTATGTATGAGGCAGTATCTTGTGTGTACACTTATATTAGTAGTATTTATGAGGCAGTATCTGGGTGTGTACACTTATATTAGTAGTATTTATGAGGCAGTATCTGGTGTGTGTACACTTATATTAGTAGTATTTATGAGGCAGTATCTGGTGTGTGTACACTTATATTAGTAGTATTTATGAGGCAGTATCTGGTGTGTGTGTACACTTATATTAGTAGTATGTATGAGGCAGTATCTGGTGTGTGTACACTTGTATTAGTATTTATGAGGCAGTATCTGGGTGTGTGTACACTTATATTAGTATTTATGAGGCAGTATCTGGGTGTGTGTACACTTATATTAGTAGTATTTATGAGGCAGTATCTGGGTGTGTGTACACTTATATTAGTAGTATTTATGAGGCAGTATCTGGTGTGTGTACACTTGTATTAGTATTTATGAGGCAGTATCTGGTGTGTGTACACTTATATTAGTATTTATGAGGCAGTATCTGGGTGTGTGTACACTTATATTAGTAGTATTTATGAGGCAGTATCTGGGTGTGTGTACACTTATATTAGTAGTATTTATGAGGCAGTATCTGGTGTGTGTACACTTATATTAGTAGTATTTATGAGGCAGTATCTGTGTGTGTGTGTACACTTATATTAGTAGTATTTATGAGGCAGTATCTTGAGTGTGTACACTTATATTAGTATTATTTATGAGGCAGTATCTGGGTGTGTGTACACTTATATTAGTAGTATGTATGAGGCAGTATCTGGGGTGTGTACACTTATATTAGTAGTATGTATGAGGCAGTATCTGGGGTGTGTACACTTATATTAGTAGTATGTATGAGGCAGTATCTGGTGTGTGTACACTTATATTAGTAGTATTTATGAGGCAGTATCTGGGGCGTGTACACTTATATTAGTAGTATTTATGAGGCAGTATCTGGTGTGTGTACACTTATATTAGTTGTATGTATGAGGCAGTATCTGGGGTGTGTACACTTATATTAGCATTATTTATGAGGCAGTATCTGGGTGTGTGTACACTTATATTAGTAGTATTTATGAGGCAGTATCTGGGTGTGTGTACACTTATATTAGTAGTATGTATGAGGCAGTATCTGGGTGTGTGTACACTTATATTAGTAGTATTTATGAGGCAGTATTTGGTGTGTGTACACTTATATTAGTAGTATGTATGAGGCAGTATCTGGTGTGTGTACACTTATATTAGTAGTATTTATGAGGCAGTATCTGGTGTGTGTACACTTAGTATTTATGAGGCAGTATCTGGGTGTGTGTACACTTATATTAGTAGTATTTATGAGGCAGTATTTGGTGTGTGTACACTTATATTAGTAGTATTTATGAGGCAGTATCTGGGTGTGTGTACACTTATATTAGTAGTATGTATGAGGCAGTATCTGGGTGTGTGTACACTTATATTAGTAGTATGTATGAGGCAGTATCTGGTGTGTGTACACTTATATTAGTATTTATGAGGCAGTATCTGGGTCTGTGTACACTTATATTAGTATTATTTATGAGGCAGTATCTGGGTGTGTGTACACTTATATTAGTAGTATTTATGAGGCAGTATCTGGTGTGTGTACACTTATATTAGTAGTATTTATGAGGCAGTATCTGGGTGTGTGTACACTTATATTAGTAGTATTTATGAGGCAGTATCTGGAGTGTGTACACTTATATTAGTAGTATGTATGAGGCAGTATCTGGTGTGTGTACACTTATATTAGTAGTATTTATGAGGCAGTATCTGGTGTGTGTGTACACTTATATTAGTAGTATTTATGAGGCAGTATCTGGTGTGTGTACACTTATATTAGTAATATGTATGAGGCAGTATCTGGGTGTGTACACTTATATTAGTAGTATGTATGAGGCAGTATCTGGGTGTGTGTACACTTATATTAGTAGTATTTATGAGGCAGTATCTGGGTGTGTGTACACTTATATTAGTAGTATGTATGAGGCAGTATCTGGGTGTGTGTACACTTATATTAGTAGTATTTATGAGGCAGTATCTGGTGTGTGTACACTTAGTAGTATGTATGAGGCAGTATCTGGTGTGTGTACACTTATATTAGTAGTATGTATGAGGCAGTATCTGGTGTGTGTACACTTATATTAGTAGTATGTATGAGGCAGTAGCTGGTGTGTGTACACTTATATTAGTAGTATGTATGAGGCAGTATCTGGGTGTGTGTACACTTATATTAGTATTTATGAGGCAGTATCTGGTGTGTGTACACTTATATTAGTAGTATGTATGAGGCAGTATCTGGGTGTGTACACTTATATTAGTATTTATGAGGCAGTATCTGGTGTGTGTACACTTATATTAGTAGTATTTATGAGGCAGTATCTGGTGTGTGTACACTTATATTAGTAGTATTTATGAGGCAGTATCTGGGTGTGTGTACACTTATATTAGTAGTATGTATGAGGCAGTATCTGGGTGTGTGTACACATATTAGTAGTATGTATGAGGCAGTATCTGGGTGTGTGTACACATATTAGTAGTATTTATGAGGCAGTATCTGGTGTGTGTACACTTATATTAGTAGTATTTATGAGGCAGTATCTGGTGTGTGTACACTTATATTAGTAGTATTTATGAGGCAGTATCTGGTATGTGTACACTTATATTAGTAGTATGTATGAGGCAGTATCTGGGGTGTGTACACTTATATTAGTAGTATTTATGAGGCAGTATCTGGTATGTGTACACTTATATTAGTAGTATGTATGAGGCAGTATCTGGGTGTGTGTACACTTATATTAGTAGTATTTATGAGGCAGGGGGTGTCCAAGTAAAGTCCTCAAGAGCTAGCAAAAGTTCATGATGTTAACCCTTTGAGTGCCAGAGGGGTACACATCGCATTGCTTTGCAATACGTTGTGTACCCCTCTGGCACTTAAAGGGATAGTATTACTTAAAAATTACTATCCCTCATATTGTAGCCCTTAATAAACTGAGTTAAATGACACCAGCGGCATCTCTCAAACCTTTATGGTATAAGAGATAGCCGCTTTCAAAATTTCCTCTCCCCTGCGGTTAGCGTTCTCCTGCCAGCAGGAGAATCCGGTCTCTGAATCAAGGGGAGGCTCTTCAGCAGAGCTGATATCTCGTTATAAAAGGAAAAATGATTAATTGAAACAGTCTTCTAAGTGTGCTTGGTTACCAAGCACACGTAGAAGACTGTTTCAGTGAATCATTTTTCCTTCCATAGTGAGATATCGGCTCTGTTTAAGAGCCTCTGCCTGTCCCGGGACCGGATTCCCCTGCTGGCAGTAGAACGCTGACAGCAGGGGAGAGGAAACTTTTAAAGCGGCTATCTCTTAAACCATAAAGGTTTGAGAGATGCCACTGGTGTCATTTAACTCAGTTTATTAAGTGCTACAATATGAGAGACAGTAATTTTGAAGTAATACTATCCCTTTAAAGGGTTAAGGATTTAAGTGCTTAATCACTGGTGGGTCAGACAAGATACTGGTTACTCACATGGCTTAACACCTAGACTGCCAGAGACCTATCTAATGCATTGTGTTGGATACCTCTCTGTCACTCAAAGGGTTATCCGGGTCTGAGTACTGAACTTGGACATCCCTGATTTAGGTGAAAGGTACTCTGTTAGCCATAGAAACAGCAGAAGACTGGTAGAGTAAAAGTCATGCCTTTATTGACTAAGTGGCTTTAGGCTAATTTATTCCGTGAGCCAATAAAGGTATCACTTTTACTCTACCAGAATCCTGAATGTATAACCATTATAAGACAATATGTGGAGTGTGTGCCTGTATAAGTATAATAATAATAATAAAATACCTGAAGTGCTAGCAGAATAGTAGTAATTACAAGGTGATACCTTTATGCCTGCACATTTTAGCAGTTATATGGAGGCGATGCCTGTTAACGTACCTTGTTTCTATTTGTGAAATGTTGGACTATGCAGTCTGTATTCAGCCTCCCTTATGAGTCATTCAGGACTATTGTGGACGTCCTTTGTTAGTTGTGAGTTGGCCTGACCTGTCGCAGTGTTCCTCGGATACATTGAAGCAGGGCAGTGACTGGTTACCTTCCTAAACTGGCAAGTACACTGCAAACCTTTTGTCTACTGAAGCGGAGGCCAAATAAATCCTTCATGTCACCTGCAGCTATGTTGCCAGGGTCTGGCACAGGTGCAAGGATTAGTGGCTGAGAAACTCTGACCCAGAGGCCTAACCCCTTAAGGTTTAGGAAATGAACTGTTTGGTGACTCACCTTGTTTAGGGAATTCAACACAGTAACTAGAGCCTGACCACTAGAGGGCAATATTAATGTAAAAACCCAAGAGTTTAAACTGTAACAACTTTGGAAATATGCCTCTGTCAGCAGTGGGTGTTTTTGTTTTACTCATTAGGAGAATCCTCATCGCAATGTATATGTTATCTTTACTTAGGGGAGCAGCACATTTTTTTTTTTTTATTTTTTTATTTTTTTATTTTTTTTTTTAGAGATCGCTATACAGGAACTGTAGATACAGTGCAAACATATATAAAATCCATACATGCCTAACTGCTGTATGAAGAGCACTCAGTACGTCTATATGTTAAACAAATTAAGACCAACTTATTCCTAGGGGATTGTTACCCTTTAAAATTTAGTCCCATATTCTGTTCCTGTAAATAAAAGGTTGTAAATTCTGCCAAATTATATAATTTCATGTAGTGTTTAGATGTTAGGGTAGTGTCTGTGCTGCTGTCTCAGATTTTCTGCTGCTGTCATAATAGACAGTGCTGGTGAACAGGATAGCTTGGACCCTTCCAGCAGTGTGTATATTCAGGATCTCCTCTGTTCCACACAAGTGAATGTCATTAACTCGGGCAGATCCTTCAGAATGACTGAACCACTGACTGGTTCATGTGAGGAGATCCTGAAATCCAACATCAGGGTGGCAAAGGACAGGTTCGAGTGGCCCTGCTATAGACCACTAATACGGCCCATCGTGTGACCAGCCTGCTCAAAAATTATCCCTGGAAATATTTTTAGAAGAGTTGGCAAATCTGAAAGTAGTATGTTCTAATGTCGCGAACACCCGGTAGTGGAGGAGAACTGCACAGAACCCCTAACCATGCTGAGGTAAAGAGAAAGGTCAGACTCCTTCAACAAGGGATAGCAGAGCAAAGAGCTTAGGAGCGACTCTAGGGTAGCGGGCGGTGGTTGCCTAAAGGGAATCGTACAGCGGCAAAGAGCCATATAAAGGTGCTAGCCTCAAAGCTGGATTGGCTCCCTTCAGTTGAGCAGAAGGAGTCCCTCGAAACCCCCCCCCCCCCGATAAGCTATATTATCATTATCCCCAGGGAGAAAACAAACTCCAAATGGAACCAGTACTCTGATGGGAATGTGAGAACCGTTGAAGTCCAACCACTGGAACAAGAGAATACTCAGCCAGGCCAGGTCATACACAGTAAAAATTTGGAATTGAACCATGGAAGTTTAATATTAATGGTTTGTTCAATGGAGGAGATCCTGTATAGACGATCATTGACTCCATTGATGTGCGCTGATTTATCCTGAATCTGGTGAGCATGATATAACAGGGGGTTTATTCTTAATTTAATATACAGATTTGCTCTTAGAGGGACCTGCACCCTTTCTTCTCTTTTTGTTTTACTTTAGAATTTCTGCACCTTCCACCGGTGGTTTAAAAGGGCTGCAGCCTCCTTGGAGAGCTTAAAAGGAAAATAAAGAAGAAAATAACTGATACTATACTACCCCTGAATAAGTGAGATTTTGATTCTGAGACTTTGGAGGAAAGTGGAAGATAAACACCTTAAATGACCATTGGAGTAGTCTTACTCCTTTAAATTTTAGATGCATAGGCTCCAAACTGTAAAGTTGGGGAGTTGAAAGGACAGTGAGAACCATAGTAGCGCCACAGCACTATTCTTTCGTGTATACAGGTCATATACAGGAATGGAGATTGAGAGAAGTCAGGCAAAGCTGGGTCACAAACAGGAAAGTCAGACACTAGAAGAACACAGTAGCACTTGATATGCTATACTAATGCGTCCCAGTGCAGAACTCTCCCCATTTTAACTTGGCGAACCAAAAGAGACCGTGGGCATAAGCCCGACAGGGCCAGAAGCAACAGGAAGCCGGCACATTGTAGTGCTGTGAAGAGAGATGCAGGCTGGAGAGAACCAACCAGATGTGGGCGGCCAGGGTGAGCGAGCCCAGAGCACGGAAGAGGCATGACATCTAAGGATCATATGCACAAACATACTGGGGCACAACAACTAGAGGAATAAATCTAAATTCCTGTTGCTTTAAATTGGGATTTTAACACTTTGAGTGAGTGCTAATGAGGTCTCCAATCCATTGTTAAGGAGTTAACCGTTTTCAAAGACCCATTTCAATTGAGGGCGGCTTTTATTTCTCACATATGGTAAATGTGGTTGACACCAGAATAACTAGACTTTTTCTATGGATATGGCCAAGTATATTAGCACATGTATAACAATGTAAAACAATTCTTGTTGGGGACTTCTCTAGCATTCAAGGGGTTAAAAGTTTAATTTTGGTCAACAAGCTCGAAGGCACTGACTTTATACATCCAAGGCTCCTATAAGTTACTTCCTTTGTGTCCCTTATCCCCTCCAGGACTTTACCACTGTATTCCACACTTGACCCTTATGAACGCTGTATGTTTCCCATTACCACTTTAGACTGGAAGCTTTTGGGCAGGGTCCCCCTCTTCTAGTTTCAATTTGCAAAGAACTTGTAACCGTGTATTGTCTAAACCATTAAATTGTAAAGCCCTTGTGACGATATATATAAACACATTAATTCAGTGAGAATTTGAGGAATTATTTGTTGCCTATGGTGCAGTTGGTTTGTTCCAGAATTCCTCCATTTGTCATTATACATGTGGCCGATGTAACCCACTCACAGTGCTTTGGAAGGATCCATCCTCTGTATTGTATCGTTATTTCACTTTAGGTCTATGTAAACAGGGAAAATGGAACAATTCTGGGGCAAACCAATTGCACCACATGGGACAAATAAAAATGCCCCCAGATCTCCATTGATTTAACCTCACTACCATTCAATGGATAGAAAGTTCCATTTACATAAATGGAAATTATGATCTGTTCCCTAACATGTCATTGGTCTGCCCCAGAACGGCACCAGTTTAAAAGGTGTGTATGGGAATACTCTGAGAGGTTTATGGGTATGTCACACTCGTGTAATAAGGTTGTGTTCACACGACTTGGCTGTACTCTGTTTTAGCACCTGCCAAGATGCCAGTCTTTATCTCTAATATCCTGCAGTCCTCTTGCTTGGAGGGTTATGGAGGTGGCTGTCACATGTTTACTAGGTCAACCCCACATAGGCATCAGCTGTATATTATTTACATAAAGGGATAGTAATACTTCATTTTAACTTTTTTATTTTGTAGGCATTAAAAAAACATGAAGAACGATATAAGTTTTATCTCTCAAACCTTTATGGTTTGAGAGATATTCACAAGCAAAGTTTCCCCTCCCGCCCCTTTTACCTAGTGTAAGACATCTCTTCTCAGATGTGGAATGCAGTCCATAGACCAGACAGATAACAGAAGGGGACAATCTTCTTCCTATGAGAACAATGAAAGCCCTGCCCCCTTAACAAGTTTTTCAGGTTTTTCCTTATCTTAACTGAAGATTGTCCCTCTCTGCAGTCTACCTGGGCACCTCCCTTCTGATCTGGCTGAGCAGTGTTGCATCAGTAAAAGGGGCGGGAGGGGGATACTTTATCATTCAATTACTCTTGAACTACAACTCTGACAATTAAAATAACACTCTCCAAAGTCCAAATACTATGATGATTAATTAGAGTTGCTTTTATTATGAAACATTACTATCCCTTTAATGCCCATGCAGGTTGTTCCATTAACGAAGGTTGTGATGAGCAGGGGAGTGACTACAGAAGGTGCAGGTATTCTGTAGCCCAGCATCCAAGGGGTCCCATGTTCCTCAGGGACCACTAGGGTATATTTATGTGTTAGGTGGGCCAAAAACATGTTTGCACCAGGACCCTCTATTGATTATTAACATAACTGGTGATGAGAATCACAAACTCAGTTCTCACTCGTGCGAATGATCAGCAATGAATTTCACTCCGATCTGGTCACCTTACATGTAATTCTGAAATTATTTATTTTTGTTTTCTTTGTTTTTCAGACTTGGCTTTTTAACCCTTTGAGTGCCAAATGGGTATGCAACGCATTGCAAGTCATACTTGGCACACTTTTTTGGTTGTGAACATTTCAATTATTTTTTAAGCCCTGAACACAAAAATACCAAATGTGTATAACTTTTACCTACGGGCATGTCTTGCACAGACCCCCCCCCCCCCCCAATTAACACTACAGCAGCTTAACAAATGAAAATACACATTATACTGATTACATGGTAAAACTACCATAAAATAGCTCAATAAATATGTAAAGCCATATATTTCCTGAAATTAGATATCCCACGCCATCAAATGAGGGGTCTCTTGCCTTTCTACTTGTAGCCTGGTGTGCACAAACGTTTCTAGTAGATTGCTCTATGGGAAAAAAAATGCCTTTTTTTTTTGTTCTCCATTTCTATTTCTACCTGACATCCAGGAATGATTGAAGATGATGTCTCTTGAATAAAGACACAAGGTCAAAATTTATAGGGGCCCTTAGGTTTTCTGTCCAAAGCAAGGTAAGTGGGATGTTTTTATGTGGTGGTAGACAAAAATATGGACTGCAGGATCCTAGGACGGGAGCCAGAACCAGGGACATTACCTGTAAGTTGGGGACGGACAGTCGGCAGAAATTAATGCTGGGGATATTTACTGTGGACACACTGAGAGGAACTATATCACTCTCCATAACGGTTTGACTGTATGTTATTTATTTCTTCCACACATAATCTATTGGAATCCACTGCAGGTCTGGCGACTCTGATTGGGAGTAGGAGGAGTGAACGGGGCAGCCTTGAAGATCTCTACGTGCGTTATGAAGGCCGTACATGTCTTGGGGGTATGTGTAGCCTAAGGATGGGAGGCTTCTAGGACATAAGGGGCACAAGGTCATGTGACACCAATAACATTTGGATGAGCTCTGAGAGGCAGATGTGCAAATCCACTATGCCATAGGGAACAAACTGAAATTCCAATTGGTCTAGATGGTGCGTTAATGCTAGACTTTCATTTGATGCAATGATTTGCAGACCTCTAGCAAAGCCCTTTTAAATCAATTGAAATGTTTTTATTTGCCATATATTGTGCCGTTGATTTGCCCCATATTCTCTCCATTTTTACATTGTGCATATGGCCTTTTACATTTTTTTAAAAAAGTCACTCACAAAATCCAGTCTTCAGATTGCCTGCTGCACAAGAGGTACTGCAGGCATGTAGTTCTACTGCCAGCAGTCCCCCCTATGGACTTTCCCCTTTTAATCCGGTAGTGTGTCTAAAGAGCTGCATGTATGCACAACTCCATGAAGGAGCAAGCTGGGCAGTGAATACACAGTAAAAAAGCAACATCTTGCAATGAATCAGCTGCGTACATATGGCATCACCATGATGTTGCTTATTACTGGGTATTAATTGCCCGGCTTGCTCCTTCATGGTGATGCTGCATGCAGGCAGCTTTTTAGACACACTACCGGAGGAAAAGGGGAGGGTGGTGATATAATGCCAAGGGGGGACTTCTGGCAGTACAACTACATGCCTACAGTACCTTTTGTGCCACAGGCAAGCTGAAGACTGGATTTTGTGAGTGACTATTTTAAAAAACAGGGCAATTTAAAATGCCACTTTGTATTTTTGCTTCCATTTTCATAAGGGAGAAATATGTAGCTAGGTGATAGTTCCCCTGTAAAACTGTAATGAAAGTCTCCTATATGTATCTATGCAAATAATCTTTATAGATGGTCTCTTTCGTCTAGCTAACACCTCTCAGGAAGAATGGGTGGACAGGAAACGCTTGGTACCTTTGCAAGAGGCAGAGATGACCGTGGTAGGGGGCAGCAAGGTCATAGAACTGGAAGCACCAAGGAGCAAAAGGAAAAGGGTCAGTGAGGACCAGGAGCAGGAGGTAACAGTTAACTCACTGGATGCTGGAGTAGTTTCTAACACATTGCTGTGCAATGCAGTACAATGGAAATGTTAAATTACTAGCACTTACCAATTATAATCCCTTTTACCTTACTATTTACAGAAATCTTAATGGCCTTTCTTCGAAACATAACATCTGCACTCAGTCCTGTCACGTCCACGGAGGAGGACAGCTGTTTCAAACTGCAGCAGAGTACATGAGCCTGCTGTACCCATTAGGGACTAGAGAAGTGTGCAACACATCGCAAAGCAAAGCCGTGTACACCCCCTCTGGTCTGTTAAGGAAATGAATACCATTTGCAGTTGAAGTTTGTGTCCTGTGATCCTGCTTACAACTGTCATGTCTTCTTCCATGGACCTGACCTCTAGGACTGTTGAAGAGGTTTTCTTGAACAAAGGGAAAAAAAAATCTGAGGGGCCATTAAGATTTTCTGGCCATAAAAAGTGAGGGCTTATTATTAGGTGTTACCTTGGCTTTAATAAGCAATAATCTGAAAATTTACTAGGCTTTATTTATGGAATAATAATGCTTAAAAATGTTACTGTTACGTAGATCAGTTTATAATTCCAGATCTGAGTGTTTAACTTCAAATCTCTAACCCTTCAGCCCAGAGGGAAGCTCAAGGCATTACCAACCAGCAGACTGAGTCCCCCACCCCTTGCTTGTCCTATAACATAGAGTCCTAGAATGCGTCGCTCACTGTGCGTGTAACCGCACATGTGTAGTAGGGACTCGCAGAACGGGCTGATCCGGAGAGGAGAGATCCGGAAGGCTGACAGCCTGCCACCCAGCACCTCCGCTGCTGCCCCGGAGCCGGGAGCACAGACAAGCTTTGAGCCATCCGGAGCTCCCCGCTCCGGATTAGCCTGTGTATACGGGCTTTGTAATTAAAGCAAATGGTATTTTCTATGCTAGCCAAGACCGAATGGTGTTGTGGGTGGGTACACGTGAGAGGAGTGGGGCTGGAGCCATGGGAGAGGCTAATGGCATCCAAGTTGCTTTGTTTAGGAATGCCTGTGATGCAGATCTGGCCTTGATGTTTTGTTTTTTTGCTGTAGACATTCAAGATATTGGAGCCAATCCATTCCACATTGAGGTGGAACCTTCCTGAGCAGCTGATGTGCCCGATCTGTCTTGAAGCCTTCTCAGACCCCATACTCCTGGACTGTGGTCACAATATCTGCTGGTCCTGTCTCTCCTCTGAAATGATACATCAGTCTTCTCCCAGCTGCCCCTGCTGCCTTAAACTGCTCCATGGCCAGAAGTTTGTGCCCAACCTTGCCCTGGGGAGCCTGGCTCACCAACTGTCACAGGGTCTCAGGGCTGAGCGCATTGCAAGGCCCAAGGAGGAGAGGGAGGGAGACCAAGTGAAGACTGATCAGTTCTGTCCCACAGAAAAGCCTATGGGATTCTGCAGCAGGACAAGGGAGTGCAGGGTGGGTTAGAAACCAACTACATCTTTGTCTGTTAATTTTTTTCATTTTTTTTCTCCATTTATTTAAAGGGATAGTAATGCTACACAAAAAAGCAGCTCCAGTTAATCTTCATAGTATTTGGTGCTATGGAGAGTGTTATTTCACTACTGTCAGAGTTGTAGTACAAGAGTAATTGAATGATAAAGTTTCCCCCTCCCACCCCTTTTACTGATGTAACACTGCTCACCTCAGAGCAGCAAGACTGTCCACATGGATCACACAGAGGGAAAATCTTCAGTGATCATAAGGAAAAACCTGTCAAGGGAGGCAGGGTTTTCCTTATGATCACAGTAAGAAGATTGTCCCCTGCTGTTATCTGTCCGGTCAAGAGACCAGATTCCACATCTGAGGTGAGCAGTGTTACACTAGGTAAAAGGGGCGGGAGGGGCAATATTTTATCATTCAATTACTCTTGAACTACAACTCTGACAGTATTGATATAACACTCTCTGTGGCCCAAATACTATGAAGATTAATTGGAGCTGCTCTTTGTGTGAAACATTACTATCACTTTAAAAATAATGTTGGGTGTATCTGTTTGTTTAAACATTTTGAGCACCAACTTGATGTGCAACACATTGCTTTCCACAACACTCACACAGGTTAACACTTAATATTTAGAGTATTATAGATAGTGTGTGGTAAATGGCAAGCACTCACAGGACCTGATTAGATAAAACCGTTTATTGTAATTTGACATTATATTAGTGTGTACAGTGTTGTATTAAATTTATCAATAAAGACCACAAGCTAGTTATAGCTTCTGTCCTACACTCTCTAACTGCAAAATGGGGTTAAAGGGATAGTAATACTTCATTTTAACTTTATTGTATTTTGTAGGCATTAAAAAAACATGAAGAATGATATGTCTTATCTCTCAAACCTTTATGGTTTATGAGATATTCACAAGCAAAGTTTCCCCTCCTGCCCCTTTTACCTAGTGTAACCCATCTCTTCTCAGATGTGGAATCCAGTCCATAGACCAGACAGATAACAGAAGAGGACAATCTTCTTCCTATAAGAACAATGAAAGCCCTGCCCCCCTTGACAAGTTTTTCAGGTTTTTCCCTTATCTTAATTGAAGATTGTCCCTCTCTGCAGTCTACCTGGGCACCTCCCTTCTGATCTGGTTGAACAGGGGGGGATACTTTGTTTGTGAATATCTCTTAAACCATAAAGGTTTCAGAGATAAGACTTCTATCATTCTTTATTTTATTTTGTAGGCATTAAAAAAAACATGAAGTTAAAATGAAGTATTACTATCCCTTTAAGAGCTAAAATATGGATCACTAGAGTTCCAGTATCTAATGCCCAATAATAATACTTGCCCCCCCCCCCCACAGGAAGACCTGTCTTCTGCCGTTACCCTACTACAAACCCACCTGCAGTACCTGAAAGACCAGTGTGCAGAGATGGAGCAGCGCATGTTCAGGTTCTCAGTAAGGATTGTATTGCAAACTCTCAGACCAAAGAATCCTCCTTTCTGTTGCTTTTTTTCTATATTTTTGTTATAGGCCTCTCGTTCTTTGTTCAGCTGTTTCTGCCCAGTGGCCAATGTGAAATTTGCTAATACTGAAGTTCTTTTGTAACCAAATCATTGAATTTCATGCAAAGTACACTCATTTAGGGCAGTAAAACAGGCCAGGATTTAAGGTGTTCTTGATTATGAGCAGGTAGTTTGATCAGTGACTTGATTTTCACTGACCCACCTGTTCTCAAACAGATAAATTCTCACACGTGCCCTTTGCTGTAACTAAGGACTAAGCTTTGACACACCTATTTTAGTGTTAGTAAAACATAATTGTCCTATAAATGTACACTATTTTACCAAGTCTGTTCCAGTGGGATCTCCTAGAAGAGCAGACGTGGTAAAATACCTGGGCCTCTATCATCCATTGGAGGGGAGAGGGATCAGGAAACTCATCCCTCTCAGTTGGAATGCAACCCAGAAATGTATGATTCTCAACCACAAGCACTGCAGGTTGTCTGAAGCCTCCATAGCCTGTGTCAGTCTTTTCAAGTCCAATACATAGTGTTTATGAAAGCAGCACTGAGCAGGACTGGAAACTGAGCTGTGAGATTACAGTCCTGCAGTTCAGCCTTTTCCTACAGCACCAGGGGGGTTTCTCTTCAGTTCCCCCATTGGTCTGCCAAGGCTCGTAATGCAGGTCTCTTTCCAGGGGAACACGCTTGTCTGTAGGGCACTATCCATGTGTGCAGAATAATACAAACTTGCAAATAAGACCGGATATCCCTGCAGTCAGTACAAAGCTGACTTCAGGGAAGGGAGAGGGAGGAGGAACTTTGCGTTCGGTTATCTCTCAAAACATAAAGGTTTGAGAGATGAACCTGGGGACAATTCATTTCTTTGTACCATAGCTACAATATGGGGATTACTATCCCTTTAATAATTGGCTTGCCATGGTAACACTTAACCCTTTGAGTTCTAGAGGGGGTACGCAACGTTGCTTTGCAATGCGTTGTGTACCCCTCTGGCAATCAAAGGGTTAAGTAGGTGCTACCTGAGAAGATGCCCACTGCAAGGCAGCACTACTGAAAAAGTACGTCTTTTCCATAACTGTCTCTTATTGAAACAATGATATGGCTGCCGTATTATAAACACTCAGCACACAAGTGTGTGCTGGGAAAGAGGGGATAAAGTGGAGATAACTTCTCCAGTGATATCACTTCTCCAGTTGCTATGTTATTCTATGGGGTTTATGCACTAAGATCTCCAGAGTTTGAGGGTTTAGAGTATTGGTTCCATAGAATAACATAGGAACTGGAGACGTCCTCTCCATTTTATCCCCTCTTTATCACACCTTAGTGCATCTCCCCAAGGAGTTAAAAGACCAGTTTTATCAGTGGGATTTCCATTTGTCCCCTATGCTACCATTAGTTTGTCCTTGAATTACCTCCGTTCTTGGTGCACCACCCTTTGAAGGAACAGTTATGTTTTGGAAACTTCAATTAAGAATCCTATGCATCATGCTGACCAGAAGGCCAGTGTATATAGTTCAAACCTTTAAGGGCCATAGGGGTGAGCAGCTTGCGAACCAAGCACACTTTGTAGACCGTTCCAATGAAGTATTAATATTTAGATTGCGTGTTTTTGGCTCTGCTGAAGAGCCTCCATCCGGTCAAATGACCGGATTCGTCAGCTACAGTGCCGACTCCTCTCACGCGGCAACTTTAGGAAGGTATAGCTGTTGCACCATAAAGGTTTGACAGATAAGCCTTACATTGTTGTTCATGTTTTTTTTTATGCCTACCTAATTAAGTAAACTTAAAAGTAAGTATTACTATCTCTTTAAAATTAACAAAATTTTACTTTGGCCATTTAAATTATCTGTTTTTGTATATACTTGATTGTATACAATATAAGTGATGTATTTGATTTGCTGTATCCCTGGTTCCAATAAAGACTAATTACAAAAAAAAAAAAAAATTTTACTTTGGAGTGACAGGTCCACTTTAAAGGGATAGTAATACTTCGTTTTATCTTTATTTTATTTTGTAAGCATTAAAAAAACATGAAGAATGATATAAGTCTTAGCTCTCAAACCTTTATGGTTTAAGAGATAATCACAAGCAAAGTTTCCCCTCCCACCCCTTTTACCTAGTGTAAGCCATCTCTTCTCAGATGTGGAATCCAGTCCATAGACCAGACAGATAACAGAAGGGGACAATCTTCTTCCTATGAGAACAATGAAAGCCCTGCCCCCCTTGACAAGTGTTTCAGGTTTTTCCCTTATCTTAATTGAAGATTGTCCCTCTCTGCAGTTTACCTGGGCTCCTCCCTTCTGATCTGGCTGAGCAGTGTTACATCAGTAAAAGGGGTGGGAGGGGATACTTTATCATTCAATTACTCTTGTACTACAACTCTGACAGTATTGAAATAACACTCTCCAAAGTCCAAATACTATCATGATTAATTATAGCTGCTTTTTTTTTATGAAACATTACTATCCCTTTAAGGCCTGCTCACAATTAAGCTGAGACTTAAAAGGATAGTAATACTTCGTTTTATCTTTATTTTATTTTGTAAGCATTAAAAAAACATGAAGAACGATATAAGTCTTATCTCTCAAACCTTTATGGTTTAAGAGATATTCACAAGCAAAGCATCCCCCCCTGTTCAGCCAAAGCAGAAGGGAGGTGCCCAGATAGACTGCAGAGAGGGACAATCTTCAATTAAGATAAGGGAAAAAGCTGAAAAACTTGTCAAGGGGGGGAAGGGCTTTCATACAAAGAAGATTGTCCCCTGCTGTTATCTGTCTGGTCTTACAACCAGATTCACATCTGAGAAGAGATGGCTTACACTAGGAAAAAGGGGTGGGAGGGGGAAACTTTGCTTGTGAATATCTCTTAAACCATAAAGGTTTGAGAAATAAGACTTATATCATTCTTCATGTTTTTTTAATGCCTACAAAATAAAATAAAGTTAAAACAAAGTATTACTATCCCTTTAATCTCTTTAAAGCCAGTGGGATCAGCGCTTTTAAAAGAACAGGAACACCTGAAAACTGAACTTGGTTCTACAGTGTAAAGATGAATATAACTTACTAGTGTTTAAATAAAAAAAATTCTGAACATAAATGAAATCAAAAGCAATTGGTGGCTGTATAGAATAGGAATATGCAGCATTTTACACATGCTTTAGAAAAGCAAGTTTAGTATTAGATTTTTGGATTCTAGAATTTATTTATTTTTTAACCAACTTGGAGTACATTATATTTAAAAATATATAACCCGGTTTAATTTTTAAAAAGATAGTAATGTTTCAAAATAAATGCAGCTCCCATTATTCTTTATCCCCTTAACGTCCGGCGGTCCTGGGACGTTTCCGTCCCATAAGGACCGCATTGAACCACGTGGACGCATCGGTACATGTGACCTGTTGTGTGTATCAACGCGTCACTATGGGGCCTGATAGAGATCGCTCCGATCTTGGAGCGGTCAATTTCAGGTCCTATTTTTACTTACAGTGCTCCCGGTAGAGCACTGTAAGTAAAAAGTATGTGACGTACTATGACCGTCATCGGTCCTTGAGAATTTCAAGGACCGTGACGGTCATAGTACGGCACAAGTCGTTAAGGGGTTAAAGTTTTTGGGACATGTAGAGCAGTATTATCAATCTCTACAATGAGTTGTTCCAGAGTAATTGAATGATAAAGTATCCCCCTCCCACCCCTTTTACTTATTGTAAGCCACCTCCCCTTAGATGTGGAATCAGCTTGACTGGACAGCTCACAGTGAGGGACAATCTTCTGACTGTGAACATAAAACCCTGACCCCCCCTTGGAGGAGGGCTTGTTTTCCTCATTCTCACTGAAGATTGTCCCTTGCTGTGCAGCTTTACATAGGTAAAAGGGGGGGGGTAGCTTTATGATTTGATTACTTTGGACTTACACATAGTAGAGAGTGACGATAATGCTCTACATGGCCTAAAACCTATAAACAATAGTGGGAGCTGCATTTATTTTGAAACATTACTATCCCTTTAAGTGTTGCCATTCTTTTGAACCCTTTGTACCAGAGTGGTGCACAATGCACTGCTGATCCCTCTAGCATACAGAAGTTTAATACTATGCTGTGTGTAGGAGCACAGACGCACCTCTCTGAATAGCATGGGCACAGTAGTAAAGAGCATACAGAGATTTCTGTTCTATACCCATTAGGTAACTGTGTCCAGTCTGGAACGACACCTGGATTCCCAGTTCTTGGTCTTACAACAGTTTCTGCAGGAGAGGAAAGAGAAGCTGCGGGAGGAGCTGAAACAGGAGGCAAATGATGCATATCAGGAGATGGAGCAGGAGCTTCACCTGATGAAGGAGGAGTGTCGGACAATTGAGGAGAGCTTGGGCAGAGCTCACTGGAAGATGACAAAGGCTAATCCAGCTTCTTTCTTAACGGTGAGTCTTCAGTCTGTACCAACTGCACTGTTGTTTTGCCTATATTATTGCTGCATGTTCTGCCTATATTATTGATGGCAATTGCATCTATCTGTCTTTCTCTTCATCTATTGAGGGATGAAAGGACAATGGTGTATACCACTCCTCCTATACCTCTCCACCCATTAGATACAATTCAGTTTTTGACTGATCACCATACCTGGGAACTCTCAGGTCTGTGTCACCTACTATATGAATTTCCCCAATTAAATGTTTCCTTAGCCTCTAAACTGGTGCCATTAGTAACAGAAAGACAGTGGGAGATGTCCTGCTTGTATTGTTTGTGTTCAGGCAGTGAGTTATCCAAACTGTAGCATGTTAAAGGTCCCTCCCACACTGACCGGATCACTTCTGTGTTAGAGCAAGCAGGCACATATTGCATAAAATCTACATTATGGGAAGCTTTAAGGGTTAATATTTCAACTCTCTCAGGGTCAGCTCATCTTGAAAGTTCCCAGGTATGCTGATCACAGTCGGTATAGGGCTTTTTTCCGTGCTAGGAATGCGATTACGTTTTATTTATTTTTACATAAATAACCTATGTAAAGAGACTTTCCTTGGTGTGGAGTGCTCTCTGGGACCCATTGTGTCCCATTGCCCCTCAGTTCCTTGGAGACTGAGGGGGCAGAGGATCATGAAGATTGGATTGTCCATCCTATCTCCCTCTTCCTTGGGACCAGGGAGATCATCCCTCACATTTTTGGTATGGAGGAATCTGCCTGATGATCACAGTGTGTAATTGGAATGCATATCCTTTGTCAGGGGCTGCAAATTTCCTTTTTGACTGCTCTTGGAGGGTACATATTTTTGTCATTTGGTGCTATAATCCTTATTAAAGTATTCCCCTGCTATGACTCCTCTTGGAGGTGTACCCTATACTTTTCTACTCCTCTTGGAGGCGTATCCACTTATTAGTACGGTTTCCACATTAAAAACAGAAGGGGAAAAAAAGCTACAAAGTTATCTTTTGGCCATCCCAAGATGCTAGTTCTGGAGGCCATTGTTCATTCGTTTTCTTCCCTCCTGCTAATGTGAGACTATTTTGGTACTTCTCTATGGTCCCTGCATCCCCCAAAGATGAAGAAAAAATTGGATTTTTTACTTTCTGATAAATCCTTTTCTCTTAGCCCATAGAAGGGTGCAGGGCTCCCCTCCCACAGAAAACTTGTTAGGTGAGGAGGTATTGCCTTTCCCGGACGATCATTTTATTGCTATTCCCTTCCTGACTCTGCTAGATGAAAACTGAAGGCAGTTGGGGAGGGGGTTAGCAGGTAGGAGGGGTTTGTTTTAGTGTGCCCTCTGTCCTATAGACACGCTGCTTAACCTCATCGTCCCTTCATTCCTCAATGGACTATGAGAAAAGGATCTGTCAGTAAGTAAAAAAAAAAAAAAATACAATTTTTTTTTTTTTTTTTTTTTTTAAAGTGTGGTGGCCAAGATAGCCCATATTCAAGCTTGGGGGTCTATGTTTTTGCCTCTGAAATGTAATTTTTGTTATATTTCCAACAAATCCATGCTCCTTTAAGTATAAATATTTTGCTGTACTAAGATGAACTCTGTCTAGATCAGGGCTGTCCGAGTTCAGTCCTCAAAGGCCACAAACAGACCAGGACATAAAGATTTCCCCGATTAACTCACCTGTGATTAATCATTGGTTCATTCATTGTGCCTGACTCACCTGTGCTTAAACAGGGAAATCCTTAAATCCTGGCCTGTTGGTGGCCCTTCAGGACTGAACTTGGACATGCCTGATCTATATGAACCACAAGGTTATCTCCTGTCACATTACATTTATTTTTGTAACACTTGTCCACACTCTCTTTGTAGAGAATAAAGCTGCTGACAGACAGGTACCTAGACTTTACGTGTCACAGTGATGTCATTGCTAACACAAGGCCACCCAGATCTTCTGTGACTCTCCTCCTTCTCTACATGAAGGTACAGAGAGTTGGTGCCGAACATGGACCTATCTAAGCAGAATCTTTTGGACTTGGAGAATCAGTTGTTTGGAAGGTTCAGAGGCCCTGTGCAGTATGCAGCCTGGAAGGATCTGAGGACAGCGCTGAAGCCTGGTAAGAATAAGCCTGCAGATATGCCACTTGAATCAGATTTTATCTTTAGTTTCTTAACCCCTTAACGACCGGTGATGTGCCAGGACTGTCACGCCTGTCCGGACATTAAGAATCAATGGCATGTCATGGAATTCTGGCATTGTAGCTCGGCTGCACGCTGCTTTGTGATCCCAGAATGCATTGAGGTAAATACAATAAAAAAAAAAATGTCATGGTCCTCTAGAGCCACCCACCACTGGATCTCTCGGTCATTAAGGTGTTAAAGGGGTAGTGCCTTTTTTCTTTACAAAAATTTTTTTTATAATAAATGCTGTATTGGGGAGCTTTATCCCTACCACTCATAAGTGGCCTCACAGATTTAAAACATTGTTATTTTTTTTCATATTCCTTTTATGTCTTGTGTAGGGACAGGGACCATGTTTTTCTTAAAGCAAAAAAAAAAAAAAACACACTTCTGAAGGAGGCTGAGGCCTTCTCCTCTTATGCCATAGCAGGACTCCTTCCCTTGTCAGTTTAATTTAAAAAAAAAATGCATTACCCAGGGTGGTCTCTTACAAGTTCTGAAGTTTATTTTTATTTAAGAGATTATTGGAATGTGATGGTAATGGAGGCAGGTTGTGACCCAAGACCATACCTCCCAACATTTCAAATTGACAAAGAGGGACAATTGTGTTTTACGGGGTGTTGCTGGGGCGTTGCCTGTGGGCGGAGCAATACTGAGAATTTTTATGCTATTTCACGACCTATTGATACCTCTATGTGTAACCTAACACATGATTTAGATCAATAAAGTGTTTTATTTACACAGACTAATGTATAAATACACATATACTGATGTTTAAACAAACAAGAATGTGAGTTGTATTGCTGTAGAACAATGTGATACACATATATACACCACACAGTCTGATCTCCTAAAAAGAGGGACATCAGGGTGGGAAAGAGGGACAGAGGGATTTGGGTCTAAAAGAGGGACTATCCCTCCTAAAGAGGGACACTTGGGAGGTATGCCCAATACCACTGTTTTTGTTTTTTTCACTATCTAATTGATGAGAGTGGCTAATGAAGGCTTCTTGACAAACAGGCCCTTTTCTTATTGCCTCCAGCATTGGAGGAAGAAGTGACTGCATCTACAGGAATGGTCAGATCGGCTGACACTGGTGAAGGTTTTTCAGAAATTGGGAGATCATTAGTAAAAGTTATGCCATATCCGGTGAATCACACTATTGCACGTCATGTTTTCATTCCTAACACTACACTGTTGTATAATACGAAGAATCTACTTTCTTTGAAGAAAAGCTGCATATACGTGGACGGCAGAATACTGAGATATTTTGGGTTCCTATAACACTCTGGTGTTTAAAAGTGTCAATAGTCAGGTTAGCGTCAATAGACACGGGATGCTATACAAGACATAACAATATATAACCGTTGTGACGGGTCCCCTGTGCCCCGCCCGGGCACACCCGTCCGAACAACTTCTTCCCAGTGGCCAAAACACAGATGTCAGCCCCATCTTCAAGATTTGGTTTGCTAAAACCAATCCCCCAAGAACATCAGATGACGCATAATGCTTGAGGTGAAAACAGGAACTCCTTTATTTGGACACACACATACACAGGGTTAATATATATATATATATATATATATATATATATATATATATATATATATATATATATATATATATCTCTATCTATATATATATATATATATATATATATATATATATATATATATATATATATATAAAAGAGAAAGGCTCATTGCATAATTTGTCTCCTCAGGAGACACACACACCCAGGGGTGGC
Organism: Rhinophrynus dorsalis; assembly: GCA_037306005.1. Taxonomy (NCBI): domain Eukaryota; kingdom Metazoa; phylum Chordata; class Amphibia; order Anura; family Rhinophrynidae; genus Rhinophrynus; species Rhinophrynus dorsalis. Next base: position 10,358,839 of record CM074725.1, read on the forward strand.
AATAAGGAGGGGTTACTGTTCCCATTGGGTGATTAAATGGGGGTGTGATTTTCACACCAATTGCAGTGGCCGAAGGGAGTTGGCCCACCCCCACTATGCAGCCCGCCCACCACTATCAAAGTCAGAAAAAAACAATATGGCCGCCACTTGCTCCTACACCACAGACAAACACACACATGCCCCACTCACACACACAAATGCCCCACTCACACACACAAAAGCCAGAAAGAAATATGTCTGACACACAGTCACTCACCCTGACTCCCAGTGGCCTCAGCAGGACCTGTACTACAGCCACTGAGGAACAAAATGGCACTCAAAGGGTTAAGGTAGGTCCTCATTGCTCACTTATTTCTTCACTGTCATCATTTGCCATACAACACAGAGGACAGGCAGGCATCAGGTACACACTTAACCCACTGACTGCCACAGGGTTGTGTATCAAGCTTTACCCCTCAGTGAGTGTGTTCAAACCCCTCACACTGTAAACTTGCATTTCCCTCCCACTTCTCCTCCTTCCCCAGCCTATTACTAACACTTTTCCACATTTATGTTAAGCCCCGCCCCCTACTCACGATTAAGCCCTGCCCCCTTTAACCCAAATTGCCCCATTGCTCTCTCCACATCAGCACCACATGAGGGACTCCACAAGTAAAAGTTCCCAAGTATTACACACAAATGCCCCACTCACACAGCACCCCACACACACACAAAGCCAGAAAGAAAGATGGCTGACATACAGTTACTCACCCTGACTCCCAGTGGCCTCAGCAGGACCTGTAGTTTAGCCTCTGAAGGGTACTGCATTACCAGGGGAACAAAATGGCACTCAAAGGGTTAAAGTAGGTCCTCATTGCTGAATTATTTCTTCACTGTCATTATTTGCCATGCAAGACACAGGACAGACAGCCATCAGGTACACACTGACTGCCACAGGGTTGTGTGTCAAGATTTACCCCTCAGGGAGTGTGTTCAAACCCCTCACACTGTAAACTTGCATTTCCCTCCCACGTCTCCTCCTTCCCCAGCCTATTACTAACACTTTTCCACATTTATGTTAAGCCCCGCCCCCTACTCGCGATTAAGCCCCGCCCACTTTTAATCCAAATTGCCCCATTTGTCTCTCCACATCAGCACCACATAACTCCCCCCCAGACACAACACAAATCAAAGTTCCCAGGTATGAACACACTTCCCACTGCTATTTAACTCTGACATGCCTCTCTATACCTTAACCATTTGAGTGCCAGAGGGGTGCACAACTCATGCGTGCATGTGTTTCTGCGCATATATGTTGTGTGTGTGTGTGTACATCTCTGCTACATATTTGTGTGCATGTGTGCATCTCCGGTGTGTGTGTGCATGTCTTTTGCATGTCTCTGCTGCTCACTGTGTGTATGTGTCTGCCTGTGTGTTGCATATATCTGTGTTTATCAGTGTGTCTACATTTCACACACACACACGTGCGGCCAACGGTCATAACATGACGGCCAACGCCGTCCCACATAGTGTATAAGCACCCAACATGTGTCACTTAACCCTTTCACTGCCAGAGGACTATACAACTCATTACACAGCAATGTGTTGCGTACCTCTCTCACACTCAGAATTAAAGTGCTTCACTCCAACCAACTGCTACACTAGGTCTGTATAATGCAGTAACCCTACAGCCCTGTATTTCATGTCTACTTCACTGTCTATGTATAGTCATTTCTCCCCCTCACCCATTACTTTACTGTAACACTTCACTGTCCCTCTTCTCCTCAATCTCTCATCTCCTCCTCCCTTGTCATCCCCACTCACCTATCCCCTAGCCATTCATCCATAGTCCCAATCTCGCCATTTTACTCCCACATCACTATTACATTATCTATCACTGCATCTGTCACTTAACCCTCTGGCTGCCAACCTATTTCTTCAAATGTACTGCAGTATCCACTGCTGTAATCTAAATTATTCCTTTACTCACAAACATCTTCTCACTGTGACCTTCACCAAGTACATAGCACACTCACTTCAACTGTAAGGATACAGGGCCTTATTCATCAAGTAACACAGCACACTCACTTCAGCTGTAAGGATACAGGGCCTTATTCACCAAGTAACACAGCACACTCACTTCAGCTGTAAGGATACAGGCTCTTATTCACCAAGTAACACAGCACACTCAATTCAACTGTAAGGATACAGGGCCTTATTCATTAAGTAACACAGCACACTCACTTCAACTGTAAGGATACAGAACCTTATTATCAAGTAACACAGCACACTCACTTCAACTAGGCTTGCCACCCAGCCGGTATTTTACCGGCACAGCCAGTAATTAGGACCTTAGAGCCGGTGCCGGTATATCTACCGGTATTTGTTTGTGCGACGTGTCCAGAGTCAGTCTCCTCCACTCAGCCCTATATGCCAGCTGCTCATGTGGCTCGCTTAAAGTCGTCAGCTTTCACGCGCCATCACCAGCCAATCACTGAAGAGTATTTGGACATCAATGGTCCTCATTGGCTGGCTGGTGTGTCATGCTTGCCTGGTGTATGTGTCTGAGTCTTGTGACTGACAACGGGGAGTCAGGGGTTGCGGCAGTATGCATGCGCTGTGAGAGGGTCAGTGCTCAGAGACTGTGGTGCACTGTGCACAGGAGGCAGTCTGGTCAGAATCCACTGGACCACTCCATGTCTGCGGCCTACATGGTTCAGCTCATCCTCGGTCTCTCCTGCTCCCCGGCTCCAGCCCTGGCAGATCTTGGAAGTAAACAGCACCGCCCTCAGCACGCACACACTTCCAGGTATGACGTGACAGAGGTCGGTAGAAGGCCAGAAGAAGCGGGCCTAGTGTTAATAATCCCTTATTGGTAGGCACTCAGTTGTCCTTGGCCAAGTGTAGGCAACCTACAGCTCTTCAGCTATAGCTGACTGGTGGAGAGGATGGGAGCCGTTTTTTAACAAAGTTGAACCATCCCCAAACATGTATTTACAACTTAAAAAAGTGCTACAGCCCATCTGCAAAAAACTTAGAAAAAAAATATATTACAGTATGTAACTGATGACCTTTATGATGGTCGCTCTGCTTTATTTTACAAAGATACAAATGGTTACTGAGACAGTTCAGGGCATTTCTGTGATGAATCTTAGCAATAACAGATAATGTCACCGCTACAATTGTCTTAATGGGATGTAGATATTTGTGTATTTAAGATCTTAGTGATTTGTACAGGTAACACAATGTGCATCTATGTCGCACCTATAGTACACATGTACTGAGCGAGAAAAGTAAGCAAATGTTGTGTCCTGTCTGTGTACAAACACTGGGCCTTATATATACAGACAAAGTAGATCCGTTCTGGGCAAACCATCTGCACTATAGAGGACAAATAGGGCCTTCAATGCAGCGCAATGTATTCCAGTATTCAAGCAACTTGACTAGGCCTCAAAGGCTTAATTGGGAGGTCTGATCACCTTTGTGTGTAGGGGATCCTTCACCACTCTGGCCTGGGAGAGCTTAGTTTGAGAGAGAGAGTGAGTGCTTAGTCTGAGAGAGAGAGACAGAGAGCGCTTAGTCTGAGAGAGACAGAGAGCGCTTAGTCTGAGAGAGACAGAGAGCGCTTAGTCTGAGAGAGACAGAGAGCGCTTAGTCTGAGAGAGACAGAGAGCGCTTAGTCTGAGAGAGACAGAGAGCGCTTAGTCTGAGAGAGACAGAGAGCGCTTAGTCTGAGAGAGACAGAGAGCGCTTAGTCTGAGAGAGAGAGTAGGTGCTTAGTCTTAGAGAGAGTGAGTGCTTAGTCAGAGAGAGAGAGAGAGAGAGTGCTTAGTCAGAGAGAGAGAGTGCTTAGTCAGAGAGAGAGAGTGCTTAGTCAGAGAGAGAGAGTGCTTAGTCTGAGAGAGAGAGTGCTTAGTCAGAGAGAGAGAGTGCTTAGTCAGAGAGAGAGAGTGCTTAGTCAGAGAGAGAGAGTGCTTAGTCAGAGAGAGAGTGCTTAGTCTGAGAAAGACAGAGAGTGCTTAGTCTGAGAAAGACAGAGAGTGCTTAGTCTGAGAAAGACAGAGAGTGCTTAGTCTGAGAGAGAGAGTGAGTGCTTGGTCTGAGAGAGAGTGAGTGCTTGGTCTGAGAGAGAGTGAGTGCTTGGTCTGAGAGAGAGTGAGTGCTTGGTCTGAGAGAGAGTGAGTGCTTGGTCTGAGAGAGAGTGAGTGCTTGGTCTGAGAGAGAGTGAGCGCTTGGTCTGAGAGAGAGTGAGCGCTTGGTCTGAGAGAGAGTGAGCGCTTGGTCTGAGAGAGAGTGAGCGCTTGGTCTGAGAGTGGTCATGCAACATTGAGTGGTTCTGCCCCTTTTTTGGCTCCTCCCTTTTGTGACTCCGCCCTCACACAGCTATGGTCGGTATTTTTTTTAGGAAAAGGTAGCAACCCTAACTTCAACTGTAAGGATACAGGGTCTTATTCATCATGTAACACAGCACACTCACTTCAACTGTAAGGATACAGGGCCTTATTTATCAAGTAACACAGCACACTCACTTCAACTGTAAGGATACAGGGCCTTATTCACCAAGTAACACAGCACACTCACTTCAACTGTAAGGATACAGGCTCTTATTCACCAAGTAACACAGCACACTCAATTCAACTGTAAGGATACAGGGCCTTATTCATTAAGTAACACAGCACACTCACTTCAACTGTAAGGATACAGGGTCTTATTCATCATGTAACACAGCACACTCACTTCAACTGTAAGGATACAGGGCCTTATTCATCAAGCTGAAGAGCTGCAATTAAAACATTTTTTACAAGTCTTATCAGCATATCTACATCACTACTGCGTCTGTCACACACTGTCTACATATGTGACATACGTCATGTATGTGTGTGTCTCTCTGTATGTATGCGTTTCACAGTGTGTGACACGCTCTGTCTCTTTAACTGCGTGTCTGTAACACTGCATATTTCTGTTTCACACAGTGTCTCTCTGTGTCAATAATATGATGGGCAACGCCGTCCCACATTGCTAGTGTGTGTATATATATATAAATATACCGTATATATATAAATAAAATCTGTGAACCAATAGCAGATGAGATTCACAAATAATTACGGTAACACAAAATACAATACAAACACACAGCCCTTCTATCAGATCTACTAAGGTAATTACAGTTACATCAGTGACTGACATAATACAATTGTTTTCACAAAGCAACAACTGAAAGCACATAACCCCACAAAACCTACTTTGCATATAAACAGTAACACTTCACCCAGTGGGGTGAGGCAATAGGACATGTGACTCCCAGTCTCCAGATGCTGCCCCAGGTAGCCACTGCCCCACCCCCAATACATAATAGAGTCTCAGGCCCAGTGCCTCCTTGGTTTCACAGGGAGCTGGACATCGAGATGTTGGACGAACACCTAGAGAAGCTGAGTAAGAACTTCTGCCAAGGACTGGATCAGAATCCGAACCCTCTGATCAGAAAACTCACTGCAAACCCCTTCGACCGCTACCCGCGGCCCATCACAGCGAAGACCCTGTGAAACTAACCCAACTGTGACAAGTCAACACAGATAAAGAAGAATCCAAACCTGCAACTTAAAACCCAACCCGAGAAGATGGAGTAGTGAGGCTCAAGCCTCGGTATCCAAAAATCACCGCTGATGGATAAAATCTATCAGCAAGAAGAAGACGACTGATGGATGGCAGTGCCACCTTGGAGTACAGCCGACACCCTTCTCCATTTTGTAGCTTGGCCCATGCTTCGGTATGGCTAAATGGCCTCTCCCAGTCTGGGCCCCCCCCAAACCAAAAGGGCCCTGGTTCACAAGTGACAGCGTTCCGTCACAACCACCAAGTTATGGGACCGTTGATGATAATGGTCATTGATACAGTTAAAGAGAGAGTAATACTTGCAAATTACTAATCCCCATATTGTAGTTTTGTTAAAAAGAAACTTATTGCCCCCAGTGTCATCTCTCAAACCCTTATGGTTTGAGAAATGATAGCGCTCAAAGTTCCCCCCTCCCTCCCCATTAGGGTTTGAGAGATGACACTGGGGGCAATAAGTTTCTTTTTAACAAAGCTACAATATGGGGATTAGTAATTTGCAAGTATTACTATCCCTTTAATGATTGTGCAGTGCATTTTGGCCCACCTATGAGTGGGAAACTTGCAGACTATAGACAGAAATATAATTAATATCTTTGTAGATTGTGAGAGACAGAGAAGTTGGATTTCTGGAAGTCTCTCTCCGATTGGGTGAAGAGGTGGTGAACCAAAAACAAGGAATATGGTGACTGGATATTGTTTACATGGAGGGGAGTTGGTATGTGGTCACTCCCAGTCTGAAGCTGGACAGGGGTAGATGCCTTTTTTCTCTCTTCTTATTGCCATAACTGTTCTAGGGACCAAAAAGGGCATCTGACACAAGATATTAGTGGCAGCAACAGCAGGGCCTCTGTTTCTGACCCATCACTTGCAGCCAGGGGCCCCAGACAGTTGCCCAGGTTGACATAAAGGATGATCCGGCTCTGATTGTTATGCAGTGCCCTGCGTGCCCCTCTGGCACGCAAAGGGTTGATGTAGTCCGTAAAAAGCAATGGGATTATTGTATCAATAAGAAAAGTCTTTGGGCTATGGCTATTATTTTTAGTAAATTACTTACTAGGCCAGGAAATTCAAAGAAGGTTCTTTGTTAATGAAGTCTTCAATTTCCCACGGTAAGTGTGTTTGCTACATTGAGAGACCTATTTATCAAGTTGTGAGCTTAAGAGGAGTAATTTTTATTTTCCTAATTTAAGCCCATATCTGTTTATTCAAGTGAGTTGAATTTGTGTTTTTACCAAAGAGTAAATCCTTTAATAATAGATTATTTTACATACTATTTCCTATTTTTACATGGAAGCTAATGAGTAATTCTGGAGTAAACAAGCTGCACCATAGAGGCTAGACAAATATTACCCCAAATTTGCATTTCTTTAAATGAGTCACTTAACCCCTGAATGGTACAAAATTCTCCTATGCAATGCGTCGGAGACACCTCTCTATCATTCCAGGGTGGGAAAAAATGCCACTTTTACATCAAAGGGAATTTCTGTTTGTTACCTATGGTGTAGCTGGCTGTTCTTAGTACATCAGCCTCCTGTTTTTTTTTCTCTGTACGTATTCTGAAGCAGCAGAATTGCAGACTGCATTTATAGACTGCAGATAGAGGGCGCTCACATAGCTGAGCAAGAGAAACTTGTATCAGTGAATGAAGAAAAGTACACAGAATTAAATCAAAAGCCAGGATGTAAAATATTACTAAGAACATAAGATGGGGGTACTTTTTTATTGGGTTACTAAAATAACAAAAAAAGATCACTGTTCCCTTCCAGAGCAAGACTGCAAAATTAAAAACACACTGGCAAGTGGAATAAGTCTATATTACTAAAGTATTGCTAATGCTGAGAGGCAACTTATGTGTAAATTTGCACCTTGGAAAATGTCACTGAGAGGAACTGAGTATTTCAGAGGCAAAGCAGCTGCACCTTAGTGGATAAAATACATTTAAAACAATGGGGACCTTTACTCCTTGAATGCTTATGATTTTTCCAGAACATTGCTTTGCGATGCACTGAAAACCTCACCGGTATTAAAGTGGTTAAAAGCCATTACAGCTGAACTACCACCCCTTCTAAACTTGCCCCCAAATAATTACCCATCTGGCAACTAGCTCCTCAATAGAGCTAGGCGCTAGAATTATTTCCTAGTTATTGAGAATTATACACTGCTCCCAGACTGACAGCCAGGAAACACTGCAGACATCTTTGCTTAGTGACACCTGCTCTGTCAGCCCCTGACGTTACCGAACGACTCCTAGCAACGACTCCTAGAGCAAGCTGGGACTGACAGTTCAGACGTCACTATGGAAAGATGTCTGCGTGGTTTCCTGCCTGTCAGTCCAGGAACAGTGTATAATTCTCATTAACGTGGTAATTCTGGTGACTAGCACTATTGAGCAGCTAGTTGGCAGATAGGTATTTGGGGGCAAGTTTAGAAGGGGTGGTAGTTCCACTTTAAAATCAATGGACATTTGTGTATTTGTCCACTATAGTACAATTGGTTTTCTTCGGTCCTGCTTTAATAAATCCGTGTCTCTGTGTTCTTACATCCGTGTCTCTGTGTTCTTACATCCGTGTCTCTGTGTTCTTACATCCGAGTCACTGTGTTCTTACATCCGTGTCACTGTGTTCTTACATCCGTGTCACTGTGTTCTTACATCCGTGTCACTGTGTTCTTACATCCGTGTCACTGTGTTCTTACATCTGTGTTCTGCAGCTTTGTCCTGCCCCCTCTTGGATCCAGACTCTTCACACCCCAACCTTCTCCTCTCTGAGGGTCATCGCCGTGTCACCTATTCCCCAGTGAGTCGCTCATGTTCCTTCAGTCCCACAAGGTTTAATCAGTACCTTGTGGCACTTGGGATCCCCAGGTACATATCCGGGAAGCACTACTGGGAGCTGGAGATCGGGGAGAACACAGAATGCGACTTTGGAGTGAGCTCGGAATCCATTAGCTGCAGGGATCCCTTTACACTGACTCCTGCAGACGGTTGCTGGATTTGCTCTTTCAGAGGTGGCCACCAATTTGTGGCCTTTGACTCTGTCCCACGGCTCTTCATGCAGCAGGAGAAACCACAGAGGGTTGGGGTGTATCTAGATTATGAAGGGGGACAAATTTCCTTCTACAACGCACAAAGCATGTCACATCTGTACACCTTCAGGGATGCCTTCCGGGGCAGCCTACGTGCCTATGTGTCTCCTTGTGGTGTAATCCGCAGTGAACGTGCTGAGCAGCTCCTCAGGGTTTTCCGAGACCAGCTGTGACCTCTTGCATTTGGGATCAGTGGCACTTAGTTCCTTGGTTGGTCATGGAAAAAAACAATAAAAAAAACAGAATGTTCCCTAATTAATGAAGTTGAAGTATTGAGAAAAGTGGTTCAATTCTGATGTGAACCAGCTGCACAACTAAATCATTCCAACATGTTTACATTGATTTAAATGTGGATTTTATACACACGGATGCTGGGGAGGTCTTCTGAGGTTGGAGACCCCACGGTCCATCAGGGGTTAACTCTTTAAGGACTAGAGGGGCGTGCAATGTGTTGTGTACCCCTCTGGCACTGAAAGGCTTAAAGCTATAATTGGAAACTATATGTATTTAAAAAAAAAACAAAAAAACACATATACACGAGTTGGAATTTGGACGTGTCCCCTATAGCAGGTCACTCCAGACATTTTTCCATAGTTACACCAACATCACTGTGTACTGAATTCCTACATCCTCACAAGTCAGTTCCCTGCCTCACCCACATCGCTTTACAGACCGGGTAAGGACAAGATGAAATTTCAAAATGGCATTATTCTGCTATATTCTGCTCCAGCTTACAAATACGATATTAGAAATGTAATCAATGTAGGGATCTACTAGACCGTTGTATGACAGTCTTTATATTGATGAGCCACTTATTCCCCCCAAGAATAGGCTTTGGAAGTGTAAATGAGAAATCATATACTGTCTAGCTCCACCCATGATTTTCCTGAACTTATTGTTTCTCTCAAATTTTTTTACTAAAAATGGCCGGCTCTGTAGTCTACAACACTGTTACCATGCAGAAAAAAGTTTATAGAGGTTTGTTCACAATATGAATTACTCCTTATGGGTTAAACAGTTTGAATAATGTATTCATAGAGGCATAATTTTCCTTTTGAAATGTTTGTTGAATGAGGTGCTTTGTTATATTTTTGTTCTACTGATTGTCTTGAACGCTGTAGGCTTTTTGTTGGGGCCACGTACATTCATTTGGCTATATATTTTATCTGCTCCTGGAATTAGACCTTGAATGAGTGTGGGTTCTGGAAAGGTTAGGAGCTGTAACAAACACAGAATTCCAATTGGATTTATTCATGTCTGTATTTTACAATGACTTAATGTGTGTTCTGTACAAGAATAAACTGTTCATCACTCTAACTTGTCAAAATTGTTGTGAGCATTGTGTGAAGGGGCCATGTTGAATAAGCTAATGAGGGGAGATTCTGGAGCAAACAAACTGCACTATGGGGGGGGGGCAGGATAACTCCTTTCATTCAATGATGTTAAAAACACTAGGCAAATCGATGGCAATGTGGAGAGCTTTGATTTGTCTCCATTTTGTGTTTGGTTTGTGCCTGGTTTTCTCCAGTTCGTTCTTGTTGATGCCTCATTGTGTGTACATGGATTCTGTCCCTAGTGAACGTGGCTGAACTCATTATGTGTGATCATGGAAGAACAGACACAAAACTGTAGCACCTCTACATACAGCAGTGACATACAGGGACCACTCCACTTTACCCATGCGCCACACGTACACGCCAGCATCGGGGGCTAATGTGGCATCACAGAATAAGCGATCAGTCTCCAGAGAGCATTAGATTCACAAGTGATAACTGTATATCTGCATTTTCTCAGAAATGTCTGTTACAGTCTGAGGAGATCTGGAGGTAAAGACATTGGTATATTCATTACCTGCAACTGAATCCATGCTGCAATCTCCACATACAGAGCAAGTGTATCAGTAAAAGGGCCTTGGATCAGTATGCTATTGTGTGTGTATATAATTGTTGGGGAGGGAAGTACACTAGTGTCTGCACGGAGTGGGATAGTGAGAGCCAAATGCAAGGCTTTGGAGACCTCTAGTATACAAAGGATAAAACATTGCTTAAATTAGCAGGGCACTTTCTTCACTGTAGTGCAGTTGGTTTGCTCCAGAATTGTTCCACTTTTCTTTTGTGCGTAAGACCCACTGGGTGGGATGGTGAGAAGTGCATACACCGGGAGGATGGTACATTTACTTGGGATGTTCTCCAGGTATGAGAGTCTATGATGAATATTTATTAATATAGAGCCACAAGTGTATGAGGAGTTTTTCAAACCTTAAAGGTGTGGGCAGTAAAGGAAGACAAATGTGTTACAAAGTGAACCACTGGAGGAGGGGTCCCTGCTTGAAAGCTTACAATCTAAAGTTGTAAAGGGACACACACACAGTACATAAGGTTTAAAGGATAGTAATGTCTGTTATTATAATGCTGTAAACCATACACTTCATGTATAAATAAATTATAAAGTGCCCCCTTCCTGCCCTTTTACATACGTAACAATGCCTCGCCTCCAGATGAATGGAGGTGAGGGACAATATTCTGTCCGCGTAGGGAATAACCTGACCTCCTCCTTCAAAGGGGGCAAGGTTTTCTTTATACTGATAGCCAGATGATTGCCCCTTGTTGCGAATGGTCTGGTCAAGTGACCAGATTCCAGATCTTAGGGGGGGGCAGTCTTGTGTATGTAAAAGGTGCAGGAAGGGGACACATTAGATCTATTACAGCATTGTGATAACTCTCTTCATTGTTGACAAAGTATTATGAGTGATTGACGCTTAACTTATCAAGAGACATTAATATATTTCTAAGTGCAGAATACAGTGCTTGAGTTCTGTTTGGGATAGGGGAACATTAATAAGTAAAATATAAGAACCTTGTACATATGACAACGTGAGTGCCTTCTACATAGTAAATTAGGTTGAAAAAAGACACAAGTCCATCAAGTTCACCTTTCGCCTCATAACCCAGACACAGGAGGATTATATAGCTTTCCTGCTGCCAGATAAGTTAGTGTTTATCAGACCTTCTTGTTTTGCCTACTAATACACAGTATAATCCTGTATGTTCCCTTTTGAAAGAAATTAATCTAATCTCTTAAAAGTAGCCATTGTATCTGCCATAACCACATCCTTGAGCAAGGAATTCCATAATTTAACAGACCTTACAGTAAAAAAACCCTTCATCTGCTGAAGTTGAAACCTCCTTTCTGCTAATCTCAAGGGGTGGCCTCTGGTTATTTGATCAGGCCTTGGAATAAATAGCTCACCGCAGAGATCCTTGTATTGACCTCTCATATACTTGTACATTGTGATAAAATCCGCTGTTAGTCGTCTTTTCTCTAGAGCAAATAAAGTTTGTCTAGTTTTTCCATTCCTTTCGTTAATTGTGTTGCTCTTCCCTGTACTCTCTCCAGTTCTATTATATCCTTTTTCAGAACCAGTGCCCAAACTTGTACTGCATATTCAAGGTGAGGTCTTAACGATTTGTACAATGGCAAAATGATATGATCCACTCTTGCTTCAATACCCCTTTTACAAAGGAGAGGACTTTGTTTGCTTTTGCTACTGTTATTTGGCACTGGTGACAGTTTCCAAGTATTTTGTTTACAAGGATCCCCAAGTCTCTCTCTAGCAATGAATCCCCTAAAATGATTCACTAAGTTGATAAGTCGCATTGGGATATATTCCCATATGCATGACTTTACACTTTCCCACATTAAACTTCGTATTCCATTTGGTTGCCCATCTGCTACTGTATGTAAATCTCTCTGTAGAAAACAAATATCATGTTCTGGATTTATTACCCTGCATAATTTAGCTTGTTGTAGCCTCTCGAGTCAAACAATAGGTACTGCATATACCAGCAACAGGATGAGTGAGAGTAGCATAGTACTTGCACTTGTCCTCAGTCCTACAGTGGACTACAGGCACAATTGTATGTGCACAGGATACTAGACACTGAAATGGTGAGCAATAGCACAATGTTTAAACTGCTAGATGCATTATAATGTTATAGAATCCAACTGATGGCAACCACGGAGTTCTGTGCATTTACTAGAGTAGTTGTGGCCAACACGTAGTGCTCCAGCTTTTGAGATCTACAATTCAAATAATCCCTAACCCATTTGTAGTCTACAACAAATGGAGGACTTCAGACTGCTCATCCCTGTACAAAAGGGAAAACTAAGCCCAACTACTTGTCTAAACTACAAGATCCACAGAGCCATTTTAGTGGAGACAAGGCTTCTCCAGCCTCGTTAACAGTAAAGGATAAAGTGACAGTCTTGTGATGTGTAATGTCCTATAAATCAAAGGAATCTTCAGTTTATATGCAATGTGAATTTTTAATTTTTATTTTGGGGGACCTTTTTTTTAACCATTCAATTAAGAACGGATAAATTAAAGTATATGATTCAGATTACCTAAACTAGTGATGCTGACTGTTTTTGGCTGGAGTGCCCATTTTTCTGCAGAGAGACTAATTTGGAGATAGCCAAGTGCTGCTATGGAAAATGTTCTATGCAATTGAGGTTTATTAGATCAGTACATGTGTGAACATACAGCTATATACAGATGTGAAGTTTTTTTTTTGTGTGCTGAATACTTATTGTATCAGTGTTTGTGTACAAGCAAAGTCAATGCAGTTTAACACTTCACAGTATATTTTCTGCAATGCCACCAACTTGGAAACGGAACAAGTCTTTAATGTTTATACAATACTAATTCAAGTAACACAGCTTTAGCCAAAGGAGACTTTGACTTCACAATATCTTTCCTGTAATGACATCAACTTTTATACTGTAAACCTAAGGCTACATTTATATAGGAAAACTGGAGCAATTCTGGGGCAAACTGCTAAATTGTGAGCAATATAAAATGTGTGCATGTACAAGCAGTGATCCATAGCTTCAGACATTTCAATTTGCCAAAATGGGACACTTGTGTTGCTGGTGGTGGGGTTACTGAGAATCTTTAGGCTATTTCATGACCTATTGACACTTCTTTGTGCCACTGAATAAATAATTTAGGGCAAGACTAGAGTATTTTATTTACTCGGACTAAGTTATAAACACATACACTGAAGTCAAGCAAACCTCAAACCCATAATGACCTTGCAGTTCTGGAGTGGGTTGCATTGAAGGACCAGTGCATTTTTTTTTTTTTTAATTTTTTTTTTTTTTTTGTAGGATGTTTCCAGTGATCACAGCTCACTTTGAGCATGAAATTCCATGACATGCGAGGACCGTCACTGGTCCCCAATACCGGGACAGCTGTGCCTGTCCTGGCATCTCATTGGCTGTTAAAGTGGAGCTTTCATCCACTATAACGTCACCCTGCTATAATTAAGCATGTAGCAACTACCTGTAGAACAGAGGTTCTCAGCCCGTGCCCTCAGTGGCCACTAACAGGCCAGGACTTAGGAATTTCCCTGCTAGAACACAAGTGTGTTGATCAGAGGCTCACTCATATTGATTAACTCACCTGTGCTCTTAAAAGGAAATTCTAAAATCCTGGCCTGTTAGTAGCCACTGAGGGCACGAGCTGAGACCCACTGCTGTAGAATATATATTTTACTTTTGAAATGTAGGCCATTCTAAAGAAGTAAGTCATTGTAGGAGACTGGAACCCAGGCTAACAGTGCAGACACCTTGTCTGCGCACCTGCTCTGTCAGTCCCAGTCTCCTGTAAGAAGCCTTGCAGAGTACCACATGGTAACCGTAAGGACTGACAGCGCAGACTGTGCTAACCCAGCCATCAGTCTTCTATAAAGAATGATTTCTTTGGAATGGCCTATATTCATACCTGGGAACTTTTGAGACAGGGCTACCTGGAGGGTAACCCTGTCAGTACCGACCTGTGAAGAAAATGACGCGATCTGCTTCATAAAAGAGGCGGGACAAAAAAAAAACTGTAAAATGTATCTAAGAGGGCGGGGAGTGGGAGGAACCAGGTGGGACAGAGCACAAGTGGGCAGAGTTTCTATTTAAACTCTGCCCACCAGGTGATCCACACATTGCCCCGGAGACCCAGTAATTCAGTCTAAAATCCGGACTCTCCGGGGCAAAACCGTAGAGTTCCCAGGTATGCCTATATTCATACCTGGGAACTCTAAGGGTTTTACCCAATTCTCTGGGTGAAGGGCCAAATTCTCAGGGTGAGAGAGGTCTGTGTCACCTACTATATGAATTTCCCCAATTAAATGTTTCCTTAGCCTCTAAACTGGTGCCATTAGTACCAGAAAGACAGTGGGAGATGTTTGTGCTCAGGCAGTGAGTTATCCAAACTGTAGCATGATAAAGGTCCCTCGCACACGGACTGGCGCCCCTCTGTGTTAGAGCAAGCAGGCACATATCTCATAAAATCTACATTATGGGAAGCTTTAAGGGTTAATATTTCAAAAATCTCAGGGTCAGCTCATCTTGAAAGTTCCCAGGTATGCCTATATTTCAAAGGTAAAATATATATTTTGAAGGTAGTTGCTACCTGCTTAATTATATAGCAGGGTGCCTTTATCGCAGGTGAAAGTTCCACTTTGACTGTGGGGTTCAGAGATGGGGTGCACCGAAGGACCAAGGTGGGTGGTTTTTTTTTTGGTTTTTTTTTTTTTTTTTTAATTCTTACCAGCTCTTGGGGGTATGTATA
Source organism: Rhinophrynus dorsalis (assembly GCA_037306005.1). Taxonomy (NCBI): domain Eukaryota; kingdom Metazoa; phylum Chordata; class Amphibia; order Anura; family Rhinophrynidae; genus Rhinophrynus; species Rhinophrynus dorsalis. The sequence continues at coordinate 10,374,140 of CM074725.1, forward strand.
TGTTTTATTGCATCCCCCACCAGGGGATCTCTTAAAAACAGGAGCACCAGCATGGGAAGGAAAGATTTTGGCCTCAAATGGGGACAGTGGGGTGATGTATAGACCCTCTAAAGATGGATGCATGGGCTATATGGACCCATATTATCGCCTAAAGAAGGACACTTGGGAGGTATGTGAGATGGCTAATTCCTATAATGGTTATTATTTGAGCATTGGCTGGATCACCCTGGTAGAAGATAAGGACACGTGGAGGAGGGCTACCTTCCGGATAACTTTAATGTAATATTTCAACCATCTCTGAGTGAGCTTTGTTTGAACGCTTCCAGATAGGCGTGTGAGTCGTTCTGTAGAGGCCTAGGTTACCGTGTGCACACAGTTGGAGAAGGGCTGAGGTAGGAATATGCCCCATGTCGGGAAGGAGAGGCGTGCATCCCCATATTGGGGGAGGGTGCAAGGACAGGACAATGGAGGCGCCATTTGTTAAGACACAAAATGTTGGTTAGGACGCCGGCGTGTTGACGTCATTGTCACCTGCCAATCGTAAGAGCCGTGATGAAAACCTGTTCCCGCCCAGTGGGCGGTGCGTTCATTCTAGGCATGCGCAGACCGCCCTCCTCCCAGTGTACTGACCACGCTGCGCTGCTCCAGGCTCCATTTTGTGCTCGCTGCTGACGCACTGCGGTTGTCTTCTTGTATCGGTCTGTGGAGTCCGTAGTACCCCCTGTAGTCTCTCACCGCCGGCAGTCATGGCATCTGTAGCTTCGCCCGCAGCGAACACCGAGCACGATAAGAACGAGTCCCTGACCGGAGACGAGAACGACAGTAACCCGGAGGAGTGCGCGCTCGGGGAGGAGGAGGCGGAGGAGGAGAATGGAGAAGATGGACTCGGAGAGGAGGAGGAGGAAGTGGAGGAGGAGACCGTGGTGAAGGTGGGGGACACGTACTCCTGCAAGCGGGCAGATGGCACCCACCGTGAGTATTGTGCACCGCCCGGGGGAGGTCTTAGGGCCTGGGGGATGGAGGCTCGGTAACGGGGGGCTTGGAATGGGGGTCACGCCACGAGGGGAGAAGGGAATGCAGGCCCGGGGGTGGGGGTAATGGAGGCCCGCCACAAGGGGAGGTGTAGGAGGGAGGCTCGATGCCCGGGGATGGAGGCCTGCCACAAGGGGAGGAGGGAACATTCGAGGCTCGATGGCTGGGGGGGGGTGGAGGAGGGAGGTTCCATGCCCCGTGGGGTGGAGGGGATGTGAGAACAGAGTCTAGCTAGGGGGCGCTGTAAGAGGTGGACTCACACTTCAGTGCATGATGATGATGTAGTCTGGCTGGGCTAGTGCACTATAGTACTGTAGGCAGACCTACCGTGCAACTTGGGATTCCAGGCCTCTCCTAACTCTACATGGACTATCGTGTTTAAATTATACAGAAGTTACAGTATGTGTAGGGGAAACGAGCTCCTAACACTGTGCTAGTGATGCACAACATGCTGCAATATGTTACCTACACCTCTAGCACTCCATAGGACAAAGCTAACTTTCTAATGAAATGTGACTGTAGGATTCCATGGCAGTCTCTGCAAGCTTGGTGCTTATTGGACTGGTGCCCCTTTATTTTGTTTATACGTATTACTCAAGTTTAGAAGTGTGTACACTTTTCCTCTAAACTTGATAATTTCTGTCCCTGATGTAGAAAGCATTGTGTGAGCAGTGTACAACCATGCTTACACACACACACACACATTTTATATATATATATATATATATATATATATATATATATATATATATATATATATATGCCCCCTATATAGCGTATATCAATCTGTACTGCAGCACTATGGATATCCCTGCATCCTCTGTCACATCCAAGCTCATTGGATTCAGAAACTCACTGACTTAATTTTCAGGGATAAAAGTGTGAACAAATAACTATATAGCATTGCATACAACGTAAAAATCTGCTTTTAAAACCTGCCAAATGTTAGGAACAGGGGGACACAAAGTTATACTCGGGCAAGCAACTGATAACAAGCTACACGGTTCCCTTTCCTTGAGTAATAGAGAATGTGACCAGAAATGGCACAAAGTATAATGGATCGGCCCAGAAATATTAAAGGGGATATATCACCCCTATCCAAGTTACTGTTAAGTTATATAACGATTGTGTAAATCATTTATTTTTAATCTGTTTGGATGAAATTGAAGTGGCAAATGCTGCCCTGCTTCTGGACAAACTGCGGGCTCAGCTCTGCCATGCATTCTGTCTGTGCTCACCCCCCCCCCCCAACAGCCTCTTCCAATGGCGGAGGGTTTCTGCTTGTAAGCTGGAGCGTTCTGTGGCCAATGAGGTCGCTCCAGCTTACAGACAGCCTCTGCCATCAGAGTCGGCTGGATAGAGGCAGGGGTGCAGACGCAGAATGACAGACTGCGGTACAGAGCTGTATCCGTAGTCTTATCTGGAAGCAGGGTGCTAGGCAGCATTTATTCCTTCAATTTTACCCAAATAAAGATTTAAAAAAAAAAAAAAAAAAGACTCTTCATAGTATTTGGGCCACTGAGAGTTATTTCAATAGTCAGTTGTAATTCAATAGTAATTGAATAAAGTATTGCCCCTCCCACCTCTTTTACTGATGTAACACTGCTCACCTCAGAACAGGGAGGGACAATCTTCAATTAGTGTAAGGTAAAAACCTGTCAACAGGGGCAGCGTTTTCATTGTTCCCACAGTAAGAAGATTGTCCCTTGATGTGGAGTCTGGTCTTAACAGACAGCTCACATCTGGGAGGAGATGTCTTACACTAGTTTAAAGGGGCAGGAGGGGGATTGCTTTATCATTCTTTTACTATTGAACTACAACTCTGACAGTATTGAAATAACTCTCCATGGCCCAAATACTATGACGAATAATTGGAGCTGCTTTTATTTTGAAACTTTACTATCCCTTTAAGCCTTAACAGTAAAGGTTGTAGGGATTTCCTCTTGTCCCAAGTGCGGGGAGCTCGGAATTCCATGACGGTCCAGGACCACCATGGGTTCTTAAGGGGTTAAGGATGCAGTCTTGTGAACCTGAGGACACGTTTGGGGGAGGGGCAAGCTTAAATTGTTATGATAGCATGTTTGCATTAAAGGTCTTCTGGGTCTGTTAGCAGGTTGAATTAACAGCTGAGGGTGATGGGACTTGTAGTCAAACATCTAGTTTCTTGTCCCTGTGAGTGTCCTTTCTCTCCATGCAGATGATGCAGAGATTGTGAAGACCAGGATGAATAAGCAGGCTGGCAGGGAGGAGTTCTACGTGCATTACGTGGGCTGTAAGTAGTGTAATTGATGGTCTGCTCTTTTTGGGAGCCTTTGAGCGACATCCAATGGCTTCTTCTGAAGGACACTTAATCTTGCCTCCTTTTTTTACAGTCTTGGAGAGTTTTAATGTGCTTATGCTTGATATGTAAAACCAGAATTTCAAACTAATCTATAAGATGAACAGGTACCTCTCTAATAGGTCTGCTGTGAACGTTAAATGTACAAAGAACATAAGGTGCCCATAAACATAATCGGGTTACTGCTCATACCTTTGAGTTACTATTTTGCCTGGATTTTCAGTCCGCACAGCAAGCAATCTAATCTGAGGCTGTGCACAGCATGTCAGAATATACTTGTCTGATATGATCTCTCAGCCACAGAGACTGATCATTGTTTGGTCTGTTGTGCCCACACACAGTGATCTGAATCCAGTGTGAATTTTGCAGTCAGTATGGTGTGTCCAGTCTAAGGAAACAAATATCATACATTCTGCAATAACCAGGCAATCTGGTCATGTCAACTGTATTGCCTAATAAAATTTCCCAATTTTAATACAATTGCCTGGATCACATGCTCCAGGCCCAGACTGCTTGCTGTAAGGTCTTGGTGCAGTATTCATCTCCAGACCCCAATTTTCCTGAAACACACAGATCCAAACAGATGTTGTTTTTTTAACTTTTGAACCATTCACTTTGACTGTGCTGACCTGGGCTCAAAAATGGACACTACTGTAATGCAAACCTTTTGCGGTTCAAGGGCTGGATATGAGTATCTTCACTGCTCATATTAGAGTACACTTTATAATAGAATCATTTATATCCTAAATATAATCTTTATCTGTCATCAGTTTCCCTTTCCATATCATGGTAGACTGGCTGCTGTACAAGTGGATTGCCACTGCTTATCTAGCTTTGGTAAAGTCTTCATTGCTCTGTTAATGTACTGTATGTCAGCCTAGGCTACAGGAAGATAAAGTGAAATTGGCACCTATAGTAAACATTACCTTCATGTCAAGGATTCAAATGCAGCCCCTTGCCAGAACTATACTAATGTCACTGAAGGCTTGGGTGAGGCCTATCTATCTCCCTATTATAACTGAGGCTCTCAGCCTCTCTAGGGAGCAGGAAAGGGAAACATATGGTGATAAAACACAAGTGTGCTTTTAAGCGAGTTCTTAATGTTCATCTTATCAGTGGGTGCTTGGCTAAAATACAGAATGCATAGAACCATGCTCTTGCTGAAAAGTGACTGCCAGGTTAAAATTCTGACCTGTCTGTAACGTTTCTGCCTTGATTTCCCTATATTTTGTTGCAGTCGTCCATTCCGGAGTGATTGGTACCTGGTACCCTTCAGTTCTATATTGTGTGCTTTATAGGCTAGGACCTCTTCTGGAAGCGATCCATGAAGCATTGGATCTCTTCTAGTGAGAATAGGGAGCTTTTACTTTGTATAGGGGGATGACTGACATTTTGTAGTTGGCAAACTTTTTTTTACCTGAAAGTTTTTACACAGGAACTAGTGACCTTTAATTGGCTAAATCTAAATTATATACTCTTAACCTGCCCTGTGTACAGAGAGCATTGGTGCAGTGTCCTTCCCTAGACTGGTGTTTGTCACTATCCCCCACACTCATTTCCTCCTACCTCTGTGTATTAGGGTTATATTTTTTTTTTATTTATTTATTTTTTTTATTTGTTGGTTTGAGCTACGTACTCTGCCAGCCGGTGTGGTCATGTCAGTAATTTCATGCGCAACATGTCAAGACAACAGTTTGTGCCTTTTCTGTTTGTCATGTTTCATCTTGCTATACATCTAAGTATCCTGAAACAGTCCATTATGGTAAGTGAGTGCTCTGGTTTTGAGCCGCCAAATTCCAATATCCCATTATACCCTTTCCCATCCTGGTTTGCTGTAGCAATGTGTTGTAAGCTCACTCTTTCTGCAGTGAACCGTCGCCAAAATGAGTGGGTGGACAAATCTCGATTGGTGTTGTCCAAAGCTGTAAAGGAGGAGGCGAACGGCATGGACCAGGAGATGACTGATGCTACCGAGCAGCCAGAACCAAAGACACCCCAGAAGAGGAAAAATGAGGAACAGGAGCCTGAATCGAAGGTAACATGAGGTTCATTCCTAGCAGATTCCATTTCGCCTGCTTGCGCCGTACAATACACACAAAAGGGTCTTAATTGTACAGCAGATTTCCACACTTGTGCTTTATGGTATGTGTAATGCTTATTGATGTGCGCATGCTGCACAGTGAAACGTCGTGTTTTGGGGCAAAATTGTCAGCGCTCGTTCTTCCTGAAGTTTCAGTTTTAATTATTTTGCTTGCAATATCGGAGAAACTATTGTTTCCCATATTGCTTGTATAAACAAAAACTTTGTTAATTTTTTTTTTTTTTTTTTTTCTATTCTTAAGATCAGTCCTCCAAAAAACATCTCCATATTTTTAAATCCTGTGCATCTCCCACTGTTTTAAATTGACACCCAAATTTAAGTTGACTCTTGTTATTTGTATCTTGTAAACCTCAAGTCTTGTTCTTTAAACTTACTACCTTTTCTCACCTTAGTGTTTCATTTGTGTACAGAAGCCCAGCAAACTGCCGGATGTTTTGACAGCTTTATAAACCTTGGGTGTTCATGGCCAATCTGTGGTGTGGTAGAACATCTTTCAGACCCTATTTGGCACTTGTAGATTATCACAAAGTTTTGGTTGCTGCTGTGCAGTCACCATGGCTTATTAGTCCCCATAGACTTCAATATGGGTTTTCGACATACAATGTTGTTAGACAATTTTTTTTTATTAAACTTTTGGTTTTCTGAAATTACTATTGCAAGTAACTGTCAACTCAACTCTTTCCATGTTGGAGAAGAATCCGTTATGTCAGGGTACTGACCTCTTGCAAAAACTACTTGCCTGTTGCCAAATTTTCTATTTAAGGAGTTAGACCATTATAACAATCTCATATAGGGTGTTGTGAGCCCAGGGCCCCCATCCACTTTCTTCCTTCTGTCACCCATGTCTTACCTTTTCCCTGCCTGACCGCTTCTACACAGTCCACTCTTAAATATAATACATGGTGTAGCTGCAGCAATTAGATTTTAAAGGGAAACACCTTACATATTTCTTAAAACACAAGTCTAGAATAATAGCTCTGCTTTGTACTGTAGATCTCTACTTCCTACCTACAAACTTGCATTTGATCTTTTTCTTTTGTTCCCAGTTGTAATAAAGCTTTAAATGGTCCCTTCATTATGCCAATACAAACAATAGGATGGCCCTCAATAGAAATCCATTAGTAGAGATTTACTCTGGACTCTAAAGGGCCTTGAGATTTCTTCTTAAATCGGTGTAAAACAAAGATTTCTGTTTAATTATATTGGTGCTACTCCATGCTATGCACGCGCGACCAATTTTAACTTTCTTTTACCAGTTAAGCAATTCTGGCTCTTCATTGTCCTGCTAAAATACACTATGTAGCCATCTACTGTGTTCCAAAGTAGTCTAAATATAAACTGGAGCTGCAAGCGCTGCTTTTTATTTAGATTTGCGGTCTGAAACTGATTCTTTCATGGCCCTTTCTTTATAACAGTCCATCGTGAAGCCATGATTGGCTTTATTGTGCGCATCTAATGCATATGTCCCCCAGTAAGACACCTGAGCTATAGTTAGCTTCAGGTGAATGGTGAAAGTTTGATTCAAAAACACCTGATGTTTTGGTTTCTAATTCTCCTACACCACATGTCTTTCAAATTCATCTAATAGCTGACCACAGTTTGTTTTCTAGATGAGCTCCTGATGCAATTGTTCGCTCAAATTCAGTCTAACAAGCGATTATAAAGGTTATGCCTTCACTGCTAAGTCGAATGGCAGCACCTTTCTTTGGCCCTTTTTGCGAAGCGAATAAATCCTTTGAGTGTCAGGGGGTGACCATAAGACTGTACTGCAATGCTTTGCTCATGTCTCTGCTACTCAAAGGGTTGACTCTTTTGAAAAGCATCTAAAATCAGGTTCCTATCAGCAGATCTGCTCCAGTGAGAGCGGACTTGCCGATATATCTGAAGTCACATTGTCAATCCTGGCAGACCAGTGGGACAGCATTATGGTGCTCTGAAAAGAGGAGCGCCTGTGCTTCCCTGGTGTAGCAATGCTGTATTGCTCAGGAACGCTATGCATCTCGCAAGTCCCTTATACTCTGGATAGGATTCTGTGGGGACCACACATGCAACTCAGATTGTTGTGGCTGAATGCCATAGACATCTACATTTGTCTGTTTTGGTGCAGCGTTGGTCTTTTTACAAAGTTTGTTCCCACTGGAACGATCTTAGTAAAATTAGATAACTGCACTTCATGGACCAGAGTGGTGTGCAACACATTTTGCAATGCCTTGTACATCATTGTGAGCCACAAAAGATTATTTTTCTTTAAGAAAGCAACACTGAACTTTATTATGGACTTTCTCAATAGTTTTGGTGGCTTCCTGTCTAATGATGATCACCGTCTGCCATTAAAGTAACAGTGAACTGCAAATATAACCAGTTAGGTTGTGCTTGGCATTAAATACAGATGGTGTAGAGTGAGTGGACTGAGTGATCGTGGTTTGTGTGATTTAGCTAGTACTGGACATTGTGGTGCATGATGTGAGTAATCTGTATGTACTGCAACATTCTCTTCCAGGAACCTTGCTGCTCCATGCTGGTCACAGATTGTTCAGCCTTAAGGCCATATTACAATTTCATTTTTTTCCAGACTTTCGGGTGCAAATCCAGAATCTTCTACTTAAGTTTCATTTTTAGGTTGCCGTGTACGCTCTTGTCTGGTCTGCAGATGTGCGCATACGTGCTGCTCTCACTGCACAGAGGAAGGCAAAGGAGGTCTTGTGTATGATTTTGAATAAATGAGAATTTTTCCTCCAAAACAAACCAGATGGCAAGAACTATGCAATTGAATATTTTCATATAAATTTCATCCAGTTAAGTTTTGAGCTAAAGTATGATAGAAATGTAGTGTATACTATAACCCATTAGGCACCAGAAGTGAATGCCATGTGTTGCTCACTGCTCTGGAACTTCAAAGGGTTAATTATGCAAGAGTAATCACTGATGTTACATGTAATGTAGAACTATACCAATCCATACTTACATAATTCTCTTATATCTGTAGAAAGCAAAGGTCGAAGTTCAGGATGCTGAGCAGGACTCCTCACTGGTCGGACCTGGCAGTGTATTTGCTGAAGAGCTTACCTGCCCGTTGTGCGTTGAGCTGTTTAAAGATCCAGTCATGGTGGAGTGTGGTCACAACTTCTGTCGAAACTGCATTGACAAAGCCTGGGAAGGTCAGAATTCCTTGCCGTGCCCTGAGTGCAAGGAGGTGCTGTCGGAGCGTAAATACACCACCAACAGAGCCTTGGCTAACCTAGTCAAGAAGACTGCTAGCACCCCTGCAACACCCATAGAGAAAAGGGCACGTCCACTAGAGAAGTGTCCCGAACACGATGAGAGGCTAAAGCTGTACTGCAAGGACGATGGCACTTTGGGATGTGTGATCTGTCGTGACTCTCTCAAACACGCCACCCACAACTTTCTGCCAATCTTGGATGCAGTTGGAGTGTACAGGGTATGTAACTTGTAAATGTCTAATTCTCTAGTGTAATATCCTTTCTCCTCTTGTCTGGTGGCCGTACCCATTCTGCTATTCTTACCACTTATTCCTTATGCAAGAATATTGGGCAGCTTATAACCTAGTTCAATCCCGTTGTGTTTTTTCTTTCTGCAGGAAGAGCTTTCTGCTATTTTGGCTCCACTGCAGGCCTCGCTGAAAGTAACAGAAACCCTGACCAGCCAGCAGAGTGAGAAGATCGATCAGCACAAGGTGAGTCTCTGGATTCTGCTGCAGGAGAAAGCAGAACTTTCATGTCTATCCAGGTGATCCACAATAGATTTGTCAGGCCCTATTAATTAGCAAAACTTTTGTATCAGGCTTCCATCTTCACATTCACCGTTTGTACGTTAAAATCCAGCATACAAGTTCCAAACTAAACACCCAGATAGACTGCCTGCTGCTCCATCCTACATACAAGTCGTGCCGCCTTGCGTATAGCGTAAAAAGTGCAGTGTATATATAGAAAGGGGGAGAGCAGAAAACTAGGTAGCCCAATGTAAGTGTAGTAGTCAAACGTTGTCGCACACAATTTTAAGATACTAAAGGCCTATTCAGAAGATAAGAAATATGCCCTTAGAATCACATCTTTTGTCCGCTGTCGGTGAACCATCCACCACACCTTTCCTGGCCTCTGAAACACTTCCACACTGTCGGCTCCCTTCGCTGACGTCACTTCAGGGAACCGCTAGATCATGTGTTCCCAGTCTCAGTTTGGTTTGAATTTCGTTCCTGCAGCTCAGTGAGTCAGTCACTTCCTCATTCCCAATGCTACAATACCAAATAAAATTATAGGACGTTAAGTATCCCTTTAATCGATTTATCCTCTACCCTGTTTTCCACAGAGCAACATGGCTGAGTACAAGAAGCACATTGAGGCAGAGTTTGAGAAGCTGCACTCCTTCCTAAGGAAGCGGGAGGAGAAACTGTTGGAACAGCTGAAGGATCAGGGGGATAGCTTACTGAAGGAAATGGAGAAGAACATGATTAAGATGCAGCAGAACCAAGATGATATCAAGAAAACAATCTCTGTGGCAAACGAGCGAATGAATGACAATGACTCTATCTCCTTCCTTACGGTAAGATGATCAGTTACCCCCTTCAGTCGCGATGCTAGCTGGACTTGCATTACAGCTGGATTTATTGTATTTCAGCTCTAGAGTAGTCTGTTACCATAACGTTTTATGAACCAAAGGGGGTGAGCAGAGCTTGCACACACCTGGTTGTGGAGCCCTATCCCATTAAAAAAAACAGGCTTCCTAGACAGCATCTCTGGTCTCCCTTCAACTTGAATTTGAATCCTTAACCAACATTTTTGACACACAGGTTGTACGTGGACCTTAAAGGAGCAGTAAACTTTTTTTATGGAGTAAGATATGGGTACTCCCACTTCAGAGATATTTATATTTCCAGAGTTATTACAGTTTAAACCCATGTATTTTTTTTTTTTTTACATAAGTGCCCTCTAGTGGTCAAATTCTAATTAGATTTCCTGTTAGATTCTAATGGAGAAGAAAGTCAGACATACAGTTCTCCAGAGAATCTGCCTGTCACTTCCTGTCAGAACTATCAGGAAGTAAACACAGTAAATTCACTTCCTGTCAATTAGAATCTATTAGGAAGTAATCACACAGTAAATTCACTTCCTGGTTATTTAAACTGCTATAATTTTTGAATAAAACATCTGACAGCGATGGGAGTGACATTGTTTTATTCAGCAGGAAATGCTCTGTAAAAAAAATTTTCATAAAAAAAAGTTTACTGCTCCTTTAAAGCAAACTTTCACCATAGGTAAAATTGCTCTCTAATAATTCGGCAGGTGGTGACTAGCTTAATAGTTATCTTACCTCTCAGAACATGAATTTACAGAAATCGTTAATCTTTTGAGACTGACAGGTTAGTGCAGTCTGCTCGCCAGCGCCGTCAGTCCTTTCCAGTAACCTTGTGGCACACTGCAATACTGAACTGGGGCCGGGACTGACAGTCTGCACTGATGCCTGGCTTCCGGTTATGGACGATTAAGGATTTCTGTAAAATCGTGTCATTCTGAGAGGTAGTATAACTATTAAGCTAGTCTCCATCTGCCTAATTATTGCAGGGCGACTTTACCTACAGTGAAAGTTCCGCTTTAACCATACAGGGTAGAGTTTCCATGTCTGAGCTTCTTTCCCATGCCTTTAACCTACATCTTGTGTTTTTTTGGAATACACTTTCAAAAACTAACATGGCCAATAGGTATGTCCTGCATGATTGTGCTGACAAAGGCTCCTCCCCTATTTAGTGACACCCTTTCAGCTGCTCTACATTGATTTGTTTTGTTGTACACCCCTCTGGTCATTAATGGAGTTGAATTGGACACACACGAGACTGATGAGCACTAAGCTCTTTGCCCTCCAGTAAGTCTTGTAGACAGTGATCTGCATTTCTTGGTGACTTCTGGTCTGAATAAGATACTCTAGTTCGGTTGATCTTGGACTACAGTTTAGCAATTTAAAATGGCCTTGTATGCACCCTACATGGCCCCATAGACTCTGCCAACCTAAACATTTTTAACCTCTGAATGCTGGTCTCAGTACAGTAAATTGGAGCTCTGGCATCCAGTGGGTTATTTTGATATCAATATGGAACTGTATGCTGGAATACTAAGCAAACATGCACTCTGCTGTGTCACTGTTCTACAAAACTGTATCTTGTACCCCTTCAGGGAAAATTGGGGTTCTACAGAAAAAAACCTTAAAAAGCACTGATATTAAGTTAACTTGTATCTCCAAGCTTAACTTTTTTTTTTTTTTTCTCTCACCAGGACATTAAAACTTTCATTGACAAGTAAGTATTCTTTTAACTTCAATTAAATGAGTTGCAATACAATGTGTACATGGGCTGTTACTAAATGGGTGTGCTTTTGTGTAGAGTACCCAGCTGCCTTCAAGTACTCTGTGCAGTGCTTAGGAATGATGGATTTCTCAAAAGGAACCACACTGCTCTGCACAGAACATCAGTACCTGTTTAGTCCAGATGTGGGCAGTTGCTTGGGTGGTGAAAGTGACAGGCTTTTCTTTCATCCACTCGGAGACTGGGACCCTGGTCCCTTCACCTTGGAGGCAGGGCATGTTATACAACCCTTGGAGTGCCTAAAAGATCCAGTGCATCTGTCACTCAAAAGATTAAGGTGGAATAGCCACTGGAGGACTCCCATTTAGCTCTGCCTTGTACAGCTGATTGTGCTATTACAATGTATGTGTTGTATCACAGTCGCTCAGAGATTAATTTGAAGACTATATCCAGTACGTTATTGGTATCCAGTGCAACTGATATGGAGGAGAGCTACTTACCACTTATTGGTAAGCAAGCCGCCAGCCGCCTCCAGGAAGTAAGAACATGCATGTATATATTCTTGGTACAGCAAAACTTTGCTTTTAACCCCTTCGTGTCAGATGACATACCCGGTCCGGCACTTAAGGACCAGTGACGGTCCTGGCACATCACATACTTTTTAATACCAGGGACTGAAGTTGATCGCTCCAAGACAGGTGTGATCTTTCAGTTCGGCGTGCTGGCACAAGTGATTAGTCACGTGGGGCGGCACATCGAACTTCCCTATCTGGTCCTCAAAGGGCCACACACCCCGGGGCCACTGGTCCTTAAGGGGTTGAAATATAGCGCTGTATTCCTATCCCTTTTAACACTTGCTTGTAGATTTAAGCACAATTTAACTCTGAAAGGAGCGCCTTCTGGCTGCCTCCCCTTAGATCTGTAATTCAGTCTGATGCAGCAAGGGACACTTCAAACACTAGATAAGGACGGAGGGCAGGTTTTCCTTTTGCTTACTGAAGATTGTCCCTCACTGAGCTCCATCCAGACTGAGAGGCTGAGTGATGGAGGGGGATCCTTTCTGATTTGAATAGCGCTTGGACTACAAACATGTGATACATAACGCTATGTGTTTAAAGCAAATCTAAAGACTCAGACTTATACTTCAAGTATTACTGTCTCTTTAAGAATAGAAATTAGTTTGAACCAGGGTGTAACTCTTTACTGCAATTTATGGTTTTCAATTTTTCCCTCCAGTGCACTTTGTTTCATATACTTTATCAGGGCTTAAAAGTTGAAGTCCTTTGCTACTAACCAGACCTGAAAAGTTATTCGCCACTGCAAGCCATAACATACCCACCAGGGCTAAATTTTCACTCTCCATAGGCTAGTGGAAATTGAGCCCTGCTTTATATGAAGGGTTTCAAACTGGTATATCAAAGACCTTTTTTTTTTTTTTTTTTTTTTTTTTTTTTTTTTTTTTTTTTCCTGCAGCATTTTGAGCAGCTGTGGTTTCTTTCATCCCTGGTGTAGTAACATGTCTCTTGCATCAAGACCCTTCCTATGATGTATTTTCACTTTTGAATCTAACTTTACACAAGCTTTAGTCTTTGAGTGGGTTAAGAAGTGATTGTGGGTTAACCCACAGCTATCTTTACTATAATCTTTCTACATTTCCTAATAGGTGCCTAGAACAACAACGCGAGGTGATATCATCTGGTAATACACTGCTTTCTAAGGACCTGTGCCAGGGAACCTTTAAGGGTCCTCTTCAGTATACTTTGTGGAAGGAGATGAAATCCTTCATTGTGCCATGTAAGTACATGCCTTTTCATTCCTCTGCTGCCGCACACCCACATTGTATTCTGTGATAACTGTATGAATGCAGTTCTGGAAGCAGATCATTCATTTTCACACTCCACATTTTTTCCTTTTTTTTTTTTTTTTTTTTTTTTTTTTTTTTTCCTCTTGGATTTTAGATGGGTAAGGATATAGTTAGAGCAGAAAACTGACTAATGGCCTAATTGCCCAGCAGGGGGCACTATGGTCTGTTTTATAGAGGAATTATGTTAAAGAGCAGTTTAAGGATCCCAGGTGTGCCATGTATTTTGCTCATCCCTATGCTATAACCCTTTGAGTGCCAGACATGTGTCCAATGCATTGCAACTCAATGTGTTGGCTATCTCTGGCACTCAGAGTTAAGAGATTATATCAAGATTCCTGTTATAGTAAAGTGTCCCCATCCTGCCCCATTTACATGGGTAATGCTGCTTCTCCCATAGCAAGCTATCTGTATGGATGTATCAACTGAGGGCAGGGGTTTCGTTCTGCTCACAGCCAGTCCCTCGCTGTTCACGGTCTGGTCCAATGACCAGATTCTATGTATAAGGGGATGAGAAATCAAAGATGCATTTATGTTGAAACTCCAAGCCTTTTAAATACAGTTAACATATTAAGCTAGTATCTGACTGTAGGATTTAATTCCTCTGTTAAAAATCGATATTCCTGAACTTATCAAATTTTATAAGCTTTCCCACTTGAATTGTCTTCAGTTAATTTTCATGCAACTTAAATATCCTTTCTGCTTCACAGACTTGTCTCCAATGATGCTGGACCCCAGCACTGCTCATCCGAACCTCCAGCTGTCTGATGGGCTGACCAGCGTGAAGTATGGAGATGCCAAACTCCCCCTGCCTGATAACCCCAAGCGCTTCAGTCAGTGCATCTTGGTGCTTGGGTCTCATGGCTTTGATTCAGGCCGCCACTACTGGGAGGTGGAAGTCGGAGAAAAAACCGCATGGGATGTCGGAATGGCCAGTGAATCGAGCAACCGCAAGGGCAAGATTAAGCTCAACCCCAAGAATGGCTATTGGGCAATCTGGCTGAGGAATGGGAATGCCTACAAGGCGCTTGAGTCTCCCTCTAAGACCCTGGTCTTGCCAAACAAACCAAAGAAAATTGGTGTCTATGTGGATTATGAGGGAGGCCAAGTATCCTTCTACAATGCAGATGATATGACCTGCATTTACACCTTCAATGCCACCTTTACTGAGAAACTGTACCCGTATCTCTCACCGTTCCTGCACGACTCTGGCAGGAATGCGGAGCCCCTTCGCCTTATCCACAACTAGTTCAGTGGAGGTAATGAAAGGAGTAGTGGTTTAGTCTGGCAGATAGCAAAGGCGGCCCCAGCCTCCTACCCAACATTCCAGTACATTAACCCTTCAAAGGGATAGTAATGCGTCAGTATAAATAAAGCTTAGATCATTCCTTTTAGTAATCACTCTCTCCACTGTTGTCACTGTGCAGATCAGTCTAGTTGAGGGGTGATTGGGTTATAAACGTCTCCTACCTCCCCAGGGCACATTGGCAACGGTGGAGAGCATATTACTAAATGTAAGGAATGATCTAGGCTTTGCGCTGACATGTTACTATCTCTAAGGACCATACCTCTGGCTTTCAAAGGGTTTAACTTGCTGTAAACTCATCCATTCTTTTCTGGCCACAAAACATGCATCCAAACTGCCTTCTCTTACACTCTTCTCCCCAGCCCTATGCACTAGAGAGGGGCAGTTGTGCAGCAGTTGCATGGAACAGGTACAGGCTTTCACAGCTGAGAATTGTAACTTTGCATTTAGCCTGAATGCTAGAAGTCTTATTCACTGCAATGCTTTTATTTCCTCTAACATTCAAGGTGTTAAAAGATCAATTGAAATGTGGAAAAAGTGCCCACTATGCTGCAGTTGGTTTGTGTCATGACTTGAAAATGAAGTCTTGATGGGTAACTTCTGTATCCGTATTCCTGTTGGTGCTGGAGCCACACAATCAGATTTTACATGGGGGGGGGGGGTCCTGTGCACAACCCACTGACACTTAATATGCAAGAAGTAACCAGTCTGTTACATTTGGTGTATATAGAAAACAATCATAAATTTGTCAGGATTTTTCAATTAAAAATTGCACGTTAACCCCTTGAATGCAAGGCCACTAAAGTATTTTGCAGTTGAAGCCTCTAGCTCCCAATGGGTACACTTTCCATTTAACTGTGTAATTCTCACTGCATGCTGGCCACAAATGAGCTCTTATACCTGTGTCTGGGGCTACCTACATACGAATACTTGTACCAGTGTGACTCCTAAGAATAAAGTGCTTTATTTGTCCTTTATTCTTGTTTAGTGGTTCCCACTGCCCCCAATCACTAGTGAACCACTAGCAAATATTCCTAAACGTTAAACCCTGTGACTTTAGTGTTTATGCAGCCTTTCACTAATCTGCATTGAGGGATAGGAGAATGGCTTGACACAACTAGAACATCATGGCATCTGCAAAATGGCCACCAACAGAGTAAATGTGGAGTGTAAGTCTGTGTTTATTTTCTTAAAAACTATATATCTGTGATAGGACAAGTCCTTGAGAGGAGAACGTTCATTGCTATAGGTTTTTGTTTTAATTCTAGGTGGCTGAGCAGTTTTAAGACTTCCATGCGGTAGGCATTTTGTTATGTAGACTCCACATGCTTGTCACTCAAATCTGATTAAAATAAAATGTTACAGTGTAGGATATCGTGCTCATGCAGCCAGATGACAGTTCAGAGGAAGGGTCATTGTCAGCTTGTTTTGACCCTTTGAGTGCCATAGAGGTGAATCTATTGCACCTGAAGGTTAATTGGCTGTCTTAACTCTCTGAACCAGGGGAGTGGGTAACACATTAGTTTGTAATGTTACACACTGTCCTTGTCCTCAGATGGTTAATACCATCAACACTGCAAAGATTGTAAAGTCCTAAGACATTAGGGCTGAATAATTAGCTGTAGTTTTAGATGTAACAGTTGCTATCTTGACTTTTCAATGTGAAATTGCAGTTTCTTGCTGTCCTGTTGTATATTTTGAGTTTGCAACTTCGTGGTTATAAGTGTAGTTGCTCATTCAGGTTTGCTTTTAATTTTGAAAATAAAGATACTAAAAACTGTGTGCGTTCAGTGAGTTTTATTAACAGTCTTCTATCAGATGTTGGTACTCTATATCACCATTTAATGTGCAACTGCTAACCTAAGAGGGAGAATGTCTTAAAGGGATAGTAATGTCTGGTTTTATTTAACTGACAGTGTAGCTATTACAATAAAAAACTAAGCGATAAGTTCAGTCTCAGTCCTTTATGGTTTGAGAGATTCCCCCGTCCTTTCCCTGACGTCACTTGTAAAGCAGATTGCAGGATATTCTGGTCCTGGGAGCAGATGGAGGCTCTTTAGCGGAGCCGAAATAGCGGAATCTAGAAACAAATGCTTCATTGGAACAGTCTGGTTTGCAGGCACACTTTGTAGACCGTTCCAATGAAGTATTTTTGTTTCTAGATTCTACCATTTCGGCTCTGCTGAAGAGCCTCCGTCTGACAGCTTTACAGCTCCTCTCAGAGAGGGGACGGATGGGGAACTATCTTCATATATCTATCAAACCATAAAGGTCAGAGATGGAACTTTATCACTTGGTTTATTATTGTAATAGCTACACTGTCAGAGGTTGATAAATCAAACTTTACCATCCCTTTAAGACTGACTGCAAGTTTCCAGTCAGAAGTAACAATACACAGCAGAATTTCTTAAACTTCATTAAAAGATGCAGGGTCCATAGAGTTAAGCAGCATGCATATAGGAGGCAGGTTACTCGAAACAAAAAACCCTCCCACCTGCTAACCCTTGCCCAACTGTCCTAACCCAAACACCCCCCACCCCCAATTGAGGTTCTGGGCAACTTCCCTCCTGAAGATTATTTTAATTTTTTTCCCTTCTCAAAGCTTCCGACGGCCCTCTTTGTGAGGAGAGTCCTCCTGTTTAATGCTTTGATTCCTAGCTTCCATCAATTGGAATAGCTTATACTCCCATCATAAAATAGGATTTTTACAGCTCCATGGGAGCAAGACACTTTCAGTTGTTTTCTCTGTTTACTTGGCCATCCTCTTCAGATGACTTTGCAATGCATTGTGGGGACCATTAACCCCTTCACCTGACACAATCTTTAGCTTCAAGTCCCCATCTGGTGACTAGCTGCTTAGTAGCGCTAGTCGCCACAATAATTACCTTAGTTGATAGATTTCTGCTCTTCCCCGGCTGACAGGCAGGACAGAGCGCGAACATCTTGCCATTGTGATGCCTGCGCTGTCAGTCCCAGCCGGAGCCAAATGACTCCTAGCAACGCCTACTAGACCCGGCTGGGACTGACAGGGCAGGCGTCACAATGGCAAGATGTTCGCGCTCTGTCCTGCCTGTCAGCCGGGGAAGAGCAGAAATCTATCAACTAAGGTAATTATTGTGGCGACTAGCGCTACTAAGCAGCTAGTCACCAGATGGGGACTTAGTGAAGCTAAAGATTGTCGGGGGTTAGCTCCGCTTTAAAGGGTGTTTTCATCTTGAGAGTAAATTTTAGATCTTCAAGACAGAATCCAATACTTTCTCTCCCTTCCAGTGTGTGTTGATTATGCGCTGTATGAAGACTCGGGAAACATGACTGCCACTATATAAGCAGTCCCTTTCACTGAGTTTCACCTGGGACCTTTTCAATTGGACTTAATTCTCATTTGTTCCAAAAACACAAGTCCTCTTCATCATATGATGCAGATATCACAGACCACAAGACAATCTTTTCAGTGGTGTTTCATTAAGTCAAATCTTCTGACATTAAAGGGATAGTAATACTTGAAAATGAGTTTATTGTATATTGTAGCCGTTAAAAAAACATGAAAAATGATGTTTGGGAGATATTCAGAAGTAAAGTTTCCCCCTGGAGTGACGTCATTGCTCCACACTTCAGATTTGGAATCCGGTCCCGGGACCGGTTGTGTCTCTCCAGAAGTGCTGCGATCACCATCTTTAAAAATAATTTCTTAATTGGAACCATCTACAAAGTGTGCTTTCAAGCCAGACACATTTTGTATACAGTTCCAATGAAGTAGTTCTTTTCAAAGATCGTGATCTCGGCACTGCTAAAGAGCTGCTGGTTGCTCTGTGGACCGAATTCTAAATCTGTCCACTAGATGGCAGACTTGGCTGAAACAGCCAGGAAAACAGCATTTTACTATATTTTAAATGTGAATATCTTCCAAACCATAAAGATTTGGGAGATAAAACATCATTTTTCATGTTTTTTTAAGGGCTACAATATAAAATACAATTATTTTCAAGTATTACTATCCCTTTAAAGCCTTTCTCACAAAACAGAGTTGGAGATGGTCACAACAGACGCTAGTTTGTTCAGATGGTGGTCAGTGTATACACAAGTCCTATCCTGCCCTAAACACTCCAGAGCTACATGTAAGTTCCCATGCTGTATGGGGTTCAATCCTGAAGAATCTTCCCATTCTGTTTCAATCAGACAGTGCCACATTAGTGGTATGCATAAACCATCAAGAAGGATCAAAAAAGCGGTCTTGACTGAAGTAGATAAAATTTTCTCTGGGCAGAGAACCATGATTCAGCTATTTACCTTACAGGAGCTGATAATTGGGAGACAGATTAAAGTGATAGTAATACATGAAATAAATTTAATTCAGTAGATATTGAAAAAAAAAAATATTTGCGCCGTTTCCGATCTCCCGAACCTTTATGGTTTAGGAGATATCAGTCTGCAAAGTTTCCCATTTCCTGCCCTTGCGCTGACGTAAGCTTTCTAACTTAACAGATGGAGGTCCTGGTTTGCAGACCGTCCTGTGGCTCTTTAGCGGAGCCGAAATAATGCTAGTTACAAAGAAATAATTCATTTGAATGGTCTACAATGTGTGTCTGGTTTGCAAGCACACGTAGACCATTCAAATGAAGTGTTTCTTTGTAACTAGTGCGATTTCAGTTCTGCTGAAGAGCTGCAGGACGGTCTAGGGACCGGGATCTCGGTCTGTTAGAAAGCGGACGTCAGTGCAAGGGGAGGGAAGGGGCAACTTTGCAGACTATCTCCCAAACCATAAATGTTTAGGAGATTGGAAACTGCGCAATTTATTTTTTTTCAAGATCTACCGCATTAAATTATTTAATTTCAAGTATTACTATCACTTTAACTTGGCTGTCAAACCAAAGATCTAGGGAAATGGTAACTAAATCAGGAAATATTCCTTTAGCTAACTGATGGGGAGTTCCAGCTATATCCACTTCCCAAGTGTTGCTGCTCACGCTTCCATTTTCAATGCGGTGCTCCAAACTTGAAATAATATGCACTAGATGTGATAGGTAATCAGTCGAGCACTCACACCTATTAAGTTGAATTAAATTAAAACTTCCATTTATTGTAAAAGTCCTTAAAATACACTCATTCAGCAAAACAACCCAACTTTCAGTACTCCATTGGGACTTTCATCAGAGACTACAAATGGTTCCTGATGAAAGTCCCAATGGAGGACTGAAACATTGGGCTGTTATGCTGAATGAGAGTATTTTAAAGTGTTCGTAATGTCCACCAAAATTTTTTTGCATTTAGAAGAGCTTAAAAAGCTGAGCTAAATGCAACAAAATTATCTCTCAAACCACTATGGTTTAAGAGATACAGGCATTTAAAGTTTGATCTCTCTTACACCTGTAAAGGTGTCAGCAGGAGATGTGTCGGCCGACACAGAGGCGATTGAGCAGAGTCACGAACTTGTTGTTTACCACGAACCACTTCATTGTAATCGTCTAAAATGAGTGCTTGAAAACCAGGCACATGTTTTAGACCATTCCAATGTAGAGATTTGTGGTAAACTAGCAATGTGGGACGGCGTTGCCCGTCATGTTATGACCTTGGGCGCACGTGTTTGAAATGCAGACACACTGATAAACACAGACATATGCAACACACAGACAGACACATACCATACATCCCAAGTGTCCCTCTTTAGGAGGGACAGTCCCTCTTTGAGGGCCAAATCCCTCTGTCCCTCTTTCCCACCCTGTTGTCCCTCTTTTTAGGAGGTCAGACTGTGTGCAGGGCCGGCTCCACCTATAGGCGAGGTAGGCGCCGGCCTAGGGCGCACACGTACTGGGGGCGGGGGCATGCAGCGGAGAAGAGGTGCGCCCGCACACACCACGCCGGGAACCACAACACAGTCAGGTCTATGTTGCTACAGCGCTCCCTCATCTGGTCGGATCTTTAGTAATGCAGAGCGCGCTGGGAGTCATGATCTCCCGCCGCGCTCTGCATTACTGAAGAGAAGACTGCGCGGGAGATACAGGTATGTGATGGGGGGCAAGTTGGAGCTGAGGGGGCATAGTGGAGCTGAGGGGGCAAGTTGGAGCAGATGTGGGGCAAAGTGGAGATGATGGGGGCAAGTTGGAGCTGTTAGGGGAAAGCTGGAGCTGAGGGGGCATAGTGGAGCTGGTGGGGGCAAGTTGGAGCTGATGAGGGTCAAAGTGGAGCTGAGGGGGGGCAAAGTGGAGCTGGTGGGGCAAGTTGGAGCTGCTGGGGGCATAGTGGAGCTGCTGGGGGCAAGTTGGAGCGGATGGGGGGGCAAAGTGGAGCTGATGGGGGTAAGTTGGAGAGGATGGGGGGCAAAGTGGAGCTGATGGGGGTAAGTTGGAGCTGGTGGGGGCACGTTGGAGCTGATGGGGGCAAGTTGGAGTTGATAAGGGCAAAGTGGAACTGGTGGGCCAAAGTGAAGCTGATAAGGGGCAAGTTGGAGCTGGTGGGGGGCATCTCTTACAGGCATCTCCAGAACAGGGGCAGAGTGGCTCAGGGGGCAGAGAGAGGACAATCATGAAAAGAGGTTGGGTATAAGTAGGCAGGGTATAAAGGGGTGGGACACAAGGGGCGGAGCGAAATGGGTGGCAAAATTAGGTTTTGCCTAGGGTGGCAAAAATCCTTGCACCAGCCCTGACTGTGTGGTGTGTATTACTTTGCTCTACAGCAATAAAGCAATAAACTTCAGTATATGTGTTTATACATTAGTCTGTGCAAATAAAATACTTTGGTCTTGAACTAAATCATTTATTCAGTTACATAAATAGCCAGTAATGGGTCATGAAATAACCTAAAAATTCTTACTAATGCCCTGCCCACCAACCACACCCCCAATAATATCACCTAAAACTAACGTGTCCCTCTTTGGCCCTGTGAAATGTTGGGAGGTATGCACAGACACACAGTGAGCGGCAGAGACATGCAAAACACATGTACACACAGACACACTGGAGATGCACACATGGACACACATATGTAACAGAGATGTACACACACAGACACGCAACATATATGAGCAGAATCACATGTGCTCATGAGTTGTGTACCCCTCTGGCACTGAAATGGTTAATGTATAGAGAGTCATGTGAGAGTTAAATAGCAGTGGGAAGTGTGTTCATACCTGGGAACACTGACTTGTGAAGTCCCTAGAGGGGAATGATGTGGTGCTGATGTGGAGAGACAAATGGGGCAATCTGGGTTAAAAGTGGGTGGGGCTTAATCGCGAGTAGGGGGTGGGGCTTAACATAAATATGGAAAAGTGTTAGTAATAGGCTGGGGAAGGAGGAGAAGTGGGAGGGGAATGCAAGTTTACAGTGTGAGGGGTTTGAACACACTCCATGAGGGGTAAA
Organism: Rhinophrynus dorsalis; assembly: GCA_037306005.1. Taxonomy (NCBI): domain Eukaryota; kingdom Metazoa; phylum Chordata; class Amphibia; order Anura; family Rhinophrynidae; genus Rhinophrynus; species Rhinophrynus dorsalis. The sequence continues at coordinate 10,396,443 of CM074725.1, forward strand.
ACTTGATACAGAACCCTGTGGCAGTCAGTGTGTTAAGTGTGTACCTGATGGCTGTCTGTCCTGTGTCTTGCATTGCAAATGGTGACAGTGAAGAAGTAATTCAGCAATGAGGGCCTACCTTAACCCTTTGAGTGCCATTTTGTTCCCCTGGTGATGCAGCACCGTTCAGTGGCTTTACTACAGGTCCTGCTGAGGCCACTGGGAGTCAAGGTGAGCGACTGTGTGTCAGCCATCTTTCTTTCTGGCTTTGTGTGTGTGTATGGGTGTTTGGTGCTGTGTGAGTGGGGCATGAGTGTGTAATACCTGTGAACTTTTACTTGTGGAGTCCCTCATGTGGTGCTGATGTGGAGAGAGCAATGGGGCAATCTGGGTTAAAAGGGGGCGGGGCTTAATCGCGAGTAGGGGGTGGGGCTTAACATAAATATGGAAAAGTGTTAGTAATAGGCTGGGGAAGGAGGAGAAGTGGGAGAGAAATGCAAGTTTACAGTGTGAGGGGTTTGAACACACTCCCTGAGGGGTAAAACTTGATACACAACCCTGTGGCAGTCAGTGGGTTAAGTGTGAATCTGATGGCTGTCTGTCCTGTGTCTTGCATGGCAAATGATGACAGTGAAGAAATAATTGAGCAATGAGGGCCTACCTTAACCCTTTGAGTGCCATTTTGTTCCTCTGGTGCTGCAGTACAGGTCCTGCTGAGGCCTCTGGGAGTCAGGGTGAGTGACTGTGTGTGTGTGTGTCAGCCATATGTATTTCTGGCTTTGTGTGTGTATGTGGTGCTGTGTGTGTGTGAGTGGGGGCATGTCTGTTTGGTGCTGTGTAAGTGGGGCATGTGTGTGTGTGTGGTGCTGTGTGAGTGGGGCATGTGTTTGTGTGGTGCTGTGTGAGTGGGGCATGTGTGTGTGAGTGGAGCATGTGTGAGTGGGGCATGTGTGTTTGTCTGTGGTGTAGGAGCAAGTGGCGGCCATATTGTTTTTTTTCTGACTTTGATAGTGGTGGGCGGGCTGCATAGTGAGGGCGGGCCAACTCCCTGCATGATTGAATCACCCAATGGGAACAGTAAGTCCTCCTTAATACCACCCCTGGGTGTGTTTTGGCAGGCACAAAGTCTTCTTTTATATATATAGATAATGAGATTGTGGCTCTGCTTAAGCGCCTCAGTGTCGGATGACACGGATCTCCTGCTGACACCTTTACAGCTGTAAGAGAGATCAAACTTTAAATGCCTGTATCTCTTAAACCCTAGTGGTTTGAGAGATAATTTTTTTGCCTTTCGCTCAGCTTTTTAAGCTCTTCTAAAAGCAATGTCCACAAAATTTTTTTTTTGCAAACACTTTAAGGAGTTTTACAATAAATGTAAGTTTTAATTTAATTCAACTTAATAGGTGTGAGTGCTACACTGATTACCTATTCAAAGAGCTAGTCAGAGATGCTCAACTAGGAACGAGCCTCCTCTCAACGTGATGATGCTCTATCGGACAAGTGTCCTACCCAGGGTGCAATCTCTTAGCTCACTAGTGCCTTTAACAGAGAGGAAATATCCTAAAGCACATCATACTGACCCCACCAAAAGGCAGTCCAGCCACAAAGTACCAGGCAATTCCCCTCTGAACAAGAGAAGCAGCCAACCCCAGACGTACGTTTTGGCCTTGTTGGGCCTCGTCAGTGAGATGCAGCTGGTCTCTCTAGGCACTGTGAGTAAGGGGTCCACATCTGGATTACTCTTAGGGTGACTAGTTACCTATTACATCGACTTCCACCTATAGACATAATGGCATCAAGAAGAAACTGAAAACTGCCATCACTCTGTTCAGGAGCAAGGGATCCACAAGCAGTAGCTGTGGATGCCCTAACCATTCCATGGAATTATTGCCTAGTGTACGTCTTCTTTCCACTAGCTATAAGTCCCAGAATACTTCGCAAAATAAAGGTGATGGTTCATATCATTCTCATAGCTCCACTTTGGGGCTGGAGGTCTTGTTTTCCCTGCCTCAAACACGTCATTGACAGAGCCATTGTGTCTATCTTAGATTTCAGACTCCATCTCTCAAGGTCAAATTCTCCACCATAACTTGCTCAGCCTCACTGTGACGGCATGGAACTTGAGACCAAATCTTGAATAACAAAGGCTTCAGTCTCCAGTAATTCATACCCTGCTCAGGGTTTGCAAACCGGTGTCAGCTAAAATGCATCAACAAGTGTAGAATCTGTTTTCTTTCTGTGTTAGGAAAGATCTAGATCCCTGTCTTTTTTTTGTCCTCCTTCTTGTCTAGAGTTCCTGTAAGCAGGTCTAGATAAAGGTTTAAGGGTTAGCTCTCTAAAAGTCCAGGTTTCAGCCTTTCCTTTACTGTTACAGAGAAGGATTGATGTGCCTAGAGGGAATCCGCTGCACCCCACTGACAAGGTCCACATAGACCGAAACGTATGTCTGGGGTTGTGCTGTTTCTCTCGTGCAGAGAGGATTTGCCTGACCTTTCTGGGCTGGACTGTCTGAGGACAGGACCAGTCTGATATGAATATGGAAATTTCCTCTCTGCAATGGCACATGGGAGCAAAAAACGTGACTTGAACAGCACCTGAGAGGCCACACATGCCTTGAGCGAATTACTTTATTTTGTTCTTTCTTGGTGTGTGTTAGTCACAATCTTTAGTTTTTGTCATCTACTGAGGCCAGCTTTGGCCGGAAGGTGCTGCAGGCAGTATTTCCTGGCTAAAGACTCTTACCTTTTTTTCCTGATCTGTTTACTCTGCTAGTTTTGAGTCCATTGAAACCTGAAGTTACATAGATCCAGTTTAGTCCTGTGGAATATAGGTAACCTATGGGGAGAATGGATTTTTATCTTTTACCTCACTGGAATTTTCAGAATGCTTTCAGTCCATATGGAACAAAGGACTCCCACTAACTGAGTCCCTTCCCTGGGTAGAGGAGTCCTCTTTCGGTCTTTGTCTAGGAGGCTTCCTTTTCGCATTTTTTTTTTGTTTGTTTGTTTTTCCTGCTGTGATCATATCAATATGGTTGAGGGGAGTTTCCAACCCCAAAGTCCCTATATTTTTGAAGTGCTCAGCCTCTGGCTCCTGTGTTATATATGGGCTAAAGAGAAAGATTTAATGTTAAAGGGATAGTAATACTTCTTTTTAACTTTATTTTATTTTGTAGGCATTAAAAAAACATGAAGAATGATATAAGTCTTATCTCTCAAACCTTTATGGTTTATGAGATATTCACAAGCAAAGTTCCCCTCCCCGCCCCTTTTACCTAGTGTAAACCATCTCTTCTCAGATGTGAGTCTGGTTGTATGACAGGACAGATAACAGAAGGGGACAATTTTCTTTGTATGAAAACAATGAAAGCCCTTCCCCCTTTGACAAGTTTTTCAGCTTTTTCCATTATCTTAATTGAAGATTGTCCCTCTCTGCAGTCTACCTGGGCATCTCCCTTCTGATCTGGTTGAACAAGGGGGGGATACTTTGTTTGTGAATATCTCTTAAACCATAAAGGATTCAGAGATAAGACTTATATCATTCTTCGTGTTTTTTTTAATGCCTACAAAATAAAATAAAGTTAAAATGAAGTATTACTATCCCTTTAAGTTCCCAACTCCTATTCTCAGTAGTCTGAGCAATGCCGTGACCATGGGGACATCCCAAAATGAGGGAGGAAAAAAACTAGAGAATGATCTGCAAAACTCTGTGGCCAAAACTGGTATCCTGTGATACTAAAACTACCGAACTCACTGAACAGAAAAGAATGTTGCTGCCGTCCACAGAGGCTTGAATCTTCAAAGCTCATGACGTATTGATGAAACAGGGTGAATGGGCTGTAATCTTGAACAGACCCGGACGTAACTTGAGAACATATTCTTGCCTAATTGTCCATTTAAGTGATGCGGCTACAGTTGTCTAAGAAGCTGGTCTGCCTTTTCAACAAAGGGCAGGAATGACAGAGGGTCTCAGTTTGTCTAAAAAACTGGGTGGATTGAACAGGGTGCTGAAGGCAGCGGACCACATCTAGTATGAAGAAACTCCTCCTTAGTTTTGGGGCACAATAAGGAACAGATAAACTCCTGATGTGGAAAGCAGAAACAACCTTAGGCTGAAACTCCAGAATAGTCTCTAATACAACCTTGTCTTGGTGAAAAACAAGATGAGATTTGCAGGCTAAAGCACTGAGATCAGAGGATCTCCTAACAAAAGCAATAAGAAACATCATTTTATATGTCAAATGTTTGAGAGATATCAAAGGCACTAGTTCAAAGGGAGAGGGCTGAAGCACTTCCAAAACAAGATTCTGGTCCCATAGAGGGGTAGGAGCCCTGTATAGGGGAAGAATACAGGTCACTCCTTGAAGAAATATCAGAATTTCTGGAATTCCATCAATTCTGGCAGAAATTGACATTAAGGGAATTGACCCATGGATTTTTTTCAAAGAGTCTGAAGACTGAATTGTAAAGGGCATAGATCAAGAAGATCACAAAAGGCAAAGTAGATCCACCAAACTTGAAAAATCTTGGCAGACATGCTTGTGTCCTTGCAGTATAATCTGGATAATGGAATCGCTCGACCCCTTGTGTTTCAAAAGTCAGCCTCAGGTTCATGCCGTCAAGGTGAGCTTGTCTAAGCTTGGATGAAGAATGGGTCCGTGAAACAGCAGACCTGGCACTGGAGGAAGACCTCAACAGCAAATATACACCAGAGTGTACTGCCATGGAATAGTTTGGGCATCTACTGCCACAACCTGCTAGTCTCTTGCTGTGGCTCAGAAGACAAAGTTTTGTATTGAGACACGAGGCCATTATATCTGTCTGGCCTGTCAAACTACCCACTACTTGATGGAAAATCTCCTGCTCCAATTCCCATTCTCCCGTATTGATGGACTGAGATAATCTGCATCCCAATTTTCCACCCCTGGAATATAGCTGGAGGTCAGGGCTGGCATGTGAGCTTCCTCCCAATGTAGAATCATTCTGCTTCCATCCACCCTTGCTCCTGATTCCTTCTTGATGACTGATGTAAGCCATAGCTGTGACATTCTCAGACTGAATCCAAATGGTAAGGCCCTGCAGGATTCGTGAGGTTGAGAGAGTACTGAAGATGGTTCGGGGTCCAAAAAGGTTGATTAGAAGCCATACTTTTGTAAAGGACCAGCGGCCCTGATGGGGGTATGACCCACAAACTGCCAGCCTTATATCCTTCATCACTGTTGTCTAATTTAATATTAAAAAGGACTGGCCTGACTTGGACAGCCACAACTGGAGAGATTGCCTTGTGGCCTTGGACATAGGCATTGTGTGATGATGAGCTGGACTCCTTGTCCAGTGCTGAAGGCATACGCAGTTGTATAGGGCTTAAGCGACATTCACAAGAGTTCCCACCAGATGTATACGTCTCTAATCAATGGTCTAGTGAGGTCCAGAAAGTGATGAATCTTCACCTGCATTCTGTTCTGCTTGTTCTGAGGCAAGTGTATTTTTGGAGTTGTCGAATACAAGGCTCAGGAACTGCAGAACTGCAACTGCTGTGTCGACCTAGATGAGGCTTGGGAAGGTTGATCAACCATGCCATTGGGGAATCGTTAGTGAGATGTAAATGATCTAGCATTTGAAGCCTCGACGGTGCCTTCTGCAGGTCATCCAGATATGGGATCACATTCACACCGAGAGTCCATAGGAAGGCTGCTAGAGGAGCCATCTGTGGCCTGAATTACAGTTTTATCTAGTTTGGGACCAAGCAAAGCAGTGATTAGAATTGCCACCACAGCCTTCTTGAAGCTGAATCCACATTCCATATTTTTAGCCAAAGGGTGCGGTTTTAAGTAACAGTAGTTGCCAGAGCATATAGCTTCCATCTTCACAATCTACAAAGCTTCTTCACCATTATAGACTGGCATCCTGAAAGAGACCACCTAAGGCAAGAATATATTCCTTGGGAGCGTTGTCCTGTATAGCCTGTCGAAGCTGCCCATGCTACACTTCCATATCTCTTAAAGTCCAACCAGAGGCAAAAGCTTCTGGAATAATTGAGCCATGGCCAGAGAAAAGCAGTCTATTAAAGGAGTCCAGTTTTTGTCTGTGGAATACTCAAGTGCAGTTGTGCTCTGAGAGGGAATAAATATGCTTAGTCAAGATAATGTAGAATCTGCCACCTGTGAAGTAGACCACATGTCTACCATATCTTGGGAACAAGGGTAGAGACGTGCCATTCATCCTGGACAGTCTGGTATAATTCAGTGTAAGGTGGGAAGGATACATCATTTATTTTTACACTTGAAAATAAAGAGGTTTCTTTAGAGACTTCCTCAGATGCTTGTAAAACATCCAAGATGGCCCCACTTAAGAGCTTCATTGACTGCATCCTCCTCGACCCTGGATGACCAATCAGAGGTGGATTTCGGAAGGTCAGTGTCCTCATTGTGCATCTGTCCCTCCTCTTCAGAGGAGGGCTGATCAGAGAGGACAGGGATCCAGATTTAAAGACAGGTAAAGGTAATTTTACTGTCCTGCGAGGTGTTAGCCATTTGCCCTGCACATTGGGTCACTGCTAGACCAGGCTCAATTGCCAATCAGGTTACAAGACTAGGGAAAATCCCAAGAAGTCGCCCCAGATGTGGAAGCAGCAGCGTTTGAAGAACAATCTAAGGACTTTGAAGTCTGGGCACTTGCTATAGTAGAACAAAAGGAAGTACAAGAGGGCCCCTGTTGGCTTTTTAGTTTTAACCGCCTTCTCTATGAGCTCTGTCATGGTGACCAGAAAAAAAAATGCAGGCATCCACAGTTAAGAACAGCCTTAATGTGGATCAATGTGCAGAAGAGGAAAACATAGGCACACAACAGGTTTAAAGGGATAGTAATGTCAGAAAAAAAGTATTAACTATATGGTAGATACAATGAAAAGAGAGTACTTGCACTTATTCCTATCTCTCAGACCGTTATGGTTTGAGAGATATAGGAAAATAAAGTTCTCTGGTCCCTCCCCTTTCTGCTTGACAAGCTGTAAAGCTGTCAGAAGCTGATTCTGGTTCCTGGATCAGAAGCGGCTCTTCAGCAGTACCGATATAAAGATATCTAAAGATAAATACTTCATTTAGAATGGTCTACAAAGTGTGCCTGGTTTGCAAGCACACTTTGTAGACCGTTCCAATGAAGTATTTATTTCTAAATAGAGTGATTTCAGCTCTGCTGAAGAGCCTCTGTCTGGTCAAATGACTGGAATCTGCAGCTGTCAGCTAGATGGCAGACTTGAGTGAAACAGCCAGGAAAAGGTAACTTTAGCAAGTTATATCTCTCAAACCATAAAGATTTGAGAGATAAGACTTACATCGATCTTAACCTTTTTTAATGTTTACAATATTAAATCAACTTAAAATTAACCATTACTATCCCTTTAAAAAACGGAAGCGGCGCCAACAGAGCAAGCTCCCCATAGGGCAGCAGGGGAGAATGAAGGCATAAGTGGCAGAAACATGCTTGCTGTGCTAAATTATCAACTGCTTGGTCTGGAAGGCTCATGTGGTGAAGTACAAACACTGTATGTGTCACAAACCTGCCCAACAGGAAACCTTCACAGAACATGGTAGAATCCAGAATCCACACGATCCACAGACCCAAGATGACCACTGAACAAGGGTCAGGATATGCAGGTCCCAGGGACTCGTCACAAAATGAGGGCCCTGAAAGTGAAGTCAATAAAAAAAAAAAACATTTACCCACAAGGAAATGGCCCTGTAGCTTCTGAGGGTCACTCCGAAAAACTAGCTTGGAACCAATAGGTGGATGTGTAGAGAGGGCAGGGTGTGGAAGGAGTTTCATTTAGAGTGCCCTGTCTGCTGGAAGAAGGAGCTGTTTGGTCTCTGCACCCCTGGTGGACGACTGAGAAAATAGGATAACATTAACAGTTACATTTTGGCCTAATATGTCCTATGTGAAATACAGAATCAGTGTCTTGAAGTCCCCTCCTTCAGGAGAGGTGGACACTGACCTTTATAGATGGAGATTCCCATCTTGCACTACTTCACACCCGCACATAAATGCGTTCTTCTGCTTTTATACGATTACTGATTTTACTTTGTATTTCAGGGGGTCTCCTAAGGAGACATAGACAAGACTAATGATTCAAACCCCTTTAACCCACTGCTCCTCATATCAGATTGGGTAAATTTCTGGTACTCTGTCCTTGGTCTGCGGCCCCTACTCTACCTTCAGGGCCCTCACTGGTTGAGCAGGAGCCTACCTGGCTTAAAGCCCTAATTTCCTCAGTTTTATCCCCTCTCCTATAAAGATTCTTTGGCCATGGGATACCCTGAGCTCCCCAATTGGAGCTGAGGTCTTGATACAGAGGGGGACATGCCCATTATGGGGAAGGAAACCTAATGCAGGCAACCTACAGTCATCTTCTGTTGGGGTCTCTTGTTAGAAAGACCCCTGCTTCTGTTGAGGTCTTATTTTGCCTGTCCTAGAGACGCTAAAATGTATAGGAGGACTCTAATGAATCTGATTCTAATTCCTCTTCCCCTGATATATCTTCTATTATATATTATATATATATATATATATATATATATATATATATATATATATATATATATATATATATATATATATATATTAAGAAGGAGTTATGCATGTCTCCTCTATACTGCTTGTCCCACTGGTGTAGCCCCTTTTACCTCTCCTGTGAAAATCTCTGCAAAGACTTCACCCTCCACTACAGTACATATCTTCTCACCATACAAACTCCCTATCGCCTAACCTGCAAGGACTTCGACCTCCACCCCACTACACACCTCCTCTCTTCTATACAATTCCTCCCAGTTCATATTTGCCTCTACTCCCTTTTGGCCATGTGAAATGTTGGGAGGTGTGCTAATGTGAGGACTAAATGGATCCAGAGCCGGATTACAGGCATGGAGCACAAGGCGCCTGCCTAGGACCCGGTCCAATGAGGGGGCCTGGAGGAAGACTCATTCCTGCACTAAACCGTCTCAACGAGTCCTCCAGCAACGAGTGGGAACACCGTTCCTGCTAGCAGGACTCCTCCGTCGGGCACCGCAACACAGTCAGGTCTGTGTAGCTACAGTGCTCCCTTGTCGCCTCTTTACTAATGCAGAGCGTGCTGGGAGTCAACATCTCCCAGAGCTCTGCATTACTGAAGAAAAGACCACCAGGAGCTCCAGCAGCTACAGGTTTGTAATGGGGGGCAAGTTGGAGCTGATGGGGGGAAAGTTGGAGCTGATGGGGGGCAAGTTGGAGCTGGTGGGGGCAAAGTGGAGCTGGTGGGGGCAAGTTGGAGCTGATGGGGGGCAAAGTGGAGCTGATGGGGGGCAAAGTGGAGCTGATAGGGGGCAAGTTGGAGCTGGTGGGGCAAAGTGAAGCTGGTGGGGGCAAGTTGGAGCTGATAGGGGGCAAAATGGAGCTGGTGGGGCATAGTGAAGCTGGTGGGGGGCAAAGTGGAGCTGATGAGGGCAAGTTGGAGCTGATGGGGGGCATCTCTTACAAGAATCTCCATACCAGGGGCAGACTGGCCCAGGGGACAAAGAGAGGACAACAATTAAGTAATGTACATACCTGGGAACTCTCCGGATTTGCCCCGGAGACTCCGGTTCTGACAGAACTTTACCGGGTCTCCGGGGCAGAGGCAGATTCCTCCGGATGTGCAGAGTTTCTATTGAAACTCTGCCACATCTGCTTTTTCTCACGTTGTGCCTCCGTCCCCAGCCTTCTGTGTGATAAATTTAACCCTCTGAGTGCCAGATTGGTACGGAATGCATTGCTTTGCAATGCATTCCGTACCACTCTGGCACTCAAAGGGTTAACACTCGAGCTAAGCCCCGCCCCTTTTTGACGCGATTAGCGTCATTTTTGTTACCCCCTGCAGAACAGAGGACTACCCTCCGGGTAGCCCTCACCTGAAAGTTCCCAGGTATGGTAATGTATCATGGGTTTCCTCCCTAACCCTGACTACCTACACAGTATTTAGTTTATACTACAGTTTTGTGGGCACAGGCACTCAAAGGGTTATCCAGTCATTGGATAATCCTTTGAGTGCCTGTGCCCACAAAACTGTAGTATAACCTTTTGAGTGCCTGTGCCCACAAAACTGTAGTGTAAACTAAACAACGTGTAGGTAACCAAAGTTAGAGAGGTATGGAGGGGCCCAAATTGATACCTTGCCTAGGGCCCTGTGGAGTGTTAATCCGGCTCTGAATGGGTCTGATCTGTAAGAACCAAGAGGAGCAATTCTGGGGGACCCAAGTGAATCACATGGACTGGATACAAATTCCCACTGATTTCAATATGGTTGTTAACATCTAGAATGCTACAGAGGTGATCATTGTATTGTGTTCCCTGTGGGGTACTTGGCATACCATGGAATTCCTCCTCTTTTGTATTGTGTGTAATGCCCTAAATTATAAGGTTAGCCCATAACAATTTTGCATGTTGGTCACCATGGGGACACAGGGATGGTGGTTGCTATGGTGATGAGCTGACTGTTGGACACTGGGGTTGTGATACTCAGGGAGACTTCTGCTCCTCTACATGAGGAATAGCATTTGTTTGAGATACGATTATGTAAATTGCCATGTAATTAAGTCTAATTTAATATCCCAACTGTCCTTCTCCTCTGGTGGGGGGGGATAAGATAGTAAAACCCTCTTTAATCGTGCACTTAGTAACGTCTCCCCGCGAGGCATGCTGGGAAATGTAGTCTTCCTCTCTCATTGCTTAATCGGCTGATTGACGTGACAGAGCTGGAGGCCTAGTGCCGCGGTGCAGCCTGGGACTTGTAGTTTTCTCTCCTCGGTCTGTCCCCTAGCTTCTGATTGGCTGGAATAGGTCGCCCTCCCATGCTATGCCTGTGACGTAGCACGCAGGCCTGGGTACAGAGCGGATGGTGGGCTGGTGAGTTGTCCGGGTGATGGTGGTGAAGGTCGGTGCCATGGTACAGATGGGCATGTTCATATGCACTTCGTGGGCTGGGTAACACTGACACTGTGTATAGCACTTTATTAATGTGTACCTATAACGTGTCCCTATATATGTGTGCCAGTCTTGTCTTTGTGTGCCAGTCCTTGGCACCGTGTATACCACTGTACTAATGTGTACATGTAATGTATGTGTGTGCCAGTCTTGTCTTTGTGTGCCAGTCCTTGGCACCGTGTATACCACTGTACTAATCTGTACATGTAATGTATGTGTGTGCCAGTCTTGTTTTTGTGTGCCAGTCCTTGGCACCGTGTATCCCACTGTACTAATGTGTACATGTAATGTATGTGTGTGCCAGTCTTGTCTTTGTGTGCCAGTCCTTGGCACCGTGTATACCACTGTACTAATCTGTACATGTAATGTATGTGTGTGCCAGTCCTTGGCACCGTGTATACCACTGTACTAATCTGTACATGTAATGTATGTGTGTGCCAGTCCTTGGCACCGTGTATACCACTGTACTAAAGTGTACATGTATGTGTGTGCCAGTCTTGTCTTTGTGTGCAAGTCCTTGGCACCGTGTATACCACTGTACTAATGTGTACATGTAATGTATGTGTGTGCCAGTCTTGTCTTTGTGTGCAAGTCCTTGGCACCGTGTATACCACTGTACTAATGTGTACATGTAATGTATGTGTGTGCCAGTCTTGTCTTTGTGTTCCAGTCCTTGGCACCGTGTATACCACTGTACTAATGTGTACATGTAATGTATGTGTGTGCCAGTCTTGTCTTTGTGTGCCAGTCCTTGGCACCGTGTATACCACTGTACTAATGTGTACATGTAATGTATGTGTGTGCCAGTCCTTGGCACCGTGTATACCACTGTACTAATCTGTACATGTAATGTATGTGTGTGCCAGTCCTTGGCACCGTGTATACCACTGTACTAATGTGTACATGTAATGTATGTGTGTGCCGCCAATCTTGTCTTTGTGTTCCAGTCCTTGGCACCGTGTATACCACTGTACTAATGTGTACATGTAATGTATGTGTGTGCCAGTGTTGTCTTTCAGTCTCTGGTGCCGTATATAGCAATGTAATAATGTGTACATATACTGTATCCCTATGTGTGTGAGTACCAGTCTTGTCTTTGTGTGCCAGTTCCTGCAACTTCTATAGCATTGTACTAATGTGTACATATAATGTATCCCTGTGTAAGTATGTACCAGTCTTGTATTTGTGTGCCAGTCCTTGGCACTGCATATATATAATGTATGTATGTACGTACCAGTGTTGTCTTTGTGTGCTAATCCCCTGCATGTTGTATAGATAATGTATCCCTCTGTATACCAGTGTTGTCTTTGTGTGCCAATCCTTGGCACTGCCACTGTGTCTAGCATGGTGCTAATGTGGATAGGTAATGTATGTGTGTACCAGTCTTGTCTGTGTGCCAGTTGTTGGTACTGTGTGTAGAAAATGTATTGCTGTGTATGTGTACACCAGTGTTGTCTTTGTGTACCAATCCCTGGCAGTGCCACTGTGTACTGTTTGTGTCCCTGGTACTGTGCAGTACTGTACTAATATATCGCTGTGTATATAAAGTATTGTCTATGTGTGCCCATTCCAAACACTATTAATGTGTAGTTGAAGTGTATTTGTGTTCAGGTTTGTCTTTTTGAAGCCCATCTCTGGCACTGCCATACTGCATGGCACTGTATTAATATGTAAGTAAATATATTGTACATTAATGTGTGTGCCTATCTCTGGCACTACCACTGCTTATAGCACTACACTGATGTGTGTATGTGTTTACAGTATTTTCATTATGTGCCTATTGGTGGCGCTACCACTGTGGTGCTTTTAACCTCTTGAGTGCTAAATAGGTCTCCAAAGCAAGGATTTAAATCTGTAGGAGAGTGTGTGTGTTTGACAGATATAATGTTTCCCCCAGAATTACTGAAATTCTTCTTAGTTTATCAGCCTTATAATAAACCAGCCATAATGTTATTTCCAGGATCCCAGAGTATAGCTAGAAGGGGACGGACAGGATGGCCACAAACAAATGCACACCTCTGGCACGCACAGGGTTACCAAACCATGTTTTGTTGCTGTATCCCTTGTGCACAATGCTCCTTCCCACATGGACACATTTACGTTCCTATGTCTGCCTCTGCCCTAAAGCCAGTTAATAGTTGGCATGTTTAAGCTTGGCGTCTCTCCCTGCCTCGCTCTTGCTTCACAGTTCAGTTGAGGACAGGATAAGAGAGGCCGATGATAGAACCCTGTGGTAACCCCTTACAGTCAGGACAGATTTCCCCTTTTATAAGCACAAATGCTGTCTCCGCCAGCATTGTTCTGCTTTGTGTTATAATAACGATAGTCCTCAACTCATACCGTAAGGGGTTGTAACAGGCCGGGACCTGATTTCCATACATGAGGGGAACTAAAAAAGCTTTTCAGGCATTTTCATTAAAGTGGACTTTCACCTTAAATGAGTAGTACACCCCCAAATACTAACCTAACGAAATGATTGGCCTTGTGTCACACTACCTGAAGCATGCTCCGCTAGCTGGGGTTAATACTTACCCAGTTGCATGGCCAATCCTGAAGTGTAAAATGAGCAATAGGGAGAAGCAGCCTTCATTTCCATCACTGATCGGCGGCTCTCCGTGTGGATCTGAGATGAATATCTAAAATCCATACAGAACTGGTGCCATCGCAGGAATTTGACAATGCTTAAAGGGACAGTAATACTTCGTTTTAACTTTATTTTATTTTGTAGGCATTAAAAAAACATGAAGAACAATATAAGTCTTATCTGTCAAACCTTTATGGTTTGAGAGATATTCACAAGCAAAGTTTCCCCCCCGCCCCTTTTACCTAGTGTAACCCATCTCTTCTCAGATGTGGAATCCAGTCCATAGACCAGACAGATAACAGCAGGGGACAATCTTCTTCCTATGAGAACAATGAAAGCCCTGCCCCCCTTGACAAGTTCTTCAGGTTTTTCCCTTATCTTAATTGAAGATTGTCCCTCTCTGCAGTCTACCTGGGCACCTCCCTTCTGATCTGGCTGAGCAGTGTTACATCAGTAAAAGGGGTGGGAGGGGGATACTTTGTCATTGAATTACTCTAGAACTACAACTCGGACAGAATTGAAATAATACTCTCCAAAGTCCAAATACTACGATTATTAATTAGAGCTGCTTTTATTATGAAACATTACTATCCCTTTAAGAACCACTGTGTCTCTGGGGGTTTGATAAATCAGTCCCAGCGCCATTCTGTTATGCGTGCCAGAGGTGGGGGTTGCAGGGCAAGCCATGTGACTGGCTTAGTATTAGCCCTTTGAGTGCCAGAGGGGTATCGCAATGTGTCGGATACCCCACTGACACTCAAAAGATTAACCCCCCCCTCCCCGAGCTACCTGAGCATGCTAGTCGTAGCTGGGGACCTATGTCCAATCTTTAAATTATGTTAATGTTTGGGGTAATGCTATTTATATAACCCTTAGAGTGCCAGAGAGCTATACAAAGCATTGAATTGAAATGTATTGGGTACCTCTGTGGCATTCAGATGGTTAAGAAACAGTTTTAGTTAATTATATAGAGATGTAAAGACAGCTTGTATGTTGTGCTGGCCTTTATTTGTAAGACCTGTGTAAGAAATAAACATCTGATGGCACAGTCTGGCACTTCATGCTAAAACTTTAAAACAACTTTGTTGATTCTGAAAGAGCTTTCAACGTCACGTATATGTAGTACGATCTGTTTTTATCTTAAGTTTGGATACTTGTTTTTGACAGCTGGTTACAGTGCAGATAGGATGTTGAAACAGGAAGAAATCTGCCTTTTTGGAGTCAGGACAGAGGGTTTTTTTTTTTTAACCTTGGGTCTTAACCTTTTGAGTGCCAGAGGGGTACGCAACGCATTGCAAATCAATGCGTCGTGTACCCCTCTGGCAGTCAAAGGGTTAATTGGTAACAGCTTCATTGGTGATTTGTGCTGTCTGAATTCGAGGGACTCAGGTGTTTTTTCAACCAGCGTCTGTGTTACTATGTAAAGTAACTGTAGTAGCTCAGTGTATTTATAGTGGACGAGATTAACATATGGGCATGTGTATAAAGACTGGAGAGAAAACAGCTGCACCAGAGCGGCATTCAAAGGGTTTGTTTTATAATATGGTGCCCTTGGTTTGTGTCTTTGTACATACCACCAGTGACAGAGCAACTCACAAGGACACGAATCCCTGTTGTGGAATCTGTGTTTAGGAATACTCCTCCTTCCCTCCGCTCCATCCCCAATTAATAGCCAATGGCCCGATCTGTGACCTTTCTCCTCACCACTTCTCTTTCCCGCAGGTGTCATTGAGCCGGTAACATCTACACCTCTCTGCTTATGGGTTTCCAGATATCAGGGGTGAGTTAATGTCAATATCCGCCTTATCCTTCCAGGGTCCCACTGCAGCCTCCGTGCATATTTACCCCTAATCCTCTTATCTCTATCCATTCTGTGTCTGATTCCTCCTGGGTCTCACTGCAGCCTCAGTACATGATATTTACCCTTAAAGGGATAGTAATAGTTAGTTTTAACTTTAGTTTATTTTGTAGGCATTAAAAAAACATGAAGAATGATATAAGTCTTATCTCTCAAACCTTTATGGTTTATGAGATATTCACAAGCAAAGTTCCCCTCCCACCCCTTTTACCTAGTGTAAGCCATCTCTTCTCAGATGTGGAATGCAGTCCATAGACCAGACAGATAACAGCAGGGGACAATCTTCTTCCTATGAGAACAATGAAAGCCCTGCCCCCCTTGACAAGGTTTCAGGTTTTTCCCTTATCTTAATTGAAGATTGTCCCTCTCTGCAGTCTACCTGGGCACCTCCCTTCTGCTCTGGCTGAGCAGTGTTACATCAGTAAAAGGGGCGGGAGGGGGATATTTTGTCATTGAATTACTCTTGTACTACAACTCTGACAGAGTTGAAATAACACTCTCCAAAGTCCAAACACTATGATGATTAATTAGAGCTGCTTTTATTATGAAACATTACTATCCCTTTAATCCTCCTATCTGTATCCATTCTGTGTCTGATTCCTCCAGGGTCCCGCTGCAGTCTCAGTACATGATATTTACCCCTAATCCTCTTATCTCTATCCATTCTGTGTCTGATTCCTCCTGGGTCTCACTGCAGTCTCAGTTCATGATATTTACCCCTAATCCTCCTATCTCTATCCATTCTGTGTATGATCTCTCCTGGGTCTCACTGCAGTCTCAGTATATTATATTTACCCCTAATCTTTCCATCTCTCCATTCTGTGCCAGAACTGGGTGCAGATTTTTCCTGGCAGCCCCGCGTCCTTGGAACCAGTTGGATTACATTACATTTCTTTACATTTCCCAGCTTCCTCCTTCACCCTGATAAGCTGGTTTTCATACAGAACAAATTGCAGGAGCTCGCTGACCAGACAGGCACATGTTTGTCAGGGCAGAACAACATACAGGGCAAATGGCAATTCCCATTTAATTATCGGGGCATTTAACCCCTTGGATGCTAGGCAGATCTCATACACATTGTTTTGGAGACCTGTCTGCTAATCAGAAATGGCTATTGACAACAAAACTAAACAAAAGCAGCACCATTGTAAAAACAAAGTAAAGATGTCGTTAGATATGGTTTTCTATAAGGTCAGTAATTTACATACTTTACTGATATTTATCAATCTTAAAGCGAAACTATCATGCCTAAATAAGTTACCTCCAGTGAATTGTTAGTAGCTTGTTAATCATGGAAATAACTCAATAATGTTGATTAACCATTTGAGTGCCAGAAGGATACGCAACGCATTGCAAAGCAAGTGCCATCTTGAGTTGGAAACATAACATCGTATGTAACTTACATCAGTGAGACAGTGCAGACATCTTGCTGAAGAGTGATATGTCTGACCCTGATGGGTTATTTTACAAACGGGGAGTTGCATTGTCCCTTAAAGGCATTGTAATGTCTCTTTAAAAATCTTTTGCCGAGTCTTCTGTTTATTAATCCTATATAATAATTTGCTAGGATGTTTGTCACGATGCAGTCATGCTCAGTATAGACTAAGCGCGTTCAGGCAGTCTCTGCTGCACATGATTGCATCGCGTGAGTGAGGAGACGCAAGACTGCATCGCGTGGAGCAGTGAGGTAGCGGCCTCTTAACCCATTGAGTGCCAGAGGAGAACGCAAGGCATTAGCAATGCGTTGCGTACCCCTATGGCACTCAAAGGGTTAACATTACCTGGGCTATGTACATGGGCTTTTAGACTAGTAGTAACCTATTGCGCTATGTCTAAGACCTTTCTTTTTGTTAGTTCAAAAGTTATTCAGGGCTAAAGATCCCCAGCCCGCCCCTTCTTGCCGCGTCGCGCTGAAGATGTAGGCTGGTCCGGACGGTTACAGCGAGGAACAAACTTCAGTATGTAAGTATAAGGGAAATCCTGCCCTCATTCGTCAAGTGGGGGCAGGGTTTTCCTTATGCTTACTGAAGGGGCTAGTAATGCCCGAATTTAACTTTACAGTAAATTTAAAAATAATAAAGTATATGGAGAAAGTCCTATCTCTCAAACCTTTATGTTTTGAGAGATATTTGGTGCTAAAGCCCCCACTCCCCTTCTCCTGACTTCAGCGCTCTACTGACAGCATGAGATCCCGGTCCTGGGACCAGCTGGCGGCTCTTCAGCAGAGCCGAAATAGCGATCTTTAAAAATAAATTACTTCATTGCAACAGTCTACAAAGTGTACCTGGTTTGCAAGCACACTTTGTAGACCGTTCCAATGAAGTAGTTCTTTTCCAGTATCGCTATTGCGGCTCTGCTGAAGAGCCTCCTCGAGTCGGCCCACACAGATCTCCTTCTGTCAGCTTTACATCTGACACGAGGGAGGGGGGAAGTTTAGCGGCGAATATCTCTCAAACCATAAAGGTCTGAGAGATAGGACTTTCTCCATATACTTTATTATTTTTAAATCTACCATACTACATAAAGTTAAAGGGACAGTAATAGATCATTTTTACAAATGTGCATCTTGCAAATATTAAAAAAATAAATTAAATGACCCCATTCCCATCTCTAAAACCTTTATGCAAACCAAGCGTACTTTGTAGACCGTCCCATTGAAGGATTTCTTCTTCAATAACGCCATTTCGGCTCTGTTGCAGAGCTGACGGCTGGTCCCAGGACTGAATTCCCCTGCAGTCAGCTTGAGCGCTGATGTCAGGGAAAGGAGGACTTTCACAGCAAATCTCTCTCAGACCATAAAGGTGTGAGAGATGGGACTAGGGCCATTTAATTAATTTTTTTAATAACTGCAAGATGCACATTTGTAAAAATGGCCTATTACTGTCCCTTTAAATTTGGGCAGTACTAACCCCTGAAGTTTGTCCCTCGCTGCAGCCGTCAAGTCGCACAACCTGATTGCGATTCAGAGGGAGGAGTCCAGAAAGGGGCGGGTGGGGGATCTTTAGCGCTGAATAACTTTTGATCCACACGCAAGTAAGAAATTAGACACAGAGCAATCTGTTACTATTAATATATAGAAGACTCGGCAAAAGTCTTTTAAAGAGACATTACTATCCTTTCAAGGTACAGGTGGGGCCGGACTGCGCAGGTGCACTGATCACTCTTGGCCAAGATGTCTGAGCTGTCCCACTGATGTACGTTACATTCGGTGTTATGATTCCAACTCATGCCATCACTTAAGGAACGTTATTACACCATTTCCGTGAATAAGAAGCTACTAACAATTAATTGGGGATAACTTATTTAAGCATGTTGGTTCCGCTTTAATAAATGTGTCACAAAAAAGTCACTAATTGTTTTAAGTTATTTTCACAGTATTCCTAATATTGGCTTTTTAATTGCAAACTGTTCGAAAGTTATTAGTTGATTAGGTAATCTCTATGGTTTACAAACTATATTTTGAACTTTTATCATTGGTGAGGAATTTATAAATATTCCTTGTAATTTGACAGCGGATAAAAACCTATTGGCCTCTCTAATCTGCAATATCCGTGGTTTCACTGGTGTCAGAATGCAGCTTCCCACTCAGCCACTCCTCCTAGACCTCCCCTCAGTCTGTTCCTCGTCCCACTCAGCCGCTCCTCCTAGACCTCCCCTCAGTCTGTTCCTCGTCCCACTCAGCCGCTCCTCCTAGACCTCCCCTCAGTCTGTTCCTCGTCCCACTCAGCCGCTCCTCCTAGACCTCCCCTCAGTCTGTTCCTCGTCCCACTCAGCCGCTCCTCCTAGACCACCCCTCAGTCTGTTCCTCGTCCCACTCAGCCGCTCCTCCTAGACCACCCCTCAGTCTGTTCCTCGTCCCACTCAGCCGCTCCTCCTAGACCTCCCCTCAGTCTGTTCCTCGTCCCACTCAGCCGCTCCTCCTAGACCACCCCTCAGTCTGTTCCTCTCCCCACTCAGCCACTCCTCCTAGACCACCCCTCAGTCTGTTCCTCTCCCCACTCAGCCGCTCCTCCTAGACCACCCCTCAGTCTGTTCCTCCTCCTACTCAGCCACTCCTCCTAGACCACCCCTCAGTATGTTCCTCATCCCACTCAGCCACTCCTCCTAGACCACCCCTCAGTCTGTTCCTCGTCCCACTCAGCCGCTCCTCCTAGACCGCCCCTCAGTCTGTTCCTCCTCCTACTCAGCCGCTCCTCCTAGACCACCCCTCAGTCTGTTCCTCTCCTCACTCAGCCACTCCTCCTAGACCACCCCTCAGTCTGTTCCTCTCCCCACTCAGCCACTCCTCCTAGACCACCCCTCAGTCTGTTCCTCTCCTCACTCAGCCACTCCTCCTAGACCACCCCTCAGTCTGTTCCTCTCCCCACTCAGCCACTCCTCCTAGACCACCCCTCAGTCTGTTCCTCCTCCCACTCAGCCGCTCCTCCTAGACCGCCCCTCAGTCTGTTCCTCCTCCCACTCAGCCGCTCCTCCTAGACCTCCCCTCAGTCTGTTCCTCCTCCCACTCAGCCGCTCCTCCTAGGCCACCCCTCAGTCTGTTCCTCTCCTCACTCAGCCGCTCCTCCTAGACCACCCCTCAGTCTGTTCCTCTCCCCACTCAGCCGCTCCTCCTAGACCACCCCTCAGTCTGTTCCTCTTCCCACTCAGCCACTCCTCCTAGATCACCCCTCAGTCTGTTCCTCTCCTCACTCAGCCGCTCCTCCTAGACCACCCCTCAGTCTGTTCCTCTCCCCACTCAGCCGCTCCTCCTAGATCACCCCTCAGTCTGTTCCTCTCCTCACTCAGCCGCTCCTCCTAGACCACCCCTCAGTCTGTTCCTCCTCCCACTCAGCCGCTCCTCCTAGACCTCCCCTCAGTCTGTTCCTCCTCCCACTCAGCCGCTCCTCCTAGACCACCCCTCAGTCTGTTCCTCTCCTCACTCAGCCGCTCCTCCTAGACCACCCCTCAGTCTGTTCCTCTCCCCACTCAGCCGCTCCTCCTAGACCACCCCTCAGTCTGTTCCTCTTCCCACTCAGCCACTCCTCCTAGATCACCCCTCAGTCTGTTCCTCTCCTCACTCAGCCGCTCCTCCTAGACCTCCCCTCAGTCTGTTCCTCTCCCCACTCAGCCGCTCCTCCTAGACCACCCCTCAGTCTGTTCCTCCTCCTACTCAGCCACTCCTCCTAGACCACCCCTCAGTCTGTTCCTCCTCCCACTCAGCCACTCCTCCTAGACCACCCCTCAGTCTGTTCCTCCTCCCACTCAGCCACTCCTCTTAGACCTCCCCTCAGTCTGTTCCTCTCCCCACTCAGCCGCTCCTCCTAGACCACCCCTCAGTCTGTTCCTCTCCCCACTCAGCCGCTCCTCCTAGACCGCCCCTCAGTCTGTTCCTCTCCCCACTCAGCCGCTCCTCCTAGACCTCCCCTCAGTCTGTTCCTCCTCCCACTCAGCCACTCCTCCTAGACCACCCCTCAGTCTGTTCCTCCTCCCACTCAGGCACTCCTCCTAGACCACCCCTCAGTCTGTTCCTCCTCCCACTCAGCCACTCCTCCTAGACCACCCCTCAGTGTGTTCCTCCTCCCACTCAGCCACTCCTCCTAGACCACCCCTCAGTCTGTTCCTCTCCCCACTCAGCCACTCCTCCTAGACCACCCCTCAGTCTGTTCCTCCTCCCACTCAGCCGCTCCTCCTAGACCACCCCTCAGTCTGTTCCTCTCCCCACTCAGCCGCTCCTCCTAGACCTCCCCTCAGTCTGTTCCTCTCCCCACTCAGCCGCTCCTCCTAGACCACCCCTCAGTCTGTTCCTCTTCCCACTCAGCCACTCCTCCTAGATCACCCCTCAGTCTGTTCCTCTCCTCACTCAGCCGCTCCTCCTAGACCTCCCCTCAGTCTGTTCCTCTCCCCACTCAGCCGCTCCTCCTAGACCACCCCTCAGTCTGTTCCTCCTCCTACTCAGCCACTCCTCCTAGACCACCCCTCAGTCTGTTCCTCCTCCCACTCAGCCACTCCTCCTAGACCACCCCTCAGTCTGTTCCTCCTCCCACTCAGCCACTCCTCTTAGACCTCCCCTCAGTCTGTTCCTCTCCCCACTCAGCCGCTCCTCCTAGACCACCCCTCAGTCTGTTCCTCTCCCCACTCAGCCGCTCCTCCTAGACCGCCCCTCAGTCTGTTCCTCTCCCCACTCAGCCGCTCCTCCTAGACCTCCCCTCAGTCTGTTCCTCCTCCCACTCAGCCACTCCTCCTAGACCACCCCTCAGTCTGTTCCTCCTCCCACTCAGGCACTCCTCCTAGACCACCCCTCAGTCTGTTCCTCCTCCCACTCAGCCACTCCTCCTAGACCACCCCTCAGTGTGTTCCTCCTCCCACTCAGCCACTCCTCCTAGACCACCCCTCAGTCTGTTCCTCTCCCCACTCAGCCACTCCTCCTAGACCACCCCTCAGTCTGTTCCTCCTCCCACTCAGCCGCTCCTCCTAGACCACCCCTCAGTCTGTTCCTCTCCCCACTCAGCCGCTCCTCCTAGACCTCCCCTCAGTCTGTTCCTCTCCCCACTCAGCCGCTCCTTCTAGACCACCCCTCAGTCTGTTCCTCGTCCCACTCAGCCGCTCCTCCTAGACCTCCCCTCAGTCTGTTCCACGTCCCACTCAACCGCTCCTCCTAGATCACCCCTCAGTCTGTTCCTCCTCCCACTCAGCCGCTCCTCCTAGACCACCCCTCAGTCTGTTCCTCGTCCCACTCAGCCGCTCCTCCTAGACCTCCCCTCAGTCTGTTCCTCCTCCCACTCAGCCGCTCCTCCTAGACCTCCCCTCAGTCTGTTCCTCCTCCCACTCAGCCGCTCCTCCTAGACCACCCCTCAGTCTGTTCCTCGTCCCACTCAGCCGCTCCTCCTAGACCTCCCCTCAGTCTGTTCCTCCTCCCACTCAGCCGCTCCTCCTAGATCACCCCTCAGTCTGTTCCTCCTCCCACTCAGCCGCTCCTCCTAGACCACCCCTCTGTCTGTTCCACGTCCCACTCAACCGCTCCTCCTAGACCACCCCTCAGTCTGTTCCTCCTCCCACTCAGCCACTCCTCCTAGACCACCCCTCAGTCTGTTCCTCCTCCCACTCAGCCACTCCTCCTAGACCACCCCTCAGTCTGTTCCTCTCCCCACTCAGCCACTCCTCCTAGACCACCCCTCAGTCTGTTCCACGTCCCACTCAGCCACTCCTCCTAGACCACCCCTCAGTCTGTTCCTCTCCCCACTCAGCCACTCCTCCTAGACCACCCCTCAGTCTGTTCCTCGTCCCACTCAGCCTCTCCTCCTAGACCACTCCTCAGTCTGTTCCTCGTCCCACTCAGCCTCTCCTCCTAGACCACCCCTCAGTCTGTTCCTCCTCCCACTCAGCCACTCCTCCTAGACCACCCCTCAGTCTGTTCCTTGTCCCACTCAGCCACTCCTCCTAGACCTCCCCTCAGTCTTTTCCTCTTCCCACTCAGCCACTCCTCCTAGACCTCCCCTCAGTCTGTTCCTCTCCCCACTCAGCCGCTCCTCCTAGACCTCCCCTCAGTCTGTTCCACGTCCCACTCAGCCACTCCTCCTAGACCACCCCTCAGTCTGTTCCTCCTCCCACTCAGCCACTCCTCCTAGACCACCCCTCAGTCTGTTCCACGTCCCACTCAGCCACTCCTCCTAGACCACCCCTCAGTCTGTTCCTCGTCCCACTCAGCCTCTCCTCCTAGACCACCCCTCAGTCTGTTCCTCGTCCCACTCAGCCGCTCCTCCTAGATCACCCCTCAGTCTGTTCCTCCTCCCACTCAGCCGCTCCTCCTAGACCACCCCTCAGTCTGTTCCTCGTCCCACTCAGCCTCTCCTCCTAGACCACCCCTCAGTCTGTTCCTCTCCTCACTCAGCCGCTCCTCCTAGACCACCCCTCAGTCTGTTCCTCTCCCCACTCAGCCGCTCCTCCTAGACCACCCCTCAGTCTGTTCCTCGTCCCACTCAGCCACTCCTCCTAGACCACCCCTCAGTCTGTTCCTCTCCCCACTCAGCCACTCCTCCTAGACCACCCCTCAGTCTGTTCCTCTCCCCACTCAGCCGCTCCTCCTAGACCTCCCCTCAGTCTGTTCCTCCTCCTACTCAGCCACTCCTCCTAGACCACCCCTCAGTCTGTTCCTCCTCCCACTCAGCCACTCCTCCTAGACCACCCCTCAGTCTGTTCCACGTCCCACTCAGCCGCTCCTCCTAGACCACCCCTCAGTCTGTTCCACGTCCCACTCAGCCACTCCTCCTAGACCACCCCTCAGTCTGTTCCTCTCCCCACTCAGCCACTCCTCCTAGACCGCCCCTCAGTCTGTTCCTCTCCCCACTCAGCCTCTCCTCCTAGACCTCCCCTCAGTCTGTTCCTCCTCCCACTCAGCTGCTTCTCCTAGACCTCCCCTCAGTCTGTTCCTCCTCCCACTCAGCCACTCCTCCTAGACCACCCCTCAGTCTGTTCCTCCTCCCACTCAGCCACTCCTCCTAGACCACCCCTCTGTCTGTTCCTTGTCCCACTCAGCCACTCCTCCTAGACCACCCCTCAGTCTGTTCCATGTCCCACTCAGCCGCTCCTCCTAGACCACCCCTCAGTGTGTTCCTCCTCCCACTCAGCCACTCCTCCTAGACCACCCCTCAGTCTGTTCCTTGTCCCACTCAGCCACTCCTCCTAGACCACCCCTCAGTCTGTTCCTCCTCCCACTCAGCCGCTCCTCCTAGACCACCCCTCAGTCTGTTCCATGTCCCACTCAGCCACTCCTCCTAGACCACCCCTCAGTCTGTTCCATGTCCCACTCAGCTGCACCTCCTAGACCTCCCCTCAGTCTGTTCCTCCTCCCACTCAGCCACTCCTCCTAGACCACCCCTCAGTCTGTTCCTCCTCCCACTCAGCCACTCCTCCTAGACCACCCCTCAGTCTGTTCCTCCTCCCACTCAGCCACTCCTCCTAGACCACCCCTCAGTGTGTTCCTCCTCCCACTCAGCCGCTCCTCCTAGACCACCCCTCAGTCTGTTCCTCCTCCCACTCAGCCGCTCCTCCTAGACCACCCCTCAGTCTGTTCCTCCTCCCACTCAGCCACTCCTCCTAGACCACCCCTCAGTCTGTTCCTCGTCCCACTCAGCCACTCCTCCTAGACCACCCCTCAGTCTGTTCCTCTTCCCACTCAGCCGCTCCTCCTAGACCTCCCCTCAGTCTGTTCCTCTCCCCACTCAGCCGCTCCTCCTAGACCACCCCTCAGTCTGTTCCTCTCCCCACTCAGCCGCTCCTCCTAGACCTCCCCTCAGTCTGTTCCTCCTCCCACTCAGCCACTCCTCCTAGACCACCCCTCAGTCTGTTCCATGTCCCACTCAGCCACTCCTCCTAGACCACCCCTCAGTCTGTTCCACGTCCCACTCAGCCGCTCCTCCTAGACCACCCCTCAGTCTGTTCCTCCTCCCACTCAGCTGCTCCCTCGTCCCACTCAGCTGCTCCTTCTCCCCACCTCTTCCACTTAGCTCCATCACCTCTTAACACACACACACACACACACACACACACACACACACACACACACACACACACACACACACACACACACACACACACACACACACACACACACACACACACTTGTTCTCTGTCTTTTATAATCAGTCCGATGTATCATTCTTTCCATTGCAACCTTTCCCCCTTGTGTCTTTCAGATGGCACGGTGCCCACATGCCATTTTCTTCTGTGACCTGAGCCATGCATCAGTAAGTTGACGAACAGAGGGCACATTGAAATGTTTTTATATTTGCTGCTGCTCTTAGTGTTTTAACCCCTTTCAAGGACCAGTAGTGGTTAAAAATGACTTAAAGGGATAGTAGTACTTGCAAATTACTAATCCCCATATTGTAGCTTTGTTAAAAAGAAACTTATTGCCCCCAGTGTCATCTCTCAAACCCTTATGGTATGAGAGATGATGGCACTCAAAGTTCCCCCCTCCCTCCCCCTTCCCTGACTCAATTCCGACTGCAGGGGAAGCTGTCGTACGACAGTCTTATGTGCATTAGGCGGCTCTGCAGCAGAGCCGAGATCACGTTTATAAAAAAGAATTCTTTCACTGAAACGGTCTTCTAGGTGTGATTGGTTTGTGCTTGGTTTGTGTTTGGTTTGCAAGCTCACGTAGAAGGCAGTTTTAGTGAAAGATTTCTTTTTTATAAACGAGATCTCGGCAATGCTGCAGAGCCGCCTGATGCAAGTAATACTGGATATCCCTGCAGTCAGCGTTCAGTCAGGGAAGGGAGAGGGAGGGAACTTTGAGCGCTATCATCTCTCAAACCATAAGGGTCTGAGAGATGACACTGGGGACAATAAGTTTCTTTTTAACAATGCTACAATATGGAGATTAGTAATTTGCAATTATTACTATCCCTTCAAAGGGATAGTAATGTTTAGAAAATCAAGCCGCTCAGATCGTTTGTTATACTGAATAGTCTTGATGTCTGAGGCTCTCAAAGTTCATCATTTGATAGTTATGCAGTAATTGTTGATGAATTTTACCCATTCCTCCCCTTTTCCTATTCTGAAGCTGCCTCCCCTTAGATCCGACAGCGGATCACGACTAAGGGGCAATCTTCTATCAGTTTTAGGAAATAGCTGTCCTTCTTTATCAAGGAGGGCAGGTCCTTACACTGACAGAGGGAAGATTGTCCGTCATTGCAGTCTGTCCGGTCAAGCGACTGGACTTCAGATCTGTGGGGAGGAGGTTTCAGAATGTGAAAAGGGACGGGAGGGGTAGAATTCATCATACATTTACTGCATAACTGTCACGTTATGAACGTTGAGAGCCTCAGACTTCAGGACAACTCCGTTTAAGAAACAAAACAAAATAGATTTTCTAATGTTGTACGGACGGATGCAGTGATGGACAAACTTCAGTAAGCAAAAGGAAAATCCCATCCTTCTTTGTAAAAGAGGGCGGGGTTTTCCTTATACTTCCTGACTGAAGATTGTCCCTCACTGCATCCGTCCGGTCCCATGACCCGATTGCAGCTCTAAGGGGAGGCAGCCAGAAGGGGACGGGAGGGGGATCCTTTCAGCTTTATATATCTTATGAAATACAAACATGTAAGTAATTAAACATAGCGATATGTTTAAAAACCTTATAGAAAGCTCTGAGACACTTCTATCCCTTTAATTTACCTATAAGCTTCATATCTTTTTAAAGTGGCTGCTCCAAGTCACATAGTCCAAATCATTATGGGCCATATGTTCAAAGAAGTAGCAAAATAGCTTTTGTCGTTTGTAACGACTTTTGAAAGTACAGTGTCGTTGGGTTTTTTAATATTTTCAGAGAGTGTCGGTTGTGATTGTAAATATGTTGTTTGTCCCAACTGAAATTGTCGTAGGGAACGACAAAAAAATGTCTTAACTAAAGACAAAAATGTCTTAAAAAATGTCTTAACAACAAATAATGTCTTTAAAAATGTCTTAACTAACGACAAAAATGTCTTAAGTAAAGACAAAAATTCGCACATTCAGAACACATTCCCTCCATTTTTTTCTTAACATACAAATTTTGTCTTTTGGAAGACATTTTTTGTCGTTAGTTACGACATTTTCTTTTCCTCTATATGACACTGGAGAATAGTTTAGCCATGCCCTAGCCACGCCCCTTTACCCGCCAATTCTGCAGTTGTGTAGTACACAACGGACATTACTAGTTTTTTGTCGTATACACTATTGAAAATATGTCGTTCATGCATTCAGTTACCTATTTTTGCCTTTCATACGACATTTTTTTGTTGTTATCCCTTTGAACATACGGCTCTATGTGTATGAAGGTATATCGGTATTGTCTCCCACTGTCTGAAGGCCTGTTTGACTTGGTGCAGAGACACCTAATACCTCTGTGTTAGAAGTTATCTGATATTGACAGCATCTGATGTGTGTGGCTCTGTGATTGGCGCCTTTGCACAAATGCAGAAACTCATAGCATCACCAGGGTCGCAATATGTTTAGGTTTTGTGGATGAAGCCCGTTCTTCTCTGTAAGAAAATAGATAGTGTCTGAACAGACAGTGGAGGTAATACATTACCATTCCTGGGAACTTTCAAAATGTGCTGACCCTAAGATTTAAGTATTAACATTTGAAGTTGTTGGGAACATAGACTCTAAGGTATATTGCCCTGCTTAGTCTAACCCAGTGGTGTTCAGTCGACCCACAAGGAAGCCTTAAAGGGGTAGTAATGTTTCACAATAAAAGCAGCTCTAATTAATCATCATAGTATTTGGTCATGGAGAGTGTTATTTCAATACTGTCAGAGTTGTAGTACAAGAGTAATTGAATGGTAAAGTATCCCCCTCCCTCCCCTTTTACTGATGTAACACTGCTCACCTCAGAGCAGCAACACTGTCCGGATGGATCACAGAGAGGGACAATCTTCAGTGATCATAAGGAAAAACCTGTAAGAGGGCGGTGCTTTCCTTATGATCACAGTAAAAAAATGTTCCCTTGCTGTGATCTGTCCGGTCAAGTGACCAGATTCCACATCTGAGGTGAGCAGTGTTACACTAGGTAAAAGGGGCGGGAGTGGGGATACTTTATCATTCAATTACTCTTGTACTACAACTCTGACAGTATTGAAATAAAACTCACCATGGTTCTAATACTATGAAGATTAATTGGAGCTGCTGTTTTTGTGAAACATTACTATCCCTTTAATACAGTACAACATATACACTGCCTGAACACACAAGACGAGCAGGACTTCTCCCTCTTCCTTTCTAGTATAAATGACACTGTTTAGTTTCTAAATTTAATCAGTTAATTGGTCCAGGATATATAGAGTAGGAATCGCTGAACTCTCTCATCCTAAGAATTGGGACCTTCACCCTGAAACACTGTGATGTGGCTCAAAATCCTGAGTCTCAGTGTCTGACCCAGAGAGTGGTCAGGCTGTGCACATTACTGCGGTAAGAGACAACAAGGAGCTTTCTTGGTTCTGCTGTACACCGCTGTAATCCAAAACCTTGCAGTTTGGGGCTGTTAAGTCAATACCATTGCCATTGGAGTACTAGAGGGGTGTTGGACACGTATCTCGTTAACATCTTGTCGTCCAGAATGTAACTTCTAGATTCTGCATACTGGGTGGCAGCCAGATTCCTGTGTTTTAGACAAACCAATTCTGTAAGCTCCCGCTGTGCAAATAAAGTTTTATTTATTGGTTTCCTCCATAAGTGTACCACAGGGCTGTACTCAGTAGTCCAGCATTGAAGTCCATTTTTGTCAATGCGCTGGTCTTCCTTCTGCATATCGAGTCCTGTGGATTGTCCTTATACTGTGCTCCTCATGCAGGTTCTGAAGTAACTGTGACAGGGAAGATTGAACCCACTCATATCTCAGGATCCAGGTAAGTGAATTTCAGGTTTCTAGGCCTCAAGCCTACCTGTGACTGCTGGGACTTTTCCTTGTTCTGCTGTCTGTTTTCCCCCTCTCATGTTTTTTCACTATTTCACCCTCTACTTCAGTAATGAGCAGCCTAAAGCCCTCCATCTACTGAGGACTTCAACTTCCATCATCCCTGATGGTCCTGAACAACTCTTGACCATCCAGAGGGCCTCAGGTTGCCCACACATGCTTTGTTGTCTTGTTCCCTTACAGGATCCCCCGTACAGTAAGATGTTCAGGAAGAGCCTGCAGGATTTCGTAGGCAAGGGGACGCTGCTGCCCTCTCCTCTCCGTATATCCCACCTATCAATATGTTCCCGCTCCACTTCCGCCACCGATCACAATCATGTGGAGTTGGCGAGGGAGAGATCCAAGACGGTCACCTCCTTCTACAACCAGTCCAGTATCGATATCGCAGCTGAGAAGGTACCTAGAATCTGATAGATGGATGTAGAACAGCAGAAGGCAGTCCCTGGCCCCTGATCTGTTTGACTATGACTCCTATAGGTCTCAGCTAGCCATTGGCTGGAGGAGAATGTGGTGAATCCTAGTTAAACAACATAAAGGGGCCAGAGACTCTGTGTAGAGTTGTTTTCTCTCATGCCAAAAAATGATGTGAGAGGCTCTGAGCACGAACAAAAGCACAATGACCTGTTCTCCGGCTAGTCACCGCTCAATAGCATCACATTTTATTTCTCTAGTGCCATTACAGAGGAGAAATTACCACATACATATTAGACTAACCCCACACATAAGGGCAGTCCACTTCCAAAATTATGAGCAAGCCCCCTCTGCACAGAAAAACCAGCTAACCCCAGACATACGTTTCAGCCTTATTTGGGCCTCGTCAGTGAGGTACAGCTAGCTTCCCTATGCACTGAGAGCAAGGGGCTCACGTCTGGATTACCCTTTACACTTAGGGACCCTAAGTGTTTCGCAAAAACAAGCCAAAAATGATGTGAGATGCTCTGAGCATAAACAACAGCACAATGGCCTGTTCTCCGGCTAGTCACCGCTCAAGAGCATCGTATTTTAGCTCTCTAGTGCCATTACAGAGGAGAAATTTCCACATTCATATTAGACTAATCCCCCCCATAAGGGCGGTCCAGTACCAAAACGGTAGGCAAGTCCCCTCTGCACGGAAAAAACAGCTAACCCCAGACCTACGTTTCGGCCTTATTTGGGCCTCGTCAGTGAGGTGCAGCTTCTCTCATAACAGGAGGGATGGGCAGGTGCAGAAGTGTGACCTTTTCATTTGATACCCAAGGGTTATAGGCAACTCTGGGCCTTAAGTGCTGACTCTTCTCGAGGACATTTTTCTAATCATTCAAACCTTCTTACTGCTCGTTAGTAGTATTATTTTTAATGTCTATTAACCCTTTGAGTGCCAGAGGGGTGCATAATGTATTGCTTTGCAGTGTGTTGCAGACCCCTCTGACGTTCAGAGGGTTAAAAGGGAAAAAAACTCCTAATAATAGCCCTTCTCTTGCCTTACTATGGCCAGAAATTACTAATGGCCCCTATTTTTCCCTTACGCCTTCGTTCAAGCGATAAGATCTTCAATCAGTCCTCGATGTCAAGTCACTGGGGGCGGACATGACAGTTTCTGGCAATTTTTTTTTTTTCACTGAATCAGACAGTGCATGGTCCTACCCCTGTGGTCCTTCAAAGGGTTAAGATTATCATGTGCAGTGGGTGGGGCTTGTGAACTTTGATCCTGCCATCAACCGTCATGGCCGCCCACATGGACCTGATATCTAAAATGTTCTGTTTTGCACAAAGACAAATTTCACAGGGACCATTACTATATTCTGGCCATAGTAAGGTAACGGAGCGGTTAATATTAAGAGCTGTTACTTCTCCTTTAACAACAACTCCAACTGGGATCCAGAACTCATTTTTTTTAATGTATTTAATGGGAGACCGTGAGTCAGAAACCACAGTTTGTGAGTGAATGAAAGGAGCGTTGATGTGCACTTGGGTTTGAGCAGTGTCAACAGGGGGAGCTGTTGTACGGTACTGACCTTTGTTTAATTCTGTGTTTAGTCCTCTGTGCGTCTCACTCCAACCACTATGCTGTACTCAGGACGGTCTCAGGACGGCAGCCATATCCTGGTGAGTCCACTTCTCCTCTCTGTGTATTGTATCACCGCTGCCTAGTCTTCTATCTGTATACATGTACCGCCTGTCTGTGTATTGTATCACCGCTGCCTAGTCTTCTCTCTGTATACATGTACACAGCATCCACATGAGCCCAGGGACTCCCAGGTGTCATGGCCAACAGAATTCACTGTCTGAACCCCAATACAACATAACAGCCCACTTTGTCTAGTAATTGAGGGGTTAAAAGTCCTGTTAAGATCAGTGAGAATATTTAATTTGTCCCCATTGATTGTGGTTGCTTTGCGTAGAATTGCTCCTGTTTAGTCTTTGCACTGTGTTCCCCCTTCTGCCTGTCACACTCAGTGTTCTCTCATACCTTTATGCCTGTCGTACAGAAGAGCGCCCGCTATCTACACAAAGAGCTCCCAGTCCGTATCGCACATCGGATCAAAGGATTCCGCAGCCTCCCCTTCATCATTGGCTGCAACCCCACCATCCTGCACGTGGTACGTCCCACCATCCTGAGGCTCCTTACCCTTACAGACTGCGCAATAGGGGGAAGAACAATTTTGCCAGCAATGTATTCACATGTGGTAGAGGGACAAATTCAGAGAAGGGCTACTAAAATGGTGACTGGTTTACAGGAAAATAAATATCAGGATAGACCAGTGGTTCTCAAGCTTTTTTTGCTCAAGGCACCCCTAACATGCAGTCTTACATTTTAGGGGCACCCCTATCATTTTTTTGTCATTTGTCAAGGGTGCAATGAAGGTTACAAATACATAAATAGAGAGTTACTGTTACACCTTACAACTATAATAAACATAATGTGCATTGTAATATCCATAAATATACAGTTGGAAGTCTACATTCACATTTTGTCAAAACATTATAGATAGAATGGGGCACCCTAAGTGGATGTCCGTGGCACACCAAAGTGCCACAGCACCCTAGTTGAGAAACACTGGGATAGACTAAAGGATCTGAACATGTATAGCTTGGAGGAGAGAAGAGTCAGAGAGGTTATGATAGACACATTCACATACATGAAGGGATTCAACAAAGTGCAGGAGGGAAGTATATTTCACAGGAGTAAAAACGTTAGGACAAGAGGCCATAGTAAAACTAGAGGGACACCACAGGTTTAGAAATAATGTAAGAATGTTTTACTTCACTGAGAGTGTCATAGATAAGTGAAGTATCCTACCAGCAGAAGTGGTAGATAAGTGAAGTATCCTACCAGTAGAAGTGGTAAATAAGTGAAGTATCCTACCAGCAGAAGTGGTAGATAAGTGAAGTATCCTACCAGTAGAAGTGGTAGGTAAGTGGACTAGCCTACCAGTAGAAGTGGTAGGTAAGTGGACTAGCCTACCAGCAGAAGTGGTAGGTAAGTGGACTAGCCTACCAGTAGAAGTGGTAGGTAAGTGGACTAGCCTACCAGCAGAAGTGGTAGAGGTTAATATAGTGAGGGGATGTAAGCACACATGGGATAGGCATAAGTCTGTCCTGAACATAAGAAAAGACCAAGGACCGAATAAGATTTGAGGTTTTTACAGTAGGAAACTGGGCGACTAGATGGGCCGAATGGTTCTTATCTGCTGTTAATTCCTGTGTTTCTATGTAATGTGTCTTTACATTTTCAGAATATACAAATTTAAAAGAGGATTTCTGTCCCTTTAAGTGGTACCTTTAACAGCTAGAGAGTTCTCCAGCACATCACTCTGGCATTACCGCAATTAAAAGTTCCATTTAAATCCGCAGACTTTGTATTAATTCTATTTAAATTAGTAGAGTTTGTATTAATTCTATTTAAATTAGTAGAGTTTGTATTAATTCCATTTAAATCATCAGAGTTTGTATTAATTCCGTTTAAATCAGTGGAGTTTGTATTAATTCTATTTAAATCGGTAGAGTTTGTGTTCTCTGGGGTGCAGTTCTTTTGCACCTGTTTCCCTTAGTAGAGGGGTATCAGTTGTTGGACTACGACTCCCATAATCCCCAACCAGTTTCTGACTACTCCTGTCCTATTACAGCGACCTCTCTGTGTAAATCGGCAGCCCCAAGCCCAGCTAGTCTGGGAGGCTCCAAGTGGTTTAATTAAACCTTTGAGTGGCAGAGGGGTATGCAACGCATTGCATACCCCTCTGGCACTCAAAGGGTTATATGGGGGTGTATCAAGTTCCTGCTTGTATCTGATGTCTGTCTCTCTGTCCGTCTGAATTACAGCACGAGCTCTACATCAGAGCCTTCCAGAAGCTGAGCGAGTATCCTCCGGTGAGTGGCTATATCGGCGTAGGGCAACCTGAGGCCTTCCAGCTGTTCAGGACTGCAATTCCAATCATCTCCTCTGACTGGCTGCATATGATTGGAACTGTAGTCCTGAACAGCTGGAGGGCCTCCTGTTGGCCATTCCTGGTTATATGGTAACCAAGAGATGATCTGTAGGGCAGTAGCTGGATTTGCATCAGAGCTGGGAGAGATGATCTGCAGGCTAGTGAGAGTTTGACCATCTGCAGCTCAGTAAGGAGCAGGTTAATATCTAAAATAGGTTATTACTGTTTTAAGATTATTTAAAGGTACAATGCCTCCTTGGTGGAAAATATCGTTTTAGCAACCCTTTAAAGGGACACTAATGTCCCGTAAAAAATTCTTATTGTTTTGTAGAGGTTAAAAAAATTAAATAATGTGGCACAAATCCCATCTCTCAAACCTTTACGGTATGAGAGATATTCGTATGTTAAGTCCCCCCCCCCCTCTCCTGACGTCAGTGCTGTGCTGACAGCAGGAGATCCCGGTCCGTGGACCAGCCGGTGTCTCTTCAGCAGAGCCAAAATTGCGTTATTTAAAAAGACTTACTTCATTGGAAAGGTCTACAGAGTGTGTCTGGTTTGCAAGCGCACTTTGTAGACCGTTCCAATTAAGTAATTCTTTTTAAATAACGCGATTTTGGCTCTGCTGAAGAGTCTCCTCGAGTTGGCCGACTCCAATCTCCTGTTTTACATGTGACAGCAGGAAAAGGGAAACTTTAGATGCAAATATTTCTCAAACCATAGTGGTTTGAGAGATGGGATTTGTGCCACATAATTTATTTTTTTAACCTGTACAAAAAAAAAAAAATTATGGAACATTACTGTCGCTTTAAGTACCAGAGGAGGGTGCAACATATTGATAGCAAAGCTCTGTGCACCATTTTGGTCATTAAATTGTTAAAAAAAAAAAAAAAAAAATCACCAGGGAGCGTATCCCTGATAGGCTAAGTGATCTCCCTAACCTTAAAAATTGAGCGTTGGTTATCCCTCTGACGCACAAAGGGCTAACTGTTCCTTGAATTTATCCGAGGCCTCTCTAATCAGCTGGTCTCCTCCTGCCTTATCGCTTCATTTAACCACCAGCAGACCACGGGTACTTGTATCCTTAAACACAGCATAGACTACATTCGGGAGCCGGTACACATGAGAGATCACATTTACTCGATCTCCGAAAGAGAGGCTGAAACTGACTGCGCCGGTCGTGGTTCAGTCAGTTTTAGGCTCCCCGCAGGATTGCTGTGATAAAGAGTCATGGCGTGCCGTCATCGTTCCCTAACGCACGGATACTCGTGGCGGTCCTGGAACATTGCTGGTCCATAAAGGGTTAAATTTCCTACCGAAGTATATTTGAAGGAGCACCATGATCCAGGACGACCTGGTGAGATCTGAGCCGCTGACATAACCAGAGTAGAGGAGACTGAGGTCAAATACCCACATGTGCTTCTTTTATTGCTATGGCAACAGTGATTTTTTATTTTTAATATCTTTATGTGAATACAACATGTGAGTGGAACAAAAACACTGCTCTGTTTTCCCCATTTACATGGTACTGTACTTTGTATTTTATCCCTAGTAACTCTGATCATTTCACCTAACCCCTTGATAACCAGAGGGCCGTACGCCATATTACAAAGCAGCGTGTTGGACACCCTTCTGTTCATCAAGTGTTTAAAGGGATAGCAATGTTTAAAAATAAATGCAGCTCCAATAATTCTTTGTAGTTTATGGGCCATGTAGAGTGTTATCATTCAGTACGATGTGTAGTTCAAGAGTGTTATTTCAATACCGTCAGAGTTGTAGTACAAGAGTAATTGAATGATAAAGTATCCCCCTCCCGCCCCTTTTACCTAGTGTAAGCCGCCTCCCCTCAGATGTGGAATCTGGTCTCTTGACCGGACAGGTCACAGCAAGGGACAATCTTCTTACTGTGATCGTAAGGAAAACCCTGCCCCCTTGACAGGTTTGTCAGGTTTGTCCTTATGATCACTGAAGATTGTCCCTCTCTGTGATCCATCCGGACAGTCTTGCATTGCAGCGTACAATATGTAAAAGGGGTGGGATGGGGACAATATATAATTCAATTTCTCTAAAACAACACATCATAGAGAATGATAATAAGCTGTACATGGGCCACAAAACTATAAAGAATAATCGGAGCTGCATTTATTTTGAAACATTACTATCAATTAAAAGGAGCAGTACAATTATATTATTAAAAATGGGGAAAAAAACACATTTGTTGTAGGTCTTTTCCCACTGAGTAAGAGTACTAACATTGCTAATATAATAGAGAAGATATATAGATAAACATACCTGACTGCTGTATGATGGAGTTTAAGGGCCACTTACTCCTAGGGTATATTTCCCTATTAATGGTGGTTTGTTACAGAGAGGAGTAATATCTCTGCCTTCCCCCTCAGATCACGGATCAGGAGACAGAGAGCCAGTACTGCAAACTGCTGCGTCAGCTTCTGGATGATCACAAGGACGTGGTGACTCAGCTGGCAGAGGGTCTGAGAGAGGGCCGGAAGCACATCCAGGTACAGACTGACGGGAATGATATGGGATGTGGGCTACATACAGGTACAGACTGACGGGAATTATATGGGATGTGGGATACATCCAGGTACGGACTGACAGGAATTATATGGGATGTGGGATACATACAGGTACAGACTGACGGGAATGATATGGGATGTGGGATACATACAGGTACAGACTGACGGGAATTATATGGATGTGGGAAACATACAGGTACAGACTGACGGGAATGATATGGGATGTGGGATACATACAGGTACAGACTGACGGGAATTATATGGGATGTGGGATACATACAGGTACGGACTGATGGGAATTATATGGGATGTGGGATACATACAGGTACGGACTGACGGGAATGATATGGGATGTGGGATACATACAGGTACGGACTGACGGGAATGATATGGATGTGGGATACATACAGGTACGGACTAACGGGAATGATATGGGATGTGGGATACATACAGGTACGGAATGACGGGAATGATATGGATGTGGGATACATACAGGTACGGACTGACGGGAATTATATGGGATGTGGGATACATACAGGTACAGACTAACGGGAATTATATGGATGTGGGATACATACAGGTACGGACTGACGGGAATGATATGGGATGTGGGATACATACAGGTACGGACTGACGGGAATGATATGGATGTGGGATACATACAGGTACGGACTAACGGGAATGATATGGGATGTGGGATACATACAGGTACGGACTGACGGGAATGATATGGATGTGGGATACATACAGGTACAGACTGACGGAAATTATATGGGATGTGGGATACATACAGGTACGGACTGACGGGAATGATATGGGATGTGGGATACATACAGGTACGGACTGACGGGAATTATATGGGATGTGGGATACATACAGGTACAGACTGACGGGAATGATATGGGATGTGGGATACATATAGTTACAGACTGACGGGAATTATATGGATGTGGGATACATACAGGTACAGACTGACGGGAATGATATGGGATGTGGGATACATACAGGTACAGACTGACGGGAATTATATGGATGTGGGATACATACAGGTACAGACTGACGGGAATGATATGGATGTGGGATACATACAGGTACGGACTGACGGGAATGATATGGATGTGGGATACATACAGGTACAGACTGACGGGAATGATATGGGATGTGGGATACATACAGGTACAGACTGACGGGAATGATATGGGATGTGGGATACATACAGGTACAGACTGACGGGAATGATATGGGATGTGGGATACATACAGGTACAGACTGACGGGAATGATATGGATGTGGGATACATACAGGTACAGACTGACGGGAATGATATGGGATGTGGGATACATACAGGTACAGACTGATGGGAATGATATGGGATGTGGGATACATACAGGTACAGACTGACGGGAATGATATGGGATGTGGGATACATATAGTTACAGACTGACGGGAATGATATGGGATGTGGGATACATACAGGTACGGACTGACGGGAATGATATGGGATGTGGGATACATACAGGTACGGACTGACGGGAATTATATGGGATGTGGGATACATATAGTTACAGACTGATGGGAATTATATGGGATGTGGGATACATACAGGTACAGACTGACGGGAATTATATGGGATGTGGGATACATACAGGTACAGACTGACGGGAATTATATGGGATGTGGGATACATACAGGTACAGACTGACGGGAATGATATGGGGTGTGGGATACATACAGGTACAGACTGACGGGAATGATATGGGATGTGGGATACATACAGGTACAGACTGACGGGAATGATATGGGATGTGGGATACATACAGGTACGGACTGACGGGAATGATATGGATGTGGGATACATACAGGTACAGACTGACGGGAATTATATGGATGTGGGATACATACAGGTACAGACTGACGGGAATGATATGGGATGTGGGATACATACAGGTACGGACTGACGGGAATTATATGGGATGTAGGATACATGCAGGTACGGACTGACGGGAATGATATGGGATGTGGGTTACATACAGGTACAGACTGATGGGAATGATATGGATGTGGGATACATATAGTTACAGACTGACGGGAATTATATGGGATGTGGGATACATACAGGTACGGACTGACGGGAATTATATGGATGTGGGATACATACAGGTACAGACTGACGGGAATGATATGGATGTGGGATACATACAGGTACGGACTGACGGGAATGATATGGATGTGGGATACATACAGGTACGGACTGACGGGAATTATATGGATGCGGGATACATACAGGTACAGACTGACGGGAATGATATGGATGTGGGATACATACAGGTACGGACTGACGGGAATTATATGGCTGTGGGATACATATAATTACAGACTGACAGGAATTATATGGCTGTGGGATACATACAGGTACAGACTGACGGGAATGATATGGGATGTGGGATACATACAGGTACAGACTGACGGGAATTATATGGGATGTAGGATACATACAGGTACAGACTGACAGGAATTATATGGGATGTGGGATACATACAGGTACAGACTGACGGGAATGATATGGGATGTGGGATACATACAGGTACAGACTGACGGGAATGATATGGATGTGGGATACATACAGGTACAGACTGACGGAAATGATATGGATGTGGGATATATACAGGTACGGACTGACGGGAATTATATGGATGTGGGATACATATAATTACAGACTGACGGGAATTATATGGGATGTGGGATACATATAGTTACAGACTGACGGAAATTATATGGGATGTGGGATACATACAGGTACAGACTGACGGGAATTATCTGGGATGTGGGATACATACAGGTACGGACTGACGGGAATGATATGGGATGTGGGATACATATAGTTACAGACTGACGGGAATTATATGGATGTGGGATACATACAGGTACAGACTGACGGAAATTATATGGGATGTGGGATACATACAGGTACAGACTGACGGGAATGATATGGGATGTGGGATACATACAGGTACAAACTGATGGGAATTATATGGATGTGGGATACATA
This sequence comes from Rhinophrynus dorsalis, assembly GCA_037306005.1. Classification (NCBI taxonomy): domain Eukaryota; kingdom Metazoa; phylum Chordata; class Amphibia; order Anura; family Rhinophrynidae; genus Rhinophrynus; species Rhinophrynus dorsalis. The sequence continues at coordinate 10,435,276 of CM074725.1, forward strand.
CAGGTACAGACTGACGGGAATGATATGGGATACATACAGGTACAGACTGACGGGAATGATATGGATGTGGGATACATACAGGTACAGACTGACGGGAATGATATGGCTGTGGGATACATACAGGTACAGACTGACGGAAATTATATGGGATGTGGGATACATACAGGTACAGACTGACGGAAATTATATGGGATGTGGGATACATATAGTTAAGGACTGACGGGAATTATATGGCTGTGGGATACATACAGGTACAGACTGACTGGAATTATATGGCTGTGGGATACATACAGGTACAGACTGACGGGAATTATAAGGGATGTGGGATACATATAGTTACAGACTGACGGGAATTATAAGGGATGTGGGATACATATAGTTACAGACTGACGGGAATTATATGGCTCTGTATCTCTTTTGCAGGATGAGAAAGTCATCAGTTTCTTCCTGGATAAGACGCTAACGTCACGTCTGGGCATCCGAATGTTAGCCACACACCATCTGGCTTTGCATGAGGACAGGGTAAGTCTCTGCCATCTCCCTTTACAACTACCATCTGCTGCCCACTCTGACATTTTACTTCATATCACAGAAAAGAACCATCAGGCTCACCCAGTCAGCGCCATTCTTTATCTAATAAAATACAGTCTTACATACATATCAGAACAGACCTGTGTCTATCCCGGGCATTACTGAATTCCCTAACAATATTAGTCCTCACGTTTTGTGAATTTCCACCCTCGTTCTAGTATCCTTCACCTGTACTGTATTATAACGCATTGCAATACGTAGGATCCCTCTCTGGGATGTCCTTTTGCAGTAGTAAATACTAAGTGGCGACATCAGAACGGTGCATTGAAAATGTTGCTGGTGTCAAAATGTTACATTTCAGATGTGAGCGTTCAGAATGTCGCCTTTGCAAAATGATACCCATCCGGTTCATTGTTTGTTAGGTTAGGGTACTTGGGGTAGTTTTAGGGTATAGTTGTTAGGGTTTGTTGGGGGGATAGGTTTGCTTAATTTATGTTTTTGGGAGGTAGTTGGGGTACGTTAAGTATGGGTAAGGCGATATTTTTAATGCAGCGTTTTGACTGCCATGGCATTTTATAAGTGCTAATCTTACACATGCCCTTAAATCTGCAACATTTTCATACTAAAGACCTTTGTGGCACTCAGACAGTTAAATTCCTTAATATATTTAAACTAGTTTTAAAGCCCATGTACACGGGCCAACACTGGTGGCACGGCAGTCATGCGCAGTACAGACTGCCTGCGCCGGGGCTGACGGAGCGGGACGCTCCACATTCTGACCGGAGTCCTCTCTGCACACCTTCCTGGGACCAAGCGGTCCCATGAAGGTGTGCAGAGAGGACTACGGTCTGAATTCGGTGATCTCCACTCCGTATCAGCCGTGGCGTGTGCAGTCTGTACTGCGAGTAACTGCAGTGCGCGCAGCCTTCTCTACTGCGCATGACAGCATCTGGAAAACATCCTTAGCGAATTATAATATAGGATGTTTCTATCATATCACCCCCCTCTCTCCTTTCCTCCAAGCTGTACATATTCAGTGATTTAAGTTTGTTCAGGTTACCTGTGTCTTGGAGACCCGGCACCATTTTGGTGTCTTTTCCTATCACTTTAGGGAGCTCATTGCCTGCTCTCATTGTCCCTTATTGGGAGCTTATTGCCTGCTCTCATTGTCCCTTATTGCCTGCTGCCCCCCTCCCCCCATCCAGGCTATGTTGGTTTCCTCTGCACTTGGTACTTCTGTGGGTGATAATAGGGTCTGTGTGTAATACTGTACTGAAAGGAATATATCAGTGTTTTATCTAGGAGGAAAAAAGTAGGACTTTTCCTGCTGAGTAAATCAAAGGCCTGACCACTACTGGGAGAGGCACCGTCCTAAAGTCATTACAGCTAAAAGTTGTGTTTTTTGTTTTTTGCCTTTTTTTGTTTTTGGGGGAGGTGGGAAATACAAATTAAAGTTCTAGTAACCCCTTATTTTGCAAGTGCATGTTATGTGCAATCAGGTTGTCTGTAATTTATTTATTTTTCTGTCCCAGACGCAGAGCTGCCTAGATGTTTCAGAGAGCTCTCTGTCATGCACTGTGAAAGCAGCCGTACTGATAATTTAGAAAAGATACAATGTAAAAACAGTCGTGATACATCATACAGAGCAGTCTCTTCTCTAACGAGAGTACTACCTTGTTTCACTGCTTTAACCCTTTGTGTGCCAGAAGGGGGTGCAATGCATCGCAGAGCAATGGCACTCAAAGGGTTAATAGTCGACTGAGCAGAAAACTCTTTGGAAAGAAAGTTCCAAGTAGCTCATTGTCAGGAATAGACCTGTAAAAAATTATAGGTGGAAATGGGAAAAAAATAATGATAAAATCTCCGGCAATGTGACTATGTATTATGCACTTACAGAATAAAGTGTTACAATGCCTTTAACCAATTGAGTGCCAGAGGGTTACACAATGCATTGCTCTGCAATGCGTTGCGTACCCCTCTGGCACTCAAAGGGTTAACTGCCAGATAGGGAGCCAAAGCTTTGCATTGCAATGCGATGTGTACCTCTCTGGTGGTCAGAGGGTTAGGTTTATGAGACGTCCCCGCTGGGTGTTGTCACTGTTGCTTTGTGTGAAGAACTGTGGGAAATGACACAAAATAAAACACGAGTTGCGTGGTCCGGTCCCCCGGTTTGAGCTGTGACGCATCTCCCAGCATTGCGACAATATGGATTCCGCACAATAGACTTTATTATTATTTTAATTGTTTCCTGGACTGAGCACGTTCATTCCCTTACAGCCGGATTTCGTTGGCATCATCTGCACCCGTCTTTCACCTAAGAAAATAATCGAGAAGTGGGTGGACTTTGCCAGGTAACTGAAGGGAGACCATGCGGGCCGTATGGGGGAAGCTGATGGGGGGGGGGGGGGAACACAGAAAAATTCTGCTCATTCTCATTGATATAAAGGAGAAGTAACGCTTCCTAATAACTCCTACTTAACTTACTGTGGCCAGAAAATCCTAATGGCCTCTATGGATTTTGTCCTTGTGGCTTTGTTCCAGAGGTAACATCTTTAATCAGTCCTCAGTGTCAAGTCTGTGGGGGCGACCATGACAGTTGAGGGCAGTTAGCAAGCAACATGAATGGACCTACTTAACTCTTTAATGACCAGAGGGGGTTGCAAGGCATTCCGTTGCACACCACTCTGGTGTTTAAAGGGTTAACATTACCATGTGCAGTTGGCAGGATTTGCATCCTGTAGCCGTGCAAGCAACAGTCATGTCTGCCCCGTGGAGATGACACGCAGGACTGACTGAACGTGTTATGTCTGAACAGAATTCATAGGGCCACTGGGATTCCATGACCATAGTAAGACAAGGGTGGGCTGCTCTTATTACCATGTGTTAGTTCTTCTTGAAACAGGTCTTTTAACTCCTTGAATGACAAAGAGAACTTGAACACATCACAATGCGACACATTCAAGGCTTTTCAAACACTGAATGATTTAAAGGGATAGTAATACTTCGTTTTAACTTTATTTTATTTTGTAGGCATTAAAAAAACATGAAGAATGATATAAGTCTTATCTCTGAAACCTTTATGGTTTAAGAGATATTCACAAACAAAGTATCCCCCCCCCTGTTCAACAAGATCAGAAGGGAGGTGCCCAGGTAGACTGCAGAGAGGGACAATCTTCAATTAAGATAATGGAAAAACCTGAAAGACTTGTCAAGGGGGGAAGGGCTTTCATTGTTTTCATAGGAAGAAGATTGTCCCCTTCTGTTATCTGTACTGTCATACAACCAGACTCACATCTGAGAAGAGATGGCTTACACTAGGAAAAAGGGGCGGGAGGGGAACTTTGCTTGTGAATATCTCATAAACCATAAAGGTTTGAGAGATAAGACTTATATCATTCTTCATGTTTTTTTAATGCCTACAAAATAAAATAAAGTTAAAACGAAGTATTACTATCCCTTTAATATCCCCATTTATGTCCCCTGAGGTGCAGTTGACGCTCCAAAATTGGTCCCTTTTATATTTCTTGAATGTCCCCTGACTCTGTTAAACAAACGTCTTTCCTTGTTTAATATTGCACGTAAAAGGGCCTGTTTAGGTTCTTGGTTTATTATTCTGCTCCTCCGCAGGCGCTTGTGTGAACACAAATACGGGAACGCCCCCCGCGTCAGGATCAATGGCCATGTTGCTGCACGGTTCCCTTTCATCCCGATGCCTCTAGATTACATCCTTCCGGAGCTGCTGAAGAATGCCATGCGGTGTGTAACGGGTTAAACCTTTTTTTTTTTTTTTTCCAAATAAAGACTCGGAGGGGTGGGGGGTGGGCAGGTATTATTCCCTACTATTAGAACAAATTCATCTACCCCTGATATTATACATGTAGAGCGGGGGCAGGTATTCCCTACTATTAGAACAAATTCATCTACCCCTGATATTATACATGTAGAGCGGGGGCAGGTATTCCCTATTCTTAGTGCACTCTTAGTACACACACCTGTAGTCTTATATAAACTACCTTATCACTACGCTCTACCACGCCTTTGCTCTGCTTTAGCTCAAGGTTATGGAGATCAACTCTATCATAAAACACGATTTGCACACTTTAGCCCCATCTGCACATAAACTTCTAGCTGATCCCACACACTACATGCCATGCTGAGTATAAACAGAGTTTAATTTCAAAACATTCTGCAAATGACACAGTGCTACATGAAAAATGGCATAACATTCTTTAATTATTATATACCTATGACAGGTTAGTCTTGCATCCTGGGTCTGTGCCCTGCTTCTCTGTCCCCGCTCCTTCCCCTGCCATCCCCACACCGCTCCTTCCCCTGCTATCCCCACACCGCTCCTTCCCCTGCCATCCCCGCACCCTCTCCTTTCCCTGCCATCCCCGCACCCTCTCCTTTCCCTGCCATCCCCACACCGCTCCTTCCCCTGCCATCCCCGCACCGCTCCTTCCCCTGCCATCCCCGCACCCTCTCCTTTCCCTGCCATCCCCGCAGCCTCTCCTTTCCCTGCCATCCCCGCAGCCTCTCCTTTCCCTGCCATCCCCGCACCCTCTCCTTTCCCTGCCATCCCCACACTGCTCCTTCCCCTGCCATCCCCGCACCCTCTCCTTTCCCTGCCATCCCCACACCGCTCCTTCCCCTGCCATCCCCGCACCCTCTCCTTTCCCTGCCATCCCCGCACCCGCTCCTTCCCCTGCCATCCCCGCACCCTCTCCTTCCCCTGCCATCCCCACACCGCTCCATCCCCTGCCATCCCCGCACCCTCTCCTTCCCCTGCCATCCCCGCACCCTCTCCTTCCCCTGCCATCCCCGCACCCTCTCCTTCCCCTGCCATCCCCGCACCCCCTCCTTCCCCTGCCATCCCCGCACCGCTCCTTCCCCTGCCATCCCCGCACCCCCTCCTTCCCCTGCCATCCCCGCACCCCCTCCTTCCCCTGCCATCCCCGCACCCCCTCCTTCCCCTGCCATCCCCGCACCCTCTCCTTCCCCTGCCATCCCCGCACCCCCTCCTTCCCCTGCCATCCCCGCACCCCCTCCTTCCCCTGCCATCCCCGCACCCTCTCCTTCCCCTGCCATCCCCGCACCCTCTCCTTCCCCTGCCATCCCCGCACCCTCTCCTTCCCCTGCCATCCCCGCACCCTCTCTTTCCCCTGCCATCCCCGCACCCTCTCCTTCCCCTGCCATTCCCGCACCCTCTCCTTCCCCTGCCATTCCCGCACCCTCTCCTTCCCCTGCCATCCCCGCACCCTCTCCTTCCCCTGCCATCCCCGCACCCCCTCCTTCCCCTGCCATCTCCGCACCCTCTCCTTCCCCTGCCATCCCCGCACCCCCTCCTTCCCCTGCCATCCCCACACCGCTCCTTCCCCTGCCATCCCCGCACCCTCTCCTTCCCCTGCCATCCCCTCACCCCCTCCTTCCCCTGCCATCCCCACACCGCTCCTTCCCCTGCCATCCCCGCACCCTCTCCTTCCCCTGCCATCCCCGCACCCTCTCCTTCCCCTGCCATCCCCGCACCCTCTCCTTCCCCTGCCATCCCCGCACCCTCTCCTTCCCCTGCCATCCCCGCACCCTCTCCTTCCCCTGCCATCCCCACACCGCTCCTTCCCCTGCCATCCCCGCACCCTCTCCTTCCCCTGCCATCCCCGCACCCTCTCCTTCCCCTGCCATCCCCCGCACCCTCTCCTTCCCCTGCCATCCCCGCACCCTCTCCTTTCCCTGCCATCCCCGCACCCTCTCCTTTCCCTGCCATCCCCGCACCCTCTCCTTTCCCTGCCATCCCCGCACCGCTCCTTCCCCTGCCATCCCCGCACCGCTCCTTCCCCTGCCATCCCCGCACCGCTCCTTCCCCTGCCATCCCCGCACCCTCTCCTTTCCCTGCCATCCCCACACCGCTCCTTCCCCTGCCATCCCCGCACCCTCTCCTTTCCCTGCCATCCCCACACCGCTCCTTCCCCTGCCATCCCCGCACCCTCTCCTTCCCCTGCCATCCCCGCACCGCTCCTTCCCCTGCCATCCCCGCACCGCTCCTTCCCCTGCCATCCCCGCACCGCTCCTTCCCCTGCCATCCCCGCACCCTCTCCTTCCCCTGCCATCCCCGCACCGCTCCTTCCCCTGCCATCCCCGCACCGCTCCTTCCCCTGCCATCCCCGCACCCTCTCCTTTCCCTGCCATCCCCGCACCCTCTCCTTCCCCTGCCATCCCCGCATTGCTCCTTCCCCTGCCATCCCCGCTCCTTCCCCTGCCACCCACTTCTATCCCCGCTCCTTCCCCTGCCATCCCCGCACCCCCTCCTTTCTCATTTAAAGAACAGTAATGGCTATAATAAAGTGCAGCGCTAAGTCTTCCTTGTTCTGTTCTGTAGCGCTATATATCAGTACTAACAGGCTTGTATTTCAGCTGCAATTGAATCCGAAAGGATACCCCTCCACCCTTTCCCCTGCGTTACTCTAGCTCTCGTCCCGGTCCGGATGAAGTGCGCTGAGGGACAGTCATCAGTAACCATAATGATATAATGTCTGTCTCTGTCAAGGGGGCCAGGGTTTTCCTTACACTTTAGTGCATGAAGATTGTCCCTTTAGTGCATGAAGATTGTCCCTTTAGTGCATGAAGATTGTCCCTTGCTGCGATCTGTCCGGTCCCAGGACCACATTCACAACTGAGGGGAGGCAGCCAGAAGGGGCGGGAGGGGTATCATTTCAGATTCAATTGCCCTCGAACTACAAGTCTGTTAGTATTGAAATATAGCGCTTCGTGCTAAAAATAGACTAAATAAGACTTGGCGCGGCACTTTATTACAGGTATTACTATTCCTTTAAGTCTCATTAACTGCACCTGTTTGTTCTGCCTGAATCTTCTGCTTTTTGTTTTCCAAGCAATGTAATAGATCGAAATGTATTTATTTAGTAGTTTGGAATCTAATCTCAGCAGAGCTTTGTTCTCCGACTTGGTCAGAAAAGGCTGCATCATTAAACAGCACTAACAAAGGCGCCTCTATTAACTTAAAATAAGTAAAACGTGTCCTGGCTCCGTGGTAAGATTTTTTTCGGGTGGACTCGGTGCACCGGATGGAGCCCTCCTCCCGTTTGGAACTCTGCAGTCCTCGCTTCATTGGGAGATGAGATGCCCATAGGAAAATGCCTCCTCTCTCCTTTGCAGGAGCCGTCCATAGCTTAGTATCACTCATACAGACGCCAGCGGTGTGACCGGAGCTCAGGATCCGTCCATAGATTAGTAAAGGTCTCTCAGAAGCCAGCCATGTGACGGGGAGCCCGAGAGTACATCCATAGGTTACTAAAGGTCACAGAGAAGTCGGCCATGTGACGGGGAGCCCAAGAGTACATCCATAGGTTACTAAAGGTCACAGAGAAGTCGGCCATGTGATGGGGAGCCCAAGAGCATATCCATAGGTTAGGTCACACAGAAGCTAGCAGTGTGGATGGGGACTCAGAGAGCATATACATAGGTTATTATAGGTGACACAGAAGTAAACTGTGTGTAGATGAGGAGCTCAAGAGCACATTCATAGCTTAATAAAGTTCTCACAAGTCAGCCATGAGGCAGGGAGCCCAGGAGCAGTCCATTAGGTCACACAGAATCCAGCCGTGTGGATGGGGAGCCAGAGAGCCCATGCATAGGGTTAGTATAGGTCCCACAGAAACCAACCGTATGGTGCGAATCCCAGGAGCAGTTCAGAGCTTAATATAGGTCACAGAAATCAGCCGTGCAGCGGGGAGCACAAGAGCACATCCATAGGTGGTTAGTAACGATCACACAGAAGTCAGCCGTGCAGCGGGGAGCAAAAGCGCACATCCATAGGTGGTTAGTAACAATCACACAGAAGTCAGCCGTGTGGCTGGGAACACAAGAGCATATCCATAGGTGGTTAGTAACGATCACACAGAAGTCAGCCGTGCAGCGGGGAGCACAAGAGCACATCCATAGGTGGTTAGTAACAATCACACAGAAGTCAGCCGTGCAGCGGGGAGCACAAGCGCACATCCATAGGTGGTTAGTAACAATCACACAGAAGTCAGCCGTGTGGCGGGGAACACAAGAGCATATCCATAGGTGGTTAGTAACGATCACACAGAAGTCAGCCGTGCAGCGGGGAGCAAAAGCGCACATCCATAGGTGGTTAGTAACAATCACACAGAAGTCAGCCGTGTGGCGGGGAACACAAGAGCATATCCATAGGTGGTTAGTAACGATCACACAGAAGTCAGCCGTGCAGCGGGGAGCACAAGCGCACATCCATAGGTGGTTAGTAACAATCACACATAAGTCAGCCGCGTGGCGGGGTGCACAATCGCACATCCATAGGTGGTTAGTAACAATCACACAGAAGTCAGCCGTGTGGCAGGGCGCACAAGAGCATATCCATAGGTGGTTAGTAACGATCACACAGAAGTCAGCCGTGTGGCAGGGCGCACAAGAGCATATCCATAGGTGGTTAGTAACGATCACACAGAAGTCAGCCGTGTGGCGGGGAGCACAAGCGCACATCCATAGGTGGTTAGTAACAATCACACAGAAGTCAGCCGTGTGGATGGGGACCCAGAAACCCTATCAAACCAGAGGGATGTCTGTTGCTTTGGGCCGCAGCGGGATTCCAGGGCCGGTCCCCACCTGGCGCACAAAGTTCCAAGATGCGTTCTTTTTTTAAGTAAGATAGAGACCTTTGGAACAAAAAAATATGATGTAAAGTAAACTTTTAATTTGTAATTAATAGGCAAAACTGTGTTTTCAAGTGATAGGTGCTCTTTAAAGAGACAGTAATGTCTGCAGTAAAGTAGATCTCATAGTCTTCTCTATTGTAAATCTAACACATTGCGCTATGTGTAACAACTTACTGTGATGTAGTTCAAAAGATACTAAATGTAGAAAGATCCCCTCCCCCCCCTTCTGACCCCTCCCACTGAATCTGTAATCTGGTCCCGGGACTGGACGGATGCAGCGAGAGACAAACAAGTCAGTAAGTAAAAGGCAAACCTACTGATGAAGGAGGGCTGGATTTTCCTTTTCCTTACTGAAGTTTGTCCCTCACCGCTCTCCATCTGGACCTGCATGAGATGATCAGTGATCGGCCAGAAGGGGCAGTGGGGGAATCACTCTACATTTAACCCTTTGAGTGCCAGAGGGGTACGGAATGAATTGCTTTGCAATGCATTCCGTACCTCTCTGGCACTCAAAGGGTTAATATCTTTTGATCTACATCACAGTAAGTTGTTAAACATAGTGCAATGTGTTATATTTACAATAGAGAGGACTTGGTAATGTGCTTTATTGCAGACATTACTATCACATTAATGCAGCTTATTTAGCTGCTGACACCCACTAGGGAATGTTTAATGCAGCTCCATCTAGTGGTCGCCTCTTAATTCTCCTTCCTGCAGTCAGTGTGTTTTGAGTTTCTCTTCTTTGTCTCCCAACAGAGCTACCATGGAAAGTCACATTGATACTCCTTACAACGTCCCTGATATTTCAATCACCATCGCTAATAACGACATCGACCTGATTATTCGGTAAGTGGAGCCCGATTTCTGTCATTTAGTAAACAAAGGGCCATAAGAACCAGGCCAAAAGAGGAGCGATTCTGGGTCAACTAGCTGTCAACAAAATCCCCATTGATTTCAATGGGTGTCTCTTAACCCTTTGAATGCTAGAGTGGTCTAGAACACACTGCTTTTCAATGCACTGGAGACGTCTCAACTACAAGGAGTTAAAGGGATAGTAATGTTTCACAAAAACAGCCGCTCCAATTAATCTTCATAGTATTTGAGCCATGGAGAGTGTTATTTCAGTACTGTCAGAGTTGTAGTTCAGGAGTAATTGAATGATAAAATATCCCCCTCCCGTCCCTTTTACTGATGTAACACTGCTCACCTCAGATATGGAATCTGGTCTCTTGACCAGACAGATAACAGCAGGGGACAATATTCTTCCTATGAGAACAATGAAAGCCCTGCCCCCCTTGACAGGTTTTTCCCTTATCTTAATTGAAGATTGTCCCTCTCTGCAGTCTACCTGGGCACCTCCCTTCTGATCTGGCTGAGCAGTGTTACATCAGTAAAAGGGGCGGGAGGGGGATACTTTGTCATTGAATTACTCTTGAACTACAACTCTGACAGAATTGAAATAACACTCTCCAAAGTCCAAATACTATGAAGATTAACTGGAACTGCTTTTACAGTGAAACATTACTATCCCTTTAAAAGCTGCAGTTAAAACATGGACTTTAATGGGGTTTGTACGTCTCCACTAGAGAGCAGTTGGTTTTCTGTAGAATTGTGCCTCTTTCCTTTGCACATAAGGGCAACTAGTCATTCAGTATCTCTCTCCTCCTTGCAGGATCTCTGACCGAGGCGGTGGTATCCCCCATGATCACCTGGAGCGAGTGATGGATTACCACTTTACCACCGCAGAGACCAGCACTCAGGATGCGCGCTTCAACCCAATCTTCGGGAACATGGTGGACATGGTGAACAGCGGCCAATCGGGCCCCATGCACGGGTGAGAAGGATTCTGGGATTTTCCTCTGATAGTTTGGACCTTCTGTATTAAGCAATTCTCAGGCAACCCGAATGCACCACAAACAGCGTCTCCAGATTACTCTTAAATTAATTGGGCTTTTAAAAGACCAATGTTAATTGGGGGATCTCCCCCTTGTGCAGATGTTTTGCTTCTGAATTACTTCTCTGTCTTTGTGAATACAGCTCAGTCTGCGTTTTTTTTTATAGTTGAAGTTAAAACATTTTGTGGCTAGGCAGTTACTTTCTATGGAGAGCTTTGGTCTGCTACCAGGTATAGTCGTAAAAAAAAAAAGTAATAATAATAAAAAATGTATTGCTCTGTAATGACATTTTATTGAAGCATCCCCCCAGCTGTGAAATGTCTCTTGTTTTACTTAACAGGAACCTCCCTGCAATATTTCCTTAATAAGGGTTTTACTGTCCCTTTAAAGGGGATGTATCTGTTTGCTAGAGCGCTGACGTCACAGAGGGGGGAACTTTAGTTTTGAATATCTCTCAAACTGTAAAGGTTTGAGAGATAAGACTTACATAGTTCTTAATATTTTTTGAATGCCTATAATAATAAATAACGTTTAATCTAGGTGTTACTATCCCTTTAAAAGGTTAATTTTACCTTAAACCAACAAATTGTTCCTCGTAGATTTGGCTTTGGACTTCCCACATCCCGGGCGTACGCGGAGTACTTGGGCGGATCCCTCTGTATCCAGTCACTCCAGGGAATTGGCACAGACGTTTACCTGCGCCTCAAACATATCGATGGTAAAGAGGAGAGCTTCCGGATCTGAGGAGGTGGCTACCAGAGAAAGATGGCGGTTCCCAGAACCTTTTCCTCTTGATTGTGTGTCTAGAAAACGAGGGTTTCATTTTACCAGTGCTGCCTGCCCCAGTGGTATCCCGGAAACTTTTATTTTGTTATTTTTTTTTGTTTTTAAACGCTTTCCATGCCGTCTGTTTTATGAGGATCCCTGATAACCTACACCTTCCTGATCTCATCATTGACTTCTTCAGTGGTAAGGAGACAACACAGTTGCCTTCTCCAGGATGGTCTTCCTATCTCTCTGTATAGGTAGTTGGACTACAAATCCCATCAGCTACAGTCTTTCCCTGGCCAGCTCAGTATGATTAAAAGTTATCCAACCACACAAGCAGAGTCAATGGGAGGCTGCCCCTATTCTAATAGTATATTCATGAAGAGACAAGACCTAGAGTGACCTTCTTGCGTGGACACTGATATCATCTATCTGCTGTTTAAATCTTCCTTAATGAGACTTGTTGGGATGGGACCCAAGTTGTCATAGCCACTGCCAAATACCAGCAGAATCTCTGCGGGCAACGTTCAGCTAATCAGAATGGTCTTGACATTCTACAGCAGAGGTGGGAAGCCTGCAGTCTGGCTGGGAATGTTGGACTACATTTCCCATCATCCCCAGCTGGCCAATGGCCAACTGTAGCCCAATAACAGCTGCAGGAATTTAGATTGCACTCCATGTCCTACATAATAATCACATATCAATTTGAAAGACATGGTTGAATTTTGCAGTGAAATCCAAATCCAAATGGGGTTTGACTTGAATTGCACACTTTCCCTCGTGATACTTTGTGATTCTGCTCTAAAATAACCCCCCCCCCCCAAAAAAAAAACAAACAACAACATGTGAACAGATATAATGCAACTGATCCAAATAAAAGGTCCTGGTTCCAAGGAACAAGGGAGGCGTCAGCCAGTGCTGAACCCCTGTCTGGTGGATTCAGTTCACGGCTGTTTTCACTGTCCAGGAGCAACCAAAGCAGAGACCATTCTTCATCTTCTTCATCCAACGTTCCAGCTTTATCACTTTCTTGGAGCCTAAAAACTGGGCAATTTATAATCTTGTTCCCATGTTTATCTGAGAGGCCACCAACCCCAAACAACCAAACCAGGTTTATGCTTGATCTTGGTGGTTCATGGGGTGTCACTGCGCTATTAACTCGGAGGTACTAGGCACTGCTGGTACCATGTGGTGGCAGATATACTATTAGCACCTTTTTGTTTTCTTTTTATTTTCCTGATTCAGGATTCTGTCTTGTTCCAGCTTTTGGAAGACTTGCAGAGCTGGATTATCACTCCTTGATAACAAGATTTGCATATTCTACATGAGGAGATGGCAAAGGAGACTTATTATTTTGACTGATTTTATTGTTTTTACTCTGTATTTTTTTTTTTTTGGTTTGTTTTGTTTTTTTGAGCCAAATCTTAGCAGTACTCACTTTTGGCCACTGGGTGTCACTGTGGTTCCAAGACAAAGAAACTTATTGTTGGCCACAAACACCTCTGCAGTACCCTAAGGATGTTACACATGGCATACAGTTGTACATTTACATGAAACACAAACCTTTTGCATCAAGGTGTTTTATAGACCAGTTCATATTGCAAATGTTGCTATTGCGTCTGTGTGTGGCAATAAAAAAAACAGCTACCTGTCTGTGCAATATCCACTTAGTTCTATGAATCCCACTGCTGACACTAACTGCTCTTCAGAGCTGTAAGTTATTAAAGGAACCGTACACTTTTATTATGAAAAATAATGTTACAGAACTCTTTCTAGTGAGTAAATCCAGGGATTCAACCCACTGATTTATTTCTTGAACAATCTATTCCATCTTAGATAACTACTGTCAAAAAGGAAATCTCTTTTATGTGGTCTTTGGGGGAAGTGGTGCAATTCTGGAACAAACCAAGTTCATTATATGGCGTAAATAAATATCCTTATTGATATAACTGGGGATTTTAACCTTTAGAATGCTACAGTGGTCTCCATTGCAATACGTTAGACTTCACTAGCTTTCAGAGGCTTAAAAGCCCCATTTTAATCAAAGAGGAGTTTTGGAATTTTACTGTCCGTTGTGATGCATGGGGTTCGCGCTAGAATGGCAAAACGCTTCTTAGTACATCCGCCTCAGTGACTGTTACTCCCTTATAGTAAGTGATGGGAAGAGCGTCACCTGGTGGAAAGAATAGAACATTTCATTTAATGTAAATCAAAATAAACTCTGATCCTTTTTGAGTGAATTGTTTCCTTGCAGTGGGTGACTTGCTTTACTCACTAGGAAAAAACCTGTAATATGTTGTCCAGTGGGGACTGAGGCCTCATGGGGTTAAGCATTCCTCCCCAGGAGGCGGGGCACTTACCCTGTAGTTAAATAACTCCTCCCCTTCCTCTGCCATTCCTTACCCCTCAGATTCCACGTGTTGGCCAGTTTAAGTGTCCTTGAAGGGAGGCTACAGTGCTTAAAGGGATAGTAATACTTCGTTTTAACTTTATTTTATTTTGTAGGCATTAAAAAAACATGAAGAACGATATAAGTCTTATCTCTGAAACCTTTATGGTTTAAGAGATATTCACAAACAAAGTATCCCCCCTTGTTCAGCCAGATCAGAAGGGAGGTGCCCAGGTAGACTGCAGAGAGGGACAATCTTCAATTAAGATAAGGGAAAAACCTGAAAAACTTGTCAAGGGGGGAAGGGCTTTCATTGTTTTCATAGGAAGAAGATTGTCCCCTTCTGTTATCTGTCTGGTCTGTGGACTGGATTCCACATCTGAGAAGAGATGGCTTACACTAGGTAAAAGGGGCAGAGCTTTCATTGTTTTCATAGGAAGAAGATTGTCCCCTTCTGTTATCTGTCTGGTCTATGGACTGGATTCCACATCTGAGAAGAGATGACTTACACTAGGAAAAAGGGGCGGGAGGGGAAACTTTGCTTGTGAATATCTCTCAAATCATAAAGGTTTGAGAGATAAGACTTATATCATCCTTCATGTTTTTTTAATGCCTACAAAATAAAATAAAGTTAAAACGAAGTATTACTATCCCTTTAAGGTCTTCTCTTGGACACAAATTGTATTGTATTTTGGTTCTCTGGATCCTACAAGATCATTTTGTGACATTAGAGACATCCTGACTGCACCCCTAGTCTCCCATGTACATGGGAAAGCTCCGCTAGAATCCCTGTTAGACACTCTTGGTACGCACCCTCTGACTAGGTACAACATAGTCTCACCCATACAGGGTAAGCTGCCCAGACATCTTCATTTTAGCAGAAAAAGCTCCGTAACATGTATTTTTCATAAAGAAAATGTGACTGCTCCTTTTAAGTCTGTGTATTGTCCAGTCCATCTAACTGGACAGCTCTGACCTCGTCTTGTGACAGTGAATTGGGATCTGTGCCGTGTCCCCAGCGCGGTGTAACCCGTTACAGTCCAGGGTCCAGCGAGGACCAGTGTTTTCTCAGGTTGATGTAGACGCTGGGGCAGTATGCAGATGGATAGAGGAGAGCAATTCTGAAGCAAACCATGTGACCATGGGGAAAGGGAAATTCCCTTTTATCTAAACCCTTAGAGTGTGTTGGAAACCTCTCCAGCATTCAAGTGGTTAAAAGTCACATTTAAATCATTGGACATTTGGGCAACTTTATTTGTGCCCTGTGACTCGGTCGCTTTGCATCAGAATTGCTCCCCCTTATATCTGCATTCACCCTATGGCAGTTAACCCCTTGTGGAGAGGGGGTGCGCAGTTCTCTGCTTCACAGTGCATTGCACATCCCCTCTAATCCCCAGGGGTTAAACACCCCAGATGAGTCTACCCCCCCCCCCCCCGGGTGGTGGTATCTGCCACATTTCAGTGATCTCCAACCCAGAATCCCTGGAGAGAACTTTATTACGCCAGTCCCCTTGGGCACAGGACCGGATTAAGCCCCCTGCTTTGGGGCACAGGTGGACCAGTCGCTGAGAAATGCAGTGTGCTCATAGCTTCATACACTTAGGGCCACATATACAAAGTAAAAGGTGCAATTCTGGGTTAAACCAACTGCACCAGAGGGAAGGAAGTACAGATTCCCCAGACCCCCGCGGAGTGAAATGAGACGTTTATTGCCTTGTACACTAGAGAGGTCCCATCGCTTTCCCTGGTACGTCTGTCCTGGAGGAGCCGGTCTGGACCCCTTGTGTTAGTCTGTTACTGAACTCTATGTTACCTGTTTGTTACTGATGATCCCTTGGCCACATGCATAAAAGCAAAGTGGACTAATTCTGGTTCAAACCAACTGCATTACTATTACTTTAATACATTGGAGACCTGTCTAGCGTTCAGGGGGTTAAAAGTCCCATGTAAATTAATATAAATGTTTATTTTCCTTAAAATACACTTGGTTTATCCCAGAATTACTCTGCTTTTCATTTGTGCATGTAGCCTCATACGTCTGTCTTAGAAATGTGAAGGTACCAGAAGGGAGCGGGGATCCACCAAAACACCATCAAATAAAGACTATCCACAATGACCCGCCTAACGCGTCTCCTGAAATAAATCCGTCACTATGACGAAGTGACACGTTAGGCGTGTCATCTGTTCTCTTTTCTGTGTCCATTTCTCTCCATACTTGTGGTTTGTTTTTCTTTTTTACAAGATTTATACCAATAATAGTCTTTATTTCACCCCTTTGCTGGTTTTTGGGTGTTTTGGTGGCGATTGCTTCCTTCCTGTTTGCTGATATCACTGTGTGATTGTTGGCTGCCGCACCGGCGCTTCCAAGGCCTTTGCGCACAGGTGAGTTTATTCTATAGGAGGAGCTGATGCCATCACTTTATGTAGGAGGAGCTGATTCCATCACTTTATGTAGGAGGAGCTGATGTCATCACTTTATGTAGGAGGAGCTGATGCCATCACTTTATGTAGGAGGAGCTGATGCCATCACTTTAAGTAGGAGGAGCTGATGTCATCACTTTATGTAGGAGGAGCTGATGCCATCACTTTATGTAGGAGGAGCTGATGCCATCACTTTATGTAGGAGGAGCTGATGTCATCACTTTATGTAGGAGGAGCTGATGCCATCACTTTATGTAGGAGGAGCTGATGCCATCACTTTATGTAGGAGGAGCTGATGCCGTCACTTTATGTAGGAGAAGCTGATGCCGTCACTTTATGTAGGAGGAGCTGATGCCATCACTTTATGTAGGAGGAGCTGATGCCGTCACTGTATGTAGGTGGAGCTGATGCCATCACTTTATGTAGTTGTTAGAGCTTTTGTCATAAGATTCAAGGTTTCCCATAGAGAGCTTTAGATTAAATTGCTCTCTGAACTCCAGCTGGATCTGCTGCTAGCAACTTGATGTTTAAAATAAATAAATGAGCTTGAATAACTTTTGAATTAAGCTTTTTCACAGAATTGGACTGCTCCTTTAACCCTTTGAGTGCCAGAAGGGTGCATAACACATTGCAAAGCAATTCACTGCACACTTTTCTGGTCCTCGACGGGATAAATACCATAACAAGTGGTATCTTTCAGTCTCCCCTATTGTGCTGTGTGTGGACGAATCCTCAGTCCTACATGATTTTACAGATTATAACAGTGTAAATGTCTTGTGCTCTCGTCTCTCATCATTTATCCACGTACGTAAAAATGTTTCTGTTACTTTGAGCCGACAATCATGTGATGTTTGTACTACTCCATGGCAACCAAGGGGTTAACGGGTCTTTAATTAGCATTTAATGTCTGTCAGAATCACAGTTCCTTTGGTATCATCTATCTGCAGTAAATCTGATTTTAAGATTTTTTTTTTTTTATTCTTTAATGTTTGTTTGTTTATTTTTTTTCCTTTCACATAAGGATCAAAGGAAAATAAAACTGTCTGTCCCGGCGGATAATACAGATTTCTGACGTGTTTCTGTCATTTGTGAAAATAACTAACTCACTTTATAGGGAACAATAACACCTGAAATGAACTGGCATTATATACACTTAAAGGGATAGTAATACTTCGTTTTAACTTTATTTTATTTTGTAGGCATTAAAAAAACATGAAGAATGATATAAGTCTTATCTCTCAAACCTTTACGATTTAAGAGATATTCACAAACAAAGTATCCCCCCCCCCCATTCAGCCAGATCAGAAGGGAGGTGCCCAGGTAGACTGCAGAGAGGGACAATCTTCAATTAAGATAAGGGAAAAACTTGTCAAGGGGGGCAGGGCTTTCATTGTTCTCATAGGAAGAAGATTGTCCCCTGCTGTTATCTGTCTGGTCTATGGACTGGATTCCACATCTGAGAAGAGATGGCTTACACTAGGTAAAAGGGGCGGGAGGGGAAACTTTGCTTGTGAATATCTCATAAACCATAAAGGTTTGAGAGATAAGACTTATATCATTCTTCATGTTTTTTTAATGCCTACAAAATAAAATAAAGTTAAAATGAAGTGTTACTATCCCTTTAAAGCAGAACTATCGTCAAAATTAAATTGCCCCCAAACCCTTATTAACATAGCGATAGGCATATACATACTGTTGTTATGCTGAATAAGTCCGACATTAGTGAGAAATTCAACGTATTCGGCAGGCAGTAGTAGCAGGTATCTTGGTCTCTGCGCTGTGCCGTCAGTCCCGTCCGGTACCTTAAGGTACCAAGGAACTCAATTCTCCAATCCTGGAGGTGAACGGGACAGGCAGTGCAGACTCACAGATGACTTTTCATCAAGATGTCTGCGCTGATGCCTGCCGAACGGAGTTCTGTTTATTAATAATGCCGGACTTATTTAGTTTAATAAGTGCTTATACGTGTATCATGATGTTAATATGGATTTGGGGGACAATCTAATTTTCATGATAGTTCTGCTTTAGAAACCTCTGTGCTTCA
This sequence comes from Rhinophrynus dorsalis, assembly GCA_037306005.1. Taxonomy (NCBI): domain Eukaryota; kingdom Metazoa; phylum Chordata; class Amphibia; order Anura; family Rhinophrynidae; genus Rhinophrynus; species Rhinophrynus dorsalis. The sequence continues at coordinate 10,454,011 of CM074725.1, forward strand.
TGCAGTATATATACATATTATCCTTTTGAGGCCACAAATCTTTTCTTCTATATGATCTGCGGGTGGAGAAATTCCTGCCTTTTGTAGGACTCCTATTACCAGATCTATACTTGCAATAGTGCAGGATTGTCTGTAAATGGTCTCATATAAGGTAATAGCTTTTTTTTAAATACAAAAATTGCGGTGCCAATCACAGTAAATTTACTGTTTGAGTGCTAAAGAGATGCACAATGTCTTGCACATTGTTGGACACCGCTCTGGCACTTAGAGGTTTTTTGGGTTTTTTTTGTTTTTTTTTTTTGTTTGTTTTTTTTTTAAGAAAACCGAATCTGTCTTCCATTGTGTCTGATACTAGCCTGGAATGTAAAGATGTGATAAAGAGGAGATGACTTCTCCAGTGATATCACTTCTCCCGTTCCTGTGTTGTTCTATGGAGCCTATTCACTAAAGCTGGAGAAATGTTAGTGCATAGACTCTATAGAATAACACAGGAACTGGAGAAGTGATATCACTGGAGAAGTTATCTCCACTTTATCACCACTTTATCACTCCTCAGTACATCTGTAAGCAAGCCGCTGTGTATTCACAGTCAGTCTGTCTGTCATGTGCCTTAAAGGAGCAGTAAACTTTTTTTTTATGAAAACACATATTTTATAGAACTTTTCCTGCTGAATAAAACAAGGTCACTCCCATCGCTGTCAGATGTTTTATTCAAAATTTATATCAGTGGAAATAATCAGGAAGTGAATTTTCTGTGTGTTTACTTCCTGATAGTTCTAACTGACAGGAAGTGAATTTACTGTGTTTACTTCCTGCTAGTTCTAACTGACAGGAAGTAAATTTACTGTGTTTACTTCCTGATGGTTCTGACAGGAAGTGAATTTACTGTGATTACTTCCTGATAGTTCTAACTGACAGGAAGTGAATTTACCTTGTTTACTTCCTGATAGTTCTAACTGACAGGAAGTGAATTTACTGTGTTTACTTCCTGATAGTTCTAACTGACAGGAAGTGATTTTACCTTGTTTACTTTCTAACTGACAGGAAGTGAATTTACTGTGTTTACTTCCTGATAGTTCTAACTGACAGGAAGTGACTCAGCAGTTTCTATCACATTCTATGGAGAACTGTTTGTCACTGACTTTTCTGACTTTCTTCTCCATTAGAATCTAACAGGAAATCTAATTAGAATTTGACCACTAGAGGGCACTGCTAATGTAAAAAACATGGGTTTAAACTGTAATAACTCTGAAAATATAAATCTCTCTGCAGTGGGAGTACCCTTATTTTACTCAGTAGGAAAATCCCTACAATATATATTTTTTCATAAAAAAAAGTGTACTGCTCCTTTAATTTGTCTTCCATGTTTGCTAAATGCTTAATTTAAGGTAAGCTTGTTAGTCCAGTGGTGTAGGTGCCTCTTTTATTATTATTTGATAGAATTTACATGAAGGACTAGATTGGTCTTGCACAAGGGCCACATCCTAGTCTGAACGCCCAAGGTTTTTCACAGTGTGTCCTTACGTATGGCTGTGAAACATGGACAATGAATGCACAGCCATTCACAAACTTAAAGGGATAGTAATACTTCATTTTATCTTTATTTTATTTTGTAGGCATTAAAAAAACATAAAGAACGATATAAGTCTTATCTCTCAAAGCTTTATGGTGTAAGAGATATTCACAAGCAAAGTATCCCCCCCCTTCAGCCAGATCAGAAGGGAGGTGCCCAGGTAGACTGCAGAGAGGGACAATCTTCAATTAAGATAAGGGAAAAACCTGAAAAACTTGTCAAGGGGGGCAGGGATTTCATTGTTCTCATAGGAAGAAGATTGTCCCCTGCTGTTATCTGTCTGGTCTATGGACTGGATTCCACATCTGAGAAGAGATGGCTTACACTAGGTAAAAGGGGCGGGAGGGGAACTTTGCTTGTGAATATCTCTCAAACCATAAAGGTTTGAGAGATAAGACTTAGATCGTTCTTCATGTTTTTTAATGCCTACAAAATAAAATAAAGATAAAATGAAGTATTACTATCCCTTTAAGGTAAGCTTGTTGTCCAGTGGTGTAGGTGCCTCTTTTATTATTATTTGATAGAATTTACATGAAGGACTAGATTGGTCTTGCACAAGGGCCACATCTTAGTCTGAACGTCCAAGGTTTTTCACAGTGTGTCCTTACGTATGGCTGTGAAACATGGACAATGAATGCCAAAGCCATACACAAACTTAAGGTTACACAGAGACGTATGGAGCTTTGAATTGTAAACATGACAAAAAGACTGAAAAACATATGTGTGTGGATCCGTCCGCAAAGGTCTGTGATGCAACTGAAAGCGTAAAAACACTGAAATGGAAATGGGCAGCCACTTAGCAAGATGGCAGATGTACCCAACACAGATTGGAATGGATGCCACTCAATACTAAACACCCCAGAAAAAGACCAAAGACAAGAGGGGTAGACTAAATTACCAAATGTGTTGTAACAATGTGGCACCAAAAGGCACAGCAGTGTAGTTGTTGGAGGGTTGCTGTTCATCCTGCAGTGTATGGACCACGGCTGAAGATGATGAGATGTAGACTACAGAACAATACACTGAGATTTCTCTCATTTTCATGTATGCACCGGAGCGCTTGTACAGTAAAGTTACATATTTATATTTACACAAGCAGAGAGACAATACACACACACACACACACACACACACACCGTTATATACAAGTACATATTGTTTTTAGATACTAAGAAGCAGTTATTTTAACACTTTCAGTGCCAAAGAGGTACACAACGCATTGATTTGCAATGTGTTGTGTACCCCTCTGGCACTGAAAGGGTTAAGGGATTTTAGACTGTGAAAGATCTAACGGTATGTATTGCATTTGCTGGTTTTCAGAAAACTGGGGAAGCCATTTTCCCACGCACTCCTGACTTCTTGTTCAGATAGCTGCACTCTGATGTGTAACAGACAGCAGTAAGAGGGAGGTATAAAGGTTAACTGATCGCCAAACCTATTGTGTGTGTGTGTGTGTGTGTGTATATATATATATATATATATATATATATATATATATATATATATATATATAAATAATACACACACACACACGCACAATTTTTTTTTTTGTTTGTTTTTGGTTTTTTGCAAATTCTATTTTATCATTAGTGTTTTATGAAGCGGACGATGACAAAAGAACAAAACCTTTGTTACAACCCCCAGATCAGTATAATTAACACACTTATTTTATAGCTGAGAAGGCTATGTACCAGACTAACCACAAGGTGTCACTACAGCTCCATCTGTTCCCATAACTAATGTTCTCATTTATTGCCCAGGACTGGGGTGAGACTTTTATTATACATTTATTGCCAATGTTAACCCTGTGCATGCCATTGTGTTGCACACTCATCTGGCACTCAAATGGTTAAGGAATTTAATAATCTGTTTTACTGAAAAATATATTTAGAGATATTCCTGCATGTGATTTTTTTTTTCCCCCCTCTCTTCACTTGTTGCCTTTTGACAACCAACTTTCCCAGACTATGGTTGCTCATAGACAGCAATATAACCAGTTACTGATGCCATTTCATAAATCACATTTTGGAAAAAAAAAAAAAGAGAGTTAAATATCTTTTGATAGAAGCTACTGCCTTTGTTTTAATCAACAAGATGAGATCTAACAAAGGAAGGAAAGAGAACAGAGCTCCCCTGTGCGCAGCAATCTTCAATAAGAATGAATCCCCACCAGCACCGTATAGGTGTGTACTCACAAGAGGCTGGTGTCAGAGCATATGCCCAATCCAACTCTCAGATCTACTGGGATATTCACTGCCCCCAGATACAAGGATTAGATGCTGCTCTCTCAAAGAACATGCTCAGCCCACAGCGGCAAGGATACCCTGTAGTGACAACAAATACATAAAAGAGAACGTGCCAAATAGGGTGATACTGCATACACTCTGATCTATATATATATATATATATATATATATATATATATATATATATATATATATATATAAAATTGGAAAAATCAGCACTCACAGGACTTTTAATATGAGAAAACAAAAAATCTATTTTATTAGATCGACGTCTCGATCCCTCCTGGGATCCCAGGAGGGATCGAAACGTCGATCTAATAAAATAGATTTTTTGTTTTCTCATATTAAAAGTCCTGTGAGTGCTGATTTTTCCAATTTATTCAATGATTTCATCCAGACACCCAGGCATTTGTTGTATTGTCGAGAGTGCTGCCTATAGCGTTGTTGTTTTATATATATATATATATATATATATATATATATATATATATATATATATTATAAATGTGTGTGTGTATTCACATGTAAGAGTGGTCAGAGTGTTGATATCAAGCAAGAATACTTACAGACAACTTCACCCCGTCTCCGTTCAGGTAGTTCTTGAAGACGACTCTCAATAGATCAGGAGCAGGCTTCAAGTCTACAAATCCAATTGCTTTAAAGGGATAGTAATGTTTCATAATAAAAGCAGCTCTAATTAATCATCATAGTATTTGGACTTTGGAGAGTGTTATTTCAATTCTGTCAGAGTTGTAGTTCAAGAGTAATTCAATGATAAAGTATCCCCCTCCCGCCCCTTTTACTGATGTAACACTGCTCAGCCAGATCAGAAGGGAGGTGTCCAGGTAGATTGCAGAGAGGGACAATCTTCAATTAAGATAAAGGAAAAACCTGAAAAACTTGTCAAGGGGGGCAGGGCTTTCATTGTTCTCATAGGAAGAAGATTGTCCCCTGCTGTTATCTGTCTGGTCTATGGACTGGATTCCACATCTGAGAAGAGATGGCTTACACTAGGTAAAAGGGGCGGGAGGGGAAACTTTGCTTGTGAATATCTCTCAAACCATAAAGGTTTGAGAGATAAGACTTATATCATTCTTCATGTTTTTTTAATGCCTACAAAATAAAATAAAGATAAAACGAAGTATTACTATCCCTTTAAAGGGTTAGTAACATCTATTTAAAAGTAGTTTGCCGAATCTTCTTTATATTAAAAGTAACAGATTGCACTATGTCTGACACCTTACTTGTGTGTAGTTCAAAAGTTATGAAGAGATAAAGATCCCCCTCCCGCCCCTTCTGGCTGTGTCACTCTGAAGCTGCCGTCTGGTTCGGATGGCCACAGCAAGGGACAAACTTCAGGAATCAAAGGGAAATCCTGCCCCACTTTGCCAAAAAGGGCAGGATGTTCCTTATACTGACAGAAGTTTGCCCCCCCCCCCCCCATCCCGCATCTGTGGTTGAATTCCTTAGATGAGGGTTTGTTGCAGGTCTGAATGGGTTAATTTTCACACCGTTCATCTCCAACCCTCTTTCACTGGATATGGGGGCAACTACACGATTTCTTATTTACCCTGCGGCAGAACATGTGGTAATTGCCGGCAATCTTTCACCCCCTCTTTTTTTTTCCACTTCTCTCATGTTGTAGAGCCTTTTTGGCACCTAAAGGGTTAACCCTACATGTAACCCGTAGCCCTATTCCTGCTGTAAATGTAATTATACACAAAAAAGTCACTCCTTTTTAACGCTTTGATTGAGAATGAGGTATCCATCTCTGTAACGCAAGGCGTGGATTGCTCTGTGACACATAAAGGGTTACAAACCCAGCCTTCTGCCCCCAAAGGAAATAAGAACATTACAAAAACCATTGATGCCATTTCCAATTAACCCACTGAATGCCGTAGGGCTGTGCATTGCAAAACAACAATTTGCACATCCATCTGGCACTGAAAGGGTTAAGCCTCAGATGGGGGGGGGGGATATTTCCTGACTCCAAAAGACCATTGGTATTTCTCTGGCTCAACATCCTATCTACTTTCTGCTGTAATTATTCTCAATATTGTTCTGAGCTAGATAGATATCCAGTACTTGTGTGAAAGCACAAGTCTGCAAACACAGCATCCCAAATAAAAAAAATTCCATAACTTTACTGCCCTTACTGTAAAATACCCTTGCCGTTGATTTAGGGACCCCTTGTTTTTAATTGGCTCTTTGAGTAAATAGTTCCCCAGAGGGTGCTCTGTCTGCTCCCTGCATTCACTCAATGCACTGAACAACCTGTGCCTCTCCTGCTTTTCTCATTTGTAGTCCAGCAGCAGGACCCGTTCTCTTCCTTCTAGGTGATTAGATAGAAGGAAATATCTGCCGTTTCTCCCTTCTGTTTCCTTGTTTGTACAGTTGTAGTTTCATCGTTGCGGTAATACCCACTGACCCGGTGACTCAAAATACCAGCTCTATATTTAGCTGCGGTCTTGTGGTTTATTTTGGAATATCCCCAATCAGGAAGAGAAATGTAAAAAACGTGGAAAGGACGGAGAGGTCAACTAAAAGATGAATGAAGGCAGGAGTGGGACATTGTGTGTGTGCGCACGCGCAATCACAGACTTCTATGGCGTGGCAGGTCCATCACTGGTTGCGTACCTCTCTGGTACTCAAAGGGTTAATGCATGGAGAGCTGTGATGGGCCTGTCGCTTCATCGGCTGTTAAGGGGTTAAATATATCTGTCTGTTAATGTTGGGAACAATGATACACTGACACCCCCATCCCTGATCCACTGGTACCCACAGAACCACCGCACACTGTCTGCCCTCTCTTACTGGGGGTCACGCAGTTGGATGAATTAACCCTTTGAGTGCCAGAGGCATCACAGAATGCTTTGCAAAGCACCCCTCTGGCACGCAAAGGGTTAAAGTTACGGAGGAAATATCCCGTTGATCTAAATGAAGGTTTTAACCCTTGACACTGGGCTGCAGGGCACCCCATGTTTCTCTCTGTGGAGGGGCTCACACTGCCGACACATTGCCTGCTTTGGGGCCACATGTTTTTGGCCCACATGTTTAACATGTTTGATTTCAAGTTATACAAATGTTAAAAATACAACTTCTTATCATAGGAGAGTTCATATTGGTGCATCCACAGATATACATGGAAACGCCAATAAAAACGAACCTGGATCTGTTACCTTTACAAATTCACCTCTCTGTGGGGGCTTCCATCTTGACAGGTTGGTATGATCAATTCCCGCCCATTAATTTCTTCTGCTCCTTGCTGCTAGGTCCTGGCAGCCTCATAAGGTGGCATGAGGGATAACAAGGTCATTTCAGGACAGGTTAGTAAGCAGGTAAGTAATGGACACTTGCTGTGCCACAGACGGCAGAGGTCTAAGGTCTGCTGGGGTTGTCACTGACTACTAAACCAAAGATCTGCAGATCCATTACACTGATTTATAAACAGCAAACATGAGGTACAGGCAGTTTAACAGAACACAAACACCTCTTTATATTACCTATATATATAAACTAAAAGGTGGTAGGTGACACATGTATGCATGTGTGTATCTTTATTTATATAGCACCATACATGTGCACAGCGCTTTACGTTATATATGTGTGTGTGTATCTTTATTTATATAGCGCCATACATGTGCACAGCGCTTTACATTATATATGTGTGTGTGTATCTTTATTTATATAGCGCCATACATGTGCACAGCGCTTTACAGAAGTTGAAATAATACAATACAAAACGACAGAACTGGGTTAAGAGCATTAAGGTTAAGTACAATCATTGCATTATTTGTGGGGAAAAGTGCAGCAAAGGACCCTGCCCCAAGGAGCTTACAATCTAAGCTGTATTCATAATGACATACAGAGACAGTAGGAGGAGTATTATAAGTGCAGGTACAAGATGTGGTGAAAGAAGTGCAAAAGGATTCTAGTGTGACTGTCAGTGTGCAGAAGGAGGATATTACTATTGAGATGCCTCCCTGAGCAGGTGGGTTTTGAGGAGTCGCTTGAAAGTGATGACTGTGGATGATTGGCGAATGGTGATAGGGAGGGCATTCCAGAGTCGAGGGGCAGCCAGTGAGAAAGCTTGTAGCCGAGAGATGGCTCGAGTTGTGTACGGAGAGGACAGGAAGAACCTTTGAGAAGACCGTAGGGGACGGGAAGGGGTGTAGCGGGAGATAAGGGCAGAAATGTAAGAGGGTGCTGAAGAACAAAGTGACTTACAGGAGAGGAGGAGAAACCTGTAAGAAATACGATACTTCATTAGATGTGATTTTGGAGTTTTTCAGCATTCTGTGGGAAACGGTTTTGTCTGCACTCTCATTGCCTGCTGCCTTCCACAGTAAAATACATGATCCTGACCAGGAAGTGAAGAGTGCAAGGGAAAATTGCTTCCCCAGCCTGTCTGAATGTTTCAGCATGTTCTTGAATTAATAAATATATTTATATAGCAGCACAAGCGTACACAGCGCATTACAATGTGAGGGTTTGGACAATACAGGGATACTAGTGCTTTGCAAAGTGAAACAATGGAAGTGATGTCTCTTCTCAGAAGCTTACAATCTAATGTGAATAAAGGAGACATACAGAGAGAATAAGGGTTAAAGGGTTAGCAATGTTGTAACATAACCATGATTATTCTTCATAGTTGTGAGACCATGTAGAGCGTTATTACAGTTCAGTATGATGTGTAGTTCAGGAGTAACTGAGTTATACTACGTAACGCTGCCTCACCAAGACTGTCCGGATGGATCGCAGGATTTTCCTTATGATCACAGTAAGAAGATTGACCCTTGTTGTGACCTGTCCGGTCATGTGACCAGATTCCACATCTGAGGTGAGCAGTGTTACACTAGGTAAAGGGGCGGGAGGGGTATACTTTATCATTCAATTACTCTTGTACTACAACTCTGACAGTAGTGAAATAACACTCTCTATGGCCCAAATACTATGAAGATTAATTGGAGCTGATTTTAGTGTGAAACATTACTATCCCTTTAAAGTGATAGTAATGTTTCACAAAAACAGCAGCTCCAATTAATCTTCATAGTATTTGAGCCATAGAGAGTGTTATTTCAGTACTGTCAGAGTTGTAGTACAAGAGTAATTGAATGATAAAGTATACCCCTCCCGCCCCTTTACCTAGTGTAAGCCATCTCTTCTCAGATGTGGAATCCAGTTCATAGACCAGACAGATAACAGAAGGGGACAATCTTCTTCCTATGAGAACAATGAAAGCCCTGCCCCCCTTGACAAGTTTTTCAGCTTTTTCCCTTATCTTAATTGAAGATTGTCCCTCTCTGCAGTCTACCTGGGCACCTCCCTTCTGATCTGGCTGAGCAGTGTTACATCAGTAAAAGGGGCGGGAGGGGGATACTTTGTCATTCAATTGCTCTTGAACTACAACTCTGACAGTAGTGAAATAACACTCTTCATGGCCCAAATACCATGAGGATTAATTGGAGCTGTTGTTTTTGTGAAACATTACTATCCCTTTAAGTGTGGAATGCTCTTGTATATAAACACAACCTACATATAATAATTTGTTTTATTTTAAAGGGAAATTATCACATTTTACTGAGTTTTCTTTTATGGAGCAGAAAGCAAAAGATGAGCAATTCCAGGCCAAACCAACTGAACCAGGGAGGGGGGTTAATAATCCCCATTGAGTTAAATGGGGCTGTTAATCCCTTGAATTGGAAAGGGTTAAAAACTTTTATCAAATTGATGGGAACTAGAGGAGCTTTCATTTGTACCCTATAGCGCAATTGATTTTCCACAAAATTGCTCTATTTGTTCTTAATACATCAGCCTCACTGCATTATGTTTTTTCATATTGCAGAACATAACACAATTAATTGTACAGATCGATCACAACACAATTAATTGTACAAGTAGCTCACAACACAATTGTACACATCGATCACAACACAATTAATTGTACAGATCGATCACAACACAATTAATTGTACACGTAGCTCACAACACAATTAATTGAACACGTAGATCGTAATAATTGTACACATCGATCACAACACAATTAATTGTACAAATCGATCACAACACAATTAATTGTACACGTAGCTCACAACACAATTGTACACGTAGATCATAACACAATTGTACACATCGATCACAACACAATTAATTGTACAGATCGATCACAACACAATTGTACAGATCGATCACAACACAATTAATTGTACACGTAGATCATAACACAATTGTACACATTGATCACAACACAATTAATTGTACAGATCGATCACAACACAATTAATTGTACAAGTAGCTCACAACACAATTGTACACATCGATCACAACACAATTAATTGTACACGTAGCTCACAACACAATTAATTGAACACGTAGATCGTAATAATTGTACACATCGATCACAACACAATTAATTGTACAAATCGATCACAACACAATTAATTGTACACGTAGCTCACAACACAATTGTACACGTAGATCATAACACAATTGTACACATCGATCACAACACAATTGTACAGATCGATCACAACACAATTGTACAGATCGATCACAACACAATTAATTGTACACGTAGATCATAACACAATTGTACACATTGATCACAACACAATTAATTGAACAGATCGATCACAACACAATTGTACACGTAGATCATAACACAATTGTACACATCGATCATAACACAATTAATTGTACACATCGATCACAACAAATTCAGAGACTGATGGAAAGCAGGAGCCAGAGCGGACTATTGTACCGGTGTCTCCTGTGTGTGATATTGTTCTGGACGGATTTGCCTCTGATTATGTAACCGGGGAGGGGCAGATCACTGATTAATGTTAACGATTTCATAATAGGAATATCTGGAATTTGCTCATCTGTTTCCTGATTTATTTTAAGATCATACACTGTCCTGTTAACCCTTAGGTATTAGCGTACGTGGGAACGCTCAGGGTTGACTCTGGGACTCAGGGTTTTGACCCAAATCTCAGGGTGAAGGGCCAAATTCTCAGAGTCAAGGTAACTATCTCTTATATACCAATAACTGCTTGTTTAGTCCCTAAATTGCTGCAATTTCTACCAGAAAGACAGAGAAGTGTCCAGCACATTGCAATTCAATTTACTTGGCAGTTTTGTGTCACTTAAAGAGTTAACTGAATGGTGGGTATGAATCCTGGTGCAGCAGCTCTGTGACCTTACAGATAAATTACTTTCCTCCCAGTCTATCCCCGTCACATGAGACCTGGGATCCTCCGGTGGGTCTGTGTCAATGTCAGAGTCAAACATGCACCTGGATTTTAACCTTTTAAAGGGATAGTAATACTTCGTTTTAACTTTATTTCATTTTGTAGGCATTAAAAAAACATGAAGAATGATATAAGTCTTATCTCTGAAACCTTTATGGTTTAAGAGATATTCACAAGCAAAGTATCCCCCCCCCTGCTCAGCCAGATCAGAAGGGAGGTGCCCAGGTAGACTGCAGAGAAGGACAATCTTCAATTAAGATAAGGGAAAAACCTGAAAAACTTGTCAATGGGGGGGGCTTTCATTGTTTTCATACAAAGAAAATTGTCCCCTTCTGTTATCTGTCTGGTCTATGGACTGGATTCCACATCTGAGAAGAGATGGCTTACACTAGGAAAAAGGGGCGGGAGGGGAACTTTGCTTGTGAATATCTCTTAAACCATAAAGGTTTCAGAGATAAGACTTATATCATTCTTCATGTTTTTTTAATGCCTACAAAATAAAATAAAGTTAAAACGAAGTATCACTATCCCTTTAAGGACCACAGGAGTGTGTACCTCTCTAATCCTTAATTAAACATTTACATGCCTGTATCCGCTCATTATTCAGACTTGTGGCAGCCTCAGATTTTGCCCCAGGCCCAGCAGTTAGTAGTTACATCCACTGACACATTTTGAGCCAACAATGACTAGCGCCCCTCTCAGTCCAACAGAATACACTGCAGCAAGTCTGTCTGTGTGTGACATCTGTTTGCAGTTTGTGGTTTAGCTGTCTCTTAGAGACTGGTGTAAGTGGGTGTTTTTAGGGTTGTGTTTTAGATTAGATATTAGGAATAGGGTTAAGGAAAGGTTTTAGGGTTGAATATGAGGGGTACGTTTTAGTGTTTTGGGTCAGGTATTAGTGGGAAGGGTTAATGCTAGAATTTAGACTTGGGAGTTAGGTATTAACCCCTTTGAGTGCCAGAGGGGTATGCAACGCGTTGCTTTGCAATGCGTTGCTTACCCCTCTGGCACTCAAAGGGTTAAGGGTTAATAATAAACCTTTGAGTGCTGGTGGGGCCATATCACATTGGTGTGCTCCCTTTTCGATCTCAGTTAGTTAAGGAAAAGACAGGATTAGAAATGACTTAGCTCAGACACACCTTGTTGATGTTCCTGTTCCCCGAATTGTGTGCACATTCACCAGTTTCTGGCCTTAGGTGTAACGTAAACATAGTCATCTGTCACCACTACAGTCAGAATTCTGGATAATATCAGAATAAACTGGCTAAGGTGAAATTATCCACCTGCACCGGGATAAAGTGAGTTCAATGGAGACCTCACCCTTAACTGGCGAGTAACAGGGAGGCAGTACCCGCTGGCTGGCCAGTCTCTGTGCTAGCGGCAGGTTTTATGGTTGTGGATGAGTTTTAAGGGTGCAATTTAGGAATACAAATAGGTATTTTGGTTTGGGATAGAGTTTAGGGTTAGGAATATGATTAGGATTGGGGTTGGAGATTAGTCTTAGGGTGGGAATGAGTTAGGGTTGGGATATATCTTAGAGTTACAGTTTGGAGATGAGTTTTAGGTATGGGATAGGTTTAGACTTCAGTTTTAGGGTTAGGCTTTAGTGTTAGGGATATAGTTAGATTTAGGGGTTATGGACTGGACAAGTATTATATTTAGGGGTTATGGATGGGAAAGTATTAGATTTAGGGGTTACAGTCTTTACTGTTAGGGATAGTGTTAGATTTAGGGGTAATGGATAGGATACTATTAGATTTCGGGGTAATGGATAGGATACTATTAGATTTCGGGGTAATGGATGGGACCCTTTTCCCTCTTTGCTCCTAATCAATGGAACGTTCTACCTCTCACCCTGCTCTACTGCGCCTCTCTTGCGGTCTTCAAGTCTCATTTAAAATTGCACCTAAACTTCAACATGCTAGAAGGCGCTGACTTCATACATTCAAGGCTCTTATACAGTGAGGGAAAAAATTATTTGATCCCCTGCTGATTTTGTACGTTTGCCCACTGAGAAAGAAATTATCAGTCTATAATTTTAATGGTAGGTTTATTTGAACAGTGAGAGACAGAATAATAACAAAAAAATCCTGAAAAACTCATTTAAAAAAAGTTATAAATTGATTTGCATTTTACTGAGTGAAATAAGTATTTGACCCCCTATCAATCAGCAAGATTTCTGGCTCCCAGGTGTCTTTTATACAGGTAACAAGCTGATATTAGGAGCAGTCTCTTAAAGGAAGCGCTTCTAATCTCAGCTTTTTACCTGTATAAGAGACATCTGTCCACAGAAGCAATCAATCAGATTCCAAACTCTCCACCATGGCCAAGACCAAAGAGCTGTCCAAGGATGTCAGGGACAAGACTGTAGACCTACACAAGGCTGGGATGGGTGACAAGACCATCGCCAAGCAGCTTTGTTAGATGGTGACAACAGTTGGTGCGATTATTCGCAAATGGAAGAAACACAAAATAACTGTGAATCTCCCTCGGTCTGGGGCTCCAAGCAAGATCTCACCTCATGGAGTTTCAATGATCATGAGAACGGTGAGGAATCAGCCCAGAACTACACAGGAGGATCTTGTCAATGATCTCAAGGCAGCTGGGACCATAGTCACCAAGAAAACAATTGGTAACACACTACGCCGTGAAGGACTGAAATCCTGCAGTGCCTGCAAGGTCCCCCTGCTCAAGAAAGCACATGTACAGGCCCGTCTGAAGTTTGCCAGTGAACATCTGAATGATTCAGAGGAGAACTGGGTGAAAGTGTTGTGTTCAGATTAGACCAAAATCAAGCTCTTTGGCATTAACTCAACTTGCCGTGTATGGAGGAGGAGGAGCGCTGCCTATGACCCCAAGAACACCATCCCCACCATCAAACATGGAGGTGGAAATATTATGCTTTGTTTTTTTTTCTGATAAGGGGACAGGACAACTTCACCGCATCAAAAGGACGATGGACGGGGCCATGTACTGTCAAATCTTGGGTGAGAACCTCCTTCCCTCAGCCAGGGCATTGAAAATGGGTTGTGGATGGGTATTCCAGCATGACAATGACCCAAAACACACACCCAAGGCAACAAAGGAGCGGCTCAAGAACAAGCACATTAAGGTCCTGGAGTGGCCTAGCCAGTCTCCAGACCTTAATCCCATAGAAAATCTGTGGAGGGAGCTGAAGGTTCGAGTTGCCAAACGTCAGCCTCAAAACCTTAATGACTTGGAGAGGATCTGCAAAGACGAGTGGGACAAAATCCCTCCTGAGATGTGCGCAAACCTGGTGGCCAACTACAAGAAACGTCTGACCTCTGTGATTGCCAACAAGGGTTTTGCCACCAAGTACCAAGTCATGTTTTACAAAGGGGTCAAATACTTATTTCACTCAGTTAAATGCAAATCAATTTATAACTGTTTTGAAATGCGTTTTTCTGGATTTTTTTGTTGTTATTCTGTCTCTCACTGTTCAGATAAACCTACCATTAAAATTATAGACTGATCATTTCTTTGTCAGTGGGCAAACATACAAAATCAGAAGGGGATCAAATAATTTTTCCCTAACTGTAATTTATTTATGTCCCTTATAGAAGTAGAGGTCTGTGCCCCTGATATCTCTGTAATAGGAGAAGTGAGAGGTCTGTGTCCCTGATATCTCTGTAATAGGAGAAGTGAGAGGTTTGTGTCCTTGATACCTTGTATTAGGAGAGGGGTGTGTCCCTGATATCTGTGTATAAGGAGAGGTGAGAGGTCTGTGCCCCTGATATCTCTGTATTAGTAGAGGCGAGAGGTCAGTGTCCCTGATATCTGTGTATTAGTAGAGGTGAGAGGTCAGTGTCCCTGATATCTGTGTATTAGTGGAGGTGAGAGGTCAGTGTCCCTGATATCTGTGTATTAGTGAGGTGAGAGGTCTGTGTCCCTGATATCTGTGTATTAGTGAGGTGAGAGGTCAGTGTCACTGATATCTGTGTATTAGGAGAGGTGAGAGGTCAGTGTCCCTGATATCTGTGTATTAGTAGAGGTGAGAGGTCAGTGTCCCTGATATCTGTGTATTAGTAGAGGTGAGAGGTCTGTGTCCCTGATATCTGTGTATTAGTAGAGGTGAGAGGTCAGTGTCCCTGATATCTGTGTATTAGTAGAGGTGAGAGGTCAGTGTCCCTGATATCTGTGTATTAGGAGAGGTGACAGGTCAGTGTCCCTGATATCTGTGTATTAGTAGAGGTGAGAGGTCAGTGTCACTGATATCTGTGTATTAGTAGAGGTGAGAGGTCTGTGTCACTGATATCTGTGTATTAGTAGAGGTGAGAGGTCAGTGTCACTGATATCTGTGTATTAGTAGAGGTGAGAGGTCAGTGTCCCTGATATCTCTGTATTAGTAGAGGTGAGAGGTCTGTGTCCCTGATATCTGTGTATTAGTAGAGGTGAGAGGTCTGTGTCACTGATATCTGTGTATTAGTAGAGGTGAGAGGTCTGTGTCCCTGATATCTGTGTATTAGTAGAGGTGAGAGGTCTGTGTCCCTGATATCTGTGTATTAGTAGAGGTGAGAGGTCAGTGTCCCTGATATCTGTGTATTAGTAGAGGTGAGAGGTCAGTGTCACTGATATCTGTGTATTAGTGGAGGTGAGAGGTCTGTGTCCCTGATATCTGTGTATTAGGAGAGGTGAGAGGTATGTGTCCCTGATATCTGTGTATTAGTAGAGGTGAGAGGTCTGTGTCCCTGATATCTGTGTATTAGTGGAGGTGAGAGGTCAGTGTCCCTGATATCTCTGTATTAGTAGAGGTGACAGGTCAGTGTCCCTGATATCTGTGTATTAGTAGAGGTGAGAGGTCAGTGTCACTGATATCTGTGTATTAGGAGAGGTGAGAAGTCAGTGTCCCTGATATCTGTGTATTAGGAGAGGTGAGAGGTCAGTGTCCCTGATATCTGTGTATTAGTGGAGGTGAGAGGTCAGTGTCCCTGATATCTGTGTATTAGTAGAAGTGAGAGGTCTGTGTCACTGATATCTGTGTATTAGTAGAGGTGACAGGTCAGTGTCCCTGATATCTGTGTATTAGGAGAGGTGACAGGTCTGTGTCCCTGATATCTGTGTATTAGTAGAGGTGAGAGGTCTGTGTCCCTGATATCTCTGTATTAGGAGAGGTGAGAGGTCAGTGTCCCTGATATCTGTGTATTAGGAGAGGTGAGAGGTCAGTGTCCCTGATATCTGTGTATTAGTAGAGGTGAGAGGTCTGTGTCACTGATATCTGTGTATTAGTAGAGGTGACAGGTCAGTGTCTCTGATATCTGTGTATTAGGAGAGGTGAGAGGTCAGTGTCCCTGATATCTGTGTATTAGTAGAGGTGAGAGGTCAGTGTCCCTGATATCTGTGTATTAGTAGAGGTGAGAGGTCAGTGTCCCTGATATCTGTGTATTAGTAGAGGTGACAGGTCAGTGTCCCTGATATCTGTGTATTAGGAGAGGTGACAGGTCTGTGTCCCTGATATCTGTGTATTAGTAGAGGTGAGAGGTCTGTGTCCCTGATATCTCTGTATTAGTAGAGGTGAGAGGTCAGTGTCCCTGATATCTGTGTATTAGGAGAGGTGAGAGGTCGGTGTCCCTGATATCTGTGTATAAGGAGAGGTGAGAGGACTGTGTCCCTGATATCTGTGTATTAGGAGAGGTGAGAGGTCAGTGTCCCTGATATCTGTGTATTAGGAGAGGTGAGAGGTCGGTGTCCCTGATATCTGTGTATAAGGAGAGGTGAGAGGTCTGTGTCCCTGATATCTGTGTATTAGTAGAGGTGAGAGGTCAGTGTCCCTGATATCTGTGTATTAGTAGAGGTGAGAGGTCAGTGTCCCTGATATCAGTGTATTAGTAGAGGTGAGAGGTCAGTGTCCCTGATATCTGTGTATTAGTAGAGGCGAGGGGTCTGTGTCCCTGATATCTGTGTATTAGTAGAGGTGAGAGGTCAGTGTCCCTGATATCTGTGTATTAGTGGAGGTGAGAGGTCTGTGTCCCTGATATCTGTGTATTAGTAGAGGTGAGAGGTCAGTGTCACTGATATCTGTGTATTAGGAGAGGTGAGAGGTCAGTGTCCCTGATATCTCTGTATTAGTAGAGGTGAGAGGTCAGTGTCCCTGATATCTGTGTATTAGTAGAGGTGAGAGGTCAGTGTCCCTGATATCTGTGTATTAGTAGAGGTGAGAATTCAGTGTCCCTGATATCTGTGTATTAGGAGAGGTGAGAGGTCAGTGTCCCTGATATCTGTGTATTAGTAGAGGTGAGAGGTCAGTGTCCCTGATATCTGTGTATTAGTAGAGGTGAGAGGTCAGGGTCCCTGATATCTGTGTATTAGTAGAGGTGAGAGGTCTGTGTCCCTGATATCTGTGTATAAGGAGAGGTGAGAGGTCAGTGTCCCTGATATCTGTGTATTAGTAGAGGTGAGAGGTCAGTGTCACTGATATCTGTGTATTAGTAGAGGTGAGAGGTCTGTGTCCCTGATATCTGTGTATTAGTAGAGGTGAGAGGTCAGTGTCACTGATATCTGTGTATTAGTAGAGGTGAGAGGTCAGTGTCACTGATATCTGTGTATTAGTAGAGGTGAGAGGTCAGTGTCACTGATATCTGTGTATTAGGAGAGGTGAGAGGTCTGTGTCACTGATATCTGTGTATTAGTAGAGGCGAGAGGTCTGTGTCCCTGATATCTGTGTATTAGTGGAGGTGAGAGGTCAGTGTCCCTGATATCTGTGTATTAGTAGAGGTGAGAGGTCTGTGTCCCTGATATCTGTGTATTAGTAGAGGTGAGAGGTCTGTGTCCCTGATATCTGTGTATTAGTAGAGGTGAGAGGTCAGTGTCACTGATATCTGTGTATTAGTAGAGGTGAGAGGTCAGTGTCACTGATATCTGTGTATTAGTAGAGGTGAGAGGTCTGTGTCCCTGATATCTGTGTATTAGTAGAGGTGAGAGGTCAGTGTCACTGATATCTGTGTATTAGTAGAGGTGAGAGGTCAGTGTCACTGATATCTGTGTATTAGTAGAGGTGAGAGGTCTGTGTCCCTGATATCTGTGTATTAGGAGAGGTGAGAGGTCAGTGTCCCTGATATCTGTGTATTAGTGGAGGTGAGAGGTCAGTGTCCCTGATATCTGTGTATTAGTGGAGGTGAGAGGTCTGTGTCCCTGATATCTGTGTATAAGGAGAGGTGAGAGGTTAGTGTCCCTGATATCTGTGTATTAGTAGAGGTGAGA
Source organism: Rhinophrynus dorsalis (assembly GCA_037306005.1). Lineage (NCBI taxonomy): Eukaryota > Metazoa > Chordata > Amphibia > Anura > Rhinophrynidae > Rhinophrynus > Rhinophrynus dorsalis. The sequence goes on from CM074725.1 coordinate 10,472,298, forward strand.
GGTCTGTGTCCCTGATATCTGTGTATTAGTAGAGGTGAGAGGTCTGTGTCCCTGATATCTGTGTATTAGGAGAGGTGAGAGGTCAGTGTCCCTGATATCTGTGTATTAGTAGAGGTGAAAGGTCAGTGTCCCTGATATCTGTGTATTAGGAGAGGTGAGAGGTCAGTGTCCCTGATATCTGTGTATTAGTAGAGGTGAGAAGTCAGTGTCACTGATATCTGTGTATTAGTAGAGGTGAGAGGTCAGTGTCCCTGATATCTGTGTATTAGTAGAGGTGAGAGGTCTGTGTCCCTGATATCTGTGTATTAGGAGAGGTAAGAGGTCAGTGTCCCTGATATCTGTGTATTAGTGGAGGTGAGAGGTCAGTGTCCCTGATATCTGTGTATTAGTGGAGGTGAGAGGTCTGTGTCCCTGATATCTGTGTATTAGTAGAGGTGAGAGGTATGTGTCCCTGATATCTGTGTATTAGTAGAGGTGAGAGGTCAGGGTCCCTGATATCTGTGTATTAGTAGAGGTGAGAGGTCTGTGTCCCTGATATCTGTGTATAAGGAGAGGTGAGAGGTCAGTGTCCCTGATATCTGTGTATTAGTAGAGGTGAGAGGTCAGTGTCCCTGATATCTGTGTATTAGTAGAGGTGAGAGGTCTGTGTCCCTGATATCTGTGTATTAGGAGAGGTGAGAGGTCAGTGTCCCTGATATCTGTGTATTAGTAGAGGTGAGAGGTCTGTGTCCCTGATATCTGTGTATTAGTAGAGGTGAGAGGTCAGTGTCCCTGATATCTGTGTATTAGGAGAGGTGAGAGGTCTGTGTCACTGATATCTGTGTATTAGTAGAGGTGAGAGGTCTGTGTCCCTGATATCTGTGTATTAGGAGAGGTGAGAGGTCCGTGTCCCTGATATCTGTGTATTAGTAGAGGCGAGAGGTCTGTGTCCCTGATATCTGTGTATTAGTAGAGGCAAGAGGTCTGTGTCCCTGATATCTGTGTATTAGTAGAGGTGACAGGTCAGTGTCCCTGATATCTGTGTATTAGTAGAGGTGAGAGGTCAGTGTCTCTGATATCTGTGTATTAGTAGAGGTGAGAGGTCAGTGTCACTGATATCTGTGTATTAGTAGAGGCGAGAGGTCTGTGACCCTGATATCTGTGTATTATTGGAGGTGAGAGGTCAGTGTCCCTGATATCTGTGTATTAGTGGAGGTGAGAGGTCTGTGTCCCTGATATCTGTGTATTAGGAGAGGTGAGAGGTCAGTGTCCCTGATATCTGTGTATTAGTAGAGGTGAGAGGTCAGTGTCCCTGATATCTGTGTATTAGTGGAGGTGAGAGGTCTGTGTCCCTGATATCTGTGTATTAGTAGAGGTGAGAGGTCAGTGTCCCTGATATCTCTGTATTAGTAGAGGTGAGAGGTCTGTGTCACTGATATCTGTGTATTAGTAGAGGTGAGAGGTCAGTGTCCCTGATATCTGTGTATTAGTGGAGGTGAGAGGTCAGTGTCCCTGATATCTGTGTATTAGGAGAGGGGAGAGGTCTGTGTCCCTGATATCTGTGTATTAGTGGAGGTGAGAGGTCAGTGTCCCTGATATCTCTGTATTAGTAGAGGTGAGAGGTCAGTGTCCCTGATATCTGTGTATTAGTAGAGGTGAGAGGTCTGTGTCCCTGATATCTGTGTATTAGTGGAGGTGAGAGGTCTGTGTCCCTGATATCTGTGTATTAGTGGAGGTGAGAGGTCAGTGTCCCTGATATCTGTGTATTAGTGGAGGTGAGAGGTCAGTGTCCCTGATATCTGTGTATTAGTGGAGGTGAGAGGTATGTGTCCCTGATATCTGTGTATTAGTAGAGGTGAGAGGTCAGTGTCACTGATATCTGTGTATTAGTAGAGGCGAGAGGTCTGTGACCCTGATATCTGTGTATTAGTAGAGGTGAGAGGTCAGTGTCCCTGATATCTGTGTATTAGTAGAGGTGAGAGGTCAGTGTCCCTGATATCTGTGTATTAGTGGAGGTGAGAGGTCTGTGTCCCTGATATCTGTGTATTAGGAGAGGTGAGAGGTCAGTGTCCCTGATATCTGTGTATTAGTAGAGGTGAGAGGTCAGTGTCCCTGATATCTGTGTATTAGTAGAGGTGAGAGGTCTGTGTCCCTGATATCTGTGTATTAGTGGAGGTGAGAGGTCTGTGTCCCTGATATCTGTGTATTAGGAGAGGTGAGAGGTCTGTGTCCCTGATATCTGTGTATTAGTGGAGGTGAGAGGTCAGTGTCCCTGATATCTCTGTATTAGTAGAGGTGAGAGGTCAGTGTCCCTGATATCTGTGTATTAGTAGAGGTGAGAGGTCAGTGTCCCTGATATCTGTGTATTAGGAGAGATGAGAGGTCAGTGTCCCTGATATCTGTGTATTAGTAGAGGTGAGAGGTCAGTGTCCCTGATATCTGTGTATTAGTAGAGGTGAGAGGTCAGTGTCCCTGATATCTCTGTATTAGTAGAGGTGAGAGGTCTGTGTCCCTGATATCTGTGTATTAGTGGAGGTGAGAGGTCTGTGTCCCTGATATCTGTGTATTAGTAGAGGTGAGAGGTCTGTGTCCCTGATATCTGTGTATTAGTAGAGGTGAGAGGTCTGTGTCCCTGATATCTGTGTATTAGTAGAGGTGAGAGGTCTGTGTCCCTGATATCTGTGTATTAGGAGAGGTGAGAGGTCAGTGTCCCTGATATCTGTGTATTAGTAGAGGTGAGAGGTCAGTGTCCCTGATATCTGTGTATTAGTAGAGGTGAGAGGTCTGTGTCCCTGATATCTGTGTATTAGTAGAGGTGAGAGGTCAGTGTCCCTGATATCTGTGTATTAGTAGAGGTGAGAGGTCTGTGTCCCTGATATCTGTGTATTAGTGGAGGTGAGAGGTCTGTGTCCCTGATATCTGTGTATTAGGAGAGGTGAGAGGTCTGTGTCCCTGATATCTGTGTATTAGTAGAGGTGAGAGGTCTGTGTCCCTGATATCTGTGTATTAGTAGAGGTGAGAGGTCTGTGTCCCTGATATCTGTGTATTAGGAGAGGTGAGAGGTCAGTGTCCCTGATATCTGTGTATTAGTAGAGGTGAGAGGTCAGTGTCCCTGATATCTGTGTATTAGTAGAGGTGAGAGGTCTGTGTCCCTGATATCTGTGTATTAGTAGAGGTGAGAGGTCAGTGTCCCTGATATCTGTGTATTAGTAGAGGTGAGAGGTCTGTGTCACTGATATCTGTGTATTAGTAGAGGCGAGAGGTCAGTGTCCCTGATATCTGTGTATTAGTAGAGGTGAGAGGTCTGTGTCACTGATATCTGTGTATTAGTAGAGGCGAGAGGTCAGTGTCCCTGATATCTGTGTATTAGTAGAGGTGAGAGGTCTGTGTCACTGATATCTGTGTATTAGTAGAGGCGAGAGGTCTGTGTCCCTGATATCTGTGTATTAGTGGAGGTGAGAGGTCTGTGTCCCTGATATCTGTGTATTAGTGGAGGTGAGAGGTCTGTGTCCCTGATATCTGTGTATTAGTGGAGGTGAGAGGTCAGTGTCCCTGATATCTGTGTATTAGTAGAGGTGAGAGGTCAGTGTCCCTGATATCTGTGTATTAGTAGAGGTGACAGGTCAGTGTCACTGATATCTGTGTATTAGGAGAGGTGAGAGGTCTGTGTCCCTGATATCTCTGTATTAGTAGAGGTGACAGGTCAGTGTCCCTGATATCTGTGTATTAGTAGAGGTGAGAGGTCAGTGTCCCTGATATCTGTGTATTAGTAGAGGTGAGAGGTCTGTGTCCCTGATATCTGTGTATTAGTGGAGGTGAGAGGTCAGTGTCCCTGATATCTGTGTATTAGTAGAGGTGAGAGGTCAGTGTCCCTGATATCTGTGTATTAGGAGAGGTGAGAGGTCAGTGTCCCTGATATCTGTGTATTAGGAGAGGGGAGAGGTCTGTGTCCCTGATATCTGTGTATTAGGAGAGGTGAGAGGTCAGTGTCCCTGATATCTCTGTATTAGTAGAGGTGAGAGGTCAGTGTCCCTGATATCTGTGTATTAGTAGAGGTGAGAGGTCTGTGTCCCTGATATCTGTGTATTAGGAGAGGTGAGTGGTCTGTGACCCTGATATCTGTGTATTAGTGGAGGTGAGAGGTCAGTGTCCCTGATATCTGTGTATTAGTGGAGGTGAGAGGTCAGTGTCCCTGATATCTCTGTATTAGTAGAGGTGAGAGGTCAGTGTCCCTGATATCTGTGTATTAGTAGAGGTGAGAGGTCAGTGTCCCTGATATCTGTGTATTAGTAGAGGTGAGAGGTCAGTGTCCCTGATATCTGTGTATTAGTAGAGGTGAGAGGTCAGTGTCCCTGATATCTGTGTATTAGTAGAGGTGAGAGGTCAGTGTCCCTGATATCTGTGTATTAGTAGAGGTGAGAGGTCAGTGTCACTGATATCTGTGTATTAGTAGAGGTGAGAGGTCTGTGTCCCTGATATCTGTGTATTAGTGGAGGTGAGAGGTCAGCGTCCCTGATATCTCTGTATTAGTGGAGGTGAGAGGTCAGGGTCCCTGATATCGGTGTATTAGGAGAGGAAGGTGAGATGTGTGGACCATTCAGTAGAATACGATGTAAAGATGACTCTTTCCCAGGCAGTGAAATGCGATAATGATTTGTGCTCGGTGTATGTTTCGCCTGATGACTCAGATCTTGGCTGTTATATGAAGGTGTTTTTATGGACGCCCACATACCTTGTGCCTAGTACCCAGTCTAGGAATGCGCATTCCTCTCCAGACATTCCAGTGTCCTCGCATCACTCACAATTCTTCTCGTTCCACCACATTCCAAGCGCAGAGATGTGTCAATTCCAACAATTTCCCTGCAATTTATCAAGTCTCTCCTCTGTGTTCCACCAACACAACCTGCCCCACTTGTACCCCACACTGTGGTACTTACTGTAGTACCCACATGTGTAACACCAACACAACCTGCCCCACTTTACCCCACACTGTGGTACTTACTGTAGTACCCACGTCTGTTGCCCCAAAACAACCTTCCCCACTTGTACCCCACACTGTAATACTTACTGTAGTACCCACATCTGTAACACCGATACAACCTGCCCCACTTGTACCCCCACACTGTGGTACTTACTGTAGTACCCACGTCTGTAACACCGATACAACCTGCCCCACTTGTACCCCCCACTGTGGTACTTACTGTAGTACCCACGTCTGTAACACCAACACAACCTGCCCCACTTGTACCCCACACTGTGGTACTTACTGTAGTACCCACGTCTGTAACACCGATACAACCTGCCCCACTTGTACCCCACACTGTGGTACTTACTGTAGTACCCACGTCTGTAACACCAATACAACCTGCCCCACTTGTACCCCACACTGTGGTACTTACTGTACTACCCACGTCTGTAACACCAACACAACTTGCCCTACTTGTACCCCACACTGTGGTACTTACTGTAGTACCCACGTCTGTAACACCAACACAACCTGCCCCACTTGTACCCCACACTGTGGTACTTACTGTAGTACCCATGTCTGTAACACCAACACAACCTGCCCCACTTGTACCCCACACTGTGGTACTTACTGTAGTACCCACCTCTGTAACACCGATACAACCTGCCCCACTTGTACCCCACACTGTGGTACTTACTGTAGTACCCACGTCTGTAACACCGATACAACCTGCCCCACTTTACCCCACACTGTGGTACTTACTGTAGTACCCACGTCTGTAACACCGATACAACCTGCCCCACTTTACCCCACACTGTGGTACTTACTGTAGTACCCACGTCTGTAACACCAACACAACCTGCCCCACTTGTACCCCACACTGTGATACTTACTGTAGTACCCACGTCTGTAACACCGATACAACCTGCCCCACTTGTACCCCACACTGTGGTACTTACTGTAGTACCCATGTCTGTAACACCAACACAACCTGCCCCACTTGTACCCCCACACTGTGGTACTTACTGTAGTACCCACGTCTGTAACACCGATACAACCTGCCCCACTTGTACCCCACACTGTGGTACTTACTGTAGTTCCCACGTCTGTAACACCAACACAACCTGCCCCACTTGTACCCCACACTGTAATACTTATTGTAGTACCCACGTCTGTAACACCGATACAACCTGCCCCACTTGTACCCCACACTGTGGTACTTACTGTAGTACCCACGTCTGTAACACTGATACAACCTGCCCCACTTGTACCCCACACTGTGATACTTACTGTAGTACCCACGTCTGTAACACCAACACAACCTGCCCCACTTGTACCCCACACTGTGGTACTTACTGTAGTACCCACCTCTGTAACACCAACACAACCTGCCCCACTTGTACCCCACACTGTGGTACTTACTGTAGTACCCACGTCTGTAACACCAACACAACCTGCCCCACTTGTACCCCACACTGTGGTACTTACTGTAGTACCCACGTCTGTAACACCAACACAACCTGCCCCACTTGTACCCCCACACTGTGGTACTTACTGTAGTACCCACGTCTGTAACACCGATACAACCTGCCCCACTTGTACCCCGACACTGTGGTACTTACTGTAGTACCCACGTCTGTAACACCAACACAACCTGCCCCACTTGTACCCCACACTGTGGTACTTACTGTAGTACCCACGTCTGTAACACCGATACAACCTGCCCCACTTGTACCCCCACACTGTGGTACTTACTGTAGTACCCACGTCTGTAACACCAACACAACCTGCCCCACTTGTACCCCACACTGTGGTACTTACTGTAGTACCCACGTCTGTAACACCAACACAACCTGCCCCACTTGTACCCCACACTGTGGTACTTACTGTAGTACCCACGTCTGTAACACCGATACAACCTGCCCCACTTGTACCCCACACTGTGGTACTTACTGTAGTACCCACGTCTGTAACACCAACACAACCTGCCCCACTTGTACCCCACACTGTGGTACTTACTGTAGTACCCACGTCTGTAACACCGATACAACCTGCCCCACTTGTACCCCCACACTGTGGTACTTACTGTAGTACCCACGTCTGTAACACCAACACAACCTGCCCTACTTGTACCCCACACTGTGGTACTTACTGTAGTACCCACGTCTGTAACACCAACACAACCTGCCCCACTTGTACCCCACACTGTGGTACTTACTGTAGTACCCACGTCTGTAACACCGATACAACCTGCCCCACTTGTACCCCACACTGTGGTACTTACTGTAGTACCCACGTCTGTAACACCAACACAACCTGCCCCACTTTACCCCACACTGTGGTACTTACTGTAGTACCCACCTCTGTAACACCAACACAACCTGCCCCATTTGTACCCCACACTGTGGTACTTACTGTAGTACCCACGTCTGTAACACCGATACAACCTGCCCCACTTGTACCCCACACTGTGGTACTTACTGTAGTACCCACGTCTGTAACACCGATACAACCTGCCCCACTTTACCCCACACTGTGGTACTTACTGTAGTACCCACGTCTGTTTCCCCAGTACAACCTGTCCCACTTGTACCCCACACTGTGGTACTTACTGTAGTACCCACGTCTGTAACACCGATACAACCTGCCCCACTTGTACCCCACACTGTGGTACTTACTGTAGTACCCACGTCTGTAACACCGATACAACCTGCCCCACTTGTACCCCCACACTGTGGTACTTACTGTAGTACCCATGTCTGTAACACCAACACAACCTGCCCCACTTGTACCCCCACACTGTGGTACTTACTGTAGTACCCACGTCTGTAACACCGATACAACCTGCCCCACTTGTACCCCACACTGTGGTACTTACTGTAGTACCCACGTCTGTTTCCCCAGTACAACCTGCCCCACTTGTACCCCACACTGTGGTACTTACTGTAGTACCCATGTCTGTAACACCAACACAACCTGCCCCACTTGTACCCCCACACTGTGGTACTTACTGTAGTACCCACGTCTGTAACACCGATACAACCTGCCCCACTTGTACCCCACACTGTGGTACTTACTGTAGTACCCACGTCTGTAACACCGATACAACCTGCCCCACTTGTACCCCACACTGTGGTACTTACTGTAGTACCCACGTCTGTTTCCCCAGTACAACCTGCCCCACTTGTACCCCACACTGTGGTACTTACTGTAGTACCCACGTCTGTTTCCCCAGTACAACCTGCCCCACTTGTACCCCACACTGTGGTACTTACTGTAGTACCCACGTCTGTTTCCCCAGTACAACCTGCCCCACTTGTACCCCACACTGTGGTACTTACTGTAGTACCCACGTCTGTTTCCCCAGTACAACCTGCCCCACTCATATCCTACACAGTGGCGTAATTATAGGGGTCGCACCTGCAATTGGGCCCGTGCACTCCAGAGGCCTCGGCTGCCCCCTGCTACCCCTCCGCCTGGCGCCCGCAATCTGCTTCCGGCGCTCTAGTAATGCAGAGCGATGATGTCATCTCCCTGCGTTCTGCATTACTAAGAGGACGCGCGGGAGCTCCAGGTAGGAGATGGGGGCATTGTGGAGATTGGGGGGCATTGTGGAGGGGGGCCAATGTGGTGGTGGGGGGCCCGTGGCACTTTTTGTACCAGGGCCCGGAGGCCTCTAGTTACGTCTCTGATCCCACAATGGGGTACTTAGTTACTGTAGTTTAATTTCAGTCTGTTAAAGACCCGAGGGGTAGGCAATGCGCTGCTTAAAAATGAGTTGCCCACTTCTCATGTCCTTAAAGAGTTAACATCTTTGCTAGGAGAGAAGTCTCCAATAAATCACTCACACTTACACTCAATTGCCACCAAGTTTGCTCTTACAGTTAAAGGGATAGTAATACTTCGTTTTAACTTTATTTTATTTTGTAGGCATTAAAAAAACATGAAGAACAATATAAGTCTTATCTCTCAAACCTTTATGGTTTAAGAGATATTCACAAACAATGTTTCCCCTCCTGTTCAACCAGATCAGAAGGGAGGTGCCCAGGTAGACTGCAGAGAGGGACAATCTTCAATTAAGATAAGGGAAAAACCTGAAAAGCTTGTCAAGGGGGGGCAGGGATTTCATTGTTTTCATACAAAGAAAATGATCCCCTTCTGTTATCTGTCCTGTCATACAACCAGATCCCCATCTGAGAAGAGATGGCTTACACTAGGAAAAAGGGGCGGGAGGGGAACTTTGCTTGTGAATATCTCATAAACCATAAAGGTCTGAGAGATAAGACTTATATCGTTCTTCATGTTTTTTTAATGCCTACAAAATAAAATAAAGTTAAAACGAAGTATTACTATCCCTTTAAGTTGTATCTGTGTGTATTACTGAAGAGACCCCACACAGAGAAGAAGGGACTAAACCGTTCTGCCTCTTGCCCCCTAAACCTGAACTTCCCTCTCTAGACCCACCTGTGGGCCAGCACAGCAGATAGGAAGGCTTACCAATGTAACCCTTTAAGTACCAGAGGGGTCTGAAACACATTGCCCAATCCTCTGGTCCTTAAAGGGTTAAAGGAACAATAATGTTTTATTGTAAAAGGACAAAAAATATGGTAGAACTTTTCCTACTGAGTTAAACAGTGTTGCACTCACTGATGAGATGCTTCAATCAAAAATTATTACTGTTCAAACTGTCACAACAACCTGCAGCTATTACTATCACATACAATAGAGAGGTGTAGCCTGTGGCCCAACTTGTCCACAGAGAACAGTACAAAAAACCATCTGGACACCAGGTGGCACCGTTGCAATTCATTTCATTAAGAATGTTTCAACTACAATAACATTTGAGGAGAGCAGGATTTTAGTAGCATAGCTTGGTCAAAATATGTTTTAGCTCGCTCACCCTGCCAAGGTACCCAATATAGAGAAAATCCTAATATATATCTATATATAGATAGATAGATATATATTACCATTAAAACATTTACATCTAAAATATTCTTCTAATGAAATTGTATCCGAGGAAACGCGTCAGGAGGCCTAGGTTAAAATGCACCAAAAACATAAAATAAAACCTGTAATATCCCGCTAGATAGGACTGACTCACTATCCAACGTGCACCATTCACAGAGGGTAAGAAAGCCAGGACCAAGAAGGACCAGAACACCACCAGTCCCCTTTTATAGCCCCCCCATGAGGGGCATGAGCTCTGTTAGGGGGCTATTATACAGGTTTTAGTTCACATTCTTGGTGCTTTTAACCTAGGCCTCCTGACGCGTTTCCTCAGATACAATTTCATTAGAAGGATATTTTAGATGCAAATGGTATATTAAAGGGATAGTAATACATCATTTTAAAAAAATCTTCACCTTGTAGCTATTAAAAACTTAAACTAAATGCCCATAGTCCCATCTCTCAAACCTTTATGATTTGAGAGATATTCACTGTGAAAGTTCCCCCCTCCCTGCCCTTTCTCTGATATCAGCGCTCTAGCTGACTGCAGGGGAATCCGGTCTTGGGACAAGCTGGCGGCTCTGCAGCAGAGCCGAGATCGCGTTATTGAAAAAGAAATCCTTTGCAAACAAAGCATAAACAAAGCACACTTTGTAGACCGTTCCAGTGAAGGAGTCTCCGACAGTCCCGGGTCCAGATTCCTCTGCAGTCAGCTACAGCGCTGACGTCAGGGAAAGGGAGGGAGAGGGGAACTTTGACAGAGAATATCTCTCAAACCATAAAGGTTTGAGAGATGGGACTATGGGCATTTAGTTTAAGTTTTTAATCGCTACAAGATAAAGATTTTTTTAAATGATGTATTACTATCCATTTAATGGTTATATATGTATGTGTGTATATATATATATATATATATATATATATATATATATATGTATACACTAGCAATGTGGGATCATGTTGTGCAGAGAATGGGGGCGGACCAAAACTCACACCCCCAATGAATCACCCAATGGAAGCAGTAACTCCTCCTTACTGCCGCCAGGCACAAAGTCTTCTTTTATATATATGAGATGTAATATATATATATATATATATATAGGTTAGGATTAGGATTCACTCTACATAGGGTACCTTGCCGGGGTGAGTGAGCTTAACCCTTTGAATGCCAGAGGGGTACGGAATGCATTGCATTGCACTCAAAGGGTTAAACATATTGTGGCCAGACTACGCTACTAAACCCCTAATTGTTATTTTCATTAGTAATATTTAGCACACAGTTACGATACATACCTACCACAGGGATCGTGATTTATATTATTTATATGGAGCAGCACAGGTTTGTTTTGTTCATTTGTACCTCCTGAGCGTCCCTATTTAGGAGACCGCTCCAGCATTCAATGGGTTAAAAAGTCGAATTTAAATCATTCGGATTTTTAGTTGCTTTTTGCTCCATGAATGCCAGGCCGGTCCCAAACTCATTGCTTCACAGAAGAAAATCCAGTTCATTCAAGGGTTAAAAACCAGGCTGACATCAACTGGCTTTTTATTTTATGAAGCAAGGCATTGAACGGGTTAAAAACACCATTTTAATGAGCCAAATTTTCTTTGTGTTGGAGACCTAATCCTAAACGTGCCTCTTAACCCTTTCAGTGCCAGAGGGATGCCTGTGTAACCAGTCCTATACAGACGCAATGGGTGTTTGTGTGAGGTAAAGCTGTTATGGACTGAGATTAGTGCCCACTGCTCTTCTATTCAGAATGGATGTTACCTTACTGTAGACCCTTTTACAGACAGTAAGACAATATCACTTCAGAGTCACCTATCAAGAATGCTATTGTAATCGGAGACCTGGAAAAGCCAGGAATGGCGGCCGCCAGAGAGACTGGATTTTAGGCCTCAGAAAACAGGGACCTTTTACAGATGCTGATTGAAGTACAGGGGAATAACCCTTTGAATGCCAGTGAGGTGAGCAACACATTGCACTCAGATGGTTATATTTTAGGTCTTAGTGATAGGGTGATAACATCCCGGATTTTAAATGTGTGTCCCATGTGTCAGGCAGCCCCCCTTTTGGTACAATACAAAGTCTCTGAGTAAAGACTCTAAACTCTAGGAGAACTGACCATTGTCTGCTGTGACAGGAAATGATATCACTGCTGAGCTACAGCAAAATGGCTTCCAGACAGAGACCTAAACACTAGAAGGAGAACTGCCCATTGCCTGCTGTGACAGGAAGTGATATCACTGCTGAGCTACAACAAAATGGCTTCCAGACAGAGATCTAAACACTAGAAGGAGAACTGCCCATTGTCTGCTGTGACAGGAAGTGATTTCACTGCTGAACTACAGCAAAATGGCTTCCAGATAGAGATCTAAACACTAGAAGGAGAACTGCCCATTGTCTGATGTGACAGGAAGTGATATCACTGCTGAGCTACAAGAAAATGGCTTCCAGACAGAGTTCTAAACAGTAGAAGGAGAACTGACCATTGTCTGCTGTGACAGGAAGTGATACCACTGCTGGGCTACAGCAAAATGGCTTCCAGACAAAGATCTAAATACTAGAAGGAGAACTGCACATTGTCTGCTGGGACAAGAAGTGATACCACTGCTGAGCTACAAGAAAATGGCTTCCAGACAAAGATCTAAACACTACAAGGAGAACTGCCCATTTTCTACTGTGACAGGAAGTGATACCACTGCTGGGCTACAGAAAAATGGCTTCCAGACAGAGATCTAAACACTAGAAGGAGAACTGACCATTGTCTACTGTGACAAGAAGCGATACCACTGCTGAGCTACAAGAAAATGGCTACCAGACAGAGATCTAAACACTAGAAAGAGAACTGACCAGTGTCTGCTGTGACAGGAAGTGATATTCCTGCTGAGCTACAAGAAAATGGCTTCCAGAGATCTAAACACTAGAAGGAGAACTGACCATTGTCTACTGTGACAAGAAGTGATTTCACTGCTGAGCTACAGCAAAATGGTTTCCAGACAGAGATCTAAACACTAAATGGAGAACTGACCATTGTCTGCTGTGACAGGAAGTGATATCGCTGCTGAGCTACAACAAAATGGCTTTCAGACAGAGCTCTAAACAGTAGAAGGAGAACTGACCATTGTCTGCTATGACAGGAAGTGATATCACTGCTGAGCTACAGCAAAATGGCTTCAGAGATCTAAACACTAGAAGGAAAACTGACCATTGTCTGCTGTGACAGGAAGTGATATCACTGCTGAGCTACAGCAAAATGGCTTCCAGACAGAGATCTAAACATTAGAAGGAGAACTACCCATTGTCTACTGTGACAGGAAGTGATATCACTGCTGAGCTACAGCAAAATGGCTTCCAGACAGAGATCTAAACACTAGAAGGAAAACTGACCATTGTCTGCTGTGACAGGAAGTGATACCACCGCTGAGCTACAGCAAAATGGCTTCCAGACAGATCTAAACACTAGAAGTAAAACTGCCCATTGTCTGCTGTGACAGGAAGTGATATCACTGCTGAGCTACTAGAAAGTAGATTCCAGACAAAGCTCTGAATGCTAGAAGATGAAATGGCTATTGTCTACTGTGACAGGAAGTGGTGCCTCTGCTGGGCTACAAGAAAATGGCTTCCAGACAGAGCTCTAGGCACTAGAGAGAGAACTGAGCCTTGATCCTGACATCACACAGGAGTTGCAGTGTTATTTAGAATAAAGATAATCTAAGGCGTTGGGTGAGATGTACATTATCTTGTAGCCTACCACAGGCATCACTTCCTGTCCAGCAGTCAATGGACAGATCTCCCTCTAGTGGTTAGAACACTGTAGTGCACAAGATAAAGAGCAGGTTGTGCACTGATGTCCAGTGCTGAAAACTGACCCTTCTCCACAGTGTCCCTGAATGGAGGAATGGAAATGTGGTCACCCTAGTTAGCGACCCCTTTATCAACTGGAAATATGTTTGTTTTTGCAAAGCAATGTGTTGGACATCTCCCTTGCCTCCAAGGGGTTAATCTGCGGAGTGTCAGTGTTCGCTGTGAGACATATGAACAGCGATATGGAATGTATGTATACAATTATCTACTGAGATCAAAGGAGGCTAATATAAAATCCATTAAGGTCTTCCAGCAGCCAATCAGGATCCTCATGTCACACTTAAATACTAATTAGTAGTAAATCATTAGTACAGAAGGAAATAATTAGACGGTTACACACAGCAGCAGATGAATCCCGTGCCAAGGAGAGGTGCCGGTTACTGCCACGCCACGTGTAGGTGAAGCAAGTTTGGGCTAGAGATTGCAAGTGATGGAACTGGTCACCCCAAACCAGTCTTAGGTGCTGGACCGGAGCCACGGGTTGGGAATCACATGGGAGGCGCCAGGTGTCAGGGCTGTGTCAGGAGGAGTTTGAGGTGTGGCAGAGAGTAGGACTCATATTTGGGGAGTTAGTTATAAACCAGAACAATGTCAAGGACATAAATATCACACAGACTGGCAGCGGTGCCCTGAGGTATTCTACAGCCAGTGTCTTGGGACTCACTTCTGCCTTGAGAGATTTGCCCCTTTATGTGGGTATAGCTGCCAGATTTGCTGGACAAATCGGATAGCCCACCCTCGAGTTGGTTTATTATTATGATTCAGGGTATTTTACTGGAAGAAAGGTGCTGGTGCCCTGGAACTTCATTTGTTACTTTTGGAGAAAAGAACCAAATGGGATAATGTATTGCTGGGTACCACTGAGTACTGCCACATATTAATATTATATTATTGTATTAATATTAGTATTATTGTGATTGGCACTGGTCTGTGTTATTATTATTGTGATTAGCACTGGTCTGGGTTATTATTGTGATTAGCACTGGTCTGGGTTATTATTATTGTGATTAGCACTGGTCTGGATTATTATTATTGTGATTAGCACTGGTCTGGATTATTATTATTGTGATTAGCACTGGTCTGGATTATTATTATTGTGATTAGCACTGGTCTGGGTTATTATTATTATTGTGATTAGCACTGGTCTGGGTTATTATTGTGATTAGCACTGGTCTGGGTTATTATTGTGATTAGCACTGGTCTGGGTTATTATTATTGTGATTAGCACTGGTCTGGGTTATTATTATTGTGATTAGCACTGGTCTGGGTTATTATTATTGTGATTAGCACTGGTCTGGGTTATTATTATTGTGATTAGCACTGGTCTGGGTTATTATTGTGATTAGCACTGGTCTGGGTTATTATTATTGTGATTAGCACTGGTCTGGATTATTATTATTGTGATTAGCACTGGTCTGGGTTATTATTATTGTGATTAGCACTGGTCTGGATTATTATTATTGTGATTAGCACTGGTCTGGGTTATTATTGTGATTAGCACTGGTCTGGGTTATTATTATTGTGATTAGCACTGGTCTGGGTTATTATTATTGTGATTAGCACTGGTCTGGATTATTATTATTGTGATTAGCACTGGTCTGGATTATTATTATTGTGATTAGCACTGGTCTGGATTATTATTATTGTGATTAGCACTGGTCTGGGTTATTATTATTGTGATTAGCACTGGTCTGGGTTATTATTATTGTGATTAGCACTGGTCTGGGTTATTATTATTGTGATTAGCACTGGTCTGGGTTATTATTATTGTGATTAGCACTGGTCTGGATTATTATTATTGTGATTAGCACTGGTCTGGGTTATTATTATTGTGATTAGCACTGGTCTGGGTTATTATTATTGTGATTAGCACTGGTCTGGGTTATTATTATTGTGATTAGCACTGGTCTGTGTTATTATTATTGTGATTAGCACTGGTCTGGATTATTATTATTGTTATTAGCACTGGTCTGGATTATTATTATTGTGATTAGCACTGGTCTGGGTTATTATTATTGTGATTAGCACTGGTCTGTGTTATTATTATTGTTATTAGCACTGGTCTGGATTATTATTATTGTGATTAGCACTGGTCTGGGTTATTATTATTGTGATTAGCACTGGTCTGGGTTATTATTATTGTGATTAGCACTGGTCTGGATTATTATTATTGTGATTAGCACTGGTCTGGGTTATTATTATTGTGATTAGCACTGGTCTGGATTATTATTATTGTGATTAGCACTGGTCTGGATTATTATTATTGTGATTAGCACTGGTCTGGATTATTATTATTGTGATTAGCACTGGTCTGGGTTATTATTATTGTGATTAGCACTGGTCTGGATTATTATTATTGTGATTAGCACTGGTCTGTGTTATTATTATTGTGATTAGCACTGGTCTGGGTTATTATTATTGTGATTAGCACTGGTCTGGATTATTATTATTGTGATTAGCACTGGTCTGGATTATTATTATTGTGATTAGCACTGGTCTGGGTTATTATTATTGTGATTAGCACTGGTCTGGATTATTATTATTGTGATTAGCACTGGTCTGTGTTATTATTATTGTGATTAGCACTGGTCTGGGTTATTATTATTGTGATTAGCACTGGTCTGGGTTATTATTATTGTGATTAGCACTGGTCTGGATTATTATTATTGTGATTAGCACTGGTCTGGGTTATTATTGTGATTAGCACTGGTCTGGATTATTATTATTGTGATTAGCACTGGTCTGGATTATTATTATTGTGATTAGCACTGGTCTGGATTATTATTATTGTGATTAGCACTGGTCTGGATTATTATTATTGTGATTAGCACTGGTCTGGATTATTATTATTGTGATTAGCACTGGTCTGGGTTATTATTATTGTGATTAGCACTGGTCTGTGTTATTATTATTGTGATTAGCACTGGTCTGGGTTATTATTATTGTGATTAGCACTGGTCTGTGTTATTATTATTGTGATTAGCACTGGTCTGGATTATTATTATTGTGATTAGCACTGGTCTGGGTTATTATTATTGTGATTAGCACTGGTCTGTGTTATTATTATTGTGATTAGCACTGGTCTGGATTATTATTATTGTGATTAGCACTGGTCTGTGTTATTATTATTGTGATTAGCACTGGTCTGGATTATTATTATTGTGATTAGCACTGGTCTGGGTTATTATTATTGTGATTAGCACTGGTCTGGGTTATTATTGTGATTAGCACTGGTCTGGATTATTATTATTGTGATTAGCACTGGTCTGTGTTATTATTATTGTGATTAGCACTGGTCTGGATTATTATTATTGTGATTAGCACTGGTCTGGATTATTATTATTGTGATTAGCACTGGTCTGGGTTATTATTATTGTGATTAGCACTGGTCTGTGTTATTATTATTGTGATTAGCGCTGGTCTGGATTATTATTATTGTGATTAGCACTGGTCTGGATTATTATTATTGTGATTAGCACTGGTCTGGGTTATTATTATTGTGATTAGCACTGGTCTGTGTTATTATTATTGTGATTAGCACTGGTCTGGGTTATTATTATTGTGATTAGCACTGGTCTGGGTTATTATTATTGTGATTAGCACTGGTCTGGATTATTATTATTGTGATTAGCACTGGTCTGTGTTATTATTATTGTGATTAGCACTGGTCTGGATTATTATTATTGTGATTAGCACTGGTCTGTGTTATTATTATTGTGATTAGCACTGGTCTGGATTATTATTATTGTGATTAGCACTGGTCTGGGTTATTATTATTGTGATTAGCACTGGTCTGTGTTATTATTATTGTGATTAGCACTGGTCTGGGTTATTATTATTGTGATTAGCACTGGTCTGTGTTATTATTATTGTGATTAGCACTGGTCTGGGTTATTATTATTGTGATTAGCACTGGTCTGTGTTATTATTATTGTGATTAGCACTGGTCTGGGTTATTATTATTGTGATTAGCACTGGTCTGGGTTATTATTATTGTGATTAGCACTGGTCTGGGTTATTATTATTGTGATTAGCACTGGTCTGGATTATTATTATTGTGATTAGCACTGGTCTGGATTATTATTATTGTGATTAGCACTGGTCTGGGTTATTATTATTGTGATTAGCACTGGTCTGTGTTATTATTATTGTGATTAGCACTGGTCTGGGTTATTATTATTGTGATTAGCACTGGTCTGGATTATTATTATTGTGATTAGCACTGGTCTGTGTTATTATTATTGTGATTAGCACTGGTCTGGATTATTATTATTGTGATTAGCACTGGTCTGTGTTATTATTATTGTGATTAGCACTGGTCTGGATTATTATTATTGTGATTAGCACTGGTCTGGGTTATTATTATTGTGATTAGCACTGGTCTGTGTTATTATTATTGTGATTAGCACTGGTCTGGGTTATTATTATTGTGATTAGCACTGGTCTGTGTTATTATTATTGTGATTAGCACTGGTCTGGGTTATTATTATTGTGATTAGCACTGGTCTGGGTTATTATTATTGTGATTAGCACTGGTCTGTGTTATTATTATTGTGATTAGCACTGGTCTGTGTTATTATTGTGATTAGCACTGGTCTGGGTTATTATTATTGTGATTAGCACTGGTCTGGATTATTATTATTGTGATTAGCACTGGTCTGGATTATTATTGTGATTAGCACTGGTCTGTGTTATTATTATTGTGATTAGCACTGGTCTGGATTATTATTATTGTGATTAGCACTGGTCTGGGTTATTATTATTGTGATTGGCACTGGTCTGGATTATTATTATTGTGATTAGCGCTGGTCTGGGTTATTATTATTGTGATTAGCACTGGTCTGTGTTATTATTATTGTGATTAGCGCTGGTCTGGGTTATTATTATTGTGATTAGCACTGGTCTGGATTATTATTATTGTGATTAGCACTGGTCTGGATTATTATTATTGTGATTAGCACTGGTCTGGGTTATTATTATTGTGATTAGCACTGGTCTGTGTTATTATTATTGTGATTAGCACTGGTCTGTGTTATTATTATTGTGATTAGCACTGGTCTGGGTTATTATTATTGTGATTAGCACTGGTCTGGGTTATTATTATTGTGATTAGCACTGGTCTGGATTATTATTATTGTGATTAGCACTGGTCTGGGTTATTATTATTGTGATTAGCACTGGTCTGGGTTATTATTATTGTGATTAGCACTGGTCTGGGTTATTATTATTGTGATTAGCACTGGTCTGGATTATTATTATTGTGATTAGCACTGGTCTGGGTTATTATTATTGTGATTAGCACTGGTCTGGGTTATTATTATTGTGATTGGCACTGGTCTGGATTATTATTATTGTGATTAGCACTGGTCTGTGTTATTATTATTGTGATTAGCACTGGTCTGTGTTATTATTATTGTGATTAGCACTGGTCTGGGTTATTATTATTGTGATTAGCACTGGTCTGGGTTATTATTATTGTGATTAGCACTGGTCTGGATTATTATTATTGTGATTAGCACTGGTCTGGGTTATTATTATTGTGATTAGCACTGGTCTGGGTTATTATTATTGTGATTAGCACTGGTCTGGATTATTATTATTGTGATTAGCACTGGTCTGGGTTATTATTATTGTGATTAGCACTGGTCTGGGTTATTATTATTGTGATTGGCACTGGTCTGGATTATTATTATTGTGATTAGCACTGGTCTGTGTTATTATTATTGTGATTAGCACTGGTCTGTGTTATTATTATTGTGATTAGCACTGGTCTGGGTTATTATTATTGTGATTAGCACTGGTCTGGGTTATTATTATTGTGATTAGCACTGGTCTGGGTTATTATTATTGTGATTAGCACTGGTCTGGGATTATTATTATTGTGATTAGCACTGGTCTGGATTATTATTATTGTGATTAGCACTGGTCTGGGTTATTATTATTGTGATTAGCACTGGTCTGTGTTATTATTATTGTGATTAGCACTGGTCTGGATTATTATTATTGTGATTAGCACTGGTCTGGATTATTATTATTGTGATTAGCACTGGTCTGGGTTATTATTATTGTGATTAGCACTGGTCTGTGTTATTATTATTGTGATTAGCACTGGTCTGGGTTATTATTATTGTGATTAGCACTGGTCTGGGTTATTATTATTGTGATTAGCACTGGTCTGGGTTATTATTATTGTGATTAGCACTGGTCTGGGTTATTATTATTGTGATTAGCACTGGTCTGTGTTATTATTATTGTGATTAGCACTGGTCTGGATTATTATTATTGTGATTGGCACTGGTCTGGGTTATTATTATTGTGATTAGCACTGGTCTGTGTTATTATTATTGTGATTAGCACTGGTCTGGATTATTATTATTGTGATTAGCACTGGTCTGTGTTATTATTGTGATTAGCACTGGTCTGGGTTATTATTATTGTGATTAGCACTGGTCTGTGTTATTATTATTGTGATTAGCACTGGTCTGGGTTATTATTATTGTGATTAGCACTGGTCTGGGTTATTATTATTGTGATTAGCACTGGTCTGTGTTATTATTATTGTGATTAGCACTGGTCTGGATTATTATTATTGTGATTGGCACTGGTCTGGGTTATTATTATTGTGATTAGCACTGGTCTGTGTTATTATTATTGTGATTAGCACTGGTCTGTGTTATTATTATTGTGATTAGCACTGGTCTGGGTTATTATTGTGATTAGCACTGGTCTGGATTATTATTATTGTGATTAGCACTGGTCTGGATTATTATTATTGTGATTAGCACTGGTCTGGATTATTATTATTGTGATTAGCACTGGTCTGGGTTATTATTGTGATTAGCACTGGTCTGGGTTATTATTATTGTGATTAGCACTGGTCTGTGTTATTATTATTGTGATTAGCACTGGTCTGGGTTATTATTATTGTGATTAGCACTGGTCTGGGTTATTATTATTGTGATTAGCACTGGTCTGTGTTATTATTATTGTGATTAGCACTGGTCTGGATTATTATTATTGTGATTAGCACTGGTCTGGATTATTATTATTGTGATTAGCACTGGTCTGGGTTATTATTATTGTGATTAGCACTGGTCTGTGTTATTATTATTGTGATTAGCACTGGTCTGGATTATTATTATTGTGATTAGCACTGGTCTGGGTTATTATTATTGTGATTAGCACTGGTCTGTGTTATTATTATTGTGATTAGCACTGGTCTGGATTATTATTATTGTGATTAGCACTGGTCTGGGTTATTATTATTGTGATTAGCACTGGTCTGGATTATTATTATTGTGATTAGCACTGGTCTGGGTTATTATTATTGTGATTAGCACTGGTCTGGGTTATTATTATTGTGATTAGCACTGGTCTGGGTTATTATTATTGTGATTAGCACTGGTCTGGATTATTATTATTGTGATTAGCACTGGTCTGTGTTATTATTATTGTGATTAGCACTGGTCTGGGTTATTATTGTGATTAGCACTGATCTGGGTTATTATTGTGATTAGCACTGGTCTGGGTTATTATTATTGTGATTAGCACTGGTCTGGGTTATTATTATTGTGATTAGCACTGGTCTGGATTATTATTATTGTGATTAGCACTGGTCTGGGTTATTATTATTGTGATTAGCACTGGTCTGGGTTATTATTATTGTGATTAGCACTGGTCTGGATTATTATTATTGTGATTAGCACTGGTCTGGATTATTATTATTGTGATTAGCACTGGTCTGGGTTATTATTATTGTGATTAGCACTGGTCTGGATTATTATTATTGTGATTAGCACTGGTCTGGGTTATTATTATTGTGATTAGCACTGGTCTGGGTTATTATTATTGTGATTAGCACTGGTCTGTGTTATTATTATTGTGATTAGCACTGGTCTGGATTATTATTATTGTGATTAGCACTGGTCTGTGTTATTATTATTGTGATTAGCACTGGTCTGGGTTATTATTATTGTGATTAGCACTGGTCTGTGTTATTATTATTGTGATTAGCACTGGTCTGGGTTATTATTATTGTGATTAGCACTGGTCTGGGTTATTATTATTGTGATTAGCACTGGTCTGTGTTATTATTATTGTGATTAGCGCTGGTCTGGGTTATTATTATTGTGATTAGCACTGGTCTGGGTTATTATTATTGTGATTAGCACTGGTCTGTGTTATTATTATTGTGATTAGCACTGGTCTGGATTATTATTATTGTGATTAGCACTGGTCTGTGTTATTATTATTGTGATTAGCACTGGTCTGGGTTATTATTGTGATTAGCACTGGTCTGGGTTATTATTATTGTGATTAGCACTGGTCTGTGTTATTATTATTGTGATTAGCACTGGTCTGTATTATTATTGTGATTAGCACTGGTCTGTGTTATTATTATTGTGATTAGCACTGGTCTGGGTTATTATTATTGTGATTAGCACTGGTCTGGGTTATTATTATTGTGATTAGCACTGGTCTGGATTATTATTATTGTGATTAGCACTGGTCTGGGTTATTATTGTGATTAGCACTGGTCTGGGTTATTATTATTGTGATTAGCACTGGTCTGGATTATTATTATTGTTATTAGCACTGGTCTGGATTATTATTATTGTGATTAGCACTGGTCTGGATTATTATTATTGTTATTAGCACTGGTCTGGATTATTATTATTGTGATTAGCACTGGTCTGGGTTATTATTATTGTGATTAGCACTGGTCTGGGTTATTATTATTGTGATTAGCACTGGTCTGTGTTATTATTGTGATTAGCACTGGTCTGGATTATTATTATTGTGATTAGCACTGGTCTGGATTATTATTGTGATTGGCACTGGTCTGGATTATTATTATTGTGATTAGCACTGGTCTGTGTTATTATTATTGTGATTAGCACTGGTCTGTGTTATTATTATTGTGATTAGCACTGGTCTGGGTTATTATTGTGATTAGCACTGGTCTGGATTATTATTATTGTGATTAGCACTGGTCTGGATTATTATTGTGATTGGCACTGGTCTGGATTATTATTATTGTGATTAGCACTGGTCTGGCTGGGTGCCTATGCTCTGCGTGTGGCACAGACAAGGGACGATGGACACTACAGGGGTACTTCTTATGACAACACTGATATTCTGGGGTACAGGTAAGTCACCGCTACGCCTACCTGGATTTTTTGGGTTTATGCACAAAATAAAAGATGAGACCTTTTTTCAAGCAAACCAAATACATCATAGGGGACATGCAATTCCCATTAATTTTAACTGGACAGTAATCCTGTATTCCGATTTTACATTTTGTACAAGAACCTAATATGTAAACTCAAACTGTCTATTTTTTTTCCTTCATTTTGGCCCATTTGTTTAAATGTTATGTCACTGACAGGGAACTCACTGAATCTCTGTTTCTAGAGAGTTTCCTGTTATGGTCTGTGAAAGCATTAATAGTGATACAGTGTAACACTATTCCTGCAGTACTGAGTGCTATATATGCTGTAATGGAGGCAGGGTTTTCTGATGCAGGGATAGTGATACAATGTAACATTACCTCTGCTACACTGAGTGTTCCACATGCTGTAGTGGAGGCAGGTTTTCCTGCTTAAGGGAAAGTGATACAATGTAACACTATCCCTGCAGTACTGATTGCTATGTATGCTATAGTGGAGGCAGATTTTCTTCTGCACATATAGTGATACAGTGCAACACTATCCCTGCAGTACTGAGTGCTATGTATGCTATAGTGGAGGTAGGCTTTTCTGATGCAGGGTTAGTGATACAATGTAACATTACCCAAGCAGTGCTGAGTGTTCTACATGCTGTAGTGAAAGCAGGCTTTTCTGATGTAGGGATAGTGATACAAAGTAACATTACTTCTGCAAAACTGAGTGTTCAACATTATGTAGTGGAGGCAGGCTTTTCTGCTGAAGGGAAAGTGATACAATGTAACACTATCCCTGCAGTACTGATTGCTATGTATTCTATAGTGGAGATAGGCTTCTCTGATGAAGGGGTAGTGATACAATGTAACATTACCCAAGCAGTACTGAGTGTTCTGCCTGCTGTAGTGAAAGCAGGCTTTTCTGCTGTAGGGATAGTGATACAATGTAACACTGCCCATGCAGCACTGAATGCTATGCATACTGTAGTGGAGGCAGATTCCTCTGCAGGGATAGTGATACAATGTAACATTACCCAAGCAGTACTGAGTGTTCTGCATGCTGTAGTGAAAGCAGGCTTTTCTGCTGTAGGGATAGTGATACAATGTAACACTGCCCATGCAGCACTGAATGCTATGCATACTGTAGTGGAGGCAGATTCCTCTGCAGGGATAGTGATACAATGTAACATTACCCAAGCAGTACTGAGTGTTCTGCATGCTGTAGTGAAAGCAGGCTTTTCTGATGCAGGGATAGTGATACAATGTAACACTGCCCATGCAGCACTGAATGCTATGCATACTATAGTGGAGGAAGATTCCTCTGCAGGGATAGTGATACAATGTAACATTATCCCTGCAGTACTGAGTGTTCTACATGCTGTAGTAGAGACAGGCTTTTTAATCAAACTTTTATCAACAGCGTCAAGTGGTATTTAAAAGACAATTTTCTCTTTAATAAAGAACTTTCTAGGAAGGCTTGAGTCATATACTACAGCGCTCCATAGTGACCACAACAGAAAACTGCAGTTTAACGTAAAAAGGAACAATTTGGGCAGGAGTAACATTTGAATGACAATTCTCCTGGTGGTATGACTTCCCTCATGTTCCACAGCAAGAAAAAACCCTGTAATGTATTTCTTCATGAAAAGAGTTTACTGCTCCTTTAAGAGTCCCTGCTGTTTAATGAGGACATGTAACTTAACCCTTTGAGTGCCATTGGGGTATCTGATGTATTACAATGCTTTGCATTCCCCTCTGGCTCTCAAAGGTTTAAACAACACATTAGGGTGCCCTGTTACACTAATATGGGGTGACCACGGGGGTGGGGGTCACTGCTCAGTGCCAGGACACAGACACCCGTTGTCTGTGGATGAAATTAACCCTTCTCTCTCCTCTCCCCACAGTGATACAGCTCTCAGGTGCAGCCAAAGGTAAGAACACGTTGTCCCCTCTGGATTATATCATCAGGTTTAACCCAGTGAGTGCCGGAGGGGTAGGCAGCGTATTGCAAAGCAATGCTTTACATACCTCTCTGGCAATCAAAGGGTTAAAGTTACAGGCAATCTCCTTTACGATCTATCATGCACTGGAAGTACATACTATATACATACATGTGAGATCCTCGGATCTGTTTCCACAGAAATCTCTGTCAGGGACTGTGGAATCAGGGATAGTGTTACATTGTATCATTATCCCTGCAGGGGAAAAGCCTGCCTTCACTACAGCATACAGAGCACCCAGTGCTGCAGGGATAGTGTTACATTGTATCATTATCCCTGCAGAGGAAAAAACCTGCCTCTACTACAGCACACAGAGCACCCAGTGCTGCAGGGATAGTGTTACATTGTATCATTATCCTGCAGAGGAAAAACCTGCCTCTACTACAGCACACAGAGCACTCAGTGCTGCAGGGGTAGTGTTACATTGTATCATTATCCTGCAGAGGAAAAACCTGCCTCTACTACAGCACACAGAGCACCCAGTGCTGCAGGGGTAGTGTTACATTGTATCATTATCCTGCAGAGGAAAGGCCTGCCTCCACTACAGCACACAGAGCACTCAGTTATGCAGGGGTAGTGTTACATTGTATCATTATCCCTGCAGGGGAAAAGCCTGCCTCTACTACAGCACACAGAGCACCCAGTGCTGCAGGGATAGTGTTACATTGTATCATTATCCTGCAGAGGAAAAACCTGCCTCTACTACAGCACACAGAGCGCTCAGTGCTGCAGGGGTAGTGTTACATTGTATCATTATCCTGCAGAGGAAAAACCTGCCTCTACTACAGCACACAGAGCACCCAGTGCTGCAGGGGTAGTGTTACATTGTATCATTATCCTGCAGAGGAAAGGCCTGCCTCCACTACAGCACACAGAGCACTCAGTGCTGCAGGGGTAGTGTTACATTGTATCATTATCCTGCAGAGGAAAAGCCTGCCTTCACTACGGCATACAGAACACCCAGTGCTGCAGGGATAGTGTTACATTGTATCATTATCCTGCAGAGGAAAAGCCTGCCTCCACTACAGCACACAGAGCACCCAGTGCTGCAGGGGTAGTGTTACATTGTATCATTATCCTGCAGAGGAAAAACCTGCCTCTACTACAGCACACAGAGCACCCAGTGCTGCAGGGGTAGTGTTACATTGTATCATTATCCTGCAGAGGAAAAGCCTGCCTCCACTACAGCACACAGAGCACTCAGTGTTGCAGGGGTAGTGTTACATTGTATCATTATCCTGCAGAGGAAAAGCCTGCCTTCACTACAGCATACAGAGCACCCAGTGCTGCAGGGATAGTGTTACATTGTATCATTATCCTGCAGAGGAAAAGCCTGCCCCCACTACAGCACACAGAGCACTCAGTGCTGCAGGGGTAGTGTTACATTGTATCATTATCCCTGCAGGGGAAAAGCCTGCCTTCACTACAGCATACAAAGCACCCAGTGCTGCAGGGGTAGTGTTACATTGTATCATTATCCTGCAGAGGAAAAACCTGCCTCTACTACAGCACACAGAGCACCCAGTGCTGCAGGGGTAGTGTTACATTGTATCACTATCCCTGCAGTCGAAAACCCTGCCTCCACTACAGCACCCAGAGTACCCAGTGCTGCTAGTGTTACATTGTATCACTATCCCTGCAGAGGAAAACCTTGCCTCCACTACAGCACACTACAGCTGCAGGGATATTGTTACATTGTATCACTGTCCCTGCAGAGGAAACACCTGCCTCCACTACAGCACCCAATGCACCCAGTGCTGCAGGGATAGTGTTACATTGTATCATCCCTGCAGAGGAAACACCTACCTCCACTACAGCACACAGAGGTCTCAGTCCTGCAGGGATATTGTTACATTGTATCAGTGGCTTTGCTTTCCCAGTCAATGACAGAAAGCTTTTTGGAACCAGACAGTGAGCTCACTGTTATCAGATACATAAAAATAGAAAAAAGGTGAAGATGAAAAAAATAATAAAAATATAAAGATGCGCGTGTATAATATGTAAAGTAAAAAGGGATGATGAGTGTAACACGGCAATTTGTTCTCCACTCCTCTGGTCCTTAAAGGGTTAATGCCTCCGTATTCTCCTCATTCTGTGTCCCCTCAGAGGCCTGCGGCAGACAGGGGCTGCGGGGTCGTGTGTACGGGGGACGGGATGCTGAGCCCGGTGAATGGCCGTGGTACGCCACGCTGAGCTTCCAGGGCAAGCCATACTGCGGTGGGAGCCTGATTGCTGATCGCTGGATCATCACGGCCGCTCACTGCTTTGAGAAGTAAGTTGATGGGGCAGGGTACAGGGTAAGGACACCAGAGGCCTCACAGCTGTTCAGGACTACAATTCCCATCATCCCAGCCTGCTGCAGGACACTTCCCTAACACTCTAGGAGCTCAATCCCCAAAAAATGAATGAGTGGGGGCGGTTTCTGTCCCTTGTGATGCAGTGTGTGTGTGTGTGTTTATGTGTGTGTATATGTGTGTGTCTGTATGTGTGTGTGTGTGTGTGTGTGTGTGCGCATGTGTTTTTGTTTATGTGTGTTTGTGTGTGTCTGTATGTGTGTGTTATGTGTGTGAATGTGTGTGTGTTATGTGTGTGTATATGTGTGTGTGTGTGTGTGTATGTGTGTATGTGTGAGTGTGTGTCTGTGCGTGTGTGTTTATTTATGTGTGTTTGTGTGTGTTATGTGTGTTTGTGTGTGAGTGTGTGTTTGTTTATGTGTGTGTGTATGTGTCTGCGTGTGTGTGTCTGTAAGTGTGTGCATATGTGTGTGTTATGTGTGTTTGTGTGTACATGATCATGTGTGTTTGTTTATGTGTGTTTGTTTATGTGTGTATGTGAGTGTTATGTGTGTTTGCGTGTGAGTGTGTATAAGTTTATGTGTCTGTATATGTGTTTGTGTGCATGTGTGTCTGTAAGTGTGTGTATATGTGTGTCTGTGTGTAAGTTTGTGCGTGTTATGTGTGTGGGTGTATGTATGTGTGCATGTGTGTGTGTGTGCATGCATGTGTATGTGTATGCGTGTGTGTTATGTGTGTTATGTGTCTATGTGTGTGTGTGTGTATTTGTGTGTGTGTGTGTGTATATATATTTTTGTGTGTGTTGTGTGTGGTGTATGTGTGTGTGTTATGTGTCTATGTCTATGTATGTGTGTTTGTGTGTGTGTATGTGTCTGTGTGTGTATATGTGTGTGTGTGTGCTGTGTGTGTTACGTGTATATGTGTGTGTGTTTATTTGTGTGTGTACTTATCTGTGTGTTTGTGTGTGTGTGTGTATATGTGTTTGTGTGTGTGTGTTATGTGTCTGTATGTGTGTGTTGTGTGTGTTATGTGTCTATGTGTATGTGTATTTGTGTGTGTACTTATCTGTGTGTGTATATATGTGTTTGTGTGTGTGTGTGTGTATATATATGTGTGTGTATGTGTGCGCATACCTCCCAAGTCTCTAAACAGGGGACATTTTGAGGCACGAAACCGATTCAGACGCCCCCCTTGTCTTGTGTGGGTTCCTGCAGTCACATCTCCTGTAAGTGATTCCTGGATCACAGATAGGAGAATCTCTGGGTTACACCACACACATGGACATGTTGCCTATAATACACACCTTGGGGAATGTTAAGGGTTAATATTTCAGTATCTGAAGGTCAGATCATTGTGAAGGTTCCCCGGTACGCTGCCCTTCCAGTAGCTTTCTATAGGGTGAACCAAGCAGTGTTTTAACCCTTTGATTGCCTGAGAAGTATCCAACAGAATGCAACAAAATGCACTGGATACCTCTCTGACACTCCAAGGGTTAATCGATCACCATTACAGCCCCATGGCCCCAGAGAGGTGGCCAAAACAGTGCATTGCATTGCATACCCCTCTGGTCCATAAGGAGTTAATAAAGGCCACTGACTGAATAAACCTCCACTTGTTTCACCCGGCAGGAAGCTCCCAGCAGTGCAGAGGTTACAGCAGAGCGGAACAGATCACTGTCTGTTGGCTGCAAACCAGGAATTTGTTCATTGCTACACAACTGAACCTTTAATTACGTGTACAAATATGCAAATGCTCATACGTACACACATTTCATCACGTACACATGCATGATTACACAACCGTACACAAAGCACTCATACGGACAGACAAACACACACAATCACACGCACACAATCACACACACACAATCACTCATACACACATGCACACACACTTCACTGCGCACACATACATGCTTACACAGGCATACACAAAGCACTCATATGGACAGACACACACAATCACACACAAAATCACACACACACAATCACTCACACACGCATGCACACACACCTCATCGCACACAGATACATACTTAACACCTGCATACACAAAGCACTCATATAGACAGACACAAACACACACAATCACACACACACAATAGCTCACACACACATGCACACACCTCATCGCGCACACATACATACTTACACATGCGTACACAAAGCACTCATACAGACAGACACACACAAAAACACACAATCACACACACACAATCACACACACACACAATCACGTACACATGCATACTCCAAGCACTCATATGGGGACACACACACACACAAAATCACTCACACACGCATGAACACACAGATACACAAATTAATTCACACACACAAATACACAAACGCACACGAACATACATTCACACACAATCACACACACACACACACACACACACACACAATCACACTCAGCTCACATCAGTGTAGGAATAAGCTGGTAGAAATGACTTTCCTAGAGGAATTCCCACGCACTATATGTCCATGTCTATGTATGATAAGACTGCTGCCCTTCCCTACCTCCTAGTCAGTACATGATCATACCTGTGTCCTGCTGCAGGGATAGGCAATCTTTACCTCTGTAGGTGATAGAGACTACACTAGCCACTGGCTAACTGGGAATCATGGTAATTGTAGTTCCCAAAAGCTGGAGAGTGCAAGGCAGCTCAGCACTGTCCTACAGAATCTATAAATCACATCCTCTACCATTGACTGATCAAGGAATTGGTATCTGGACTAACGTTCTTACCTGATTTCCATTATAAACAATGTGATGTGTACTTGTATTTAACAGAGAAGTTTTCATATTTATCTGTATAACATGCCTGAGGAAGAGACCTAAGAAGTCTTGAAAGCTTGCATTTTAAATCTGTTTAGTTAGCCAATAAAGGTATCAACTTTACAAAAAAATTTTGCATCCTGTATTTCTACGGCTAACACGGTACCAACTCTCATCTATTATTCCTCCTATACACCACATCCTTCTCATGGTCTCCATCACATCTTCTCTAGGAGCCTGGAATTCAAGGACCCCAAATCCTGGACAGTACATCTTGGGTTCTCCCATCTGGGCGGTATCCCAGAGGGATCAGCGGTCAGTGTGGTGCCATCTAAGATCCTGACTTATGAAGGCTACACCCACTTCCTGGAGGGGCATGACCTGGCATTGATGGAACTCTCTGTACCAGTCAATTTCACCCATTTTGTCTCCCCCATCTGCCTCCCCCAGGAAGCGCACAGATTCCCACTGCGCCAGACTTGCTGGGCACTTGGACTGGAGGATGTGCCCAAGGGAGGTGAGAGAGGGTGGGGCAGGGAAAGGCAATCTGAGTCTCTCCAGCTGTTGTTGGACTACAACTACATCCTCAGCAGCCCAGTAGCTACTGAGGGTTGTGATAGCTTCAGAACAAGAAATGAGTGTCAGCATCTAAGGTGACAATTAAAGGAGAACTAACACCTCTTAATAACCTCCCATTTACCTTCCTAGGCTACAAAATCCTAATGGCCACTACTAATTTTGTCCTTGTGTCTTTGTTCAAGATATAATAATAACAATTAGTCCCGGATGTCCTGTCCATGGGGCGGACATGACACTTACTGGCAGATGCCAGGACTCACACACATTTCCATAGGACCAATGACGGTGCTGGCACATCATGGTTAAATGATAGCAGCGTGCCTCAGGGCACCCAGTAATCATGTTAGGGAGGTTGTAACTGACAGCTCCAGGACTAGACTAGTCAGTTTCAGCCTTTCCCTGGGGTCCTTCCTACATGTAATCGCTACAGAGATCATTTGTGTTAGGGAAACCAATGATAAAGGCAATGTATGTAAACATTCCATCTGTCACTGATCTCTGCCTCTCTCCTCCTCACTGTGATAGTGTATAGTATACATTGTATCTGTCACTGTTCTCTGCCTCTCTCCTCCTCACTGTGATAGTGTATAGTATACATTGTATCTGTCACTGTTCTCTGCCTCTCTCCTCCTCACTGTGATAGTGTATAGTATGCATTATATCTGTCACTGTTCTCTGCCTCTCTCCTCCTCTCACTGTGATCATGTATAGTATACATTATATCTGTCACTGTTCTCTGCCTCTCTCCTCCTCACTGTGATGGTGTACAGTATACATTATATCTGTCACTGTTCTCTGCCTCTCCCCTCCTCACTGTGATAGTGTACAGTATACATTATATATGTCACTGATCTCTGCCTCTCTCCTCCTCACTGTGATAGTGTATAGTATGCATTATATCTGTCACTGTTCTCTGCCTCTCTCCTCCTCACTGTGATAGTGTATAGTATACATTATATCTGTCACTGTTCTCTGCCTCTCTCCTCCTCACTGTGATAGTGTACAGTATACATTATATCTGTCACTGTTCTCTGCCTCTCTCCTCCTCACTGTGATAGTGTACAGTATACATTATATCTGTCACTGTTCTCTGCCTCTCTCCTCCTCACTGTGATAGTGTACAGTATACATTATATCTGTCACTGTTCTCTGCCTCTCTCCTCCTCACTGTGATGGTGTACAGTATACATTATATCTGTCACTGTTCTCTGCCCCTCTCCTCCTCACTGTAATCGTGTATAGTATACATTATATCTGTCACTGTTCTCTGCCTCTCTCCTCCTCACTGTGATAGTGTATAGTATACATTATATCTGTCACTGTTCTCTGCCTCTCTCCTCCTCACTGTGATAGTGTATAGTATACATTATATCTGTCACTGTTCTCTGCCTCTCTCCTCCGCACTGTGATAGTGTACAGTATACATTATATCTATCACTGTTCTCTGCCTCTCTCCTCCTCACTGCGATAGTGTACAGTATACATTATATCTGTCACTGTTCTCTGCCTCTCTACTCCTCACTGTGATAGTGTATAGTACACATTATATCTGTCACTGTTCTCTGCCTCTCTCCTCCTCACTGTGATAGTGTATAGTATACATTATATCTGTCACTGTTCTCTGCCTCTCTACTCCTCACTGTGATAGTGTATAGTATACATTATATCTGTCACTGTTCTCTGCCTCTCTACTCCTCACTGTGATAGTGTATAGTATACATTATATCTGTCACTGTTCTCTGCCCCTCTCCTCCTCACTGTGATAGTGTATAGTATAAATTATATCTGTCACTGTTCTCTGCCTCTCCTCCTCACTGTGATCGTGTATAGTATACATTATATCTGTCACTGTTCTCTGCCTCTCCTCCTCACTGTGATCGTGTATATTATACATTATATCTGTCACTGTTCTCTGCCTCTCTCCTCCTCACTGTGATGGTGTACAGTATACATTATATCTATCACTGTTCTCTGCCTCTCTCCTCCTCACTGTGATAGTGTATAGTATACATTATATCTGTCACTGTTCTCTGCCTCTCTCCTCCTCACTGTGATAGTGTATAGTATACATTATATCTGTCACTGTTCTCTGCCCCTCTCCTCCTCACTGTAATCGTGTATAGTATACATTATATCTGTCACTGTTCTCTGCCTCTCTCCTCCTCACTGTGATAGTGTATAGTATACATTATATCTGTCACTGTTCTCTGCCTCTCTACTCCTCACTGTGATAGTGTATAGTATACATTATATCTGTCACTGTTCTCTGCGTCTCTCCTCCTCACTGTGATAGTGTATAGTATACATTATATCTGTCACTGTTCTCTGCCTCTCTCCTCCTCACTGTGATAGTGTATAGTATACATTATATCTGTCACTGTTCTCTGCCTCTCTCCTCCTCACTGTGATAGTGTATAGTATACATTATATCTGTCACTATTCCAGTCTGTGAATTTATCAAAATTAATGGGATCAGACATCAGAATTACTATTTCATCACTATCAGTCACAGTGTTAACACCTCTGCCCACTATATGTCCGATATCTACTACTCAATGGAGGGGATTCACTAAGTGGTGATAAAGAGGTGATAAAGTAGAGATGACTTCTCCAGTTTATCACTTCTCCAGTTCCTATGTTTTTCTATGGCGCCAATGCCAGAGTTTCTTCAACTCTGGAGATCTTAGTGCATAGGCACCATGGAATAACATAGGAACTGGAGAAGTCATCTCTACTTTATCACCACCAATGAGGATCTTCTACTCAATGAGGAAACATAAGCAGGGGTGTCCGTAGACATTTTTCCAGGGGGGGAGCAAAGCCATAATATGACCCGCAGTTCAGCCCATCCAGCACCTTTGTTTATATGGAGGGGGTAATTGCAGGATGGGGCATGTGCCCCCCCTTGCCCACCCTCCGGACACCCATGGACATAAGGGGTCATATTCCCTGAGTCAGGAGAGCACCAGCATACATTTCATTCACTCTGCCCGCAATACAGCATCTGAGTATTTACATCTGAAAGACAGGAAGGCAATCCTAGAGGTTTGTTTGCAACACATTTACCAGTTCCAGGATGAACATATCCGGATACACATCATACTAGTTTACACGTAGTGACTATATTCTCTTCACAGCTGTATTTTTGTCTACCTCATGGGAGATTTATGAGATTTTTTTAATGGCACTATTGCTTTTTACACATATATATGTTTTTTAGAGAGTATTTATATTGGGTACCCTCGTATTGACTGGACTTTTAAAAGTTGTATACCATTGTATTTTTATATACTGTTATATTTTATTTCTTGTTTTGTTACTATAATTTATTTTAAACATACAGAATGTGAAAGGCTTCTGGGAATGAACAACAGCACAATGGCCTCTTCTACGGCTAGTCATCTCCCAGAAGCATCACGTTTTAGCTCCCTAGTGCCATTACAGAGGAGAAATTTCCACATACATATTAGACTAATCCCACCCAAAAGGGAGGTCCTGTTCCAAAACAACAGGCAAGTTCCCCTCTGCACGGAAAAAACAGCTAACCGCCGACACACGTTTCGGCCTAGTTGGGCCTCATCAAGAGAGTGCAGCTGGATTCCCTAGGCACTGAGAGCAAGGAGTCCACGTCTGGATTACCCTTCACACTTAGCGAGACCCCCTAAATGTATTCAAAATAAACATACAGAATGTGAGAGGCTTCTGGGAATGAACAACAGCACAATGGCCTGTTCTACAGCTAGTCACCACCCAGAAGCACCACATTTTAGCTCTCTAGTGCCATTACAGAGTAGACATTTCCACATACATATTAGACTAATTCCACCCAAAAGGGCAATCCAGTTCTAAAATGATGGGCAAGTCTCACCTGAACGTTAACACCAGCTAACTCCCAACGTACATTTCGGCCTAGTTGGATCTTATCAGGAAGGTGCATCTGGATTCCCTAGGCACTGAGAACAAGGGATCCACGTCTGGATAATCCTTCACACTTAGGGAGACCCCCTAAATGTATTCAAAATAACATACAGAATGTGAGAGGCTTCTGGGAATGAACAACAGCGCAATGGCCTGTTCTACGGCTAGTCACCGCTCAGAAGCATCACAATTTAACTCTCTAGTGCCATTACAGAGTAGACATTTCCACATACATATTAGACTAATCCCACCCAAAAGGAAGATCCAGTTCCAAAATGACAGGCAACTACCACCTACACAGGAACACCAGTTTCTGCCTACTTGGGCCTCGTCAAGAGAGTGCAGCAGGATTTCCTAAGCACTGAGAGCAAGGGGTCCATAACTGGATTACCCTTCACACGTAAGGAGACCCCATAAGTGTATTCATAATAAACATACAGAAAGTGAGAGGTGTCTGGAAATGAACAACAGCACAATTGCCTGTTCTACAACTAGTCACCACACAGAAGCATCACGTTTTAGCTCTCTAGTGCCATTACAGAGGAGAAAATTCCACATACATATTAGACCAATCCCGCCCAAAAGGGAGGTCCAGTTCCAAAATGACGGTAAAGTCCCCACTGCGCAGGAACACCTGATAACCCCCAAGGTATGTTTCGACCTAGTTATACCTCATTAGGAGGATACAGCTGGATTTCCTAGGCACTGAGAGCAAGAGGTCCACGTCTGGATTACCCTTCACTCTTAGGAAGACCCCCTAAGTGTATTCAAAATAAGCATACAGAATGTGAGAGGCTTCTGGGAAAGAACAACAGCTCAATGGCATGTTCTACAGCTAGTCACCTCCCAGAAGCATCACATTTTAGCTCTCTAGTGCCATTACAATGGAGAAATTTCCACGTACATATTAGACTAATCCCACCCAAAAGGACAATCCAGTTCTACAATGACAGGCAAGTCTCACCTGCACTGGAACACCAGCTAACCCCCGACGTATGTTTTGGCCCGGGTGAGTCTCATCAAGAGGGTGAAGCTGGATTTCCTAGGCACTGGGAGCAAGGGGTCCACGTCTGGATTACCCTTCACACTTAGGGAGACCCCCTAAATGTATTCAAAATAAACATACAGAATATGAGAGGTTTCTGGGAATGAACAACAGCGCAATGGCCTGTTCTACAGCTAGTCACCTCTCAGAAGCATCATGTTTTAGCTCTCTAGTGCCATTACAGAGGAGAAATTTCCACATACATATTAGACTAATCCCGACCAAAAGGGCGGTCCAGTACCAAAATGATGAGCAAGTCCCACCTGCACGGGAACACCAGCTAACCCTGACGTACATTTCAGCCTAGTTGGGCCTCATCAAGAGGGTGCAGCTGGATTACCTAGGCACTGAGAGCAAGGGGTCCATGTCTGGATTACCCGTCACACTTAGGGAGACCCCCTAAATGTATTCAAAATAAACAAACAGAATGTGCAAGGTTACTGGGAATAAACAACAGCACAATGGCCTGTTCTATAGCTAGTCACCTCCCAGAAGCATCACATTTTAGCTCTCTAGTGCCATTGCAGAGAAGAAATTTCCACATACATATTAGACTAATCCCGCCCAAAAGGGAGGTCCAGTTCCAAAACAACAGGCAAGTTCCCTCTTCACAGGAACACCAGCTAACCCCCCGACGTACGTTTTGGCCTAGTTGGGCCTCGGCAAGAGAGTGCAGCTGTATTCTCCAGGCACTGAGAGCAAGGAGTCCTCATCTGGATTACCTGTCACACTTAGGGAGACCCCCTAAGAGTATTCAAAATAAACATACAGAATGTGAGAGGCTTCTGGGAACAAACAACAGCACAATGGCCTGTTCTATAGCTAGTCACCTCCCAGAAGCATCACTTTTTAGCTCTCTAGTGCCATTATAGAGGAGAAATTTCCACATACATATTAGACTAATCCCGCCCAGAAGGGAGGTCCAGTTCCAAATGACAGGCAAGTGTTCGGACTGTCCACTTTACATCAATGGGATTGTTTTTATTTGCTCCCAGTGGTAAAGTTGGTTTGCCCCAGAAATGCTCCTATTTGTCTTTATACGTGCTGCCCAAATATTTGTGTTCCTCCACCCAGAGCCCCTGGACAGGAAGAGGAGTCTACAGAAGGTGGAGCAGACTCTGATTGGCTGGCGGACATGTAACTGTATCTACAATTCCCATGGGATACCGGAGCTGTCAGACCCCACAAAGCCTGGAATGCTGTGCGGAGTGGAGAGTAACGGAGAGAGGGGGCCCTGCCTGGTGAGTGACATCATGCACAATCTGTATGACATCATTCACCATCTGTGTGACATCATACACCATCTGTGTGACATCATGGCTGAAGTTATATGTAAGTGGCCTGTATGCATCATCATGTGTAAACTCCCTTTATATATTGCCCTTTTTGTTTTGTCTCTTGTTCTCCTCTGTTGCCCTTTATTACTCCACTCTCTCTCCATTTCTCCTCCCTTTTCTCTCCAATTTCTTCCTCTACCCCCCTTCCGCCCCTTCTTCTCAGGGAGACTCTGGAGGCCCAGTTGTGTGTAATGAGAATGGGATCTGGTTCCTTGCTGGTGTCATTAGCTTCTCCCAAGGGTGTCACCTTAGTGATAGTCCAGCTGTCTTCACTGCCGTGTCCTCCTACCAAGCCTGGATCCAGGACACAGCTGGGCCCACTGTCGCCTTCTCTCCCCAGACCATTAATGTAACAAACGATGTGGACACAGACAACTGCACTGACCTCCTCAGCACCAAGAACTCAGGTAATATCTGTGGACATGAGTGGACAGAGCTGGAAGGCAAGGCAGCACCTGGTTAACCCTTACATTCCCCTACATATAATCATCCTAATTCCGACAACATCTAGGTCTGGACACTGGGTATAAATCCTCTAGGGCTGGAAACTGGGTATAGCTCCTCTAGGGCTGGACACTGGGTATAGCTCCTCTAGGGCTGGACATTGGGTATAGCTCCTCTAGGGCTGGACATTGGGTATAGATCCTCTAGGGCTGGACACTGGGTATAGATCCTCTAGGTCTGGACACTGGATATAGATCCTCTAGGGCTGGACACTGGGTATCGCTCCTCTAGGGCTGGACACTGGGTATCGCTCCTCTAGGGCTGGACACTGGGTATAGATCCTCTAGGGCTGGACACTGGGTATCGCTCCTCTAGGGCTGGACACTGGGTATCGCTCCTCTAGGGCTGGACACTGGGTGTAGCTCATCTAGGGCTGGACAATGGATATAGATCCTCTAGGGCTGGACACTGGGTATAAATCCTCTAGGACTGGACACTGGGTATAGCTCTTCTAGGGCTGGACACTGGGTATAGATCCTCTAGGGCTGGACACTGGGTATAGATCCTCTAGGGCTGGACACTGGGTATAAATCCTCTAGGGCTGGACACTGGGTATAGATCCTCTAGGGCTGGACACTGGGTATAGATCCTCTAGGGCTGGACACTGGGTATAAATCCTCTAGGACTGGACACTGGGTATAAATCCTCTAGGGCTGGACACTGGATATAGCTCCTCTAGGGCTGGACACTGGATATAGCTCCTCTAGGGCTGGACACTGGATATAGATCCTCTAGGGCTGGACACTGGGTATAGATCCTCTAGGGCTGGACACTGGGTATCGCTCCTCTAGGGCTGGACACTGGGTATAGATCCTCTAGGGCTGGAAACTGGATATAGATCCTCTAGGTCTGGAAACTGGGTATAGATCCTCCAGGGCTGGACACTGGATATAGATCCTCTAGGGCTGGACACTGGATATAGATCCTCTAGGGCTGGACACTGGGTATAGATCCTCTAGGGCTGGACACTGGGTATCGCTCCTCTAGGGCTGGACACTGGGTATAGATCCTCTAGGTCTGGACACTGGATATAGATCCTCTAGGGCTGGACACTGGGTATCGCTCCTCTAGGGCTGGACACTGGGTATCGCTCCTCTAGGGCTGGACACTGGGTATAGATCCTCTAGGGCTGGACACTGGGTATAGATCCTCTAGGGCTGGACACTGGGTATCGCTCCTCTAGGGCTGGACACTGGGTATCGCTCCTCTAGGGCTGGACACTGGGTATAGATCCTCTAGGGCTGGACACTGGGTATCGCTCCTCTAGGGCTGGACACTGGGTATCGCTCCTCTAGGGCTGGACACTGGGTGTAGCTCATCTAGGGCTGGACAATGGATATAGATCCTCTAGGGCTGGACACTGGGTATAAATCCTCTAGGGCTGGACACTGGGTATAGCTCTTCTAGGGCTGGACACTGGGTATAGATCCTCTAGGGCTGGACACTGGGTATAGATCCTCTAGGGCTGGACACTGGGTACAGATCCTCTAGGGCTGGACACTGGGTATAGATCCTCTAGGGCTGGACACTGGGTATAGATCCTCTAGGTCTGGACACTGGGTATAGATCCTCTAGGGCTGGACACTGGGTATAGATCCTCTAGGGCTGGACACTGGGTATAAATCCTCTAGGACTGGACACTGGGTATAAATCCTCTAGGGCTGGACACTGGATATAGCTCCTCTAGGGCTGGACACTGGATATAGATCCTCTAGGGCTGGACACTGGGTATAGATCCTCTAGGGCTGGACACTGGGTATCGCTCCTCTAGGGCTGGACACTGGGTATAGATCCTCTAGGGCTGGAAACTGGATATAGATCCTCTAGGTCTGGAAACTGGGTATAGATCCTCCAGGGCTGGACACTGGATATAGATCCTCTAGGGCTGGACACTGGATATAGATCCTCTAGGGCTGGACACTGGGTATAGATCCTCTAGGGCTGGACACTGGGTATCGCTCCTCTAGGGCTGGACACTGGGTATAGATCCTCTAGGGCTGGAAACTGGATATAGATCCTCTAGGTCTGGACACTGGATATAGATCCTCTAGGGCTGGAAACTGGATATAGATCCTCTAGGTCTGGAAACTGGGTATAGATCCTCTAGGGCTGGACACTGGGTATAGATCCTCTAGGGCTGGACACTGGGTATAGATCCTCTAGGGCTGGACATTGGGTATAGATCCTCTAGGTCTGGACACTGGGTATCGCTCCTCTAGGGCTGGACACTGGGTATAGATCCTCTAGGTCTGGACACTGGGTATCGCTCCTCTAGGGCTGGACACTGGGTATCGCTCCTCTAGGGCTGGACACTGGGTATAGATCCTCTAGGGCTGGACACTGGGTATAGATCCTCTAGGGCTGGACACTGGGTATAGATCCTCTAGGGCTGGACACTGGATATAGATCCTCTAGGTCTGGACACTGGGTATCGCTCCTCTAGGGATGGACACTGGATATAGCTCCTCTAGGGCTGGACACTGGGTATAGCTCCACTAGGGCTGGACACTGGGTATCGCTCCTCTAGGGCTGGACACTGGGTATAGATCCTCTAGGGCTGGACACTGGGTATCGCTCCTCTAGGGCTGGACACTGGGTATAGATCCTCTAGGGCTGGACACTGGGTATAGATCCTCTAGGGCTGGACACTGGGTATAAATCCTCTAGGGCTGGACACTGGGTATAAATCCTCTAGGGCTGGACACTGAGTATAGATCCTCTAGGGCTGGACACTGGGTATCGCTCCTCTAGGGCTGGACACTGGGTATAGATCATCTAGGTCTGGACACTGGATATAGATCCTCTAGGGCTGGACACTGGGTATCGCTCCTCTAGGGCTGGACACTGGATATAGATCCTCTAGGGCTGGACACTGGGTATAGCTCCTCTAGGGCTGGACACTGGGTATAGATCCTCTAGGGCTGGACACTGGGTATCGCTCCTCTAGGGCTGGACACTGGGTATAGATCATCTAGGGCTGGACACTGGATATAGATCCTCTAGGGCTGGACACTGGGTATAGATCCTCTAGGGCTGGACACTGGGTATCCCTCCTCTAGGGCTGGACACTGGGTATAGATCATCTAGGGCTGGACACTGGGTATCGCTCCTCTAGGGCTGGACACTGGGTATAGATCTTCTAGGGCTGGATACTGGATATAGATCCTCTAGGGCTGGACACTGGATATAGATCCCCTAGGTCTGGACACTGGGTATAGCTCCACTAGGGATGGACACTGGGTATAGATCCTCTAGGGCTGGACACTGGGTATAGATCCACTAGGGCTGGACACTGGGTATAGCTCCTCTAGGGCTGGACACTGGGTATAGCTCCTCTAGGGCTGGACACTGGGTACAGATCCTCTAGGGCTGGACACTGGATATAGATCCTCTAGGGCTGGACACTGGGTATAGATCCTCTAGGTCTGGACACTGGGTATAGATCCTCTAGGACTGGACACTGGATATAGATGCTCTAGGTCTGCACACTGGTATAGATCATCTAGGGCTGGACACTGGGTATAGATCCTCTAAGGCTGGACACTGGGTATAGATCCTCTAGGGCTGGACACTGGGTATAGATCCTCTAGGGCTGGACACTGGGTATAGATCCTCTAGGGCTGGACACTGGATATAGATCCTCTAGGGCTGGACACTGGGTATAGATCCTCTAGGGCTGGACACTGGGTATAGATCCTCTAGGGCTGGACACTGGATATAGATCCTCTAGGGCTGGACACTGGGTATAGATCCTCTAGGTCTGGACACTGGGTATAGATCCTCTAGGGCTGGACACTGGGTATAGATCCTCTAGGTCTGGACACTGGGTATAGATCCTCTAGGGCTGGACACTGGATATAGCTCCACTAGAGCTGGACACTGGGTATCGCTCCTCTAGGGCTGGACACTGGGTATAGCTCCTGTAAGGCTGGACACTGGGTATAGCTCCTCTAAGGCTGGACACCGGTTGGAGGTCCTGTAGTAATGTCCTGTATAATTCCTTCCTCAGGATGTGGGATCAGAGGGATGGAGGACGCCGGTCCCAGTGGCCCGGGAGCTTGGCCCTGGCAGGTGGATCTGCTGCGAGATGGGAGCAGGGTGTGCGGAGGGGCCCTGGTCTCTGTGAACTGGGTGATAACGGCAGCACATTGCTTCATGGGGTGAGAGACCAGGAGGGGGGAGAGGTAACAGGAGGGAAGTGAGAGGAACAGAAAGAAGGGTACGTGTTTTTTCAGGGGCCAAGAGGGGGTGAATGATGTGATAAGGAGAGGGGACAACAAAGCTTTTAACCCCTTGAATGCTAGAGAGGTCTCCAACGCATTGTAAAGCATTCAAGGGGTTGAAATCTCTATTTAAATCTACAGGAATTTGGTTTTCCCCAGAACTGATGCTCTTTTGTCTTTCTGCATGCTGCTTTAACCCTTTGAGTGCCAGAGGGGTATGCAACAGATTGCTTTGCAATGCGTGTGTACCCGTCTGGCACTCAAAGGGTTAAAGGACAAACTTTTTTTTTTTTTAAATTTGATTACCGAGTTAAACAAATATTCTGTCACCGCAGGGAGATTTCTGATTCAGCAGTTATTACATCTTAAACTGTTAGCAACAGCATCACCTAGTGTCCAGAAATCATATTGCTTTTTATAATGTTCTTTATAGCAGAGCTTGCATCGCTGACTACAGCTCTCCAGATTAATCAACAGAAACAGCGCCACCTGGGGAGCAAAAGACAAAATTGCAGTTTAATGTAAAAAAAAGGAGAAAGTTTGAATGAAAAATCTACCAGTATTGTAACTTGTTTAAATCAGCAGGAACAGCCCTATGACATATACGTTTTTTATAAAAAATACTTGCATAATATGGAAAATATATATCGCTGGGTTTATTCTGCAGATGGCATTGTTCCTACACTATCCTATGGAGGGTTATTATCACTGACAACTGCTGTCCATAGACTGAGGTAGCAAAAGCGCCACCATAAAATTTCAGGCCACTGAAGTACTTCATGCAGGAAAACATAAGTCTGAGCTGCGATAATGTTTGAATAAAACATCTCTCAGCAGTGGGAGCACCCATGTTTTACGCAGAAGGATAAACCCTGAAATAAACTGTATGTTTGTCTATATATATATATATATATATATATATATATATATATATGTATATATATATATATACTACTTTAAAAGCCGTGTACATGAGCCACAGTGCCACCCAGCAGCCTCGGCTGGTGCCCGTATCCTCTCTGATCACCAAGCGGTCCCAGGAAGGTGCACAGAGGGGACTCCGGTCAGCTCCGTATCAGCCGCGGCGCGTTCAGGCAGTCTGTATTGCGTATGACAACTTCTGACAAACATCCTAGCGAATTATTATACAGGATAATTATATTATCTTAAGCAATAGTATCCCTTTAAGGTTCTCATTCTCCACCCCCCACATGTTCTATATCTCCCCATTCCTTCTCTCTTCCCCTTCACCACACAGTACCCAGTCATCAGACTCCCCTCTTGATTGGTCTGTGGTTGTGGCCCCTGGGACCCCAGTCGAGCAGGAGATCCCTGTCCAGATGGTCAGTGTACACGGGGCTTATATCTCTCCAGACCGTGGGAAGGATGCCGCCCTACTGCAGCTCACAAACCCAGCAGCTCTAGGACCGTACACCCAGCCAATCTGTCTGCCCCGTGCCTCCCACCACCTACCCTACGGCTCCACCTGCTGGCACACGGGATGGGACAGACTCCACCCAGGTGAGGCAGAAATGGGGCACGTTTTTTCTCCTGTCCCAGGTTATCTGAAACGTTGGGCTTTATGTATAAAATCAAAGTGGAGCAATTCTTGGTCCGTCCAAGTACATTATAGAGGTGAAATAAAACGTCCCCAAATTTCACCCCTTTCCTTTGTGTACTGGGCCGATGTGACCACACACTGTGGTATGAATTCATCTAAGTGGAGTTGACTCACTGTGGGGATTCCTAATAGCACAAGGAAGGGATCATTTAGCCTGGAACATAA
The DNA here is from genome assembly GCA_037306005.1 of Rhinophrynus dorsalis. Taxonomy (NCBI): domain Eukaryota; kingdom Metazoa; phylum Chordata; class Amphibia; order Anura; family Rhinophrynidae; genus Rhinophrynus; species Rhinophrynus dorsalis. Next base: position 10,515,688 of record CM074725.1, read on the forward strand.
CTAATTAGCATATTGTGAAGGTAATTAGCATAAAGTGTCAGACTGTCCTACACACATAACGGTTACAATTTGAAAAAACTATTTATTTTACAGAAAAATGGCTGATACTGCGTATAGGTGGGTTTTACGTCTCTGTAATATTAATTAACCCTTTGAGTGCCAGAGGGGTATGCAGTGTGTTTGGGTACCCCTCTGGCACTCAAAGGGTTAAACTTGTCTTAGGGTGATCCCCTTGCTCAAGCAGTTCAGCACTACACCCAGGTGAACCTGCAGATCGTCCGATGAGGACACGGTTCCACTTTACTATTCCTTTCCTTCCTATCAGATGGGAAGACAGATCCACCGCGGGGAGTCAAGGTGGAACTGATTGGCCCAAACCAGTGTAACTGTATCTACAGCCGGCCGAGCTCAGCCAATCACAGCATGTCCATCCTGCCAGGCATGGTGTGTGCCACGTGCCAGCAGGGAGAAGAGATCCAGCGCCTGGTGAGTGGAAGTGATGTTATCAAGTCTGTGTAAGTAGAGGCGCATGCGGGATTCTAAAATGGCGCAGTTCTGGAACAGACCAACTGCCCCATAGGGGACGCATACAAATTCCTCAAATCCTCATTGATTTAAATATTTAACACTTTGAATGCTAGAGATGTCTCTAACCCAGACGTCAAACATGTGCCTGCAGGCCATCAGTGAGTGGCCCATGGTCTGTGAGACAAATGGGGACAATGAGGGTCCCTCCATAGAGGCGGAACCTTTCTAAATTCCCTGCATCCTCGGCATCTTCCCCCTCCCTCCTTACCCCAGTCTAGGGCTGACCCACTCCAGTCTTCTGATCCCTGATTGGTGGAGAGGATTCCAGCACATTGTAAAGCAGTGCACTGGACTCCTGTCTAGCACACAACAGGTTAAAAGCCTCACTTAAAGAGATAGAAACTTCACACTATAAATGAAGATCAGATTATTCCTTATACTTTTTAATAACGCTCCATACCGTTGGTAATGTCCATATTGGTGGAGTTTTATTGTAATTATATTTTAAAGTTTCCCCCCTTCAGTCCCTTTTCCCCAAGTCAGTCAGAAAGTCAGTCCAGACAATCGTGTGTCCTCATAAGGAGAACCCTGTTCTGCTCTGTCAGGTGTGGGCAGTGTTTTCCTTATACACACACCAGAGGCCTAACTAGAAGTCACCGGGCCTGGTGCAAGAATTGCCATGGGCCCCCAGACCACATTGGCCCCCTCAACCACATTGGCCACCTCCACATTGCCCCCCAATCTCCACAATGCCCCTTCATCTCCACAATGCCCCCCCTTCATCTCCACAATGCCCCCCCTTCATCTCCACATTGCCCCCCTTCATCTCCACAATGCCCCTTCCATAATGCCCCCTTCACCTCCACATTGCCCCTTCCATAATGCCCCCTTCATCTCCACAATGCCCCTTCATCTCCACATTGCCCCTTCCATAATGCCCCCTTCATCTCCACAATGCCCCTTCATTTCCACATTGCCCCTTCCACAATGCCCCCTTCATCTCCACAATGCCCCCATCTCCACAATGCCCCCATCTCCACAATGCCCCCATCTCCACTTCATCTCCACAATGCCCCTTCATCTCCACAATGCCCCCATCTCCACAATGCCCCCATCTCCAATTCATCTCCACATTGCCCCTTACACAATACCCCTGGCCCTACTTCCAGTCCCTGCTGGTCTAGCGGCGTGGCTTCACAGATCTGTGCCTCCTTCGGCGCAGATCTCTAGAACTGAAGCTCCCGCGCTCCGCTCTAGTAGTGCAGATGATGTCATCTCCCAGCGCTCTGTTTTACTAGATGATGTCATCTCCCAGCGCTCTGTATTACTAGATTATGTCATCTTCCAGCGCTCTGTTTTACTAGATGATGTCATCTCCCAGCGCTCTGTTTTACTAGATGATGTCATCTCCCAGCACTCTGCATTACTAGATGATGTCATCTCCCAGCGCTCTGTTTTACTAGATGATGTCATCTCCCAGCGCTCTGTTTTACTAGATGATGTCATCTCCCAGCACTCTGCATTACTAGAGCGGTGTGCCGAGTGGGAGATCAGCTAAGAGACTGCTGCGGGCGAGGGGGTCGCAGGGGGCGGCCAGGCACCTGGAGTGACGAGCCCAGTCACAGGTGCGACCCCTATTGTTACGCCACTGACACACACACACACACACAATGCTGTTCCTTATTGCCATCCATGGTCTCAAGCCACAGGCTTTCAGATCTGAGGGACGAAGAGTGATGTCGGAAAAAGGGACGGGAGGAGGGAATTTAACCCCTTAAGGATCAGCGATCCTGGGGGTGAAGTCCACTTAAGGACCAGATAGAGGAGTTTGACTCACCTGGTCATGTGATTAATCACTTGTACCGGAACGCCAGACGGGAGTCTGATAGTGAGCGCTGCGGTCTTGGAGCTGTCAATTTCAGACCCCGCTACTAAAAAATACGTGACATTCCGGGATCGTCATCAGTCCCTTAGGCAAGGACGACGGACACGTCACTGGTCTTTAAGGAGTTAAAATATTGTTACAATAAAACTACATCAATATAAACATCGCCAAAGGTACAGCGCATCATTATAAAGTATAAGGAATAATCTGATCTTCATTTATAATGTGACATTACTCTCGCTTTAAAGCATCGATCAGTTTTATTTGTGGCCTGTAGTGACTTGGTTTGGCCCAGAATTGCACGCTTGTGGTTAGTACATCAGCTTTCATCCTCCCAAATCCACATGGCCCTTATTCATCCAGGTAAAGACCGGCAATTCTGGAGTAAGACAACTGGTTTTGGTGGAGGTGATGAAACATAGAATTTGACGGGAGATAAGAACCATTCGGCCCATCTAGTCGCCCATTTTCCTTCTGTAAAAACCTCAAACCTTATTTAGTCCTTGGTCTTTTCTTATGTTAAGGACAGACTTATGCCTATCTCCCATGCATGCTTACATTCCATCACTGTATTAACCTCTACCACTTCTTCTGGTAGGCTATTCCACTTATCTACTACCCTCTCAGTGAAGTAAAACTTTCTTACAGTACATCTAAACCTGTGTTCCTCTAGTCTTAGATTATGGCCTCTTGTCCTAACATTTTTACTCCTTTGAAATATACTTACATGCTGCACTTTGTTGAATCCCTTCATGTATTTGAATGTGTCTATCATATCCCCTCTCTCTCTTCTCTCCTCCAAGCTATACATGTTCAGATCCTTTAGTCTATCCTGATATTTCTTTTCCTGTAAACCAGTCACCATTTTAGTAGCTCTTCTCTGAATTTTCTCTAGAGTATCTATATCCTTCTGGAGATGGGGTCTCCGGTACTGTACACAATACTCTATAGTATCTATATCCTTCTGGAGATGGGGTCTCCAGTACTGTACACAATACTCTAGAGTATTTATATCCTTCTGTAGATGGGGTCTCCAGTACTGTACACAATACTCTAGAGCATCTATATCCTTCTGGAGATGGGGTCTCCGGTACTGTACACAATACTCTAGAGCATCTATATCCTTCTGGAGATGGGGTCTCCAGTACTGTACACAATACTCTAGGTGAAGTCTAACCAGAGATCTGTAGAGTGACATGCTTCCCTTTTTCTGCTACTAATGCCCCTAACTATACAACCCAGCACCCTGCTTGCATTCCCCACCGCTTTATTACATTGCCTGCCTACCTTTAAGTCATTAGAGATAATTACTCCCAAATCACTTTCCTCTGTCGTCTCTGACAGTACAGTACCCTTAATAGTATATTTTTCCTTTGGATTTTTATGTCCCAAATGGATTATTTTACATTTATCAACATTAAACCGCAGCTGCCACTCTCTTGACCGTTCTTCTAATTTACCTAAATCATTTGCCATTTGGCTTATTCCCCCTGGAATGTCTAGCCTATTGCAGATCTTTGTATCATCTGTAAAAAGGCGGCATACTTTACCTTGAAGACCTTTTGCAATATCACTAATAAAAATATTAAAAAGAATGGGCCCCAGTACAGATCCCTGAGGTTCTCCACTAGTAACACCCCTTTCGTCTGAATATTCTCCATTGATGGTGTGTGTGTCTGTGTGTGTGTGTGTGTGTCTGTGTGTGTTGGGGGGAATGAAAAGTCTACGAATTCCCAGTCATGTAAATGTCCAAATCAGTCTCTAGAACACTTAGAAGCATTAGAGTTAAAAGGACTTTTTAAATCAAATGGAATTTGTGTTTATTCCCTATGGTGGTTGGTTTACCATCGGTGCACCACACTCAGCCCTGCCCTGTGCGATATCAGGATGGACTTACTGTGCACGTACTGGGATCCCACAGCGCGACCGTGACTGCTCACGATTCTGTCATCTATGTGGTGACAAATGTACAAGTGGTGCCAATCACACTATGGAATGCGCTGCAAAGTCGCCCAGTCCAGGGTGCGTGAGACTAGATGATTACAATATTAGATCTCCTTCTAGTGGTGAAAATGGATCATTACAGTGTCTATTGTGTTATAGCCTTGTCTAGGGGGTGATAAATGAAATAATAAATGATTGCAGTATTAGAGCACCATGTGGTGGTGAGAATATGTCATTACAGTCATGGCTCTCCATCTAGCGGTGAAAATAGATCATTACAGCGTCAGAGCACTATCTAATGGTGAGAACAGATCACTACAGTGTTATAGCATCATCAAATGGTGAGAATAGATCATTACAGTGTGAGTACACCATCTAGTGGTGAGAATATATTATTACAGTGTGAGAGCACTAGTTTTGAGAACAGATAATTGCTGAGTAGAGCGCAAATAGTGAGGTGATTTGATCATGTAGTAGATCGCAATCTACAGGTAAAAGTAGATAATTACAGTGTGAGAGCACCATCTACTGCTGATAATTGTTCATTACAGTGCAAGAGCACCATCTAATGGTGAGAATAGATCATAGCAGTGTGAGAGCTCTGTCTTCAGTGGGTGGGCCACCTGAGCATCTCCTACAGTTCACACCTACAGTTTCTATTATCCCCAGCCAGCAAGCTCCTACCAGCTGTTTCAATAGGTACATATTGTGTGCTTGCTCTATCTAGTGGTAATAAAAGAGGATTGCAAGGAGAAGCATCCTTGTTCCCTTATATAACACTCAGATCATGAGGTGGGAACTGGGGGAGTTCACTCTCTTTGTCATTTTAAGTAATGGGAGCCTCTTCTTCCTTCTTCACTCTGTTCCTCATCTCCTCCGCAGAGTGACTCAGAGGGACTGTTAGTCTGTGAGGAGAATGGGACATGGTTCCTGGAAGGGGTGCGGAGCTTTGGTGGAAAGTGCCAGGAAGGGCAGGAATGTAGTTCAACGCCCCCTGGTGTTTACACTGAGATCAGCACCTATGAGGACTGGATATCCAGCATTGCACAGAATGCATCCTTCACTCTGCAGACACTGACCCCTACTGGGGAGATGGACAGCGAGCGGTGTTCACAATCCTGTTCTAGAGGTAAGGTCCATTCTCAGTCAGTCCCAGGTCAGTCCCACCTGTTATTGAGGTCAGTTTATTTACCAGTTAAGATAATAATTTGGTTGGTTTATTTACCGTTATATATCATAATTTGATGTCTTTATTTACCAGTTTCTATGATAATTTTGCCAGTTTATTTACCAGTTTATATAGTAATACTTGATAATAGATAATATTTGGCCAGTTTATATAATGATTTGTCTGGTTTATTTACCAGTTTATATAACAATCTGTCCGGTTTAATTAACATTTAAGTTAATATTATTGCCATTTTATTTACCAGTTTATACGATAATTTTGCCGGCTTATTTACCAGTTAATATAACATTTGGCTGGTTTATTTACCAGTTTATATTATTATACATAGTATATTTATTTACTAGTTTATATAATTATATATAGTAGATTTATTTACCAGTTTATAAAATTATATATAGTAGATTTATTTATCAGTTTATATAATTATATATATCAGATTTATTTACTAGTTTATATAATTATATATAGTAGATTTATTTATTTACCAGTTTATATAATTATATATAGTAGATTTATTTACCAGTTTATATAATTATGTATAGTATATTTATTTACTAGTTTATATAATTATATATAGTAGATTTATTTACCAGTTTATATAATTATATATAGTAGATTTATTTACCAGTTTATAAAATTATATATAACAGATTTATGTACCAGTTTATAAAATTATATATAACAGATTTATTTACCAGTTTATATAATTATATATATCAGATTTATTTACTAGTTTATATAATTATATATATATATTAGTAGATTTATTTACTAGTTTATATAATTATATATAGCAGATATATTTACCAGTTTATAAAATTATATATAACAGATTTATTTACCAGTTTATATAATTATATATAGTAGATTTATTTACTAGTTTATAAAATTATATATAGTAGATTTATTTACCAGTTTATATAATTATATATAACAGATTTATTTACTAGTTTATATAATTATATATAGTAGATTTATTTACTAGTTTATAAAATTATATATAGTAGATTTATTTACCAGTTTATATAATTATATATAGTAGATTTATTTACTAGTTTATATAATTATATATAACATATTTATTTACCAGTTTATATAATTATATATATAGTAGATTTATTTACCTGTTTATATAATTATATATAGTAGATTTATTTACTAGTTTATATAATTATATATAACAGATTTATTTACCAGTTTATATAATTATATATAGTAGATTTATTTACTAGTTTATAAAATTATATATAGTAGATTTATTTACCAGTTTATATAATTATATATAGTAGATTTATTTACTAGTTTACAAAATTATATATAACAGATTTATTTACCAGTTTACATAATTATATATAACAGATTTATTTACCAGTTTATATAATTATATATATAGTAGATTTATTTACCAGTTTATATAATTATATATAGCAGATTTATTTACTAGTTTATATAATTATATATAGTAGATTTATTTACCAGTTTATATAATTATATATAGATTTATTTACCAGTTTGCATAATTATATATAACAGATTTATTTACTAGTTTATATAATTATATATAGCAGATTTATTTACCAGTTTATAAAATTATATATAGCAGATTTATTTACCAGTTTATAAAATTATATATAACAGATTTATTTACCAGTTTACATAATTATATATAACAGATTTATTTACCAGTTTATATAATTATATATATAGTAGATTTATTTACCAGTTTATATAATTATATATAGCAGATTTATTTATCAGTTTATATAATTACTAGTCTTAAAGCCTGTGTACACGAGCCAACAAAGGTGGCGCTGTAGTCATGCGCAGTAGAGACTGTCTGAACGCGCCACAGCTGATAATTGAGCGGGGCACTCCGAATTCAGACCGTAGTCTTCCCTGTGCACCTTCCGATCTGAATTCGGAGCTCACCTCTCTGTTATCAGTAGGCGCAGGCTGTCTCTACTGAGCATGACGGCTTCTGACAAACATCTTAGCGAATTATTAAATAGGATATATAGTAGATTTATTTATCAGTTAGAGGGTTAGTAAGGGCTCAATATAACCTAAGATTCAATCATTCCTTATAGCGTGTTCTAACATTTTGCATGGAATATTTACCATTAAAAATAAAAATGTTATGGTTTATTTACCAGTTTATATAATAATTTGCTTGGAATAATTACCATTTAAAATACAAATGTTATGGTTTATTTACCAGTTTATATAATATTTTGCTTGGAATAATTACCATTTAAAATAATAATTTGATGGTTTATTTACCAGTTTATATAATAATTTGACTGGTTTATTTGTCAGTCTTTATTCACCAGTTTATGTAATCATTTGGCTGATTTAATTAACTTGTCCCTTTACTGGCCTTTAATTACGTAATGGAGATTTCAATTCCAGAATGTTTCCTCCCAGCTACTTTGGGGATCAGAACACCAGACTCCTCATCATCCAGGTGGCTGGGCTTCCCCCTTGTGACTCCATAATTTAAGCCGCAGACTACATGCACTGCAGTGCAACTCCCATAATCCGCAACGTCTCAGTCACTGGGGCTGATATACCAAGTAAAGTGGTGCAATTCTGGAGCACTGGAGCTGTACTACCCCAAACAAATATAGTTTTTCTTTGATTTAAAATGTTCTTTAAACCCCTTGAATATTATAGAGGCCTCCAACTCACTGTTTTAATATTCAGGGGTTAACCCCCCATTAAAGGGGATGTATCACCTTATTACATTTTGTTATATTCTGTTAGTTATACCAACAATGCTGCGCCTTTTTTTTTTTTAATTCTCTATAGAAATCCAGTTTTCCAACTTACTTTTCCCCTCTGACGTGTTCTCCTCACTCTGATCGGCAAAACACTTGCCGAAGATTATACAGGAGAGATCCTTCTCCACGCTGGTCTGTCTGTAAGCTGGAGCACTCTCATTGGCTAGATATCGATCTCTGAGTGGTGACTAGATATCGATCTCTGAGTGACAACTAGATATCGATCTCTGAGTGGTGGCTAGATATCGATCTCTGGGTGGGTGACTAGATATCGATCTCTGAGCGGTGATTAGATATCGATGTCTGAGTGGTGACTAGATATCGATCTCTGAGTGGTGGCTAGATATCGATGTCTGAGTGGTGACTAGATTACGATCTCTGAGTGGTGACTAGATTATCGATCTCTGAGTGGTGGCTAGATATCGATGTCTGAGTGGTGACTAGATATCGATCTCTGAGTGGTGACTAGATATTGATCTCTGCCAATGAGAGTGCTCCAGCTTACAGACAGACCAGCATGGTGGAGGATCTCTCCTCTATACTCTTCGGCACGCGTTTTGCCGATCAGAGTGAGGAGAACACATCAGAGGGGAAAAGTACGTTGGAAAACTGGATTTCTACAGCGAATTAAAAAAAAAGACAGGTGCAGCATTGTTTATATAACTACGATTAACAAAATAAAGCAAACTTTTAATAAGGTGATACATCCCCTTTAAGTCAATTGAAATTGTGATGATTTTTATTTGTTTGCTGTGTTTTTTCAGAACTGTGCCACAATATTTTAACCCTTTGAGTGCCAGAGAGGTACACAACGCATTGCTTTGCAATGCGTTGCGTACCCCTCTGGCACTCAAAGGGTTAAGCCTCATCGACTTTGGCAGTGGTGGGTAACAGGTGACCCTGCAGCTAAATGTGGCCCTCAGTGGCTCCTCCTGTGGCCCCCAGCCTGTGCTCTGGGACAGGGGGACGCTGTCCCCTATCACATACACACACATGGATCTACACCCCAAAAAAGCAGCGCTGAAGATATCTCTGAAGCCCTCTCCACGCCATTAGATTCATGCAGATATCTCATGTCTGTGCCAGGTTGTGGCAGGTCCGAGATGTCCCCCGGCCCTGCGCCCGTCGGTAGTGCCATTGCAGGGATGTGGCCGTGGCAGGTCAGCGTGCATCAGTATGGATCTCACGTCTGCTCTGGAGCCCTCATTGCTGAGACCTGGATCCTCACTGCGGCTCATTGCATGTCCAGGTAAGAGATACTCACTGCACATCCAGGTAAGAGACACTCACTGCATGTCCAGGTAAGAGATACTCACTGCACGTCCAGGTAAGAGATACTCACTGCACATCCAGGTAAGAGACACTCACTGCATGTCCAGGTAAGAGACACTGACTGCACGTCCAGGTAAGAGACACTCACTGCATGTCCAGGTAAGAGATACTCACTGCATGTACAGGTAAGAGACACTCACTGCATGTCCAGGTAAGAGACACTCACTGCATGTACAGGTAAGAGACTCTCACTGCATGTACAGGTAAGAGATACTCACTGCACGTCCAGGTAAGAGACACTCACTGCATGTCCAGGTAAGAGACACTCACTGCACGTCCAGGTAAGAGACACTCACTGCACGTCCAGGTAAGAGACACTCATTGCATGTACAGGTAAGAGACACTCACTGCACGTCCAGGTAAGAGACACTCATTGCATGTACAGGTAAGAGACTCTCCCTGCACATCCAAGTAAGAGACACTCACTGCACATTCAGGTAAGAGACTCTCCCTGTACATCCAAGTAAGAGACACTCACTGCACGTACAGGTAAGAGACACTCACTGCACGTACAGGTAAGAGACACTCACTGCATGTACAGATAAGAGACATTCACTGCATGTACAGTTAAGAGACACTCACTGCACGTCCAGGTAAGACAAACCAAATGATGTTTGAGGCTCAGCACACAAATTTAAGCCATGTTGCGTGTTCTCCGGCTAGTCACCTCCCAGAAGCATCACGTGTTTTCTCTCTAGTGCCATTACAGAGGAGACATCTCCATGTACATATTAGACTAATACCACCGAAAAGGACGGTCCAGATCCAAAATGATGGGAAAGTCCTCATCTGCACAGGAAATACCAGCTAACACCAGACGCATGTTCTGACATTGTTTCTCTAGGCCGAAACGTACGTCTGGTGTTAGCTGGTGTTCCCGTTCAGAGGAGACTTGCCCATCATTTTGGATCTGGACCATCCTTATGGGTGGGATTAGTGTAATATGTATGTGGAAATGTCTCCTCTGTAATGGCACTAGAGAGCTAAACATGATGCTTCTGGGGGGTGACCAGCTGGAGAACAGGCCATTGTGCTGTCTGTTCGTCTTCAGAGCCTCTCATAATTTTGTTTGTCTGTCCAGGTAAGAGACAGACATGTGTACTGGACGGGTTCATATAGGCGTGCCTTGTGGCACTGAAATGGGGCACAGTCACATGCAGGGACGGATTTACATCCTAAGTGCCCCTAGGCATGACATCCTAGTTGCCTTTAGCTCGTCCCTTAGCTCCACCCCACATTTCACATGAGTCCACCTCCATCTGCTGGATACTGTTATAGATTATATTCTACTAGATGAACAGCCCGTTACACGGGCCTCAGTGCCACTGCCACCTGGTCGCAGGGCAGTCACGTGCTGTAGAGACTGCCCGCGCATCGGCTGCTACAGAGCTGGACGCTCCTTCGGGCAGTCTCTACTGTGCATGACTGCAGTAGGCGCAGCAGTCTCTACTGCGCATGTCGCGGCGTTAGACACAAGTTAGCGAATTATTATATAGGATGATAACCTGTGGTTAATAGAAAATATTCTGGGGTATACCAACTGTGCCATAGGGGTCAAATAAACAAATAGATATTCCCCAATTTTTCCATTAATTTAAAAGGGGCTTTTAACCCCTAGAATGCAAGAAAGACCTCTCTAGTATTCAAAGTGTTAAAAGTCCTATTTAATTGAGTGGAAATTCTTGTTTGTCCCCTATTGTGCAGTTAGTTTGCCCCAGAATGACATCTTCTGAACAGAGACCCCCTAAGTCTAAATCGTTCCCCCAACCTCCGGTCCATGTGTGTAAAGGGACATTTTTATTTTGTTTTTACGGTAACAGCTCGAATAATCACTTCTCCTCTTACCTTAAAGGGACAGTAGTTCTTAATATGTAAAACATATATATTGTTCAGTTTATATGTCACAGTAAAACAAGGGAACTCTCACTGCTGAGAGGTGTTTTATTCAAAAGTTATTTCAGCTCAAACTTGAATGACTAGGTGCAGTAGCACAGTGTCCAGAAATTGTACAGTGGCGCTGTTGCTACACTGTCCCATGGAGAGCTGTGATCATTTGACAAAAAATCTCCATTGGATGGTGTAGCAACAGCGCCACTGTACAATTTCAGGACACTGTGCTACTGCACCTATTCATTCAAGATTGAGCTGCAATAACTTTTGAATGAAACACCTCTCAACAGTGGAAGTACCTTGTTGTACTCAGGAGGATAAACCCTACAATATACGTTTTACTATATATTATAGGACCAATAAACTTTTTTTTATGAAAAAATATATATTGTAGGGATTTTCCTACTGAGTAAAACCCATGTTTATTTACATTAGCAGTGCCCTCTAGTGGTCAAATTCTAATTAGATTTCCTGTTAGATTCTAATGGAGAGGAAAGTCAGTGACATACAGTTCTCCATAGAATGTGATAGAAACTGCCTGTCACTTCCTGTCAGAACTATCAGGAAGTAAACACACAGTAAATTCACTTCCTGTCAGAACTATCAGGAAGTAAACACAGTAAATTCACTTCCTGTCAGAACTATCAGGAAGTAAACACAGTAAATTCACTTCCTGATTATTTAAACTGCTATAAATTATGAATAAAACATCTGACAGTGATAGGAGTGACCTTGTTTTATTCAGCAGAAAATTTTCTGTAAAATATGTGTTTTCATAAAAAAAAAGTAATACATCAAAATTAGTCCATTTAATGATGTACCTAGTAAAAAACTGAATTAACTGCACCGTGTCCGTTCTCTCAAACCTCTATGGTGTGAGAGATATAAGATTACAAGGTTCCACCCTCCCTGACGTCAGCTTTCTATCTTACAGATGGAGATTCCAGTAAACAGACCATCCTGTGGCTCTTCAGCAGAGCCGAAATCAGGCTAGTTAGAAAGGAATACTTCAGGGACACATTGCAGACCATTCAAATGAAGTATTTCTTTTTAACTAGCGTGATTTCGGCTCTGCTGAAGAGACACAGGATGGTCAGTTGACCGGAATCTCCATCTGTAAGATAGAAAGCTGACGTCAGGGATAGGGAACCTTGTAATCTTATATCTCTCACACCATAGAGGTTTGAAAGATCGGACACGGCGCAGTTAAAGGGACACTAATGTCGCATAAAAATTATTTGTAGTTTTGTAGAGCTTAAAGTAATAAACTAAGCGCTACAAACCCTATCTCTCAGACCGTTATGGTTTGAGAGATATCGGCATTGAATGTTTCCCCCTCCCTCCCCTTCTCCTGACGTCAGCGTCTAGCTGACAGCAGGAGATCCCGGTTCCGGAGACCAGCTTGCGGCTCTGCAGCAGAGCCAAAATTGTGTTACTTAAAAATAATTAATTAATTGGAAAGGTCTACAAAGTGAGCATGCATACCAGGCCCACTTTGTAGACCATTCCAGTTAAGTAATTCTTTCTAAATAACGCGATTTCGGCTCTGCTGCAGAGCCCCCTCGAGTCGTACGACTTGAATCTCCTGCTGTCAGTTTTACAGCTTATGTCAGCAGAAGGGGAGGGGGGGGGGACTTTGAATCCCTGTATCTCTCACACCACAGCGGTCTGAGAGATAGGGTTTGTGGCATATTGTTTATTATTTTAACCTCTACAAGACTATAAATATTTTTTGGGGGACATTACTGTCCCTTTAATTCATTTTTTTACTAGGTACATTACTAGGTACATTACTAGGTACATTATTAAATGGAATTATATTGATGTATTACTATCCTTTTAATATTCCTTTAACCTGGGAGAAAGACATAACTCTAGGTCCCAAAACCCCTCCCACTGAAGTCTTCTTTGGCACATTTCAGTGCTAGGAGTTTGGGGTCCTGGAGTCCAGTAAAAAAAAATCATGTCTGCCTCCTGGTACTTGATATTCAGTACTAAAAAATGATGAATTTTGGGGAATCAATCCACATAGAATTGATTCCTAGTGGCCATTCAGATTTTCTGCCCAGTATTAAGGCGGGGGGGGCTATTATTAGCCATGTTAGTGTTCTTTTAAATAAGAGCCAGTAAATGGATGTGTAAACTGGTAAATAAACGGGATAAAACAATACTGAAACTGGTAAAGGCAGGAGTCCGCTACAAGGGGATTTGGACTGAGATGGCCACACCCCAACTCAGAATCAGGGTGTGGCTAGCACAGTGAGGCTCCTCCCCTCAATGTATGGAATAGAGGCCTGATCTCAGGAGTGAGCGCTAACCTGTTATCTTTCTATTTCTCCTGCAGCCAGGAGTCCCCCAGTGACTACTCCGTCCTCCTGGGCAGGTACAGTCAGGATGGGCAGAACCCACATGAAGTGACCCGCATGGTGAAGAGGGTGGTGCCCCATCCAGGGTACAGTAAAATATCAGGGGAAAACGACCTGGCACTTGTGCAGCTGTACTATGGAGTCACATACAGCAATTACATCATGCCCATCTGCCTACCGCCTCCTGGTACAGCTCCACCTACTGGTACAGCTCCGCCTACTGGTACAGCTCCGCCTACTGGTACAGCTCCACCTACTGGTACAGCCCTGCCTTCTGGTACAGCAATGCCTTCTGGTACAGCCCCGTCTACTGGTACAGCCCCGTCTACTGGTACAGCTCTGCCTCCTAGGTGCTGGGTCACTGGCTGGGAGAGGCTGCTAAACGCAGGTAAACTGCCACATAGTCTGGGCTGCATGCTGCACTACACATGAGTACTGAGTATGTCTGACCACTTCACCCCCCCCCCACTAACACAAAGGCTAAAGGTCGGCCATTCTGGAGCAAACCACCTGTGCCATAAGGGATTAATAAACATCTCTGGATTCCCATTAACTTAAATGGGGCGTTTAACCCCTTGAAGTCTACTGAAGCTAATCCAGCCCTAAGGGGTTATGTTCCAAACAAAAGCAGAGTAATTGTGATGTAAACCAACTGCCCCATAGGAGATAAGTACAAATCCCCTCTGATTTATTTATTCTCTTGATTGCTAGACAGCAGAATTCAGTTGGTTAAAAGCCCCATTTAAATCAATAGTACATTTTATTTCTCCCTAATAGATCAATTGGTTTGACCCAGAGTTGATCCACTTTTGCTTTATACAAATGATCCTAAGTCTGCTTGTCCCCTGGAGATGGTTGGATGACATCACAGGTTGCTGATCACTGATATCTGCTTGTTAACACCTTAGATTGATAGAAAGGCTCCAGCTCTGTACATAGGGTTGCCACCTTTTCTTCAAAAAAATACCGGCCAAGGCATTCCCTCCATAGACTTAACACTGGAAAGAAGCCAATTTTTTACCGGCCTGCCGGTAAAATACCGGCTGGGTGGGAACCTTATCTGTATTCTGTAGTGAGATCAGAATGACATCATGGAGAATTCCTGTCCAGTGGTAACCCTGTGTTGTGATTGGCTCCCTAAACCTGTGGGTGACCTGTCCACCAACCTTGTGATAAGATGGATCCTCCAAGGCCTATATTAACTCACATCCTATGCTTGTCTCTCCCCAAAGATGTTCTCTCCCCAAACATGTCTGTACGAGAGCTGATGGTGACCTTGCTGGACAAAGAGGAATGTGGAGGTCAATGGAGCAACGGTGAACCAGGCAGAGGGACACAACTGTGTGTGGCAGCAAAGAACGAGAAGAACTTTTCCTGTCTGGTATATATGGGTGTAATAAAGAGGGAGAGACAGAATGAGACAGGCAGAGAGACGAGAGTAAACAAAAAGACAGTGGGGGGAGAAGAAAGAAAGAGAGAGAGAGAGAGAGAGAAAGATTTGGAGAAATGGCAATGAAAGAAACAACCAAATCCTATATATAATAATTCGCTAATGTATGTTTGTCAGAAGCCGACATGCGCAGTAGAGACCTCCACGCGCTGCAGTCATGCGCATTAGAGACTGCACACGCCATGGCTGATACAGAGCGGGGCGCTCCGAATTCTGACCAGGGTCCTCTCTGCGCACCATCCTCGCTCCGTATCAGCCGCTGGGCGGGCAGACTCTACTGCACATGACTGCAGCACCGCCACTGTTGGCCTGTGTACACAGGCTTTTAAGGGATAGTAATACTTGAAAATAACTTTATTTTATATTGTAGCCCATAAAAAAACATTAAAAATTATATAAGTCTTATCACATAAATCTTTATGGTTTGGGAGATATTCACAAGTAAAATAAAGAAAAGTTCCCTTTTCCTGGCTGTTTCAGCCAAGTCTGCCATCTAGTGGACAGATTTGGAATCCGGTCCACAGATCAGCCGGCAGCTCTTTAGCAGTGCCGAGATCACAATCTTTAAAAAGAACTACTTCATTGGAACTGTGTACAGTGTGCCTGACTTGCAAGCACACTTTGTAGATCATTCCAATGAAGAAACTCTTTTTAAAGATTGTGATTTCGGCACTGCTGGAGAGCCGCAGCCGGTCCCGGGACCGGATTCCAAATCTGAAGGCTTCAGCAGTGATGTCACTCCAGGGGAAACTTTACTTTGGGAGATAAGACTTATATCAATTTTCATGTTTTTTTAAGGGCTACAATATAAAATAAACTTATTTTCAAGTATTATTATCCCTTTAAAACTAGTAAGGAAATAAAAGAGACAGAAATGTTCATGTTATACCTTTTTCCTTCTTATTCGTCCTTCTCCATCCTTAGTCTTCATTCAGCCTCTTCTATTCATCATCCTTCTTCTCTCCATCAGTCCTTCCATTGTCACTGCTCTCTCCTCCTTTAATCAGTCTTGTCTCTCGCCTCCTAGTCTTCTTCTTTCTTCTGTTCTGCCAGTTCTCACTTGATGACCCAGGCTCTCCTCTTCTTTTCTCTGTCTCAGGAGGACCCAGGTTCCCCTCTTGTCTGCCAGCTCCATCCTGGAGGTCCTTGGTTTCTGTTTGGCATTAGCAGCTCCATATCAACACCTGACCAGATGGGTTGCCCCACAAACTTTACAGCAGTGAGCTCCAAACTGTCCTGGATTCTGGAGGTGATTCCAGAGAAGGACCTTGATCACTGGGAGAGTAACATAACTGTAGCTGGAGACACTGTGGTCTCCTCCCACACCCATAGTGTGACACCAGCGTGGCACAGCACGACTGCAAGACCCCAGACAGCCAACATCACCAACACAAGTGGCACAACTAGAAACAGCACCACCACAAATCTATGCTAATTAGTATGAGAACAAAATGTAAGGATTCTGCAGAGCACAGCAGCCTGGTTGGGGATATGAGTCAATCTGTACACATCTGGGAACCCTCATGATGTTGACTGAATATATGGAAGTAACATTAACATACATTTTAAAATACAATTTTAGAGGATTGGCCTAAAAGTGGGATTGGTCAAACCTGATATCAGAACAAAACATATATTTAAAAATATTACTGTATGAACTTCAGTTCTAGGTCCAAAAATTTCCTCCCAAAAACCAGGTTACAGAATGGTGCAAACTCTGTCATGTTTTCGAAAACTATGTTATGATTTTGAACATTCCAGGTTTAAAAAAGCAACATTAAAATTGGAAGTTCAGATCTAAATTTAAAGTCAAACTTCCATGTTTTTAACAAAATACCCCAAGACTACTGTGGCCAACGACCAGAATCTTGCTCAATCCAACCGCTGCTGAAAGCTTCAATACAATGTAACTGTAATATCTCATTACTAGCAACAACCATGTAAGTTCCAATGAGGTGAGTTATCATCACACTATACTTTATTGGTTTCTCACCCTTCGTATGATAGAGGTCTCAAACGCCTTGATTTGTAAGGTGCTGGAGACTTCCCTACCATCAAATGGACAGAGGAATCAGGTGAATCGAACCTGATGATATACCAGGTCTATCCAGACACATTTCTCCCGTAATGAGGTTTTAATCCTGAAGAAGGACCAAGGCATCAATCAAAAAATATAACTAAGAATTATTGTTTTCCAGGAACAAAGCTGAAAGAAAATTACACAAAATGGAGGACAGAAAAGTTTGCATTCCAAAAACCCCAAAAAGACATAAATATATTTAATAATGGAAAAGTAAAACCTAAAATGAACTTGGATTATATACTCTTCAATCTCTTGTACCTCATTCTGCCTCTGTAAAATGTGTTTATTTGTTTTCTGAGTCCTAATATCCAGTCTAACATAGGCTCTGAGGAAGCAGACAGTCCTGTCTTTTCTAGGTCTCTACCACAGAAATCTCTGGGGGAAAGTCTAGAATTGTCTGTAAATGGGCTGAAAAAAATAACAGCCTTTCTGAATACAAAAGCAGGGCAAACTACTAAGATTAATTTAACTGACATTAAGTCTTGATTCTTATTACAAACAGCACAAACAAAACTGAATAAATGGTCTCTGAATAGGTTGGTTTACAGATGTGTTAAAAACAAGTTTCTGATTATTTCATTTACTTAGAAAGTGTTTTACCAAATTTAGGTTTATATTTTATTAATGTAACACACTGTATGAATAATAATCGATGCTCAAGCAAAGTGTTAGATAATTATCTAACAAGGGTTTTAAATATATTGTAAAAGCAAACAATCATCAACTTTTTTCCTTATAGCTAAGTATTTTAAAGGGATAATAATGTTTCACAATAGAAGCCGCTCTAGTTAATCATCATAGTATTTGGGCCATGAAGAGTGTTATTTCAATACTGTCAGTGTTGTAGTTAAGGAGTACTTGAATGATAAAGTATCCCCCTCCTTCCCCTTTTACCTATTGTAACACTGCTCACCTCAGAGCAGCAGGACTGTCCAGATGGACCATAGAGAGGGACAATCTTCAGTGATCATAAGGAAAAACCTGTCAAGGGGGGCAGTGTTTTCCTTATGATCACAGTAAGAAGATTGTCCCTTGCTGTTATCTGTCCGGTCATGTGACCAGATTCCACCTCTGAGGTGAGCAGTGTTACACTAGGTAAAAGGGGCGGGAGGGGGATACTTTATCATTCAATTACTCTTGTACTACAACTCTGACAGTACTGAAATAACAGTTTACATGGCCCAAATACTATGAAGATTAATTGTAGATGCTGTTTATGTGAAACATTACTATCCCTTTAAACTGATAATCTGGAACTGTGCATTGAATTGGATCATCATGTAATGGACTGTAGGGGTGTTTTCCTCATAAAGCCGGGGCGGGCACCAGTGTTCTGTATTGAAGGATCAGTAAAGATTTTATTATGAAAACACTTATCACGTAGGACGTTCCTGCAGAGTAAAATAAGGTACTGCGGGAGTTGCTTTATTCCAAAGTTACATCCAGTTTAAAGGGATAGTAATACTTCAGTATTACAAATCCCTATATTAAAGCCCTACTAAAAAGAAATGTTTTGCCCCCAGTGTCATCTCTCAAACCTTTATGGTTTGAGAGATGAACGCTTCTAAAGTTGCCCTCTCTCTCTCTCCCTTCCCCGTAGTCAGCATTCTAGAGAGTCATACGACTTTCAGGCGGCTCTCCAGCACAGCCTGATCGCGTTAACTAAAAAAGAAAACTTTCACTGAAATGGTCTTCTACATGTGCTTGGTTTGTGCTTGGCTTGTGATTGGCTTGCAAGCACACGTAGAAGACCGTTTTAGTGAAAGTTTTTTTTTTAGTTAACGAGATAGCGGCTCTGCTGCAGAGCCACCTGATGATCTCTGACCGGATTTCCCTTCAGTCAGCTAGAATGCTGACTACGGGGAAGGGGGAGGGAGAGGGCAACTTTAGAAGCGATTATCTCTCAAACCATAAAGGTTTGAGAGATGACGCTGGGGGCAATATGTTGTTTTTTACTAGGGCTTTAATATAGGGATTTGTAATACTGAAGTATTACTATCCCTTTAATATATCACAAAGTGGTGAAGTTTTTTCTATCTCATTCTATGGTGAAATGTAATCAGTGACTCTCCTATCCAATATAATGCAACAGAATGGATGCCTGGACACATGGTGAATTGTAGGGGAACTGTCTGGACACTAGATGGCACTGTTAATCTGGAAAAAAAACCACAATAGTTTAAATATGAATCACTTGGGAACAGTGGACGGGTTCACTTGGCGGCCAGACTTTTAATGACTTGCAGACACGTTTTTAAGGATATCAAAATAATTTTATTTACATAAATAATCCAGTACATCCAAGTAACTATTTGTGCAATACATCCGGCCATATGCAGAAAGTCAAAGGTGAATTAATTCTGGGAATATTCAACCATTGGGGAGAAATCAAAATTCCCATTGCTTTCAATAGAGATTTTAACGGTTTGAGTGCCAGAGGGGTTGCGCAACGCATTGCTTTGCAATGCATTGCATACCCCTCTGGCACAAAAAAGGGTTAACCACTTGAAGGCTAGAAAGGCCTTCAACGCACTGCGAAGCATTCAAGTGGTTAAAAACTTTATTGAAATCTATTGGAAATTGGGGAGTTTTCTTTGTCCTCTATGGCACAGAATTTCTTCCTTTGTGCATATGGTAGATCAATATAAGTGTTTTGTTCTGCAGTTGTATATATATATTATCTATGAATATAAAAATCTCTTTTTTTATAAAAAATCAGTGCTCAGTACAGTTACAACTGTTTTAAATACTTAATTACGTACATACAGAATGAGCAGCATGAAAATAATATTTAAATAAATACAAACATCAACTTGACGTAACTGTCACACAATTAAATAGGATGCACTAAATGGACACAGTTCATATTAAAAATTGCAACAGAAAATAGGACAAAAAAGTAACATTTAAAGGGACAGTAAAGGGGGAGCGTAAAGGGCTTTCTGATGCTAGGTCCTATAGCTAGGAGAAAACAGTCTGAAAGTGTTAACATTGCCACAAACCCCATCTCTCAACCCGCTATGGTTTGAGAGATATTCGCAATCAAAGTCCCCCCTTCCGCCCCTTCTCCTGACGTCAGCGCTGTGCTGACAGCAGGAGATGCCGGTCCGCGGACCAGCCGGCGGCTCTGCAGCAGAGCTAAAATCTCGTTATTGCAAAATAATTACTTCATTGTAAAGGTCTACAAAGTGCCTGGTTTGCAAGCACACTTTGTAGACCGTTCCCATGAAGTAGTTGTTTCGGCTCTGCTGAAGAGCCTCATCGTGTCGGCCGATACGGATCTCCTGCTGTCAGCTTTACAGCTGCCATCAAGAGAAGGGGAGGGGGAACTTACTGCCAATATCTCTCAGACCATAGCGGTTTGAGAGATGGGGGTTGTGGCAATGCAATTCTTTTTTAGACTCTACAAATCTATCAACAGTTTTTTGGGACATTACTAACACTTGAAGTTCATGAATTCCCTCTCCAATTGCCCTACAGATCGCCATGATGTGCAGGGATGGGTGATGTCAGCACTTTACTTGGAGCTTCTAGGGGTTTTCTGACCTCTGCTTTGAAGTCCATTGCTGGTGACAGTCCGTTCCCATAGCCGTCAGGAAACTATAGAAAAGCCTTTTACCCATAACCCTTGCTGTCCAAAGGACACAGTATCACTGGCTACTGGGAAAGGGACCCAGTTAGAGGCCTTCTGCCCAAGAGAGGGTAAATATGAGTGCAATTACTGAAGTGTTACTGTGTATTCTTTATTTTATAAAAATACTACACTTACATTATTATTATTATTTATTTATATAGCGCCAACTAATTCCGCAGCGCTGTACATTCTTCCATTGTCCGACTTTTGCTGTTTTACCAATCCAGTGCTTGTCTACTATAACATTGTTTTATGTTTAAAAACTATTACAAGATATAGATAACATAAGACAAGACCTCGTTTGGGGTGATAACTGTACAGATCTGTCCGGGCCGAACTTTCCAATAGGCAGAGAGGTTAACTGCCCTAGAGCGCCACATTTCTGAGGGCACGGTGCCTGGTTTGAAAGCACACGTTGTAGACCGTTCCAATGAAGTATTTATTTTTAGGTATCGCTATGTCAGAGCTGCTGAAGAGCCAGGAACCAGAATGAGCTTTACAGCTTGTCAAGCAGAAAGAGAAGGGAGCGGAGAACTTTATTTTCCTATATCTCTCAAACCAAAACGGTCTGAGAGATACGAGTAAGTACAAGTCTTTTAATTGTATCTATCATATAGTTAATACTTTTTTTTTTACATTACTATCCCTTTAAATAAGCAATGGTTACCATTAATATAGGTAATTTTGAAAGCTCTTTTAAAACCATCCAAATCAATATAAAGTGTAAGTTCCACCTTAAATGTCTTTAATGGAACATCTATGACTTAACAGGGGTTCCATGGAATCCAGTCTGATAACATCTGCACTAAAATGGTTATTTTTGGGTCTAATTTGAGGCATCTCTGAATGAAGTTCTCACATACATGACCTCAATTCAAGATGACAGGTCCACATTACAGAAGGAAATGCTTGCTAAGATGTTATCACAAGCCGTATGTGTCTGCCAGTGAAAGCCTTCTTTTCCTTCCCTCTCTCTCCTTCTATAACAAGAATTGCTGCATTCCGGACAGTCTTTTGCCTTGTCTCTCCCTTTCACTGTGAAGTTCTTCAGAAATCCGTTCACTCACTATAAGCTGTCTCTCTCTTTCTGTCACCTTCCTCCATGTCCTCAGGCTGTTCTTATTCTCACTGACGCTTGTCCCTGTGGTCTTCAAGCGGTTCCTCTACCACCTGCATTGTCTGTATTTGGGTTCTTCAGTGACACCTCGTCTTCCATCCACCTCTCCTGCAGGTTCTGCACAAGTACCCCATTTCCTTGGGTTTTCTAGAACATCATCCTCTTCTGATCCACCCCCTCTGGGGTCCTTTCTCTCCATGACACCACTTTCTCAGGTTTTCCCAGAGTCTCTCCTCTCCCTTGGGGGTCTCTGGGGGTTTATACTCTCCCAGTTGAGTTCTCAAGGAGTGTGTGCTCTCCATACCAGCTCTTCCCTGGGTTCCCCAGGAATCCTACTTCTCCCTTGAGTTCTCTAAGAGGTTATCATCTCTTTATCATCTGTCCATGTGCCTCTACAGCAGATCCTCCTCTCTTCATCTCTTCCTTCCCCTCAGGAACTGCAGCAATCCTTCTTCTCTTGTCCCAAACTCTCCCTCCTTGTGAGGGTCCCTTTCAGTATTTCCATGTCCTTGGCCACCCTTAACAGCCAGTCTTTGTACTCCCTGCACAGTACATACCCTCGCACCTTCTTCTTGAAGTTTGTGGCCTCAGTAGATGTCCAGCTCAGGGGATCTGGTTGGATAGATGGGGGCTGGAAGTTCAGACTTTTCATTGCAGTGAGCAGGTTACTGATCATGGCTTCGGAAGAAATACTAGCCTGCTCTAGAAGCCAGAGGAGATCTCTGGCCTGAGGGTTTAGGGAACGCTGATCATCCAGGACCAGTTGCAAGAACTCATAGATACACAGAAAAGCATCTCTGGCCAGTAGGAGCCGAATCCCTGGACACAGGCACCGCCACTTCCTGTAGCCAAGACTGGCGGTTGGGAGCCCTGGTTCCTGCCAGGTGGGAAAACTGAATCCAGAACTACTGAAAGGGATACCCTGGTACTGCAACTGCGGGAAGAGAGAAGAGAATGAGAGATAGACAGATAGAGAGAGGGAGAAGAGGGGGGACATGAGAGACATAGAGAGAGAGAATATGTGAGGCAGAGGAGTATGAGTGAGAAAGAGTAAGAGAGGAAAATATGGTGTACAGATCTACAGGGAGGGGTTAGTGGTGTACAGATCTACAGGGGAGGGGTTAGTGGTGTACAGATCTACAGGGAAGGGGTTAGTGGTGTACAGATCTACAGGGGAGGGGTTAGTGATGTACAGATCTACAGGGGAGGGGTTAGTGATGTACAGATCTACAGGGGAGGGGTTAGTGATGTACAGATCTAAAGGGAAGGGTTTAGTGGTGTACAGATCTACAGGGGAGGGGTTAGTGATGTACAGATCTACAGGGGAGGAGTTAGTGATGTACAGATCTACAGGGGAGGGGTTAGTGGTGTACAGATCTACAGGGGAGGAGTTAGTGGTGTACAGATCTCCAAGGAAGGGGTTAGTGGTGTACAGATCTACAGGGAAGGGGTTAGTGATGTACAGATCTACAGGGGAGGGGTTAGTGATGTACAGATCTACAGGGGAGGGGTTAGTGATGTACAGATCTACAAGGAAGGGGTTAGTGGTGTACAGATCTACAGGGGAGGAGTTAGTGATGTACAGATCTACAGGGAAGGGTTTAGTGGTGTACAGATCTACAGGGGAGGGGTTAGTGGTGTACAGATCTACAGGGGAGGGGTTAGTGGTGTACAGATCTACAGGGGAGGGGTTAGTGGTATACAGATCTACAGGGGAGGGGGTAGTGGTGTACAGATCTACAGGGGAGGAGTTAGTGATGTACAGATCTACAGGGGAGGGGTTAGTGGTGTACAGATCTACAGGGGAGGGGTTAGTGATGTACAGATCTACAGGGGAGGGGTTAGTGGTGTAGAGATCTACAGGGGAGGGGTTAGTGGTGTACAGATCTACAGGGGAGGAGTTAGTGATGTACAGATCTACAGGGGAGGGGTTAGTGGTGTACAGATCTACAGGGGAGGGGTTAGTGGTGTACAGATCTACAGGGAAGGGGTTAGTGATGTACAGATCTACAGGGAAGGGGTTAGTGATGTACAGATCTACAGGGGAGTGGTTACTGATGTACAGATCTACAGGGGAGGGGTTAGTGGTGTACAGATCTACAAGGGAGGTGTTAGTGATGTACAGATCTACAGGGGAGGGGTTAGTGATGTACAGATCTACAGGGGAGGGGTTAGTGATGTACAGATCTACAGGGGAGGGGTTAGTGATGTACAGATCTACAGGGAGGGGTTAGTGATGTACAGATCTACAGGGGAGGGGTTAGTGGTGTACAGATCTACAGGGGAGGTGTTAGTGGTGTACAGATCTACAGGGAAGGGGTTAGTGATGTACAGATCTACAGGGAAGGGGTTAGTGATGTACAGATCTACAGGGGAGTGGTTACTGATGTACAGATCTACAGGGGAGGGGTTAGTGGTGTACAGATCTACAGGGGAGGGGTTAGTGGTGTACAGATCTACAGGGAAGGGGTTAGTGATGTACAGATCTACAGGGGAGTGGTTACTGATGTACAGATCTACAGGGGAGGGGTTAGTGGTGTACAGATCTACAGGGGAGGTGTTAGTGATGTACAGATCTACAGGGGAGGGGTTAGTGATGTACAGATCTACAGGGAGGGGTTAGTGATGTACAGATCTACAGGGGAGGGGTTAGTGATGTACAGATCTACAGGGGAGGGGTTAGTGGTGTACAGATCTACAAGGAAGGGGTTAGTGATGTACAGATCTACAGGGGAGGGGTTAGTGGTGTACAGATCTACAGGGAGGGGTTAGTAATGTACAGATCTACAGGGGAGGGGTTAGTGATATACAGATCTACAAGGAAGGGGTTAGTGGTGTACAGATCTACAGGGGAGGGGTTAGTGATGTACAGATCTACAGGGGAGGGGTTAGTGGTGTACAGATCTACAGGGGAGGTGTTAGTGGTGTACAGATCTACAGGGAAGGGGTTAGTGATGTACAGATCTACAGGGAGGGGTTAGTGATGTACAGATCTACAGGGGAGGGGTTAGTGATGTACAGATCTACAGGGGAGGGGTTAGTGGTGTACAGATCTACAAGGAAGGGGTTAGTGATGTACAGATCTACAGGGGAGGGGTTAGTGGTGTACAGATCTACAGGGAGGGGTTAGTAATGTACAGATCTACAGGGGAGGGGTTAGTGATGTACAGATCTACAGGGGAGGAGTTAGTGGTGTACAGATCTACAGGGGAGGGGTTAGTTGTGTACAGATCTACAGGGGAGGGGTTAGTGGTGTACAGATCTACAGGGGAGGGGTTAGTGATGTACAGATCTACAGGGGAGGGGTTAGTGATGTACAGATCTACAGGGGAGGGGTTAGTGGTGTACAGATCTACATGGGAGGGTTTAGTGATGTACAGATCTACAGGGGAGGAGTTAGTGATGTACAGATCTACAGGGGAGGGGTTAGTGATGTACGGATCTACAGGGGAGGGGTTAGTGATGTACAGATCTACAGGGGAGGGGTCAGTGGTGTACAGATCTACAGGGGAGGGGTCAGTGGTGTACAGATCTACATGGAGGGGTTAGTGGTGTACATATCTACAGGGGAGGGGTTAGTGATGTACAGACCTACAGGGGAGGAGTTAGTGATGTACAGATCTACAAGGAAGGGGTTAGTGATGTACAGATCTACAGGGGAGGGGTTAGTGGTGTACAGATCTACAGGGGAGGGGTCAGTGGTGTACAGATCTACAGGGGAGGAGTTAGTGATGTACAGATCTACAGGGAGGGTTTAGTGGTGTACAGATCTACAGGGGAGGGGTTAGTGATGTACAGATCTACAGGGGAGGGGTTAGTTGTGTACAGATCTACAGGGGAGGGGTTAGTGATGTACAGATCTACAGGGGAGGGGTTAGTGGTGTACAGATCTACAGGGGAGGGGTTAGTGATGTACAGATCTACAGGGAAGGGGTTAGTGATGTACAGATCTACAGGGGAGGGGTTAGTGGTGTACAGATCTACAGGGGAGGGGTTAGTGGTGTACAGATCTACAGGGGAGGGGTTAGTGATGTACAGATCTACAGGGGAGGGGTTAGTGGTGTACAGATCTACAGGTGAGGAGTTAGTGATGTACAGATCTACAGGGGAGGGGTTAGTGGTGTACAGATCTACAGGGAGGGTTTAGTGATGTACAGATCTACAGGGGAGGGGTTAGTGGTGTACAGATCTACAGGGGAGGGGTTAGTTGTGTACAGATCTACAGGGGAGGGGTCAGTGGTGTACAGATTTACAGGGGAGGGGTTAGTGGTGTACAGATCTACAGGGGAGGGGTTAGTGATGTACAGATCTACAGGGGAGGAGTTAGTGATGTACAGATCTACAGGGGAGGTGTTAGTGGTGTACAGATCTACAGGGGAGTGGTTAGTGATGTACAGATCTACAGGGGAGGGGTTAGTGGTGTACAGATCTACAGGGAAGGGGTTAGTGGTGTACAGATCTACAGGGGAGGGGTTAGTGATGTACAGATCTACAGGGGAGGGGTTAGTGGTGTACAAATCTACAGGGAAGGGGTTAGTGATGTACAGATCTACAGGGGAGTGGTTACTGATGTACAGATCTACAGGGGAGGGGTTAGTGGTGTACAGATCTACAGGGGAGGGGTTAGTGGTGTACAGATCTACAGGGAAGGGGTTAGTGATGTACAGATCTACAGGGGAGTGGTTACTGATGTACAGATCTACAGGGGAGGGGTTAGTGGTGTACAGATCTACAGGGGAGGTGTTAGTGATGTACAGATCTACAGGGGAGGGGTTAGTGATGTACAGATCTACAGGGAGGGGTTAGTGATGTACAGATCTACAGGGGAGGGGTTAGTGGTGTACAGATCTACAGGGGAGGTGTTAGTGGTGTACAGATCTACAGGGAAGGGGTTAGTGATGTACAGATCTACAGGGAGGGGTTAGTGATGTACAGATCTACAGGGGAGGGGTTAGTGGTGTACAGATCTACAAGGAAGGGGTTAGTGATGTACAGATCTACAGGGGAGGGGTTAGTGGTGTACAGATCTACAGGGAGGGGTTAGTAATGTACAGATCTACAGGGGAGGGGTTAGTGATGTACAGATCTACAGGGGAGGAGTTAGTGGTGTACAGATCTACAAGGGAGGGGTTAGTTGTGTACAGATCTACAGGGGAGGGGTTAGTGGTGTACAGATCTACAGGGGAGGGGTTAGTGATGTACAGATCTACAGGGGAGGGGTTAGTGATGTACAGATCTACAGGGGAGGGGTTAGTTGTGTACAGATCTACATGGGAGGGTTTAGTGATGTACAGATCTACAGGGGAGGGGTTAGTGATGTACGGATCTACAGGGGAGGGGTTAGTGATGTACAGATCTACAGGGGAGGGGTTAGTGGTGTACAGATCTACAGGGGAGGGGTCAGTGGTGTACAGATCTACATGGAGGGGTTAGTGGTGTACATATCTACAGGGGAGGGGTTAGTGATGTACAGACCTACAGGGGAGGAGTTAGTGATGTACAGATCTACAAGGAAGGGGTTAGTGATGTACAGATCTACAGGGGAGGGGTTAGTGGTGTACAGATCTACAGGGGAGGGGTTAGTGGTGTACAGATCTACAGGGGAGGGGTCAGTGGTGTACAGATCTACAGGGGAGGAGTTAGTGATGTACAGATCTACAGGGAGGGTTTAGTGGTGTACAGATCTACAGGGGAGGGGTTAGTGATGTACAGATCTACAGGGGAGGGGTTAGTTGTGTACAGATCTACAGGGGAGGGGTTAGTGATGTACAGATCTACAGGGGAGGGGTTAGTGGTGTACAGATCTACAGGGGAGGGGTTAGTGATGTACAGATCTACAGGGAAGGGGTTAGTGGTGTACAGATCTACAGGGGAGGGGTTAGTGATGTACAGATCTACAGGGGAGGGGTTAGTGGTGTACAGATCTACAGGGGAGGGGTTAGTGGTGTACAGATCTACAGGTGAGGAGTTAGTGATGTACAGATCTACAGGGGAGGGGTTAGTGGTGTACAGATCTACAGGGAGGGTTTAGTGATGTACAGATCTACAGGGGAGGGGTTAGTGGTGTACAGATCTACAGGGGAGGGGTTAGTTGTGTACAGATCTACAGGGGAGGGGTCAGTGGTGTACAGATCTACAGGGGAGGGGTTAGTGGTGTACAGATCTACAGGGGAGGAGTTAGTGATGTACAGATCTACAGGGGAGGTGTTAGTGGTGTACAGATCTACAGGGGAGTGGTTAGTGATGTACAGATCTACAGGGGAGGGGTTAGTGGTGTACAGATCTACAGGGAAGGGGTTAGTGGTGTACAGATCTACAGGGGAGGGGTTAGTGATGTACAGATTTACAGGGGAGGGGTTAGTGGTGTACAGATCTACAGGGAGGGGTTAGTGGTGTACAGATCTACAGGGGAGGGGTTAGTGATGTACAGATCTACAGGGAGGGGTTAGTGGTGTACAGATCTACAGGGAAGGGGTTAGTGATGTACAGATCTACAGGGGAGGGGTTAGTGATGTACAGATCTACAGGGAAGGGGTTAGTGGTGTACAGATCTACAGGGGAGGGGTTAGTTGTGTACAGATCTACAGGGAGGGGTTAGTGATGTACAGATCTACAGGGGAGGGGTTAGTGGTGTACAGATCTACATGGGAGGGTTTAGTGATGTACAGATCTACAGGGGAGGGGTTAGTGATGTACAGATCTACAGGGGAGGGGTTAGTGATGTACAGATCTACAGGGGAGGGGTTAGTGGTGTACAGATCTACATGGGAGGGTTTAGTGATGTACAGATCTACAGGGGAGGGGTTAGTGATGTACAGATCTACAGGGGAGGGGTTAGTGATGTACGGATCTACAGGGGAGGGGTTAGTGATGTACAGATCTACAGGGGAGGGGTTAGTGGTGTACAGATCTACAGGGGAGGGGTCAGTGGTGTACAGATCTACATGGAGGGGTTAGTGGTGTACATATCTACAGGGGAGGGGTTAGTGATGTACAGACCTACAGGGGAGGAGTTAGTGATGTACAGATCTACAAGGAAGGGGTTAGTGATGTACAGATCTACAGGGGAGGGGTTAGTGGTGTACAGATCTACAGGGGAGGGGTCAGTGGTGTACAGATCTACAGGGGAGGAGTTAGTGATGTACAGATCTACAGGGAGGGTTTAGTGGTGTACAGATCTACAGGGGAGGGGTTAGTGATGTACAGATCTACAGGGGAGGAGATAGTGGTGTACAGATCTACAAGGGAGGGGTTAGTTGTGTACAGATCTACAGGGGAGGGGTTAGTGGTGTACAGATCTACAGGGGAGGGGTTAGTGATGTACAGATCTACAGGGGAGGGGTTAGTGATGTACAGATCTACAGGGGAGGGGTTAGTTGTGTACAGATCTACATGGGAGGGTTTAGTGATGTACAGATCTACAGGGGAGGGGTTAGTGATGTACAGATCTACAGGGGAGGGGTTAGTGATGTACGGATCTACAGGGGAGGGGTTAGTGATGTACAGATCTACAGGGGAGGGGTTAGTGGTGTACAGATCTACAGGGGAGGGGTCAGTGGTGTACAGATCTACATGGAGGGGTTAGTGGTGTACAGATCTACATGGAGGGGTTAGTGGTGTACATATCTACAGGGGAGGGGTTAGTGATGTACAGACCTACAGGGGAGGAGTTAGTGATGTACAGATCTACAAGGAAGGGGTTAGTGATGTACAGATCTACAGGGGAGGGGTTAGTGGTGTACAGATCTACAGGGGAGGGGTTAGTGGTGTACAGATCTACAGGGGAGGGGTCAGTGGTGTACAGATCTACAGGGGAGGAGTTAGTGATGTACAGATCTACAGGGAGGGTTTAGTGGTGTACAGATCTACAGGGGAGGGGTTAGTGATGTACAGATCTACAGGGGAGGGGTTAGTTGTGTACAGATCTACAGGGGAGGGGTTAGTGATGTACAGATCTACAGGGGAGGGGTTAGTGGTGTACAGATCTACAGGGGAGGGGTTAGTGATGTACAGATCTACAGGGAAGGGGTTAGTGATGTACAGATCTACAGGGGAGGGGTTAGTGGTGTACAGATCTACAGGGGAGGGGTTAGTGGTGTACAGATCTACAGGGGAGGGGTTAGTGATGTACAGATCTACAGGGGAGGGGTTAGTGGTGTACAGATCTACAGGGGAGGGGTTAGTGGTGTACAGATCTACAGGTGAGGAGTTAGTGATGTACAGATCTACAGGGGAGGGGTTAGTGGTGTACAGATCTACAGGGAGGGTTTAGTGATGTACAGATCTACAGGGAGGGTTTAGTGATGTACAGATCTACAGGGGAGGGGTTAGTGGTGTACAGATCTACATGGGAGGGTTTAGTGATGTACAGATCTACAGGGGAGGGGTTAGTGATGTACAGATCTACAGGGGAGGGGTTAGTGATGTACAGATCTACAGGGGAGGGGTTAGTGGTGTACAGATCTACATGGGAGGGTTTAGTGATGTACAGATCTACAGGGGAGGGGTTAGTGATGTACAGATCTACAGGGGAGGGGTTAGTGATGTACGGATCTACAGGGGAGGGGTTAGTGATGTACAGATCTACAGGGGAGGGGTTAGTGGTGTACAGATCTACAGGGGAGGGGTCAGTGGTGTACAGATCTACATGGAGGGGTTAGTGGTGTACATATCTACAGGGGAGGGGTTAGTGATGTACAGACCTACAGGGGAGGAGTTAGTGATGTACAGATCTACAAGGAAGGGGTTAGTGATGTACAGATCTACAGGGGAGGGGTTAGTGGTGTACAGATCTACAGGGGAGGGGTCAGTGGTGTACATATCTACAGGGGAGGAGTTAGTGATGTACAGATCTACAGGGAGGGTTTAGTGGTGTACAGATCTACAGGGGAGGGGTTAGTGATGTACAGATCTACAGGGGAGGGGTTAGTTGTGTACAGATCTACAGGGGAGGGGTTAGTGATGTACAGATCTACAGGGGAGGGGTTAGTGGTGTACAGATCTACAGGGGAGGGGTTAGTGATGTACAGATCTACAGGGAAGGGGTTAGTGATGTACAGATCTACAGGGGAGGGGTTAGTGGTGTACAGATCTACAGGGGAGGGGTTAGTGGTGTACAGATCTACAGGGGAGGGGTTAGTGGTGTACAGATCTACAGGGGAGGAGTTAGTGATGTACAGATCTACAGGGGAGGGGTTAGTGGTGTACAGATCTACAGGGAGGGTTTAGTGATGTACAGATCTACAGGGGAGGGGTTAGTGGTGTACAGATCTACAGGGGAGGGGTTAGTTGTGTACAGATCTACAGGGGAGGGGTCAGTGGTGTACAGATCTACAGGGGAGGGGTTAGTGGTGTACAGATCTACAGGGGAGGGGTTAGTGGTGTACAGATCTACAGGGGAGGGGTTAGTGATGTACAGATCTACAGGGGAGGAGTTAGTGATGTACAGATCTACAGGGGAGGTGTTAGTGGTGTACAGATCTACAGGGGAGTGGTTAGTGATGTACAGATCTACAGGGGAGGGGTTAGTGGTGTACAGATCTACAGGGAAGGGGTTAGTGGTGTACAGATCTACAGGGGAGGGGTTAGTGATGTACAGATCTACAGGGGAGGGGTTAGTGGTGTACAGATCTACAGGGAGGGGTTAGTGGTGTACAGATCTACAGGGGAGGGGTTAGTGATGTACAGATCTACAGGGAGGGGTTAGTGGTGTACAGATCTACAGGGAAGGGGTTAGTGATGTACAGATCTACAGGGGAGGGGTTAGTGATGTACAGATCTACAGGGAAGGGGTTAGTGGTGTACAGATCTACAGGGGAGGGGTTAGTTGTGTACAGATCTACAGGGAGGGGTTAGTGATGTACAGATCTACAGGGAGGGGTTAGTGGTGTACAGATCTACAGGGGAGGGGTTAGTGATGTACAGATCTACAGGGGAGGGGTTAGTGATGTACAGATCTACAGGTGAGGGGTTAGTGGTGTACAGATCTACAGGGAGGGTTTAGTGATGTACAGATCTACAGGGGAGGGGTTAGTGGTGTACAGATCTACAGGGGAGGAGTTAGTGGTGTACAGATCTACAGGGGAGGGGTTAGTGATGTACAGATCTACAGGGGAGGGGTTAGTGGTGTACAGATCTACAGGGAGGGGTTAGTGGTGTACAGATCTACAGGGGAGGGGTTAGTGGTGTACAGATCTACAGGAGAGGGGTTAGTGGTGTACAGATCTACAGGAGAGGGGTTAGTGGTGTACAGATCTACAGGGGAGGTGTTAGTGGTGTACAGATCTACAGGGAGGGGTTAGTGGTGTACAGATCTACAGGGGAGGGGTTAGTGGTGTACAGATCTACAGAGAGGGGTTAGTGGTGTATAGATCTACAGGGGAGGGGTTAGTTGTGTACAGATCTACAGGGGAGGGGTTAGTGATGTACAGATCTACAGGGGAGGGGTTAGTGGGGTACAGATCTACAGGGGAGGGGTTAGTGATGTACAGATCTACAGGGGAGGAGTTAGTGATGTACAGATCTACAGGGGAGGGGTTAGTGATGTACAGATCTACAGGGGAGGGGTCAGTGATGTACAGATCTACAGGGGAGGGGTTAGTGGTGTACAGATCTACAGGGGAGGGGTTAGTGGTGTACAGATTTATAGGAGAGGGGTCAGTGATGTACAGATCTACAGGGGAGGGGTTAGTGGTGTACAGATCTACAGGGGAGGGGTTAGTGATGTACAGATCTACAGGGGAGGGGTTAGTGGTGTACAGATCTACAGGGGAGGGGTTAGTGGTGTACAGATCTACAGGAGAGGGGTTAGTGGTGTACAGATCTACAGGAGAGGGGTTAGTGGTGTACAGATCTACAGGGGAGGGGTTAGTGATGTACAGATCTACAGGGGAGGGGTTAGTGGTGTACAGATCTACAGGGGAGGGGTTAGTGGTGTACAGATCTACAGGGAAGGGGTTAGTGGTGTACAGATCTACAGGGGAGGGGTTAGTGGTGTACAGATCTACAGGGGAGGGGTTAGTGGTGTACAGATCTACAGGGAGGGGTTAGTGGTGTACAGATCTACAGGGGAGGGGTTAGTGGTGTACAGATCTACAGGGGAGGGGTTAGTGATGTACAGATCTACAGGGAGGGGTTAGTGGTGTACAGATCTACAGGGGAGGGGTTAGTGATGTACAGATCTACAGGGAGGGGTTAGTGATGTACAGATCTACAGGGGAGGGGTTAGTGATGTACAGATCTACAGGGGAGGGGTTAGTGGTGTACAGATCTACAGAGAAGGGGTTAGTTGTGTACAGCTCAGACTGGGGGTGCAGTGGTACATTTAAATGCAGGATATGACACATTAGTTTTTAATGTATTCATGATGCAGAGTGGTGGGGATCACAGTGCAGGGGAGGAGACAGACGTGTGTAGGGATGTACAGACGGGTCCCACTCACGTATGTGTCTAGGAGTAATGAGGCATTGCTCTGCAGGTAGACTGCTAGGTTTCCTGTCTGCGTAAGAATCTCCAGACCTGTCACAGGGGCTGAGTCACAACCCCAAAAAAGTGTGACTCCAAGCAACAGGGCAACTGTAAGACAAGAACGGGAAAGGGAGAGTCACCTACACACATCCCAGATAATATAGACTATCAGCTAAACCTATATATCTATCTATATTATATCTTATCATATCTATCTATCTATCTCATATCTATCTATCTATCTATCTATCTCATATCTATCTATCTATCTATCTATCTCATATCTATCTATCTATCTATCTATCTATCTATCTCATATCTATCTATCTCATATCTATCTATCTCATATCTATCTATCTATCTATCTATCTATCTATCTATCTCATATCTATCTATCTCATATCTATCTATCTCATATCTATCTATCTCATATCTATCTATCTATTTGATATATTTCTATCTATCTATATCTATCTATCTATCTATCTATCTCATATCTATCAATCTATCTATCTATCTCATATCTATCTATCTCATATCTATCTATCAATCTATCTATCTATCTCATATCTATCTATCTATCTATCTATCTATCTATCTATCTCATATCTATCAATCTATCTATCTATCTCATATCTATCTCTCATATCTATCTATCTCATATCTATCTTTTTATCTATATCATATCTATCTATCTATCTATCTAACGCTTACACATCTGAAACAAATAAAAAACCTTCTACACCTGATCCACACATTACTATGTTTCCATTGCATTTCCGGAACTCCTTGTAGCAACATATAAATGAGAGAATATAGTGCTGTTACACCTGTGGTTCAAACTAGTGCTTTGCTGTAAAAGCTGTATACAAAGAGCAAGAATAATCTAATGGACTCTGTGTATATGGGTCTGGAATTAAACAGTCGTAGTACTGTGTGTATATGGGCCTGGAATTAAACAGTCACAGTAATGCATGTATATGGGCCTGGAATTAGACAGTCACAGTACTGTACAGTGTGTATAGGGGCCTGGAATTAGACAGTCACAGTAATGTGTGTATATGGGCCTGGAATTAGACAGTCACAGTAATGTGTGTATAGGGGCCTGGAATTAGACAGTCACAGTACTGTGCAGTGTGTGTGTCTAAGACAGGGGAGTTGTCAGGTTCTCAAAAGACCAGGTAATTGAGCCAGCCTAAAGCATTATGTGTGCACCATGTAGTCCAACTGTATAATCCCTAGTACGGAGAATAACATACATACCCCAAGCTGGCACCAGGACTCAGAACTGGCACCAGGACTCAGAACTGGCACCAGGACTCAGAACTGGCACCAGGACTCATGAGACCTGGTGCTTTAGCCCCTTCAGCCAGTACCTAGCAATGCCCCTGCAGGGAATGCACTTGCAACAGTGTGATTGTGAAAAAGTGATATTAATGCAGGGGAATGCTACCTGTTGCTCTCCAGCTATTTGCCAGCAGAGGATGATGGGTAATAGAGTCCAAAATCAGCTGGAAGCACAGGTAGTCCACCCCAGCAGTAACCAAATCATCTGCCACAGCTTCCTATTGATTTAAATGGGACTTTGTAATCCATTGAAGGAGACGGAGGTCTACAAATCATTGCAAAGGATTTGGTAAATGTGTCTCCTATGGTGTAATTGGTTTGCTCCAGCCCTCCTCACTGTTGCATGCACGCTCACACTCACATTGACACACTTCGCTTGCACTCACTACTGACACAATCAAAGGAAATGTCAGTCTGTGTAGGAGTCGCTCAGGGACCGGGTGAAAGTGTTAACAGGGACTAAACCTGCAGAGAATTCAGGTGTTTGTACTTTCCTCTCGGACTCGTCAGAGCCCCTGATTGGTGCAGACAGTGGAAGGAATGTGTGAAGGGGCGGGTGCAGGAGTGATCAGGAAGCTGACAGCATGCCCCCACGTGTCACGCACATGACATCACATCGGCTTACTGATGTAGGTGGAGGAAATCCTGTATTATGTGTGAGTGTGTAAATGTATGCACATGTATAGTCACCGGCTTTAAAGGAGAAGTACAACCCCATAATAACCTCCATTCAGATTACGATGACCAGAAAATCCTAATGCCCCCCATGAATGTGGCCGTGGTTTCTTGATCTAAGTGATAATATTGTCAGTCCATGGAGGCGGAAATGACAGTTGGGGGCAAAGTCCGGCCAAAAAACACAGTAGTCTTAACCTTTTAACCCCTTATGGACCAACCGCACATGCACGTTGCGGTCACTCAAGGACCACGGACCTTTTTTTTTTTTGCCGCATCCGATTCCAGACTCCCCGAACGGCGTGCAGCCACGCGGGGATCCCGGAATTCCATGACAGTCCAGGACCGTCATGGGTCCTTCAGGGGTTAAGGAACAGAGATGTGTGTAGTGCTTTGCTTTCAATTTCACACACCTCCAGCTCTTATAGGGTTAACAGGATCGTGTACTCATCCTCTCTGAAAATGTGCCATTTTATAGACAGAATAAACTGACTGAATTAAAAAAGACCTTAAAGCGGAACCACCACCTAATATACAGTCGCCCCCCACTAATTATGCATATGGAGACTAGCTTCTTAATAGAGGCATAACTAGAAGCCACCGGGTCCTGGTGCAAAAACTGCCATGGGTCCCCCTCACCTCATTGCCCCCCCATTGCCTACAGTTGCAACAATTGCCTCCACATTGCCCCCAATCTCCACAATTGCCCCCAATCTCCACAATTGCCTCCACATTGCCCCCAATCTCCACAATTGCCCCCAATCTCCACAATTGTCTCCACATTGCCCTCAATCTCCACAATTGCCCCCATTCTCCAGGCTTCTTGCTTTAGAGCCGTCTGCACGCCTGCACCGTCAGTCCCTTCCGGTGCCTTTCGGCTCCATGCAGCGCCTCCTAGAGGAGATCGGGACTGACAGTGCAGGCGCGCAGACGTCTCTAAGTCAAGATGTCTGCATGTAAGCCTGGCCGCCGGTCTCACAAGAAAAAACATTATTTCGGATGCTGGTACTTGTGGCATAATAGAACTAGTAAGAAGCAAGTCGTCATATGCCTAATTAGTGGGGGGCGACTTTATATTAGGTGGTAGTTCTGCTTTAAAGACACTTTGGGAGTTATGCACTAAGGTGTGATAAAGAGGTGATAAAGAGGAGATAAAGTGGTGATGACATCTCTATTGATATCACTTCTCCAGTTCCAATGTTATTCTATGGAGCCTATGCACCAAGATCTCCAAAGAGGAAGAGCTCTTAGTGAATTGGCTCCATAGAATAACACAGGAACTGGAGAAGTGATATCACTGGAGAAGTTATCTCCACTTTATCACCTCTTAGTGAATCTTCCCCTTTTTGTTTTGAAGACTTTTACTAGTGATCACAATTACAGACAATATTAGAGGAATTTGGGCAAACGCAACATCTAATAAAGTTGCACGTTTACAAAAAATGAAATTGTTCTACAGTAAACTAACAGGACCAAAGTGGAGAAAAGAACACCCCCAAATGGGCTTTGGTTTTAACTTCTTGAATTGTTGTGCAATGCGTTGGAGACCTCTATGGCATTCAAGGAGTTAAAAGCCCTATTTGTTTTTATTGATAGGAATTTTAATTTGTCCCCATCATGCAGTTGATTTGTCCCAGAATTACTAAACAATGTTTAAAGGGATAGTAATGGTTCATTTTAAGTTGATTTAATATTGTAGGCATTAAAAAAAGGTTAACATCTATGTAAGTCTTATCTCTCAAACCATAAAGGTTTGAGAGATATACCTTGCTAAAGTTCCCTTTTCCTGGCTGTTTTACTCAAGTCTGCCATCTAGCTGACAGCTGCAGATTCCAGTCATTTGACCAGACAGAGGCTCTTCAGCAGAGCTGAAATCACCCTATTTAGAAATAAATACTTCATTGGAACGGTCCAAAGTGTGCTTGCAAACCAGACAGACTTTGTAGACTGTTCTAAATGAAGTATTTATCTTTAGATATCGTTATCGGTGCTGCTGAAGAGCCACATCTGGTCAAGAGACCAGAATCTTTTTCTGACAGCTTTACAGCTCATTAAGCAGAAAGGGGAGGGACCAGAGAACTTTATTTTCCTATATCTCTCACCATAACGGTCTGAGAGATACAAATAAGTGCAGATACTCTCTTTTATTTGTATCTACTGTATAGTTATACTTTTTTCTGACATTACTATCCCTTTAAAATAAAACGTAAAATGATCAACACTTACACACACACTAACACACACAAACTGATATACACTTACACACACACACACACACACACTGAGACACATGCACATACTAACACACACACTAACATGCACACACACACTAACACACATACAAACTGATACACACTTACACACACACACATTGAGACACATGCACACACTAACACATACACTAACACACACACAAACTGATATACACTTACACACACACATTGAGACACATGCACACACTAACACACACACAAACTGATACACACATACACACACACACATTAAGACTAGGGTTGCCACCTTTTCTTCAAAAAAATACCGGCCATGGCATTCCCTCCATAGACTTAACACTGGACAGAAGACAATTTTTTACCGGCCTGCCAGCAAAATACCGGCTGGGTGGCAACCCTAATTAAGACAAATGCACACACTAACACATACACTAACACACACACAAACTGATACACACTTACACACACACACACACACATTGAGACACATGCACACACTAACACATACACTAACACACACACACACACACACACACAAACTGATACACACTTACACACACACACACACACACATTGAGACACATGCACACACTAAACACACACACAAACTGATACACACTTACACACACACACACACAGACACATTGAAACACATGCACACACTAACACATACACTAACACACACACACTAACATGTGCACACACACTAACACACATACAAACTGATACATACTTATACACACACACACTAAGACATATGCACACACTAACATACAAAAATCACTGAAACACACTAACACAAACTGATCCACACAGAGGCACACACACACATCGACACAGTCACAAAAACAGTAGCACACACTTACTGATACACACACACACACACACACACACACACACACACATATAACAACTTTTATTTTATTTGCACACAGACACACACACACACAGTGTCACAGCACCTATATTTTGTCCTAACAACTTATATTTGCGCACACACACACACACCACTGCCTTTTATACACAGTTCCACTGCTTTTTAGTTACAGGGATGAGAGCTGGTACCCTGCCAGCCTATAGAATACAGGGGGCAAATATAGTCCGGTTGATACCTTAATTGGCTAACTAAGCAGATTTATGGTGCAAACTTTCAAGACCTTTTAGCCAATAAAGGTATCAACCTGACTATATTTGCCCCTATTCACACACACACAGTTGCACTACTCTTTATTCACACACACACACAGTTGCACTACTCTTTATTCACACACACACACAGTTGCACTACTCTTTATTCACACACACACACAGTTGCACTACTCTTTATTCACACACACACAGTTGCACTAACTCTTTATTCACACACACACACAGTTGCACTACTCTTTATTCACACACACACAGTTGCACTACTCTTTATTCACACACACAGTTGCACTACTCTTTATTCACACACACACAGGTGAGTTATATTTACGAGCACACCACGCTGTTCCCCGTCTCCCTCCCCTCTAGCTGACAGGGACTAGCAATCTCAGGCAGCGTGTAAAACAATCCCAATACTTTAACTGTCTCAGTGCCAGGTGGAATTGCAGGAATTGATGTCACCCAGTTAGGCAGCACCATGAGACTTACCTGTTCCAGCTAGCATCTTCTCCCCAGTGCCTTGTACCTGTGATACACCTGACCCACAGGTAGCATGTTTTTATACTTGTCCTCCCCCCCATTTCTTTCCTTGTGAAGAAATCTCTAAACGTCACACACCCCCTGCCGTGTCTGTTTAAATGGTTTTCCCAGTCCTGTTATGCAGAGTTCTGATTCCTCTTCCCTCCTTCCAAGGAAACCGTGTGGGGAGGGGAATGTGTATGTGATGGAGTGAGGGGAAGGTGTGTGATGGAGTGAGGGGAAGGTGAGTGTGATGGAGTGAGGGGAAGGTGTGTGTGATGGAGTGAGGGGAAGGTGAGTGTGATGGAGTGAGGGGAAGGTGTGTGTGATGGAGTGAGGGGGAAGGTGTGTGTGATGGATTGAGGGGAAGGTGTGTGATGGAGTGAGGGGAAGGTATGTGATGGAGTGAGGGAAGGTGAGTGTGATGGAGTGAGGGGAAGGTGTGTGTGATGGAGTGAGGGGAAGGTGAGTGTGATGGAGTGAGGGGAAGGTGTGTGTGATGGATTGAGGGGAAGGTGTGTGTGATGGAGTGAGAGGGGAAGGTGTGAGTGTGATGGAGTGAGGGGAAGGTATGTGATGGAGTGAGGGGAAGGTATGTGATGGAGTGAGGGGAAGGTGTGTGTGATGGAGTGAGGGGAAGGTATGTGATGGAGTGAGGGGGAAGGTGAGTGTGATGGAGTGAGGGGAAGGTGTGTGTGATGGAGTGAGGGGAAGGTGAGTGTGATGGATGTGAGGGGAAGGTGTGTGTGATGGAGTGAGGGGAAGGGTGTGTGTGATGAAGTGAGGGGAAGGTGTATGTGATGGAGTGAGGGGAAGGTATGTGATGGAGTGAGGGGAAGGTGTGTGTGATGAAGTGAGGGGGAAGGTGTGTGTGATGGAGTGAGGGGAAGGTGTATGTGATGGAGTGAGGGGAAGGTATGTGATGGAGTGAGGGGAAGGTGAGTGTGATGGAGTGAGGGGAAGGGTGTGTGTGATGGGAGTGAGGGGAAGGTGAGTGTGATGGAGTGTGAGGGGAAGGTATGTGATGGAGTGAGGGGAAGGTGAGTGTGATGGAGTGAGGGGAAGGTGTGTGTGATGGAGTGAGGGGGAAGGTGAGTGTGATGGAGTGAGGGGAAGGTGTGTGTGTGATGGATTGAGGGGAAGGTGTGTGTGATGGAGTGAGGGGAAGGTGTGTGTGATGGAGTGAGGGGAAGGTATGTGATGGAGTGAGGGGAAGGTATGTGATGGAGTGAGGGGAAGGTGTGTGTGATGGAGTGAGGGGAAGGTATGTGATGGAGTGAGGGGAAGGTGAGTGTGATGGAAGTGAGGGGAAGGTGTGTGTGATGGAGTGAGGGGGAAGGTGAGTGTGATGGAGTGAGGGGAAGGTGTGTGTGATGGAGTGAGGGGAAGGTGTGTGTGATGAAGTGAGAGGAAGGTGTGTGTGATGGAGTGAGGGGA
Source organism: Rhinophrynus dorsalis (assembly GCA_037306005.1). Classification (NCBI taxonomy): domain Eukaryota; kingdom Metazoa; phylum Chordata; class Amphibia; order Anura; family Rhinophrynidae; genus Rhinophrynus; species Rhinophrynus dorsalis. The sequence continues at coordinate 10,556,707 of CM074725.1, forward strand.
AGGTGTATGTGATGGAGTGAGGGGAAGGTGTGTGTGGTGGAGGTGTGGAGTGAGGGGAAGGTGTGTGATGGAGTGAGTGGGAAGGTGTATGTGATGGATTGAGGGGAAGGGGGTGTGTGGTGATGGAGGTGAGGGGAAGGTGTGTGATGGAGTGAGGGGATGGTGTGTGATGGAGTGAGAGGAAGGTGTGTGTGATGGGAGTGAGGGGAGGTGTGTGTGATGGAGTGAGTGGAAGGTGTGTGGGTGAGCGGGATGGTGTGTGATGGAGTGAGGGGAAGGTGTGTGATGATGGGTGAGGGGAAGTGTTGAGGGTGAGGGGGAAGGTGGTGTGTGATGGATTGAGGGGAAGGGTGTGTGATGGAGTGAGGGGAAGGTGTGTGTGATGGAGTGAGGGGAAGGTGTGTGATGGAGTGTGAGGAAGGTGAGTGTGTGAGTGAGGGGATGGTGTGTTGTGATGGAGTGAGAGGAAGGTGTGTGATGGAGTGAGGGGAAGGTGTGTGTGATGGTTTGAGGGAAGGTGTGTGATGGAGTGGTGGGTAGGTGTGTGATTGAGTGGAGGAAGGTGTGTGTGATGGGTGAGGGGAAGGGTGTGTGATGGAGTGAGTGGATGGTGTGTGATGGAGTGAGGGGAAGGTGTGTGTGATGGATTGAGGGGAAGGTGTGTGTTGGTGTGAGTGGAGGTGTGTGTAAGGTGGGGAAGGTTGTTGAGGTAGTGGGGAAGGTGTGTGTGATGGATTGAGGGGAATGTGTGTGTGGAGTGAGGGGAAGGTGTGTGATGGAGTGAGGGGAAGGTGTGTGTGATGGAGTGAGGGGAAGGTGTGTGTGATGGAGTGAGGGGAAGGTGTGTGATGGAGTGAGGGGAGGTGTGTGTGATGGGATGTGAGGGGAAGGGTGTGTGATGGAGTGTGGGGAAGGTATTGTGATGGTGGTGAGGGGGAAGGTGAGTGTGATGGAGTGAGGGGGAAGGTGTGTGTGATGGGTGAGGGGAAGGTGTGTGTGGGTGAGGGAAGGGGTGTGGAGTGAGAGGAAGGTGTGTGATGGAGTGAGGGGAAGGTGTGTGTGATGGAGTGAGGGGAAGGTGTATGTGATGGAGTGAGGGGAAGGTGTGTGATGGAGTGAGGGGAAGGTGAGTGTGATGGAGTGAGGGGAAGTGAGTGTGATGGAGTGAGGGGAAGGTGTGTGTGATGGAGTGAGGGGAAGGTGTATGTGATGAGTGAGGGGAAGGTGTATGTGATGGAGTGAGGGAAGGTGTATGTGATGGGTGAGGGGAGGTGTGTAATGGATTGAGGGGAAGGTGTATGTGATGGAGTGAGGGGAAGGTGTGTGATGGATTGAGGGGAAGGTGTGTGATGGAGTGAGAGGAAGGTGTGTGTGATGGATTTAGGGTAAGGTGTGTGTGATGGATTGAGGTGAGGTGAGTGTGATGGAGTGAGGGGAAGGTGTGTGATGGAGTGAGGGGAAGGTGAGTGTGATGGAGTGAGGGGATGGTGTGTGATGGAGTGAGAGGAAGGTGTGTGTGATGGAGTGAGGAGAAGGTGTGTGATGAGTGAGGGGAAGGTGTGTGTGAGTTTGAGGTGAGGTGTGTGTGACGGTTTGAGGTGAAGGTGTGTGATGGATTGAGGGAAGGTGTGTGTGATGGTGTGAGGGTAGGTGTTTGTGATGGAGTGAGGGGGAAGGTGTGTGTGATAGAGAGAGGGGAAGGTGTGTGTGTAATAGAGAGAGGGGAAGGTGAGTGTAATATAGAGAGGAAGGGGTGTGTAATAGACAGAGGGGAAGGTGTGTGTAATAGAGAGAGGAAGGTGAGTGTAATAGAGAGGGAAAGGTGTATGTAATAGAGAGAGGGGAAGGTGAGTGTAATAGAGAGAGGAAGGGGTGTGTAATAGAGAGAGGAAGGGGTGTGTAATAGACAGAGGGGAAGGTGTGTGTAATAGAGAGAGGAAGGGGGTGTGTAATAGACAGAGGGGAAAGTGTGTGTAATAGAGAGAGGAAGGTGTATGTAATAGAGAGAAGGGGAAGGTGTGTGTAATAGAGAGTGGGGAAGGTATATGTAATAGAGAGAGGAAGGTGTATGTAATAGAGAGAGGAAGGTGTAAGTAATAGACAGAGGGGAAGGTGTGTGTAATAGAGAGAGGGGAAGGTATATGTAATAGAGAGAGGAAGGTGTATGTAATAGAGCGAGGTGAAGGTGTAAGTAATAGAGAGAGGGGAAAGTGTGTGTAATAA
>CM074725.1:10559129-10576629 GCA_037306005.1 Rhinophrynus dorsalis
TTACCAACGAATCACTCCAGAGAAGAGTTCCTATATTTACCATAGGTAGTTTCGATCCCTTTTGTCTCTTAAAGGAGCAGTAAACTTTTTTTTATGAAAACACATTTTATAGAGCATTCCCTGCTGAATAAAACAAGGTCACTCCCATCGCTGTCAGATGTTTTATTCAAAAATGATATCAGTTTAAATAATCAGGAAGTGAATGTACTGTGTTTACTTCCTGATAGTTCTGACTGACGGGAAGTGAATGTACTGTGTTTACTTCCTGATAGTACTAACTGACAGGAAGTGAATTTACTGTGTTTACTTCCTGATAGTACTAACTGACAGGAAGTGAATTTACTGTGTTTACTTCCTGATAGTACTGACAGGAAGTGAATTTACTGTGTTTACTTCCTGATAGTACTGACAGGAAGTGAATTTACTGTGTTTACTTCCTGATAGTTCTGACTGACAGGAAGTGAATTTACTGTGTTTACTTCCTGATAGTTCTGACTGACAGGAAGTTTCTATCACATTCTATGGAGAACTGTATGTCTCTGACTTTCCTCTCCATTAGAATCTAACAGGAAATCTAATTAGAATTTGACCACTAGAGGGCACTGCTAATGTAAAAAAACATGGGTTTAAACTGTAATAACTCTGGAAATATAAATATCTCAGCAGTGGGAGTACCCTTATTTTAATCAATAGGAAAATCCCTACAATATATATTTTTTTTCATAAAAAAAAGTTTACTGATCCTTTAAGTACCAGAGGGTAAGAGACGCATCACTTTGCAGAGCGCTACATACCCCTCGATCACTTGAGAGTTAAAACATAGCCATTATTTCCCTCATCGCGTAATGAACAGAAACCACCTCTCCACCACCAACTCCCAGAAGCCAAGGACGGCTGTGCCACTCACTCACCTTTTTCACTTTCTTCTCCTTTTCTGCTTTCACCTGTAGAAGAACAAACAATTCAAGAAGATGATTAGGAAAAAGACTAATTACAGTGGTTTTCAACATGGATTGTGCAGCCTGGTGTTCTTTGAATTATAAGGGGCTCATCAGAACAAAACTTATATAATAACTGTCAAGTGAATAAGTCAGGGTTGGCAGACCGTGTGTATGTGGTGATATGGAAGATTTCAACATTTCTCACAGTGGAAGGGTGTTTTTTTGTTAAAATTTTCTCACCGAAGCTTAATAAAATGTAACATTATGTAAAAATAAATACAAACTGCATTAAAAGGAGCAGTAAACTTTTATTTATGAAAACATATTTTATAGAGCTTTTCCTGCTGAGTAAAACAAGGTCACTCCCATCACTGTCAGATGTTTTATTCAAAATTTATAGCAGTTTAAATAATCAGGAAGTGAATTTACTGTGTTTACTTCCTGATAGTTCTGACAGGAAGTGAATTTACAGTGTTTACTTCCTGACAATTCTGACAGGAAGTGAATTTACTGTTTACTTCCTGATAGTTCTAACTGACAGGAAGTGAATTTACTGTGTTTACTTCCTGATAGCTCTGACAGGAAGTTTCTATCACATTCTATGGAGAACTGTATGTCACTGACTTTCCTCTCCTTTAGAGTCTAACAGGAACACTAATTAGAATTTGACCACCATGGGTTTAAACCATAACAACCCTGGAAATATAAAATCTCTCAGCAGTGGGAGTACCCTTATTTTACTCAATAGGAAAATCCCTACAATATATATTTTTTCATAAAAAAAAGTTTACTGCTCCTTTAAATCATTTTACAAAACAGGAAGTGTAGAAATGAATATCTAGTATGTGGGAACTAAGGCAAATACTACAAGTTAAATAACCCCATTTTCCCCAAAGCTGGTGGCAGAAGTGGGATCCTGATGATATTCCCTAGTTACCTTCTTCTTCAGCCCTGCTTCAGGCTGTGGTCCTTGTTCTTTCTTCCTTTTATGTCCAGAGTTCTCATCTGGGGTTTTCTTCTTGCTGGGGGCTTGATCGTCTGTCAGTTTCCACCGAACTGCGTCTTCACCATTGTCCAAACGGCGCTTCCCTGAACCATCCAGTGAGTCCTGTGATACAGTGCAAAACAAGTCGGTCCATTAAATTTGAGGTTTAACAAGGAACGATACGGTTCCTAAATATCCTGTACCAGAAAAGACATGTTACCACTCGTTTCTGTATGTGTAAAATCTCCTTTTATCCAACTCAGAGGTGGACAACAGACTGTTCAGGGGCCTCATGTGTCCACTGGAGGTTTAATGCTCCGTTTTAATTTCTTGGGTGCTACAGAGGTCTTCAATGCAGTGTGAAGCAATGCACACAAGATCTCTCTAGAACCAAACTGTAGTAACCCTTTGAGTGCCAGAGAGATATCCAACACAGTGCTCTGCAAAGGGTTAATTGGCTTTTTTCAACCCTTATTTAGAATGATAACCCTTTGAATGCCAGATGGGTACGTAACACATTGTGTCACTCAAAAAGGTTCTAAATCGTAACGTGCTGCCCTTTGGGTCAACTGCGCTGGCCAAGGTATGGAAAGGACTCAGACTTCTCTTGTATGTTCTCCCTGCAAGAGGCTGGTATATGAAGAAGAAAAGGAACAAGGAGGTAAACCAATGGCATAATAGGGGGTGGGGGGCACACATTTCCATTGGATTTAAAAAAAAAAAAAAAAAAAAAAAAAAAAAAAGGGGGCTTTTAACTCCTTCAATACTAGGTCTCCAACTCACTGCAAAACAATGCGCTGGAGGCCTGGCATTCAAGGGGTTAAAAAGCTCAATTTCAATCATTAGGGATTTTGGTAATTTTTGTTTGCTCCGTATAGTGAGATTTGATTTGCTCCACAATTGCACCAGGCCTTACAATACCAGCCTCCGTGCCTAATGTACTTACACTTGTGCAGAAACTCCCCTGCGCATTTGATGGTTTTGCCATGCATAGGGGAAAGTCATGATGACAGGAGCCTACTCACCAAGGGCCAAGGTGTGTGTGTGTGTGTGTGGGGGGGGGGGGTACTGACATGCCATAATGACTTGGGTGACAATGAAAATGTCCTAAATCCCCCCCCCATGTGTTTATATTAGCTATTCTTTAGTTAAAGAGATAGTAATGTTTCACAGTAAAAGCAGCTCCAATTAATCCTCACAGTATTTGGACTTTGGAGAGTGTTATTTCAATTCTGTCAGAGTTGTAGTTCAAGAGTAATTCAATGATAAAATATCCCCCTCCCTCCCCTTTTAACCTAGTGTAACACTGCTCACCTCAGAGCAGCAAGACTGTCCGGATAGATCACAGAGAGTGACAATCTTCAGTGATCACAAGGAAAACCCTGCCCCCCTTGACAGGTTTTCCCTTATGATCAATGAAGATTGTCCCTCTCTTCGATCCATCCGGACAGTCTTGCTGCTCTGAGGTGAGCAGTGTTGCATCAGTAAAAGGGACGGGAGGGGGGATACTTTGTCATTGAATTACTCTTGAACTACAACTCTGACAGTATTGAAATAACACTCTCCATGGCCCAAATACTATGAAGATTAATTGGAGCTGCTTTTATTGCGAAACATTACTATCCCTTTAAAACTATAGTTTACAGAAGTGATTCCCAACCAGGGATCAGTGGAGCTTTGGTGAGCTATGAACATCCACGTAGGATGCACCTTGTTTTCTATAAAGGCTTTGAAACAAATGCGAATGTCTAGTTTATTTATGGACATTTTAAACCCTTTGAGTGCCAGAGGGGTATGAACACATTACAAAGCAATGCGTTCCATACACCTCTGGCACTCAAAGGGTTAAGCACCATATGTTTGTATTATTCTTATTGGGACACCCAAGTATAACAAAATATTACTTATCTGTAGCCTTAACAAATAAAATGTTAAGGGTGCCATAAACTAATGATGTATTTGAGTACCACACAGGTCAGTAAAACAATGGAAAACAAAGGAATTAAGCTTGAGGATTACTCTATAATAAATGTCAAATGAAGCACTACATTCCTGCACAGAATAGGCTCCTGCTCCTAACGATGTTAATGTCTCATGGTCCGAGCAATGGAGTGGTCAGTAATCAAAGACCACAGGCCATTTGTTAGAACAAAATACATTATTACAAGAATACAGTCAATAACTGGCAGGTATTCAGGTGATCGGGTCTAAAACAACAGCACATGGTGAAGGGGAGTTAACAGGCAAGAAAACAGACACTGGTTTTGATTTGTACTGAATACGGTTCGTCTTATTCCAACCAGAGAACAATTAAAAGCAATATGAAATTATATGTACCAAATAGAAGTGGATTCACCCTTGGGCAATAAACTAAAAATAAGAGTAAAACCCTGTACAAACAGCTAAAACATCACAAAATGGATGGTGCATTACCAAGACTCATAAAACAAACCAAAAGCAGAATATGATGCCCAGGATGTTTTATTATAAATAAATGCTTTACAAACAGTTTATTTCCCAATAATATTTTTTAAAAAAAGAATGCACAAAACACTTGATAAAATATAAATCCCTAGAGAGATATCCTAATTATGTGTTGTATGATGACAACCAATAGCACCGCGATTCAAGACAAGGCAAATCCGCGGCCCTCTGCATGAGGCTATTCCAACAGAACAATAAAGGGGGACCTGATTAAAACTGTACAGGGAGTGGACCCAGGCAGACTGCTAGACTAGTCCAATCAGAAACTCCGGTGGAAAAAGGGCACGATAAGCTGTCTAAAGAATATAGTAGAACAGATAAATAGGTCATCAATATACAATAGTGATCAAAATCAATACACTTAGTAAATTCATCAATTACTTAAAAGAAATTAGTAGGGTCAAATTTACATCCCATGCCCCCCTAGGCAAGGCACTTCAGGAGCACTAATCCCCACCCATGGCCTCACCCCTACTCCTCATCATCCCCAGCCCCATCCACACATTCCAGACACAGAAGATGCCACTGGCCTTTAAGAAGCAAGGACAAAAAGAATTATATCCCCTGAATGCTCTGGAGATCTCTGTAGTATCTAAGATGCTAAATAACAGCCGTGAATGGTTTATAAACTGGTACAAGAACACTGATATTGCTTTGGTCACACCCACAATTCATAAAGTAGGTGTGGCCAGCACAACTTAGACACCGCCTCTCAAAGTCTGGAGCTCTACGCAGCTGCCAACTCTGCCTATTGGGAAATTAGAGCCTGACAGGAATATTCAAAGTCCATAGGTAATATTACAAAGAGCAGCAGAAAATCAAAGTGCTATAACGTCATTAATTCTTATCCACTCAGAGAACATTCCAAATGATTTAATAGACCAGTGAGTATCAGTGCAAGAAAACGGATGTTATGAATAATAAATGTCCATATTAATATGCAGCATGGGAGAATAAAGCAATAATTCATGGATTCTCCCCTTAAACCTCACAGAAAACCATATGTATAAAGGCCTTGCAGGACAGTTCAGTACGGATACAGAGCAGCACAGAATGCAGTGTTAGCAGATAGGAGATTCCTGTATTAGAGCAAAGCACGACGAACGCTCAAACGACTCGCTGTTTGATGTCATTATCTGAAGGCAACGTTAACATTAACCTCTCTAGTCCTGGGTCAAAGTTGGCATTAATAAATCACTTAGCTGTTTAAGCTCTATGTATCAAAGTATATCTTTAAATCTCACCCAACTCCATTCCCCATCGCCCCATGTTGTTGGCGTTCATCGACATACAAAGCGAGTTCTCTCCCCTTCTGGACTCTATCCCGATAAGCCTCACACCCATTCAGTGCAAGTTTACAAGTGTACAGATGTCTCATCAGGTTCTCCCCCATTACATAAAAACTTATCACACGTTATTAGGCCTTCCATCTTTCAAACCGAACGCATTCACTGATAGCGTTCTACTGACGTCAGCGTTTTCAAGCGGCCCTGGATACAGTCACTCATTGTCCATTCCAGATCTCTTCCAGTAACTGTAGTGTATTACAGCAACTTCAGCTACCAGACAGCCCAAAATAAACATATGCACAGATGCAACAGTTACAGATGGTGCAGAAGTGCAACATCAAACCTGGATTTGATACATTTTCAAGAATGGAATAATTTTTTGCTAATTCAATTTACTCAAATTTATTATAAACCTTTATTTTGTAGATTTAATTTCAATCTTTCATAAACCAACTGAATTTCTTAACTGTGGTATTTATTGTAAAAATTCATACACAACTGACAAAATGCTATATGCACAACAGATACACACACAATGCTACATTCAAAACGCACATGGAATATGTATCACACAGTATACCCCCTATCAGTCCTAGTCCACATGGAATGACATGTATCACACAGTACACCCTTCCATATACCCCCCTATCAGTCCTAGTCCACATGGAATGACGTGTATCACACAGTACACCCCTCCATATACCCCCCCTATCAGTCCTAGTCCACATGGAATGACATGTATCACACAGTACACCCCTCCATATACCCCCCTATCAGTCCTAGTCCACATGGAATGACATGTATCACACAGTACACCCCTCCATATACCCCCTATCAGTCCTAGTCCACATGGAATGACATGTATCACACAGTACACCCCTCCATATACCCCCCTATCAGTCCTAGTCCACATGGAATGACATGTATCACACAGTACACCCCTCCATATACCCCCCTATCAGTCCTAGTCCACATGGAATGACATGTATCACACAGTACACCCCTCCATATACCCCCCCTATCAGTCCTAGTCCACATGGAATGACATGTATCACACAGTACACCCCTCCATATACCCCCCTATCAGTCCTAGTCCACATGGAATGACATGTATCACACAGTACACCCCTCCATATACCCCCTATCAGTCCTAGTCCACATGGAATGACCTGTATCACACAGTACACCCCTCCATATACCCCCTATCAGTCCTAGTCCACATGGAATGATGTGTATCACACAGTACACCCCTCCATATAACCCCTATCAGTCCTAGTCCACATGGAATGACGTGTATCACACAGTACACCCCTCCATATACCCCCTATCAGTCCTAGTCCACATGGAATGACCTGTATCACACAGTACACCCCTCCATATACCCCCTATCAGTCCTAGTCCACATGGAATGACGTGTATCACACAGTACACCCCTCCATATACCCCCTATCAGTCCTAGTCCACATGGAATGACCTGTATCACACAGTACACCCCTCCATATACCCCCTATCAGTCCTAGTCCACATGGAATGACGTGTATCACACAGTACACCCCTCCATATACCCCCTATCAGTCCTAGTCCACATGGAATGACCTGTATCACACAGTACACCCCTCCATATACCCCCTATCAGTCCTAGTCCACATGGAATGACCTGTATCACACAGTACACCCCTCCATATACCCCCTATCAGTCCTAGTCCACATGGAATGACCTGTATCACACAGTACACCCCTCCATATACCCCCTATCAGTCCTAGTCCACATGGAATGACGTGTATCACACAGTACACCCCTCCATATAACCCCTATCAGTCCTAGTCCACATGGAATGACGTGTATCACACAGTACACCCCTCCATATAACCCCTATCAGTCCTAGTCCACATGGAATGACGTGTATCACACAGTACACCCCTCCATATACCCCCTATCAGTCCTAGTCCACATGGAATGACCTGTATCACACAGTACACCCCTCCATATACCCCCTATCAGTCCTAGTCCACATGGAATGACCTGTATCACACAGTACACCCCTCCATATACCCCCTATCAGTCCTAGTCCACATGGAATGACATGTATCACACAGTACACCCCTCCATATACCCCCCTATCAGTCCTAGTCCACATGGAATGACATGTATCACACAGTACACCCCTCCATATACCCCTATCAGCCCTAGTCCACATGGAATGACATGTATCACACAGTACACCCCTCCATATACCCCCCCTATCAGTCCTAGTCCACATGGAATGACATGTATCACACAGTACACCCCTCCATATACCCCCCTATCAGTCCTAGTCCACATGGAATGACATGTATCACACAGTACACCCCTCCATATAACCCCTATCAGTCCTAGTCCACATGGAATGACATGTATCACACAGTACACCCCTCCATATACCCCCCTATCAGTCCTAGTCCACATGGAATGACATGTATCACACAGTACACCCCTCCATATACCCCCCTATCAGTCCTAGTCCACATGGAATGACATGTATCACACAGTACACCCCTCCATATACCCCCCTATCAGTCCTAGTCCACATGGAATGACCTGTATCACACAGTACACCCCTCCATATACCCCGCTATCAGTCCTAGTCCACATGGAATGACATGTATCACACAGTACACCCCCCCCATATACCCCCCCTATCAGTCCTAGTCCACATGGAATGACATGTATCACACAGTACACCCCCCCCATATACCCCCCCTATCAGTCCTAGTCCACATGGAATGACATGTATCACACAGTACACCCCTCCATATACCCCCCTATCAGTCCTAGTCCACATGGAATGACATGTATCACACAGTACACCCCTCCATATACCCCCCTATCAGTCCTAGTCCACATGGAATGACATGTATCACACAGTACACTCCTCCATATACCCCCTATCAGTCCTAGTCCACATGGAATGACATGTATCACACAGTACACCCCCCCATATACCCCCCCTATCAGTCCTAGTCCACATGGAATGACGTGTATCACACAGTACACCCCTCCATATACCCCCCTATCAGTCCTAGTCCACATGGAATGACATGTATCACACAGTACACCCCTCCATATACCCCCTATCAGTCCTAGTCCACATGGAATGACATGTATCACACAGTACACCCCTCCATATACCCCCCTATCAGTCCTAGTCCACATGGAATGACATGTATCACACAGTACACCCCTCCATATACCCCCCTATCAGTCCTAGCCCACATGGAATGACATGTATCACACAGTACACCCCTCCATATACCCCCCTATCAGTCCTAGTCCACATGGAATGACATGTATCACACAGTACACCCCTCCATATACCCCCTATCCACTATCACTGTGTATAACACTGGGAGGTCTAGTCAGTAGATGTATCACTGTGTATAACACTGGAGACCTAGTCAGTAGATATATCACTGTGTATAACACTGGAGGTCTAGTCAGTAGATGTCTCCTCTATCACTGTGTATAACACCGGAGGTCTAGTCAGTAGACATATCACTGTGTATAACGCTGGGAGGCCTAGTCAGTAGACATATCACTGTGTATAACGCTGGGAGGCCTAGTCAGTAGACGTATCACTGTGTATAACACTAGGGGGTCTAGTCAGTAGATGTATCCTCTATCCCTGTGTATAACACTGGAGGCCTAGTCAGTAGATGTATCAGTGTGTATAACACCGGGAGGTCTAATCAGTAGACGTATCACTGTCTATAACACTGGAGGTCTAGTCAGTAGACGTATCACTGTGTATAACACTGGGAGGTCTAGTGAGTAGATGTATCACTGTGTATAACACTAGGAGGTCTAGTCAGTAGATGTATACTCTGACTAGTAAACCTTATGCATTTTTATTTATAAACACAGAAGTTGGAACGCTCTGGCTTATAATTTTCATTTGCAAATTTGGGGGAGAATAGAAAAAAAAGTCCAGTTCAACTCCGTAGCTGCTAGAAAATTATCTAATTGCTTAGCTAGTTTACAAGGGGTTAAATCAATGAATAATGCAGGGCTGTGTATAATCTCATGTACATTTGTATAGGATTAATTCAGTAGCATGTTAAAGCCCCATGTCATCACAAAACCCCCCCCCAAGTAGAGTGCCACAGAAATAAACTGCTCCAAAAAATAAAGGGAACACTTAACCCGGGGTGTGTGGTCCTTTAAGGACCAGATAGAGAATTTCGGCGTGCCGCCCCACGTGACTGATCACGTGGGGCGGCACGCCGAAATTCTCTATCGTATCACGTGGGGCGGCACGCCGAACTGAGGGACTGAAAGAGATCGCTCCGGTCTTGAAGCGATCAACTTCAGTCCCCGGTATTACTCACCGCGCTCCTGCAGGAGCGCGGTGAGTAATAGTACGTGACGTACCAGGACCGTCACTGGTCCTTAAGTGCCGGACCAGCGTGATGGTCTGGGTACGTCACCGGAAGCTAAGGGGTTAGACAACACAATGTAACTCGAAGTCAATCACACTTCTGTGAAATCACACTGTCCACTCAGGAAGCAACACTGATTGACAATCAATTTCACATGCTGTTGTGCAAATGGAACAGACAACATGTGGAAAATATAGACAATTAGCAAAACACCCCCAATAAAGGAGTGGTTCTGCAGCTGGTGACCACAGACTACTTGTCAGCGGTGCTTTCACTCTAGTGGTAGCATGAGACGGAGTCTACAACCCACACAAGTGGCTCAGGTAGTGCAGCTCGTCCAGGATGGCACATCAATGCGAGCTGTGGCAAGAAGGTTTGCTGTGTCTGTCAGCGTAGTGTCCAGAGCATGGTGGCGCTACCAGGAAATGGGCCAGTACATCAGGAGACGTGGAGGAGGCCGTAGGAGGGCAACAACCCAGCAGCAGGACCGCTATCTTCGCCTTTGTGCAAGAAGGAGCAGGAGGAGCACTGCCAGAGCCCTGCAAAATGACCTCCAGCAGGCCACAAATGTGCATGTGTCCACTCAAACGGTCAGAAACAGACTCCACGAGGGTGGTATGAGGGCCCGACGTCCACAGGTGGGGGTTGTGCTTACAGCCCAACACTGTGCAGGACGTTTGGCATTTGCCAGAGAACACCAAGATTGCCAAATACGCCAATGGCGCCCTGTGCTCTTCACAGATGAAAGCAGGTTCACACTGAGCACATGTGAGAGACGTGACAGAGTCTGGAGACGCCGTGGAGAACGTTCTGCTGCCTGCAACATCCTCCAGCATGACCAGTTTGGCAGTGGGTCAGTAATGGTGTGTGGTGGCATTTCTTTGGGGGGCCGCACAGCCCTCCATGTGCTTGCCAGAGGTAGCCTGACTGCCATTAGGTACCGAGATGAGATCCTCAGACCCCCTGTGAGACCATATGCTGGTGCGGTTGGCCCTGGGTTCCTCCTAATGCAAGACAATTCTAGACCTGTGGCTGGAGTGTGTCAGCAGTTCCTGCAAGAGGAAGGCATTGATGCTATGGACTGGCCCGCCCGTTCCCCAGACCTGAATCTGATTGAGCATATCTGGGACATCATGTCTCGCTCCATCCACCAACGCCACGTTGCACCACAGACTGTCCAGGAGTTGACGGATGCTTTAGTCCAGGTCTGGGAGGACATCCCTCAGGAGACCATCCGCAACCTCATCAGGAGCATGCCCAGGTGTTGTAGGGAGGTCATACGGGCACGTGGAGGCCACACACACTACTGAGCCTCATTTTGACTTGTTTTAAGGACATTACATCAAAGTTGGATCAGCCTGTAGTGTGGTTTTCCATTTTGATTTTGAGTGTGACCCCATATCCAGACCTCCATGGGTTGATAAATTTGATTTCCATTGAGAATTTTTGTGTGATTTTGTTGTCAGTTCATTCATTCAGATCTAGGATGTGTAATCTTAGTGTTCCCTTTATTTTTTGGAGCAGTGTATAACACAATTGATCTCGAGGCCATTGCCTCCCCCAATGGGACATAACATTGTGTCACCAGGGTGCGTGGGGTACTAGACGTCCAGGGCTGCTGATCAGCACTGATGTTCTGTGGAAAAGAGAGGAACGTGGGACTTTCCAGCTCTGTATCATTAAGACAACACAGCCCTCACTTTGTCCTCTACTGGAATCAGTGGGGCTTTCCTTGGGAAGGTTCATTTTCCCTTAAACCAAAGTATCTAAAGAAAGGAAAGTACCCACGACTTTAGATTTTGTGAAACATTCACAGAAAAAAGGATTGCGTTTTAATCACTTTATACACATGAACATTCAGTGCCATCAGGAAACAGATCCTTAAGGACTGCTAAGATGGCACGGAACATGTCGCATTAAATGTCACTGTGAGCTTGCGTGCGCTCCTCCACCTGCTTGTTCCTGTGCAGGGGGCTGCCTCCCAGGAACCAACTGCAGCTGCTCCAGTCATGTGATCACAAATGATGACGAATCACAGCATTTGTTTGGAGAGAGGAAAGAAACGTAACTGGTCCTTAAATGTACAAAATATCCTTGAATCCTACAGGGGTTAAAGAAAAGTGTCCCGTGTTTATAATATATATTTTTTTTTATAGTTGTGTTTAGTCTTAATTGTTGCATTCAACTAGGGGATATGAAGCTTATACAACTCATTATTGGACAAAAAAAGCCACAGATATTAACCCCGAGTGTCAGAAGTGTGCACAACTTGCTCATTGCCCTATAATGTGTTGTGTTACCCCTGGCACACAAAAGGATTAAAGCCAACATTCTAGTTCTCACTCAATAGAACAAAGTACGAAGATTATGGTTATAATACCGAGAGCAGAACTGTAGACCTTAGTTATAAAAATAAAGTTCACAAATACTGGAATAAACTGTATACACTGGAGGTGACAAATATTTCCCAAATTACCATTTATTTAAATGGGGCTTTTAACCCCTAAAATGCCAAGCAATGCCCTGGAGACCACTCTTAAGGTTAAAGGGATAGTAATACTTCATTTTAACTTTATTTTATTTTGTAGGCATTAAAAAAACATGAAGAATGATATAAGTCTTATCTCTGAAACCTTTATGGTTTAAGAGATATTCACAAACAAAGTATCCCCCCCTGTTCAACCAGATCAGAAGGGAGATGCCCAGGTAGACTGCAGAGAGGGACAACCTTCAATTAAGATAATGGAAAAAGCTGAAAAACTTGTCAAGGGGGGAAGGGCTTTCATTGTTTTCATACAAAGAAAATTGTCCCCTTCTGTTATCTGTCCTGTCATACAACCAGACTCACATCTGAGAAGAGATGGCTTACACTAGGAAAAAGGGGCGGGGAGGGGAACTTTGCTTGTGAATATCTCATAAACCATAAAGGTTTGAGAGATAAGACTTATATCATTCTTCATGTTTTTTTAATGCCTACAAAATAAAATAAAAGTTAAAACGAAGTATTACTATCCCTTTAAAAGCCCACTTAAATCAATGGAGACTTATTTGCCCCCTGTGGCACAGTTCGTTTGCTCCAGTATTTCTATATTTCACCTTTATATATAAAACACCGTTTCAGTCCACAACTCCCCTGTAAAGTTTTGGTTATTTAAAGTGACAGTAAAGGGTAAACACAAGAAATTTAAGTGCTAGACTGCGCCCCAGGAGCTAAGACAATGGCGTTCCCATAGCTCTAAACTCTTCTGATGCAATCTGGTAAACCTTGCAGATCTCAGTGATCTGCAGGACTGGTGATGTCAGCGCTGAGTGATGTGATCATGGGATATTGCTCACCTCTGTATTCAACACAACAGAAACCCATGGCCAGCAAGCCTGTCCTCATAGGGCTTTCATATAGAGAAGAGCAATATCCCATTAACACCTCGCTTAGCAATGATGTCACACAGCCCCACAGATCTCTGTGATCCGCAAGTCTTACAGGAGGAGTTTTGAGCTATTGGAACTCCGCGCCATTAGGTCTTAGTGTAAGGACCACATTTCTGTTCACAATGCCTCAGGATGGCTATAGTTGTTCAGACTCTCCATACAGATCAAATGCATTAAGTGTGACTACCCTCCGACTAACATTCGTACACCATTAGTGATCCCCCTGCCTAACTGAGTGACAATGTCAGATCATCACATTTGGCTGTTCCTTAAAGGGATAGTAATACTTAGTTTTATCTTTATTTTGTAGGCATTAAAAAAAACATGAAGAACGATATAAGTCTTATCTCTCAAACCTTTATGGTTTGAGATATTCACAAGCAAAGTTTCCCCTCCCGCCCCTTTTACCTAGTGTAAGCCATCTCTTCTCAGATGTGGAATCCAGTCCATAGACCAGACGGATAACAGCAGGGGACACTCTTCTTCCTATGAGAACAATGAAAGTCCTGCCCCCCTTGACAAGTTTTTCAGGTTTTTCCCTTATCTTAACTGAAGATTGTCCCTCACTGCAGTCTACCTGGACACCTCCCTTCTGATCTGGCTGAGCAGTGTTACATCAGTAAAAGGGGCGGGAGGGGGATACTTTATCATTCAAATACTCTTGAACTACAACTCTGACAGAATTGAAACAACACTCTCCAAAGTGCAAATACTATGATGATTAATTAGAGCTGCTTTTATTATGAAATATTACTACCCCTTTAAACTACTGATCACACTCTATAACCGGGGCAGTATATGTTCAATAAAATACCCTTTTAAACCACTGTCAGTCCCTTCTGAACCAAGTAAACGGAGCTTACATAGTGTATAGCTCACTCATTCCCTGATAGTTTGCTGTTAAGATTACAGAGATTTGCACATCTGGGGCATTTCAGCATCTTACCTCGCTACTCCTAGGTGCTCTCTCTCTACCCCCTCTCCATACATGGAGAGCTTTTGCAAATCAGCTATCAGATTTAGTTTTAAAATACACCAAATCTAACAAGGCATTTGTCCACAAAAGTATAAAAGACGGCAGTTATTGCCCGTTGCATTTTACATTGCTTAAAGATACACACCAGCTTAAATCCCTTGGATGCTAAATGCACCTCCAACACTGCTAATAAGTTTTCTGGAGAAGTCCCTAGCATTCAAGGGGTTAAAATTTTCAGGAACAGGACTCCTGCAAACCCACAGTAAGAAACAAAAAACAGATTCCCAAAACTCTGAAAACACTGCAAATGCATATTATTACAACTATAAATGGTCTAAAATTGGTAAACACCTACTAACATCCAAATCTCGTGCCATTATGACAAGCAAAATCCACTAAATTTACAACAGGGGCAAGTCAAAATTTAGATTTCCATCTATTGGGGGCCACAAATCTCATCATCCCCGGATCATGGGAGTTGTAGTCCCAACAATTGCTTATTCCTGATTTAAAAGGTCATAGCTGTAAAAACAGGTGTTTATGTATACACACAGCATAAATTCACTACTGGATCATTTTTCTACACAGAATTAAGCACATGGTAAATTTAGGGCTGCTCAGTACTGTCACCTTATACACAAATACACGATTCCCCACATTCACATTTAACAATGTCTCTTCTCAGGTGAAAACAATCCTGTTAGTGTTTCTTTAAGGATATGATCAGACTAACACCTAAAATTATCTGGGATCATAAGCACTTAAGTACCCCGTACGCCATGCTAATTCTCTATTTGTTTCAAAAGATCTCAAACCTAGTCTTACACCGGAGCTGTGGGGGCAGCCATGTCTGCATTTCAGGGCTCCCAGGCCCCATTACCACAGCAGTCTTGATGTGTGTGTGTCTGTCTCTCTCAAGAGATATAACAGGATAGTATGTAAGGGGGCTGAGATAAGGTACTAACATTTCTTTGCCTAGGGATACTGTGCTTACAGATACTGAAACTGCTTTCAAAAAAGTAACGGATTCCTATCAAGCACAGAGCAATGATGAGAATTATAACAGATGGCTTCAAAGCAGATAGGATGTTAACCCCTTAAGGACCGCTTTGATCCTTGCCAACGCGCCGGTACACGCAACCTGTTGCGTGTATCGGTGCGCCACTTTGGGGCCTGAAAGAGATTGCTCCAGTCATGGAACGGTCAATTTTAGGCCTCATTTTTACTTACAGTGCTCTCGGTGGAGGGCTGTAAGTAAAAAGTATGTGACTTACTATGACCGTCATCGGTCCTTAAGTATTTAAGGACCATGACGGTCATAGAATGTCATGTAGTCCTTAAAGGGATAGTAATACTTCGTTTTAACTTTATTTTATTTTGTAGGCATTAAAAAAACATGAAGAATGATAAAAGTCTTATCTCTCAAACCTTTATGGTTTATGAGATATTCACAAGCAAAGTTCCCCTCCCCGCCCCTTTTTCCTAGTGTAAGCCATCTCTTCTCAGATGTGAGTCTGGTTGTATGACAGGACAGATAACAGAAGGGGACAATTTTCTTTGTATGAAAACAATGAAAGCCCTTCCCCCCCTTGACAAGTTTTTCAGCTTTTTCCATTATCTTAATTGAAGATTGTCCCTCTCTGCAGTCTACCTAGACACCTCCCTTCTGATCTGGTTGAACAGGGGAGGATACTTTGTTTGTGAATATCTCTTAAACCATAAAGGTTTGAGAGATAAGACTTATATCATTCTTCATGTTTTTTTAATGCCTACAAAATAAAATAAAGTTAAAATGAAGTATTACTATCCCTTTAAAAATCTGACTGCCATTTGGATTCAGGAATGTTTTTACCCACTTGGGGCTAAACTGGAAATCAACAGGGATGATTTGGCGTGGGCTGGACTTGATGAACGCATGTCTTTTTTACAACCTCATCAACTACTTTACAGTTACTTTCACATTATAATGAGAACTGTTGCCATTGACTCATCTCATCCATAGAATGCAACATAACTGTCTGAAATCTGGCCATAAGAGGTCACCATTAATGGACTTGTGTCTTTTTTCGGCCTCATAAACTATGTTACCATGTAAGAGCACTGGCCATTCATCTCAATCAATAAACTGACTTGGCTCTTGTCTCAAACTACACAAACAGCATCTACACATTACATAATGCAACTAGAAGGTATTAAGTAAAAATAAAACATTTATTTTCCCCATTTTAGAGGTGGTAGCGGAAACTACTTTACATTTAACATTACAGAAAACAATTTTAAGTGTTGTGTTCCATAAAACAAACAAACAAACAAAAATAAATAAATAAATACAATGAATGAGGTGGGAGTGTATGATAAAAGGCTCTCTTCTAATATCTGGTATACTATACCTTGTTAGTTCGACCTTCACGTTTACACCGTGGACATTCCCAGCAGTTTGGAATCTCTGTATTTATCACAGCTTCAGTTTTGCCCATCTGAAGAGAGAAAATGATGGACAGACTGATAAAGTGGAGCTATAATATAGATACAAGAGGCTCTTCATATGTTCTACAGAAGGACTTGCTAGCAGACACATACATCCTTATAATAACTGTGTGTAACAGAAGCACTTACCTAGGTAGGAGTCCTTCATACAGCAGGCAGGTGTATCTATATCATTACTGTGTGTAACAGAAGCACTTACCTAGGTAGGAGTCCATCATACAGCAGTCATGTCCATCTATATAATTACTGTGTGTAACAGAAGCACTTACCTAGATAGGAGTCCATCAAACAGCAGTCAGGCGTATCTATATAATTACTGTGTGTAACAGAAGCACTTACCTAGGTAGGAGTCCATCACACAGCAGTCAGGTGTATCTGTATAATTACTGTGTGTAACAGAAGCACTTGCCTAGGTAGGAGTCCATCACACAGCAGTGAGGTGTATCTGTATAATTACTGTGTGTAACAGAAGCACTTGCCTAGGAAGGAGTCC
>CM074725.1:10581629-10628884 GCA_037306005.1 Rhinophrynus dorsalis
TTACTGTCTGTATAAAGAAATCCTACACTGCTCACCCAAACTACACCCTAAAGTGGAGAACTACTCCCTAAACAGCATGCAGGGAAGAACTTGAACCAGAACACTGTATATCCCTCTAAAGTAAAACTAACATCCATTCCTCATCAGGGCTACCAGCCTGATAATAGAAACTCACTGTACATCTCTAGATACACCTTAAAGTTGTAACAGATCACCCCTAAATACCATGCTGAGAAGTGGGTCCAGCACACTTTATCCTACATAGTAATGTAAAAGTCTCAGCCCCTCCAGCTCAGTCCTAGCAGCCTATTACCAGCCTCAATCTGTACATGTAACACTCACACTATCCTAAATGCACCCACATTGCCCACCCAAAGTCCTAAGTACACCCTACTAAGGGCACAATGGCAGATAAGTGACCCAAATGCCTTTCCCCTTCCTGGTCTTGAGACTGAATGGGGGTGTACTGGGGAAGGGGGTAGAGTGTGTGCTTGTACAGGGGGGTAGGCACCCCCTGTATTTTAATGATTAGGTGCCACCTTCCCCAGAGATCCCAGCGCTCTGCCCTCCTCCTCGCTTCCTCTATGGAGCTTTCACCTTGTTCCTCATATTCCCTGCCCAGCTTTACAGCCGCCCGGGCTGTGAGCTCCTGTTCTCAAGGTACGCAAGAAGCTGCAGGCTCCCCTCTGTCAGACACAGCATGGAATGAGTTTATAGGTTACCCCAAGGCTCCAAAACCCGGCCCTGAACCAGCTGCCCCCTTCCTCCTCACTCCCTTCCTTTCACATTCACACACATAACAATACCACATCCAACATGGCCACCCTGTGGGAAAGGCAAGGGCGACCGCCTCCGGGGCCGCGGAGCATACTGGGAAGTGTAGTTTCGAGATGACATCATACTCAGCGTACGTTACATAAGGCGGAAGTGAGTGGAACTACAAGTGGCATGGCGCAAATCGGTTATTCGAAATGGACGCTGGGAAATGTAGTCGCACAAGGCCGAGCAGAGGAAAAAGGAAGTCAAAGGCTTCCTGAAGGCAAAGCGTGCGGGGACATGTAGTTTTTTGTTTTTCTTTTCTTTAGCACTTGAATGAGACAGATCCATTTTATTGATGCTAAAATATAATTTGTATCCTTTTTACTTGTAATTGAAAACGTGTTTAAAATACGAGTGTTTACCAATAATCCCTTGATAATAAACAATATAAATTACATATCATCTTTATTTCTGCTGGTCTGAGTTCATATTTATAATAATTTATAAATGTTTATCTTTAAAATACAGTTTTGTGGAAGTCTAGAATATAAAGACACCTATGCTATGAAACGCATTGATGCTTTAAGGACCTGTCAGAGGTGCAGATCTAACATTTCAGATGGCTAAAGAGGGACATTTGTGTTTTAGGTGGTGTGGGCGGGGCATTACTGAGAATTTATAGGTAATTTCACGACCTGTTGACACCTCTTTATGTAAATGAACACATGACTGAGCACAAGACCAAAGTATTTTATTTTTACAGACTACTTTACAAACACATACACTGAAGTGTATATAGACTTTAATATGAGTTGTACTGCTGTGGAGCAATGTGATACACTTATATACAGCACAAAGTTTGAAATCTGATCTTGTAAAAAAAAAAAGAAAAGGTAGACCAGGTGCAAAAGAGGGACAGGGGATTTGGAGCCCCTAATATATTGCTTTTGCAATTCTGAGGTAAATCAAAAGCGTCACAAAAAAGTAGCAGGAAAGAGTTTGGCAACAACAGACCAGTAAGTCTTATGTCAGTAGTGGGAAAATAAATGTAAACCATGTTAAAGGAAATAATTGTTAAATAGCTGAATTTAAATGGCTTCCAATATCCCAAACAGCAGGGAGATCTTGTCAGACTAACCTTATATTCTTTTGACTGGGTAATAACTAAAATATGGACCAGGGGAAACAGTAAATATAGCTTATGTAGGTTTAAGTAAAAATTTTGACACTGTCCTTCATAGAATACTCATTAAAGGGATAGTAATACTTCGTTTTAACTTTATTTTATTTTGTAGGCATTAAAAAAACACGAAGAATGATATAAGTCTTATCTCTCAACCCTTTATGGTTTATGAGATATTCACAAGCAAAGTTCTCCTCCCGCCCCTTTTACCTAGTGTAAGCCATCTCTTCTCAGACGTGGAATCCAGTCCATAGACCAGACAGATAACAGAAGGGGACAATCTTCTTCCTATGATAACAATGAAAGCCCTGCCCCCCTTGACAAGGTTTTCAGGTTTTTCCCTTATCTTAATTGAAGATTGTCCCTCTCTGCAGCTAACTGGGCACCTCCCTTCTGATCTGGCTGAACAGGGGGGATAGTTTGTTTGTGAATATCTCTTAAACCATAAAGGTTTGAGAGATAAGACTTACATTATTCTTCATGTTTTTTTAATGCCTACAAAATAAAATAAAGTTAAAACAAAGTATTACTATCCCTTTAATAAACTGCAGTGTTTGGGTCTGTATGTAAGAACAGTTGAATGGATTAGGCAGTGGCTGTGCAACAGGAAACAGAGGGTTGTAGTCAATGTAAAATATCCAGACAAAGGTCGTGTTACTAGAGGGGTACCTCATGGATCTGTACTGGAGCCGATTCTTTTTAATAATTTTATTAGTGATATAAAAGGTCTCCGAGGAAAGGTATGCCTTTTTGCAGATGATACAAAGATTTGCAACAGGGTGGACATTCCAAGGGGAATAAACCAAATGATATAGGTAAATTAGAAGAATGGACAAGAGTGTGGCAGCTGTAGTTTAATATTCACAAATATAAAATAATGCACTTGGGACATAAAAATCAAAACGAAGACTACAGTATTAAGGGTAATGTGCTGTCAGAGTCCACATACAAAAGGGATTTGGAAGTAATCATTTCTGATGATTTAAAAGTAGGCAGGCAATGTAACAAAGAGACAGGAAATGCAATTAGGGTGCTGGGTTCTATAGCTAGGGGCATTAGGAACAGAAAAATGGAAGTGGTCATGCCACTCTACAGATCTCTGGTTAGACTTCACCTAGAGTATTGTGTACAGTACTGGAGACCCCAACTCCAGAAGGATATAGATTTTCTAAAGAGAATTCAGAAAAGGGCTACTAAAACGGTGACTGGTTTACAGGAAAACAAATACCAGGACAGACTAAAGGTTCTGAACATATATAGCTTGGAGGAGAGGAGAGAGAGACGGGCTATGATAGAAACATTCAAATACATGAAAGGATTCAATAAAGTGCTGGAGGGAAGCACATTTCAAAGGAGTAAAAATGTTCGGACAGAAGGTTATAATGTAGAACGAGAGGCACAGAGGTTTAGATGTAATGTAAGAAAGGTTTACTTCACTAGAGGGTAGTAGATAAGTGGAATAGCTTTCCAGCAGCAGTGGTAGGGATAATACAGTGAGGAAATGTAAGAATGTATGGGATAGGCATAAGGCTGTCCTGAACATAAGACAAGACCAAGGACCAAATAAGGTTTGAGGTTTTTACAGTAGGAAAATGACCAGACTAAATGGGCCGAGTGGTTCTTATCTGCCGTCAAATTCTATGTTTCTCTGTCATAGAGATAAATAAATATTTCTATTAATTTAAATGGGGCTCTTGAACTCTTCTATGCTAGAGTGGTTCATACCCCCCCTTTGAGACCCAAATCCCTCTGTCCCTTTTTCCCACCCTGGTGTCCCTGTGTTTAGGAGATCAGACTGTGTGGTGTGTATATAAGTGTATCACCCTGGTGTCCCTGTGTTTAGGAGATCACTCTGTGTGGTGTGTATATAAGTGTATCACCCTGGTGTCCCTGTGTTTAGGAGAACAGACTGTGTGGTGTGTATATAAGTGTATCACCCTGGTGTCCCTGTGTTTAGGAGATCAGACTGTGTGGTGTGTATAGAAGTGTATCACCCTGATGTCCCTGTGTTTAGGAGAACAGACTGTGTGGTGTGTATATAAGTGTATCACCCTGGTGTCCCTGTGTTTAGGGGATCAGACTGTGTGGTGTGTATATAAGTGTATCACCCTGATGTCCCTGTGTTTAGGAGATCAGACTGTGTGGTGTGTATAGAAGTGTATCACCCTGATGTCCCTGTGTGTAGGAGATCAGACTGTGTGGTGTATATATAAGTGTATCACCCTGGTGTCCCTGTGTTTAGGAGATCAGACTGTGTGGTGTGTATAGAAGTGTATCACCCTGATGTCCCTGTGTGTAGGAGATCAGACTGTGTGGTGTATATATAAGTGTATCACCCTGGTGTCCCTGTGTTTAGGAGATCAGACTGTGTGGTGTGTATAGAAGTGTATCATCCTGGTGTCCCTGTGTTTAGGAGATCAGACTGTGTGGTGTGTATATAAGTGTATCACCCTGATGTCCCTGTGTTTAGGAGATCAGACTGTGTGGTTTGTATAGAAGTGTATCACCCTGGTGTCCCTGTGTTTAGGAGATCAGACTGTGTGGTGTGTATATAAGTGTATCACCCTGGTGTACCTGTGTTTAGGAGATCAGACTGTGTGGTGTGTATATAAGTGTATCGCCCTGGTGTCCCTGTGTTTAGGAGATCAGACTGTGTGGTGTGTATAGAAGTGTATCACCCTGGTGTCCCTGTGTTTAGGAGATCAGACTGTGTGGTGTATATATAAGTGTATCACCCTGGTGTCCTTGTGTTTAGGAGATCAGACTGTGTGGTGTGTATATAAGTGTATCACCCTGGTGTCCCTGTGTTTAGGAGATCAGACTGTGTTGTATGTATATAAGTGTATCACCCTGTTGTCTCTGTGTTTAGGAGATCAGACTGTGTGGTGTGTATATAAGTGTATCATCACCCTGGTGTCCCTGTGTTTAGGAGATCAGACTGTGTGGTGTGTATATAAGTGTATCACCCTGGTGTCCCTGTGTTTAGGAGATCAGACTGTGTGGTGTGTATATAAGTGTATCATCACCCTGGTGTCCCTGTGTTTAGGAGATCAGACTGTGTGGTGTGTATATAAGTGTATCACCCTGGTGTCCCTGTGTTTAGGAGATCAGATTGTGTGGTGTGTATAGAAGTGTATCACCCTGGTGTCCCTGTGTTTAGGAGATCAGACTGTGTGGTGTATATATAAGTGTATCACCCTGGTGTCACTGTGTTTAGGAGATCAGACTGTGTGGTGTGTATAGAAGTGGATCTCCCTGGTGTCCCTGTGTTTAGGAGATCAGACTGTGTGGTGTGTAGATAAGTGTATCACCCTGGTGTCTCTGTGTTTAGGAGATCAGACTGTGTGGTGTGTGTATATAAATGTATCACCCTGGTGTCCCTGTGTTTAGGAGATCAGATTATGTGGTGTGTATGTAAGTGTATCACCCTGGTGTCCCTGTGTTTAGGAGAAGGACTGTGTGGTGTGTATATAAGTGTATCACCCTGGTGTCCCTGTGTTTAGGAGATCAGACTGTGTGGTGTGTGTATATAAGTGTATCACCCTGGTGTCCCTGTGTTTAGGAGATCAGACTGTGGGGTGTGTATAGAAGTGTATCACCCTGGTGTCCCTGTGTTTAGGAGACCAGATTGTGTGGTGTGTATAGAAGTGTATCACCCTGGTGTCCCTTTGTTTAGGAGATCAGACTGTGTGGTGTGTATATAAGTGTATCACCTTGGTGTCCCTGTGTTTAGGAGATCAGACTATGTGGTGTATATAGAAGTGCATCACCCTGGTGTCCTTGTGATTAGGAGATCAGACTGTGTGGTATGTATATAAGTGTATCACATTGGTGTCCCTGTGTTTAGGAGACCAGACTGTGTGGTGTGTATGTATAAGTGTATCACCCTGGTGTCCCTGTGTTTAGATCAGACTGTGTGGTTTGTATATATAAGTGTATCACCCTGGTGTCCCTGTGTTTAGGAGATTGTGTGGTTTATATATGTGTATCACCCTGGTGTCCCTGTGTTTAGGAAATCAGACTGTGTGGTGTGTGTATATAAGTGTATCACCCTGGTGTCCCTGTGTTTAGGAGATCAGACTGTGTGGTGTGTATATAAGTGTATCACCCTGGTGTCCCTGTGTTTAGGAGATTAGACTATGTGGTGTGTATATAAGTGTATCACCCTGGTGTCCCTGTGTTTAGGAGATCAGACTGTGTGGTGTGTGTATATAAGTGTATCACCCTGGTGTCCCTGTGTTTAGGAGATCAGACTGTGGGGTGTGTATAGAAGTGTATCACCCTGGTGTCCCTGTGTTTAGGAGACCAGATTGTGTGGTGTGTATAGAAGTGTATCACCCTGGTGTCCCTTTGTTTAGGAGATCAGACTGTGTGGTGTGTATATAAGTGTATCACCTTGGTGTCCCTGTGTTTAGGAGATCAGACTGTGTGGTGTATATAGAAGTGCATCACCCTGGTGTCCTTGTGATTAGGAGATCAGACTGTGTGGTATGTATATAAGTGTATCACATTGGTGTCCCTGTGTTTAGGAGACCAGACTGTGTGGTGTGTATGTATAAGTGTATCACCCTGGTGTCCCTGTGTTTAGATCAGACTGTGTGGTTTGTATATATAAGTGTATCACCCTGGTGTCCCTGTGTTTAGGAGATTGTGTGGTTTATATATGTGTATCACCCTGGTGTCCCTGTGTTTAGGAAATCAGACTGTGTGGTGTGTGTATAGAAGTGTATCACCCTGGTGTCCCTGTGTTTAGGAGATCAGACTGTGTGGTGTGTATATAAGTGTATCACCCTGGTGTCCCTGTGTTTAGGAGATTAGACTATGTGGTGTGTATATAAGTGTATCACCCTGGTGTCCCTGTGTTTAGGAGATCAGACTGTATGGTGTATATAAGTGTATCACCCTGGTGTCCCTGTGTGTAGGAGATCAGACTGTGTGGCGTGTATATAAGTGTATCACCCTGGTGTCCCTGTGTTTAGGAGATCAGACTGTGTGATGTGTAGATAAGTGTATCACATCGCTCCACCATAATAAAACTCACATTAATATTTATAAATGAACTTCAGTATATAAATTAAAAAAATACAAAAAAGTCCGAGGTGCTTATGTAAAGATTAACCCCTTCTATAGCTGTAGATCTCAAAAGTGTCCCTCTAAATGAACAAACAGTATCAATACAAATGAATAAATAAAAATCTATTCTGTCCTAATAGATATATATATGTAGATATTATGTTAGAATGCCCTTAAATAAAAACATAAATATATAAAAATATAATCAAAAGAGACTTCATTATCAAATCTAAAATATAAATTGGTTACCGAGAATAAGTCATATTGCTGTCAGCTCTGCTGGAAAAAAAAGTTCCTTAGGAGTGTGTATATTTTTTCCTTTTGTGGTCTTTTTGAGTCCAAAATTGATTATAATGTTGGGGGTTAATGCACAGCATCCAAATGTTCCTTAGATCTTAAACTCTTTGGTCTCTGCCTCTTTAAGACAACGCTAGTGGTAGTGTGTGATCCACAGACGTGACTCTGCAGTAGAACATTGACAGAAAGAAAAAAGACAGGGCGCAGGCCTTTTCTAAGAGTAGATCTGCTTCAGGAATAATAAACCCACAGATATTTTGGTACTCACCATTTTTCTCTGTATAATTGGATTATAATAAACCAGAATTTTCCACTCCAATATCAAATAGCAATGTCGACTGCAATTAGATGAATAATGTCTTTATTTGCTATGAAACAGGAAATTCCAACGCGTTTCGTATCTCAATATGGCTGCTTCATCGGGGAATCAAATATAGCACATAGTGTCTTTAAATTAGTCTGTGTAAATAAAATACTTTGGACTTGCTCAAAATCATTTGTTCAGTTACATAGAGAGATGTTAATAGACCATCAAATGACTTAATAATTCATGGTAATGCCCCCCACACACACCAGCCACGCCCCCAGCAACACCACCTAGAATACAAGTGTCCCTCTGCCATTTGAAATGCTGGGAGGGATGAAGGTCTCTACCATAATGCTTAGCGATGACACGCCTGCCAACTGTGCCTGACTTTCCAGTACAGTCCATTGTTTTGGCTCCCTGTCCCTGGATTCCTGGGTTTTAATATGTAATCCCTGCCCAATATTCTGTGTTCTTGCCATTAAAAGTTTTTTTTTTCAACTTTAATTTTTTTATTAAAGTACAGCAATGCTTGCCTTTAAAGGTTTAATATGTTCTGAGCCTTTCCACGTGTTAATATTGGTTAATATTGTTTATCTGTATAGATTCATGTAGTTGTTTTTGATGTGGGTAGCATACATATGAAGTGTCTCTCAGTTAGGTACACCTATATAATTTTTAGTATATGATCTCTTGTAGTGGACAGCTAGCTGCATACCCCCCAGTGTCCCTCTTTAGGAGATATTAGCTCTCCATACCTCCCAAGTGTCCCTCTTTAGGAGATATTAGCTCTCCATACTTCCCAAGTGTCCCTCTTTAGGAGTTATTAGGGGTCCCAAGTGTCCCTCTTTAGGAGTTATTAGGAGTCCCAAGTATCCCTCTTTAGTAGATATTATGGGTCCATACCTCCCAAGTGTCCCTCTTTAGGAGGTATTAGAGCTCTGTACCTCCTAATTGTCCCTCTTTAGGAGATATTAGGGGTCTGTACTTCCTCCAGTGTCCCTCTTTACGAGGGACAGTCCCTTTTTCAGACCCAAATCCCTCTGTCCCTCTTTCCCACCCTGATGTCCCTCTTTTTAAGAATTCAGATTGTGGTGTGTGTATATAAAAGTATCATACTGCACTACAGCAATAAAACTCACATTATTGTTTGTTTAAATATCAGTATATGTGTTTATAAATTAGTCTGCGTAAATAAAATATTTTTGTCATGTTATAAGTCATTTATTAGGTTTTACAAGGAGATTTCAGTAGGTCATGAAATAACCTAAAAGTTCTCGGTAATGCCCTGCCCAACAGCCACGCCCCCCCGGCAACACCCCCTAAAACACAAGTGTCCCTCTTTGGTAATTTGAAATGTTGGGAGGTATGAAAATGTAGATTTCGCCATAGCATGCATTGTATAACAACAAAAAACAACAATTACAGGTTATCGCTATATGAAGATCACACTGAGGCAAACTTGTATAGAAGTGATAGTTCCCCTTTAGTGATACTTTGTCATGTGACTGATCAGGGGAAAAAGTGTCCCTGGAAATGTAAATTTATGATTAGATCTTAGTGGTCAATAGAAACTAATTTTCCAGATGCAGCAGACCTCCCAACATTATGGCCAAAGAGAGGGACACTTGTGTTTTAAGTGGTGTTTCTGGGGGCGTGGCTGGGGGGGTGGGGCATTACAGATAATTTTTAGGTTATTTCATGATCTATTAACATATCTTTGTGTAACTGAATAAATGATTTAGAGCATGACCAAAATATTTTTATTTACACAGAATAATTTATGACATTTATACAAACATAAATGTGAGTTTTACTGCTGTGGAGCAATGTGATACACTTATATATACACCACACACCACAGTCCGATCTCCTATAAAAGAGGGACACCAGGGTGGGACAGAGGGATTTGTGTCTCACAGAGGGACTGTCCCTCCTAAAGAGGTACACTTGTGAGGTATGGATGCAGGCATGGAATACATCATATTTAATATGATATAACTCAGTTTTTTAGGTGTTAGCGTTGATGTAATATATCGGAAATTGGAAATACTGAAAGGCCCAACTGGTTCTTATCTGTGACCAAACTCTAGATCCTTAAATTGCTTACAAAAAAGTTGAAAAAAAAAACAAAAAACATTCTGAGTATCTCACAGTAAAGCTTGTTGTAGGAAATTTGGGGCTCACTGCTAGGCATTTTGAGGCACACCCATATGTAAGGATTGTTTTATAGTCAGAGGTCTGACCTCAATTATCACATGAACTAAACTGGAGGATGTTTTTTTTTTGGGGGGGTAATACAATGGAGTCTAACCCACTATAAGCCCATATACACAGTAGAGAAGAAAAGGAACATGGAATGTAATTGCAGTCCCAACTAGGGGCCTCTAAACCACACCATCGCAAAGAACCTTCTAATGGAGTAAGGCAAATAATTACAGCTTTTTGTGATGGAAATGGTGTTGGCATTGGGACCAAAGGCTGGGTTGTCCCCTTCCGTTGAAGAAAAATACTGACCATTCTTTTGTGATGCATAGGAACTCTCCGGGTTTTGAGCCAGATCCCAAGATCTTGACGTGAAAGGCCAAATTCTCAGGACAAGAGGGCCAGTGATACCTACTACAGGGGTGTCCAATTTCAGTCCTCAGGGGCCACCAACAGGCTGGGATGTAATGATTTCCCTGACTCACCTGTGATTAATAAGGGAAATCCTTACACCCCTGCCTGTTGGTGGCCCTTGGGGACTGAATTTGGACAGCCCTGACCTACTACATGATCTGCACCAATTTAATACTTCCTTGGTGTCTAAATTGGTGATAGTTTTACTAGAAGGATAGAGGGAGAAGTCCTGCTTGTATTTTGTTTGTTCAAGACATGATATCTCTAACAATACCTTTAGGACAGACTGGGGGACCTCTGGGTTATAGTAAGCACCCCCAGCAACACAGCATAAAACCACAGTAACCCCCCTTCAGCCATCTGAAATGTTGGGAAGAAAGCATTGAATGCATACTTGCCAATGATTTAAAATAATTATTTTTAATTCATGTGTATACTGCCCCCATATAGACACCATTTAGTTAATTGTGTTTCTGCTGTTTGTAATGAGAGATACCAGCTAAGCCAGTTAGTCTGGTGAGATTAATACCCACTGCTCCTGTGTTCGGAAAGGCTGTTACCTTATCTATTACAGAAAACAACAGATCATTTGTTTAAAGATGCAAACATGAAATACAGAGTTTTAATTATTTGAGTGCCTATGTCTGTGATTAAATACAGCTAAACGATCCTCTGGCACTCAAACGTTTAACTGTATTTAATCATAGACCTTTTTTTTTTCCCAAAGACTTTTATATTAATGTCATAATATAAATCAAGTACAATGAAGGGATCATGTCTGAGGGACATATGAATAAAGAACAGTTATTTTACAAATATATGTCACATCAATGAGATTTCAGTATAGTAATGTGAATTATGCATGCACAATAATGTTAATTTGAGAAAATTATCTAGCAGTGATAGGATTTGCAGTTTTTTCTGTATCATATATTGCTCTTAGTCCTCAGTAGGGTGACCACGTGTCCCGGAACGTCCGGGACTGTCCCTTAATTGGGTTCTATGTCCCGCGTCCCGGATCATCCCCCACCAGGACAATAAAGAGTCCCGAAATGAAGGTAGCCGCCCGCCCGCCCGCATCATCATGCACCCCTGCGGGCCGTGATGACATACATACAGAAAGGAGGAAGAGGGCAGAGGAACCGGAAGAGAAGCGCTTGCTGCTGGACTCTGGCAGCAAGCGCTTCTCTTCCGGTGCCTCTGCCCTCTTCCTCTTCTCTGTATGTATGTCATCACGGCCCGCAAGGGCGCGTGATGATGCGGGCGGGTAGGAGGGAACTCAGTGCCAGCCAGCCGCAGGGGACCGGATGCCACTCAAATTTAGGGTGACCACATGTCCCGGAATAGCAGAACGGAAATGTGGTCACCCTAGTCCTCAGGTGCATATCGTATATAGCCACCTGTGTGAGATCTAATAGATGCAACATCACTCAGTAAAATTGTATACATTTTTATTTAGACAAATCATTAACAAGAAGAGAGAACGGAAATGAAAAACCTGATGGGTCCCCCCGACATCCCCCAGCAACCCCCGATCCAGCAGAAAGATTCACGTTGACCTGTCAGGTC
The DNA here is from genome assembly GCA_037306005.1 of Rhinophrynus dorsalis. Taxonomy (NCBI): domain Eukaryota; kingdom Metazoa; phylum Chordata; class Amphibia; order Anura; family Rhinophrynidae; genus Rhinophrynus; species Rhinophrynus dorsalis. The sequence continues at coordinate 10,593,434 of CM074725.1, forward strand.
TCAGGGATTCTCACTGTATCTTATCTGAAGTGGTGGAATTTAATAATCACACCATTTTAAGGGTTTGTGTACCTTTAAAATGTACAATTTTACTTCATTCTCAGAATAGATGTACGTCTATCCCTGTCTTTCTTGAGTTCTCTTATTGTAGTAACCTCTACCTCATGGATACTCCGGTTTTGGCTTCTAATTACAGGGTCCCCGTGGTAGAGGTTGATTCTCCGGATGTGGGGAGTTTCTAATGAAACTCTACCCACTTCTGCTCTTTCCTAGTGTGTTCCTCCCGGTCCCCTCCCACGTCTCCTCCTTCCCCAGCCTATTCCTCCATTTTTATTTTTTTTTTTATTTATGAAGCCCCCACCACTGATGATAAAGTCCTGCCCCTTTTTTGACACAAATTGCGTCATTTATCTCCCCCAGCGGCACCAGAGGACTCCCACAAAGCAAAGTTCCCAGGAATGCTGCTGGGAGGCTATTGCGAGAATCTACCACCCTCTCTCTGTAAATTATAACTCAAGCAGATTGCCTTTCAATCTTCTGCCCTCTAACTTTAAAGTGTTAGTAATGTCTAAAAAAACTTTTTTTGCATTTAGAAGAGCTTAAAAAGCTGATCTAAATTCAAAAAACCATATCTCTCAAACCGCTGTGGTTTAAGAGATACAGGCGTTTAAAGTTTGATTTCTCCTACTGCCAGCTGTAAAGCTGTCAGCAGGAGATCCGTGTCGGTCGACACGGAGGCGCTTGAGAAGTGCCGAGATCTCGTTACTTACACGGAATCCCTTCATTGGAATGGTCTAAAACGTGTGCCTTCAGACCTTTTAGACCATTCCAATGAAGGGATTCCTTGTAAGTAACGAGATCTCGACACTTCTCAAGCGCCTCCATGTCGACCGACACGGATCTCCTGCTGACAGCTTTACAGCTGTCAGTAGGAGAAATCAAACTTTAAACGCCCGTATCTCTTAAACCATAGCGGTTTGAGAGATACGTTTTTTTGCATTTAGATCAGCTTTTTAAGCTCTTCTAAATGCAAAAAGCTTTTTTTTAGATATTACTAACACTTTAAATGGATAGTAATACATAATTTTTTTTACAAATCTTCATCGTGTTGCTATTAAAAACTTAAACCAAATGCCCCCAGTCCCATTTCCCAAACCTTTATAGTTTGAGAGATAATCGTAGTGAAAGTTTCCCCCACCCTCCCCTTTCCCTGACGTCAGCGCTCTAGCTGAATGCAGGGGAATCCGGTCCCAGGACCGGCAGAGGCTCTTCAGCAGAGCCGAGAGCGCGTTATTGAAAAATAAATCCTTCACTGGAATGGTCTATAAAGCGAGCTTGGTTCACAAACACACTTAGAAGACCGTTCCAGAGAAGGATTTCTTTTTCAATATCTTGATCTCTGCTCTGCTACAGAGCCGCCGGCTGGTCCCAGGACCGGATTCCCCTACAGTCAGCAGGAACACTGATGTCAGGGAAGGGAGGGGGGGAACTTTAACTATGATTATCTCTCAAACCATAAAGGTTTGAGAGATGGGACTGGGGGCATTCAGTTTAAGTTTTTAATGGATACAAGATGAAGATTTGTAAAAATTATGTATTACTATCCCTTTAAATCACTCCCTCATCTTCTAGAATCCCTCTTTTTCCTAAAAAATCCTTCCCATCCCTTAATAGATTTGAAGGTTTCAAGCATATCTTCCTTCTCCTCCAAGCTATACTTATTCACCATTTGAGTGCCAGAGGGTTAAGGACTTTTTACTTTAGCGTGGTAATTTTTGCCATAAAAACCTGTAGCATTTTATTGGTTTTTCTTTGAACCGTCTCTCCCCTATGGCTCACTTGGTTTATTACAAAACGCCACCTCCTTTCCTTTCTGCACAAAGCCCGCTCTCTGTCGTGACTGCCCAGGGGAAATGTGTCCCTCAAACTTTTTTTACACATACGTGTTATATGGAGTTTATGCGCTGAGTAAAACAAAAGAGCTTCCACTGCTCAGGGTTCTGTTATGCAAACTTATACTGTTCAATCTATAACAAAGTGATGAAGCTATTACTATCACATTCTATGGTGAACTGTTATCAGTGACCCACTTCTCTCATTGAATACAACAGAATAGCTGTCTGGACACCAGATGGTACTGTCAATGTGAAAAACTAACAGTTTAAACTGTAATGACTTTGAAATAGCGCATCTCCCAGCAATGGGCGTACCCTCCTTTTACTCTGCAGGAAAAGCCTTATAATTAGCATTGCTTGATCATCTATATATATAAAAGAAGACTTTGTGCCTGGCAAAACACACCCAGGGGCGGCAGTAAGGAGGAGTTACTGCTCCCATTGGGTGATTCAATGGGGTGTGATTTTTGGCCCGCCCCCACTATCCAGCCCGCCCACCACTATCTAAGGCTGAAAAAAAATGGCTGCCACTCACTCCTACACCACAGACACACACGCATGCCCCACACACTGGCAGACACATGCACACAGATATGCACACACTCATACAGAGACACGCACACTGAGCAGCTGAGGATGATGGGAACTATGTTCAAGCTACAGCTGGAAGGCCATGGTTGATATCTGTATTGTGCATCAGGGTTCCCAGCACATACATACAAGGTTATGGGCTCGCTACAATAAACCACTCATATGCAGCTTCTTCATTCCATGTCTGTGATCCTGCACAGCCCTGCCAATTACTACAAGTGAGCCAATTTCTAACCAATCAGCAGGCAGGATGCTGGGGAGCTGACTTGCTAGCACAGAGAAGCTGGGAAACTGGAACAACAGCAGAGACATGATCAGGCAGTGCAGAGCAGGGCTTCAACTGAGCTGGTAAGTGGCAGAGACATGGTTGTGACTGTATTTTTATATTGCACAAAGAGAGAGAATGAGAGCAGATTGTTTGTTAGTCTGTCTGTAAGTAGAGGTGCCAGTTTCTGCAACCATCTCCATGCTGTACATAGCTCACTGTATAGCATGTATGACAAACTATTTATATATGGTCTGGCACATATGGTCTGGCACTGTATAGTATACAGTCTGCATGTGTCTGTGTATAAGGACTGGCACTATACAGTATAGGAGGGACAGTCTCTGTCTGACACCCAAATCCCTCTGCTCCTCTATTTAGGAGATCACACTGTGTGGTGTATATACCAGTATATCAGATTGCGCCACATCAATAAAACCCACAGTAATGTGGGTATAAACTTCTGTATATATCTTATAAATTAGTCTGTGTAAAAAATACTTTCATCTTCTTCTAAATCAATCACTTACAGAAAGAGTAACTTAACCATTTCAATGCCAGAGGGGATGCAATGCATTGTTTACCCCCTGGCACTCAAAGGGTTAAGAATTATCTAAAATACACCACCAGCCACACCCCCAGTAACACCACCTAAAACACAAGTGTCCCTCTTTGGCCATTTGAAATGTTGGGAGGTGTGTTACTTACACTGCTCACACTGTATATATGTATGTTCTGCTTTGCATCTGTGTGTCACTGTTTGAGTATGTCAGTGCATGTGTGTGTGTGTATGTATGTGTGTTTCATGCGTCTGTCTATCACTGTGTGTACCCCTGTATATGTGTGTGTTTGCACATGTGTCTGTGTATCACTGTGTGTACCTTTCTGACACGTACACCCTACGCCATATTTCACTATCATAACATTTATTAAAAAAAAAAATTCCCTGCATAACATGATGGGCAACGCCGTCCCATATTGCTAGTCCTTTTATATAATAATGCTGCATGGCTGCGGTACTTATTACTACTCTGCAATTGTTTCCTTGTAATAAACATAGCTAGGAGCTTACCAGGTTTCACCCGGAGACTCCGGATTTAGAGCACTATCTCCGGGTGAAACCTTGAATTCTCCGGGTAAGGTTCATGCTGCAGTTTGCTGCTCCTGTGCGGCTTAAAATGATTGTAGTAAAATTATTCTGGTATGTACCGGCGCTGACATTGCATCCGGCTGGCAATATCCACAAACCACTGGCAACATGTGATGCTGACCCACATGATCTTAAGAGCCATCAAATGTTATTGTTGATTGTGGAGGAGGAAGAGTGACGACAACGTGAAGACATTGCTACGTCGATGTCGCAGGGCATGAAGCAGCCAGTGGAGGCAGAGCTCGCTCAGCGGAGCAGAAGACCAGGGCATCCCTTCAGTCCAGTCAGTGCTGGCTGGTAAGTTCATCATCCTTTTAATAATGGCAGAACATGAACAGTGATCATGGGGGAAGCTGGTGCTTTGACCAAGTTGGAGCTATACCGGGGGACAGCCTGCAGGAACCTGTGCCCCAGTGGTTGTGGTTAGTTCTTACTGGTCTGTTTCTTAAAGCTAGGCTTCTTATATGGATAGTAATACTTAATTATTACTAATCCCTATATTAAAGTAATATTAAAAATAAATGTATTGCCCCCAGTGTCATCTCTCAAACCTTTATGGTTGGAGAGATGATTGCTCCTCAAGTTGCCCTCTCCCTCCCCTTTCCCCATAGTCAGCGTTCTAGCTGACTGAAGGGAATTCCGGTCTTACGATCATCAGGCGGCTCTGCAGCAGAGCCGAGATCGCGTTAATAAAAAAATAAATCTTTCACTAAAACAGTCTTCTACGTGTGCTTGGTTTGCAAGCACACGTAGAAGACCGTTTTAGTGATTTTTTTTTTTTATTAACGTGATCGTGGCTCTGCTGCAAAGCTGCCTGATGATCTATGACCGGATTTCCCTTCAGTCAGCTACAACGCTGACTACGGGGAAGGGGGAGGGAGAGGGCAACTTTAGGAGAGATTATTTCTCCAACCATAAAGGTTTGAGAGATGACACTGGGGGCAATACATTTATTTTTAATATTAGTTTAATATAGGGATTAGTAATAATTAAGTATGACTATCCCTTTAAAAGCAAACAGGTGAGGCTGGGTCACTTACTCACTGTATAAATATAATTTAGTTATCTATTGTGCAACCAAAGAAAATGGACCAGAAGTATTGATAACTGTTCATTGTTCCACAGCGATGATGAACAGTTATCAGTCCTTTTGGTCCATTTTCTTTAGTTGCACAATAAATCAATACATTATATTTATAATGTTGTGTATAGTATATGTGAGTGACCCTCAACTGTCTGCATTCGACATGTCTAGCTTAAAGGAACAAACCAGTAAGTAATAACCACCAGACAGCAAGGGCCCTGATAAAAACAGATTGTCCCCTGACTAGCTCCAACCTGCTGAATTAGCAGAGGTTTAATATAATTTACATGGTAGCAAAGGTGTGAACTTTCAGAAATAGCTCACCCTGAGATTCACCCCCCGAAAAAAAAAAAATATATTTTTTTTTTGTGTGTGTGTGGGGGGTGAATCTCAGGGTGAGCTATTTCTGAAAGTTCCCAGGTATGGTAGTAAAGAAGCATGTATTTTTCATACTCTTAACTTTTTTAAAGGGATGAGCTGGTATCCCAACCTAGAGTGTATTTTTTTCATAAAACAAAAACATCATTGTCCTTTAAATGTTGGCAAGAATAAGACTAGGGATTGTCCTGTCCTGACTTTGCCTTAACTGGGGACCCTGAAACATACAATGTGGCTGCTTTGATTTTTGTAGCCTTTCAGTATGCACCCATCAGGTGTCCCCAAGTTAAAGGAAGGTCTTGTCATCTAAACATCCAGGCTAAACCCTCTACAGCAGTGTTTCTCAGATCCTGTCCTCAGGACCCACTAACAGGCCAGGATTTGATGATGTCCTTGTTAGAGCACAGGTGAGTTAATCAATGTGAATGAGCCTCTGATCACCACACCTGTGCTCTAGCAGAGAAATCCCTAAGTCCTGGCCTGCTCATGGGTCCTGAGGACTGGAGTTGAGAACCACTGCTTTATAGGTATATGCTTAACCCCTTAAGGACTGGCCGCATACGCACGGTGCGGTCAATTAAGGACCAGGGACCTTTTTTTTTCTTTCTTTTCGGATTCCGATTCCGGACTCCCCGACCGGCGTGCAGCTGTGCGGGGAGCCCGGAATTCCATGACGGTCCAGGACCGTCATGGGTCCTTAACCCCTTAAGGACCGGGAAAATCTGAGGTGGATTTCACTTAAGAACCGAAGCAATTCTGACCTTTTTGGCTATGTCTTTGTTCAACAGTGTTTTCCCTCTAAGTCTTTTATCCCACCCCCATAAATTATATACTGTTTTTAAGCACAAATAGGGCTTTCTTTTGATACCCTACTTATATGGATAACCCACCATTCACTTTACTAAAATTAAAAAAAAGCTAAACAAAAATGTAAAAAAAACACCATTTTTGTTTTTTCTCTTGGGATCAATTGGGCACAAAGGGTTAAATTTTCATGGCGACTGCATGAAAGGTATGACCGGTCAGTCTTACCTACAAAATGTGCAGTTTTAAGTGGCCACTGTCCCCCCCTTGGGTGAAAATCCCCATGTCCCTTTTTCCCACCCTGTTTTGACACTTTTTTTATCCCTGACATTTGGCGGTGTGTATGAGTGTATTACATAGCTCCACAACAAACACACTTCCAAAATTGTTTAATTAGATTATTTTTTTTTAAATAAAATATTTTTGTAAAAAAAAAAAAAGTGTGTTGTGTTTAAAAAAAAAAAAAAAAGTATCATTGCAGGTCAGAAATTGACCTGCATTTAGCAAGCCTCTGGCACCAGCAGTGAAGGGGTTAATACCCCCAGCTGCTGTATTTTCTATCACCACTAGGTGTCTCCTGTCTACTTCTGTCTCCCTTACTTTGATAGCAAGGGAGACAGAGGCAGACGAGACAAGCACAGACAGCATGCTTTCTCTGCTGCCTCTGTCTGTCACTATGCCGGTATATGTGATCGCTGCTACAGCGATCACATGAACTGGCACAAGCAAGAAAGGCTGAGACTGAACGCCCCAGTCTCGGAGCGCTCAGTCTCAGCCTGGCATTAATGATAGCAGCGTGCATGGAGGCACGCTGCTATCATTTAAGTCATGACGGTCCTGGTACGTCATTGGTCCTTAACTCAAATCCAGCCATGACGTACCAGGACCGTCAAGGGTCCTTAAGGGGTTAATATATACAATTAGTGCATCCCAGAAATGTACCATTTTATATACATTGACCATAAGTCCCAAGTGTCCCTGTTTTAGGAGGGACAACCCCTGTTTGAGACCCAAATCCCTCTGTCCCTCTTTCTCGCCCTGGTGTCCCTGTGTTTAGGAGATCAGACTGTGTGGTGTGTATATAAGTGTATCACCCTGGTGTCCCTGTGTTTTGGAGATCAGACTGTGTGGTGTGTATATAAGTGTATCACCCTGGTGTCCCTGTGTTTTGGAGATCAGACTGTGTGGTGTGTATATAAGTGTATCACCCTGGTGTCCCTGTGTTTAGGAGATCAGACTGTGTATGTGTGTATAAGTGTATCACCCTGCTGTCCCTGTGGTTAGGAGATCAGACTGTGTAATGTGTATATAAGTGTATCACCCTGGTGTCCCAGTAGTTAGGAGATCAGACTGTGTGATGTGTATATAAGTGTATCACCCTGGTGTCCCTGTGTTTAGGAGATCAGACTGTGTGCTGTGTATATATGTGTATCACCCTGGTATCACTGTGTTTAGGAGCTCAGACTGTGTGGTGTGTGTATATAAGTGTATCACCCTGGTGTCCCTGTGTTTAGGAGATAAGCACTCTACTGCTTTCATCTCCGCAGTGTCCCTGAATGGCAGAATGGAAATGTGGTCACACTAGTGGGGAGGGGAAGTAGATTGATTTAATTGGGCTTTTAACCATTTGAATGCTAGTGGTCTCAAACTTAAGCAAAGCTATGAATTGGAAACCTATCAAGGGGATAAAACCCTGTTTAAATCAATAGAAATTTGGGGAATTTTCATTTGTCCCCAAGGTGTTGTTTCTTTACTCCAGAATTGTTAATCTTTTGAATTCTGTATAAGATCCCAAGGGAGATATGAACTAAGGGAAGAATTGCCCTAATACTGCAATAGAGGAATTGAGAGGGGAACATTTTTCACTCTGCATCCTTCGTGGGACGTACTAACATGCTCTCAATCCGAGATCTGTTCCCTTCCCTCCAAAGCACTTGTGTCTCCATCCCTCAGTGAAAACCTCCTCGGTTAAGGTAACCATCCCTTTTATTGAATTATTTACATATGTAAGCATCCTTCACACAGCAGTTAGGTACATATATATAATTTGTTGAGTATACAATCTCTTGTAGTGGGACTGACATCAGCCACCACACTTTTAAATACTGAACAACCAATTTAAATATCTGCCTCCATGAATGTGGCATTTTCAATCAGTCCAGAATGTTATCACCTGATCAAAGAGATGTGGGAAAAATTCAGAGGACATTAGGACTTTTTGACACAGTATGGTAAGGAAGGTTATTATTAGTTGTTACTTCTTTACAGTAACTTTTTTAAAGAAAAAGGTTCTATTATAAGGCTTTCTGTGCGGAGTAAAAGAAAGGAAATCCCGTAGCAGTCAGGCGCTTTATTCAAAATTTATATCAGTTCAGACTGTAGTGAACTACAGTGGGACTACTTCCTGATTGTTCCACTTGACAGGAAGTAACTCAGCAGTTTCCATCACATTCTGTGGCGTACTGTTAGGGACTCACCTCTTCCAAACAGAATCATTAATTGGAATCAGACCACTAGAGGCCACTGTTAATTTTAAAAAAACCCAAAATGTTTAAACTGTAGTAACTGAAAATATACATCTCTCATCAGCCAGTCCTCGTATTACTCAAAAACGATAAACCCTACAATATATAATTTTCATTACAAAAAAAAGTGCATTTCGCCTTTAAACTGCAGTTGATAAGTTTCATTAGTGGTTGTACCCCATTGTCCTCTAGAGATAAATATGTATACAAAAGCCTTTAGCAAAGTTATAAACTACAATGAAATCCAGGCCAAAGTTTTACACATGTAACAGCAAAAATGCCGTATCCTCCCACAACCGTGAAGGCGTGCTAGACAAGCTGGTCGCTCTTTCCTTAACTCATCTCTGTGGTATGATCCCGCCTTTCCTCCCTCCTCATAGTCTCTTATCCACCGCTATCGGTTTCTTATCAGCAGATTCTATACATGTTAGTTAATTTAACGGGGAAATAAAAAGTATATCCTTGACATTTTACTTAAATAGCCTTATATTATTATACCCTGGCTTCGCTGTACGGATAAACGATTTCATTATTTTTATTATGCCCGTTCTGTGGAAAGTGCCAAAATAGAAAGTGGTCGAGGCATAATTAGCCTTAGGTTTCCTTGTACGCAGATTCTACACACCGTAGCATGAAAATGCATTAATTATCGGGAGTCTGGTGAGGGGTTAAAGAGACTGACCGAGCGGAGCAAAGGCGAAACATAAGCAGGTGAAATTAATATCTGGGTGGGATAGCGATGCGAAGGACAGGGGGCAGGGCCGATGCGAAAGTGGTACCGGGGATTGAAGTTAGTTCTACCGGGAGGGAGAGAGAGTGATCCGGGGGAGATCCTGCGAGAGACAGCCGGGGACAGAGAGAGAGTCAGTCAGGTGAGGGACAGGGTTACCGTGTTCTCATATAGCCAGGGGAGAGACCGGTAGGGACGCCCGTCAGTCTTCCGAGAGTTTGGCAGTCTGTCCCTGGTGGCTGCCCCCTGAGACACCCAGAGATATGCAGACACTGGAGCTGGCGTACTGAGGGCAACTGGTACAGGTCTGGGGAAAACCAGAAACACCACAGGGGGGGACAAAAATGTATATTGATTTAAATGGGGCATTTAGCCTTTTGAGGTCTGGAGGGGTGTCCCAACATAATGTATTGGTCACTCCTCTGGCACTCAAAGGATTAACCCTTTGAATACTAAAGAGGTCTCCATTGCACTGTTAAGCATTGCAAATTAGACCTCTCCAGCAATCAAGGGTTCAAAAGAAACAACCAAGGACAGCTAACAAAGACAGCTGGGATTTAGTGGGGCAGCCACCAGGGAGAGACTGCAAGGGATACACCTATCATAATACAGTGTGCGAGTCCCAGTGTATAAGAAAAAGTGGTGCAATTAAAGGAGAAACCAAGTGAGAGACAAATACAAGTTGCCAGTGATTTGAATGGGGCTTTTAACACTGAATGGTTATGCAATGGAATCCTAGCATTCAAGGGGTTAAAAGCACATTTTAAATCATTAGGATTTTGGTGAATCTGACTGTGCAGTTTGGAATTGCCCCACTTTATCTTAGTATATCAGCCTCATTGAGCGGTAAGAGAGAGCCATGAATGCTTAACACAGAGGGTTTGTGTGAAAGACTGTGGGGCAACCAGCAGAGGGACACGAGAGCGAGAAGGTTAGATTGCTGGAGAGACACGAGAGAGAGAAGGTTAGATTGCTGGAGAGACACGAGAGAGAAGGAAGGCTAGATTGCTGGAGAGACACCAGAGAGGAGGAAGAATAGATTGCTGGAGAGACACCAGAGAGGAGGAAGAATAGATTGCTGGAGAGACACCAGAGAGGAGGAAGAATAGATTGCTGGAGAGACACCAGAGAGGAGGAAGAATAGATTGCTGGAGAGACACCAGAGAGGAGGAAGAATAGACTGCTGGAGAGACACCAGAGAGGAGGAAGAATAGATTGCTGGAGAGACACCAGAGAGAGAGAAGGCTAGATTGCTGGAGAGACACCAGAGAGAGGAGGAAGAATAGATTGCTGGAGAGACACCAGAGAGGAGGAAGAATAGATTGCTGGAGAGACACCAGAGAGAGAGAGAAGGCTAGATTGCTGGAGAGACACCAGAGAGAGGAGGAAGAATAGATTGCTGGAGAGACACCAGAGAGAAGGAAGGCTAGATTGCTGGAGAGACACCAGAGAGAAGGAAGGCTAGATTGCTGGAGAGACACCAGAGAGAGAGGACAGACTGTTGGAGGGACACCACAAAGAGAGAGAGGACAGACTGTTGGAGGGACACCACAAAGAGAGAGAGGACAGACTGTTGGAGGGACACCACAAAGAGAGAGAGGACAGACTGCTGGAGGGACACCACAGAGAGAGAGAGAGGACAGACTGCCGGAGGGACACCACAGAGAGAGAGAGAGAGAGAGAGAGAGAGGACAGACTGCCAGAGGGACACCACACAGAGAGAGAGAGAGGACAGACTGCCGGAGGGACACCACACAGAGAGAGAGAGAGGACAGACTGCTGGAGGGACACCACAAAGAGAGAGAGGACAGACTGCTGGAGGGACACCACAGAGAGAGAGAGAGGACAGACTGCCGGAGGGACACCGCACAGAGAGAGAGAGGACAGACTGCCGGAGGGACACCACAGAGAGAGAGAGAGGACAGACTGCTGGAGGGACACCACAGAGAGAGAGAGAGAGAGGACAGACTGCCGGAGGGACACCACAGTGAGAGAGAGAGAGAGAGAGAGGACAGACTGCTGGAGGGACACCACAGTGAGAGAGAGAGAGAGAGAGGACAGACTGCTGGAGGGACACCACAGTGAGAGAGAGAGAGAGAGGACAGACTGCTGGAGGGACACCGCAGAGAGAGAGAGAGGACAGACTGCCGTAGGGACACCGCAGAGAGAGAGAGAGAGAGGACAGACTGCCGGAGGGACACCGCACAGAGAGAGAGAGAGAGAGAGAGAGAGGACAGACTGCCGGAGGGACACCACACAGAGAGAGAGAGAGAGGACAGACTGCCGGAGGGACACCACAGAGAGAGAGAGAGAGGACAGACTGCCGGAGGGACACCACAGTGAGAGAGAGAGAGGACAGACTGCCGGAGGGACACCACAGAGAGAGAGAGAGAGAGAGAGGACAGACTGCCGGAGGGACACCACAGAGAGAGAGAGAGAGGACAGACTGCCGGAGGGACACCACAGAGAGAGAGGACAGACTGCCGGAGGGACACCACAGAGAGAGAGAGGACAGACTGCCGGAGGGACACCACAGAGAGAGAGAGAGGACAGACTGCCGGAGGGACACCACAGAGAGAGAGAGAGAGAGAGGACAGACTGCCGGAGGGACACCACAGAGAGAGAGAGAGGACAGACTGCCGGAGGGACACCACAGAGAGAGAGAGAGGACAGACTGCCGGAGGGACACCACAGAGAGAGAGAGGACAGACTGCCGGAGGGACACCACAGAGAGAGAGAGGACAGACTGCCGGAGGGACACCACAGAGAGAGAGAGGACAGACTGCCGGAGGGACACCACAGAGAGAGAGAGGACAGACTGCCAGAGTGACACTAGAGAGAGAGGTGGAGCAAAATACTGCCTGTGAAAGATGTTAGGGAAGGAGAAATTCACAGTGAGAGTGAGGCAGGGAAGGCATGGCCTAGAGAGTCTAACGGAATGCCACCAGAGGTAGACAGGTAATGGTGGCTGAAAAATACACCATAAAATATACCTTACAGGGACTGGTGGGTGTGAGAGACTGAGGGACATGGCAATACAAAATTATGGTAAGCCCCTGGAGTGAGACATAGTATTGAGAGAGTGAGAGTTTTCCACCAGGGAGAGACTAAATGAATATAAGTTCACCATGTGTGAGCCGAGAAAGAGACTGCATAGAGACAAACTGAGGGACTGACAGAGACTTGTGAAGGAGAAATGCATAATGTCAACAAGACAGGGAAGAGCGTACTGAGACTAATGTAATACAAATAGAGATAAGCAAACACTGAGTGTGAGCTGGATAAAGATAATAAAATATACTTTACAGAGACGGTCAGGTGTGAGAGGCCGAGAGGCTGCCACCAAAGCGATTCCCTACAGACATCAAATGATAGTGAGCCACGAGACAAAAACTAAAGGAAGAAAGACTTGCCATGAGTGAGCAAAGAAATAGACAGTCCAGTGAAAGTTTAATTGGCAGCCACCAGAAATAGACCTTCAGGAAGGATAAAGACACATACCAGTCAAGAAAAACATTAGTGAGACAGATGGACAGCCATAGGAAGAGATCCAGGAGAAATGGATTCTGTAAGAGATGAGAAATGAAAAGTCAAGAAGAGAGGGGGTGAGACGAAGGCTGATGTGTACCATGACAGCAGGAAAAAAAGATTGGCTTAAGTGACCAGTTGTCAGTCTTTCCAGAGTCACTGGACAATAGGACAAATCTACATCTAGACTGGAAGGAGAGAAAGACTGAAAAATAAAGAAAACATACCTGTGAATAGAGAGACCTAGAGGCGTAACATAGCTGGTTGTCCTGGAAACAACCAGGATTTAGGAAAATATTACAAGTGATCTTATTAAAGGGATAGCAACTGTTATTTATTATTTTTTAACATAAAAAAAAAAAAACAAAAAAAAAAAACAGAAAACAACAATTGTATATATAATTATAGGGTCTGTCCTCCTAGGTAAAACAAGGGTATTCCCTCTGCTGAGTGGTGTCTTATTCAAAAGTTATCACAGCTGAATGTTGCGAGTGCTGTATTTTAATGGGCTGAAATGTTACAGTGGTGCTGTTGCTACACCATCTTATGGACTTCTCTGGTTAGATGACCATAAAACTATATTGTCAGGATCTTGAAAAAACATTAATGTGCTTGGGAGAACTGAGGTGGTCTCTTGTGGAGACAGACTAATATAGAGATTTTATTTTTCTAATTCATCAGAGAGATTTGTTGCTGTTTGTGCTTTGAGAGCCCAGTAGGTAACAAAAAAAAAAGTTAAAAGAGGGCTGTAAAAGAGACCTTGTTTGATTTGTGTTGTATACTTCACAGATCAGATGTCCCCAGATGGAGACTGACGGTGAGAGTCACAGAGCGGCAGGCTTTCAGTGGAGGAGTTACAAGCTGCTACTAGACCCTGCGCTACGAAGAGATGCACAGAAGATCTACCGTTATGATGGAGTGCACTTCAACATCACTGTAAGAGTAGTCTCATTAAACAGTCTCTGCATAAGATGGAGTTATGAGGCTCAGCGATCTGGCATGTGAACACCAAGAGCTATGGGGAGTGGATCCTACAGAAAATGGGATTCCTGTGGCAAATTATTCCTTTGAATCCATGGGGTGAATGTTCATTGGTTCTCAGGAGTGCGTCTCTTTGGCTCTGTAGTGGGCATGCAGTTGGGGCTGCACTGGAGCTCATTCCATTGGCATCAGATTCTTAGGCTCTGGGAGCATGTTGTTCAGGGCTTTGAAGGGAAGCTGTGTCAGGGATTCCTGAGGAACCATGCTTAGGGTTAAGTGTGGGACCCTGAGGAATTGTGTGGCATTGGTCATGGGGGTGGTGTGGAGGGGATGGAAATTTATTGAAATATATTTGTACTGCCTATTTACTTTTTTGATCTTTAGAAGTCTGAAAATGTGTTATATCAGAACCACAGGTCCAGGAGGAGTTGTTCCTTTAACACAAAACATCTAGACTTCTTTTTCTCCTGTCCTGAGCCTCGCAAGTAGTCAAGACAGCCCCCTGCTTGTACTGGGACATTGGTCCTCCAATCTGTCGTGTTGAGCAGCATGTTGTAGAGTCCTTTTTCATTGAGGTTGTGCAGCGGAGAGCTCCTGGGAAAGGGAGACTGAGGGCAGTGAGTGGAGCTGAGAAATAAGAATTGGTATGGGAGGATGAAGGGTGTGATTCATTTAAATTGTGCTTTTAACCACTTGCATGCTTAATTAAAGAAGTCTCCAATGCATTGCTTTGGATATATCTGAAGCATTTAGGTGGATAAAATCCCCATTTAAATAATTAGGTATCTTGTGAATTTGTGTTTGTTCTTGCCGGTGCAGCTCGTTTGTCCCAGAATGACTCCAGTTTTCTTTTGAACATGGGTCCTATACGTGGCTCACAGGTGTAAAAGTTCTGGAGGCCTCTTCAATAGGATCAAATCAGATTTACCAAGTTCTTTTAAATGTCAACAGGGAGAATCCTTATTATTTCTCTTACGAACCTGGCGATGGCTCTGACCGGCATTTTTCTTTTATCTGAGAGCTGTGTACAGTTATTGTATAGAGAAGGATACTGTACATTGACATGCTACAGTCAAGTCTTCCTGTGTTAGCTAGGTTATTCAAAGTTTGGCAGAATAATGGACAGAGAGCAATATACAAACAGCTTGTTTCATAATTTATTCTCTGCTTCAAAAGGAAAGGATATAATTAATAATATAGTTACATTTTTTTTCCAGTCTTTGAGAAAATATGTATTTTTTCACATGGGCCTCATATCTCTAGTGTGTTTATACAAGGGTAGGGGTAAGCAATGTTTGAATTTGCCAGGTGTTGGAGACTACAACTCCCATTACTTCCAACCAGCCAATGCATGGTTCTAAGTAATGGAAATTGTAGTCCCCAACAGCTCGCAAGTCCAGAAGTTGCTTAATCCATGACTAGATGATTAAGTTGTAATCCTTTTTGTCCATCCTACCTTTATATAGTGCAGTGGTAATACCTTTACAGGTGATTCTCCAACGGGTGGGTTCAGAGTTTATTTTGCGTGTGTGGCTAGAAAAAAGAAACCGAATTGACTGGCCCATTTCCTAGCTGTGGTCTATTCTGTGTGTGATTGTTTCTTATGTCTTTATTCTGCTGTCACACAGGATGGAAAGTTTCTTCCGGTGGGTGATGTGCGGGATCCCCGGCAGCACCGGATGTGGAGCAAACCACGAGATGTGTCTCTCCCTGTTCCTAAATTCAAGGTATGGAGGCTGTAGAACGGGGCTGTGCTGATCTGCAGGAAATGCGGCTGCAGAGAGCTAGTGGGTTGGGATTGTCTTGGGTGATGCTTTGCATACAAGCACGGTCTGTTGGGATGCTCTGCAGAAAGATTGTTAGTGGGGTGTGTGGTGCATGGCTTGCGGATCCCCAGGATTTCCCTGTTTGGGGAGGTTCTGGGCAGGTCTTTTCAGGGAGGGCAACTGAAAGTGGATAGTGTGTCATTTTGCTGATATCACTCCATGTCTCCTGTCCCTTCCACTTGCAACCCAGCTGGATGAGTACTACGTGGGACAAGTTCCCCAGAAAGAGATCACCTTTGCTCACCTGAATGATAACGTGCGGGAACCCTTCTTGACCGAAATGTGCCGCAAATTTGGGGAGGTTCAGGAAGTTGAGATCTTGCTGCACCCTAAAACACGAAAACATCTGGGATTGGCCAAGGTCCTGTTCACCAGCTCAAAGGCAGCTAGAGAAACTGTTACTCACCTCAACAACACCTCTGTTATGGGAAACATTATTCATGCGGAACTGGACCTCCGAGGTGAGGGGGGGGGCTATGACAGGACCATAACCGCAAATGTGGGAGGGCTCAGAGAGTGACGTTAAATTCAAGTAGATTATGACTTTGTTAAGAATAGTGGAAAGGGAGAAAAGCAAGAGATATGCTTATGGGACCAGGCAATGAGGGAGAAATAGCAACGTGCATGTTTAAGTACTGAATTGCATTGAAGCAGACAAGCTGTACTGGGGCACATACACTACTGTTCAAAAGTTTGGGGTCACTTAGAAATGTCCTTGTTTTTTAAACAAAAGCAAATCTTGTCCATTAAAATAACATAAATGGATGAGAAAAACAGTGTAGACATTGTTACTGTTGTAAATGACTATTGTATCTGGAAACGGATTATTTTTAACCCTTAAAGCAATGCGTTGTGCACCCCTCTGGCACTCAGAGGGTTAATGGAATATCTGCATTTGCAGCAAATGGAGGATTCTTTGACTAAATCAAAGTTTGAAGGACACAATTATTATTTAACCCCTTAACGACCCTTGACCGTCATAGTACGTCATGGGTAGATCAGATTTAACGACCCATGAGGTACTATGACCGTTGTGGAAATCTGGGCTCCCCCCGCAGCTGCACACCGTTCGGGGAGTCTGGAACTGGAAAAAAAAAGATGGTCCGTGGTTCTTAAGTGCCGGCCTTGTTTGCTCGCGGCTGGTCCTTAAGGGGTTAAATTAAAAATAATTATTTCTGACCTTGTCAATGTTTTGATTGTATTTCCTATTCATTTTACAACTCATTTGATGTCTTTCATGGAAAACCAGGGGATTTCTGAAGTGACCCCAAACTTTTGAACAGTAGTGTTATATATATACCAATATGGAGTAACTAATTCCTGTTGGTTTAAATGAGACTTTTAATGCTAGAGATCTTGGTTGGAATCCTCTCTAACATCCAAATGATTAAAAAATAAACTAAAACAAAAAAGTGGGCATTTGGGTAATTTTTCTGTTCCTATGGTGCATTTTGGATTGCTCCACTTTTCTTTAAACATGTGCTCCATGGAGGAGGAGGAGCCATAAAGGGTGTGGTTTGTGGGAGGAGTACATATGAAGTCAGAGAAACGTGGCCAATTGGAAAATCCAACAGGTAGTAGGAGGGACTAAAGATAGATTTGTGTTGGACCTCTGTATGGAACCTCACCTCTTGCTCTTTCTGTGAAATATTGTGTTTTGACAGGTCAGCAAAGGCAAAAGTATTATGATCTGATTGTGAAAGGCTCTTACAACCCCCAGACAGTCCCGACTGGTGCGAGATGGGCACAGGAAAGACTGCAGCCAGAACCGGTGAGGCCAGACCACCTTTACAGTATAACCAGCTGTGAAATAGTGTCTGTCCCTATCACTTCTCAATCTGTTGTCGTGTGTCACCAGGTTGACTCCAGACGCCGACTTTCAAGTGGTGACTCCTACGCTCCTGGGAACGGAACGCCCTCCTCTCTGGATCCAGGCTCATCCTACAGCCAGTACACCCCGTCCTCATCACAGGGCACCCCCTACACTCCTAGAAGTGGCACCCCCTACTCTCAGGATTCCGCCTACTCTAGCAGGTACGAGCAGGGACACAGAACAACCTGAATGTTTCTTAGAAGTTTCCATCCTGCTCTGCTGGATCGAGTGGATCTTTTATCAGCAGAAAGAACCAGGTTCATCTCCTATTTGTTCTCAGGCTGCACCATTCCGGTCTGACAGACACAAAGCATTTCATTTCTTTATCCTGCTAATTGAATTCAGCTAGCTTTTAACATCTGCAACAAGATCTGATTTTATTAGTTCATCCGTTTTGCAATTAATGATATCACTGCAGCATCTGCTGAGATTACAGAGAAAGTAACATGAGGGGGAAAAAGGTGGAAGACCAATATTGTACCATTTAATCATTGCTAGTCCAACCTCTTGTCAGTAACAGCCTAATAAACCTCCAGCCATCAGTGTGCAGGTCTCCTTGGCATTCTCTTCCCCAGAGCTGGTGCTGCGAGCTACAGAGATGCAGCAGATGATTCTTGTTGGTGAGATATAAATAAAGAATAATAAAAAAAAAAAACTTACATGCATAGGCATTAGGAATGAGGCTGACACAGCTATGTCTGCCTATGACAATAGCAACATTGTAAACTTCCAGGTCATCTCTGGTCGTCTTCCCCAGAGCTGGTGCTGTGACCTTGAGAGAAGGGCAGCTGATTATTAATATTGGTTGCTGTTGTGTCACAACCACCTTCACAGCCAATTAAAATGAGGCTACCACCTGCCCAGCTTCAGTTTTTGCAGAAAGTAAGACCGGAAGTTTGGGGTGGACCTGCACAATTAAGGCTGTATGTTTTTATTATACTGCTACTCACAAAAGTGGGTATGGTGGCCATTTTCTAATAAAAGTCAGCACTTTAACACATTTATTTTTAGATATTTATTTTTAATATCTATTATATAGAAAACAGTACTCCCACTGCAGAGGTTTTATTCAAAAGTTGTTTCTGCGCAAACCTGCATAACTTATATATATATATATATATATATATATATATATATATATATATATATATATATATATATATATATATAATATGACCTGAAATGTTAGTGGTGCTGCTGCTACATCATCCTATAAATAACTGATCCATTAACCATAAAACTCCATATTGTGGTGTAACAGCGCCACAGTAACATTTCAGGCCATAGATATATATTGCACCTACAGAAAAAAAAGAAAAACAAGTTTGAAATATACTAACTTTTGAATAAAACACCTCTCAGCAGTGGGAGTTCATTTTGTTTACTCAGTAGGAGAAACCCAATTGTATATAATAAATATATATAATACTCACGCACACACGCAGACAGTCAGTAGGATACAAAAGTCTGAGTCCGCTACCACAATCATCTGTTTTTATTATAACATTTATCAGAAACTAATTTGACAAAGTTTACTACATTTCTCTAATAAAAATACACAATTTTCACTAATAAAAGTAAAATTATTTGTTAGTACACACTGAAAAGCAATATTTGGTATGACCACCATCTGCCTTTAATGGCTTTAACTCCCTGGCATTGAATCTACAAGTTTGTGCTGAATTTTACAATCCCTGTTATTCTAACCTCCTTCACATCCTACCAGACAGTGTCTAGACATGTTGGTGTGTTTCACCTTTCCCCTTTTCAATTGTTCCCAAAGATGTTCATTGGTGATGAATTCCGATGATTGCTGTGGGAAAGCCATTAAAATTATCACTCCTAGCTCCTCCTTGGCCTTCAGATACACCTGGCGCATCTTCGATGTGTTTTTAGGATTGTTGTCCTGCTGGAAAATAAATCCCCTTCCATGCAACTTTAAGCCAAAAGCATGGTATGCCTCTACAGAATAGAGTGCTTCTCTTTGGTGAAAGTGTAGTTGTCACCATATCCAGAATAGGCAAAGCCTCCCCACACCAGAATATTTCCTGCGCCATATCTAATTGTAGGTTTTACACACTGTGGTATTAACTTCTCGTTTGGCCGTCTCCTCACGTGAAAATTTGTAAGCAAATGGTGTATGAAGAGGATATTCATATAAATGGAAATTTCACATAAACATTTAACAAAGAGATAAAAAAAAAATTGTCTCAGAGTTACTTGTTGTTCAGGAATACATTATTTTCAAATGATTTACAATATTTTATTACCTTTTAATAAACAAATGATGGACTTTTGCACCCTACTGTGCATGTGTTTAATTTTTTTTTTTTTTTGCCTTAATAAAAAAGTGAACTGACTAATGTTGCATAAGTGCAAGTACTAAATTGTTTTTAAACCAACAATTCTTTTTTAACACTTTCAGGACCTGAGGGGTTTAATGCGTTGTGAAGCAATACATTGCACACACCTCTGTTCCTGCAAAGGGTTAAATAGTGGTAGCGCTTCAGTTGTATGTCCCAGGATGAGGTGAAGTGCGTTAGGTTTGAGGACGTGTGTATATAAAATAGCATGTCGCTCCTTGTCATAGCTGACTCCAGTTCCTTGTCTTGCAGGCAGGGGACCCCTAGCCATTCTGGCTCGCAGGAATCCTCAGGATACAAATCTCATCGGCACCAGGAAAATAGCTCTGGAGATTCGTACTCTCGGCGCTCTGGGCACCGCTACTCTCCAGCTCCGTCTTCCTCCTCAAGCTCTTCTTCCTCACAGCATGAGAGCAGCCACAGACGATATCACAGACACCAACATCGCACCTCCCCCCAGTCCTATCGTTCTCGTCACAGAAAACCGCCACCTCCCCCTGAGGAGAATCCATTGCATCGCTTCCCAGGGACTCCCCCACTGCCACCCCCTCCACCACCACCACCGCCTCCTGATGACCTTCTGTCAGACCGTGATTACCGAATCGGTCCCCCACCTCTTCCCCCTACCATTACTGACTCCACCAATCTTTTAGTCCCTCCTCCTCCACCTTCTGAGGGTTGGGAGCCGCCACCTCCTCCACCACCACCTCTTCCCGCAACTTCCCCACCCCCCTCGCCTGCTGGTTCCTGTTCTCCTGTCCATGATGGCGTCTCGGAGAGTCTCCCGTTCACGCAGCACAGCAGCAGCCTGGATTCCCGCATTGAGGCTTTGTTGAAGGAGCAGCGCTCCAAATTCTCCTTCCTGCCTTCCGACACAGAGGAGGAAGATGAAGGGACAACAGAACCGGCTGTCCAGGAACCGGTGGCAGTAGAGGAAGTCACACCCCTTGTTCATGGACTATATACGCCACCACTGCCTGTCAGCTTTGAGGATGTATCTGCAGAAGCCATCCTGAGGATGGGAAATATTGTCAGAACGGCGAATGGGCAAGATCGGGTGAGATAATGGCACAGAATGCCAGGAATAGGTGCATAGAATCCAGCACTTAATGTCATGGGTGGGAAAACGGAGACCCTCTATCTGTAGGGGACTAAAACTCCCATCATCCTCAGCGTGCTGCTGGCTGGCTGGTGAAGATGGGAGTTATAGGGCTCACGTGCATACCCTTATTTAACCTTTTAAAGACCAAAAGGTGGTTCACTGCTTTGCTTTATGATGTGTTGGGCACATCTGCTCCTTAAAGTTGATCTATCACATATAGATATCTAATGCTCATTAGATACAGCATTTAGCGAAAAAGTTTAATATGTTAGTCATTTTTATAAAAAACCCGTTATCTATGCAAAAAGTCAAGTTTAAAAGGTGCCCAGCAACCTACTTCCGCTTGCCGCACAGAGGCTGCTCCCATCCCACTACCCAGCATCCTCCGATGATGGAGGATATCTGTCTCTAAGCTGGAGCAATCTCATTGGATGGATATTGATCTCTGCCAATGAGATCGCTCCAGCTTAGAGAAAGAAAGCCTCCGTCATTGGAGGATGCTGGGTAGTGGGACAGGAGCAGAGGCGGTGCTGCAAGCAGGAAGTAGACTGCTGGGCACGTTTTAAACTTGAATTTTTGTGCAGATAACGTTTTTTTGTTTTTGTTTTTTTCAAAAATGACTAACATATTAAACTTTTTTAGTAAATGCTCTGTCTAATGAGCATTAGATATCTATATGTGATAGATCCACATTAAACATTTGATTGCCAGAGGGTATGCAACGCGTTGCTTTGCACCCTCTGGAACTCAAAGGGTTAATCTGTCTCCTTATGCTGCATCCAACCATAAAAATAGCAACGTTTAGCTAATGTATTTATTTTTTCGAATGTTTAGTACAAGTTGAATTTATATTTGATGCCTCTAAATGGGGAAGGGTTTCTGTTACCCCTGTGTTTAATAGGGAATAAATAAATGTGGGGCCACAGCATCTTGGAGCCAGTCAGCACCTAGTGTGACCCTGACATCTTGTGTGATGTCGAAAATAGACGTAAAACACAGTAGATGTAAACTAATATTAATTTATATTGTTTGTTAAGCTGATAAATGTGACTTTTTTTTATTTTGCTATCCTTATTTATTTTTATTATATTTAAAGGGAAAGTATATCCCCAAAAATAAGTTAGACTTCATTAAGACGAACAAAATTGTATTCTATCATGCGACTTTTAGTTCAGATATGAGCAAATAACTTTTTTTGTTTTTTGTTTTTTTTTTTTAATTTATTTTGACAAAGTTAAAATCTGCATAACAAAGTATAAAGCGCATGAATCCCCTTTATAAATTAAAGGAGAGAAATATATGTTGAGGATATGTTGCCCTGTAAAAGAAAATAAATTAGTACTTGCCTTCTGATTCTCCAGTTTATGGTACTATACCTTCAGTCTGAGCAGTACGGTGTCTGAGCAGGGACACACTTCATCTCTGCTCAAGCCCTATATTCCATGGGCACATGCTCACAGGCATTTCTGTCTGTGTGCGCGCACATTAACTATGGTATCTGAGCATGTTGGATGTTTGTCCCTGCTTACACCTTGTAGAATCAGATGCACTCCACAGCCTAGAGGTTACTCAGAAAACTAACTGATGTCCGGTCGGTGCTGGGTATAGAGGGCAGGCAGAGGGAGGAGTTTTGTATTGAGTGCCCTGCCTCCTTAAAGGAGATTCTTTACGCCATGGTTCCTGCATCCCTCCTAGGTCTTAGAAAAAAGAGAAATGGCAGACATCACCCAACCCCTCAGGAACACAGTGACAACTAGAAGTGCTAATTTTGTTTGAAGGAGCAGTAAACCAAAACATTTAAACTATTGAGCCTAAACTGCATATTGTCCTGACTTTAATGAGTCTGTTTGTATCAGGATCTGGGTAAAGGGATAGTAATGTTTCACAATAAAAGCAGCTCCAATTAATCTTCATAGTATTTGGGCCATGGAGAGTGTTATTTCAGTACGGTCAGAGTTGTAGTTCAAGAGTAATTGAATGATAAAGTATCCTCCTCCTTCCGCCCCTTTTACTGATGTAACACTGCTCTCCTCAGAGCAGCAAGATTGTCCGGATGGATCACAGAGAAGGACAATCTTCAGTGATCATAAGGAAAAACCTGAAAAACCTGTCAAGGGGGGCAGGGTTTTCCTTATGATCACGGTAAGAAGATTGTCCCTTACTGTGATCTGTCCGGTCAGATGACCAGATTCCACATGTGAGGGGAAGGAGGCTTACACTAGGTAAAAGGGGCGGGAGGGGGACACTTTGTCATTCAATTACTCTTGTACTACAACTCTGACAGTATTGAAATAACACGCCACGGCCCAAATACTATGAAGAGTAATTGGAGCAGCTTTTATTGTGAGACATTGCTATCCCTTTAAATGGTCACTTTGAAAAACTCTCATCTTTAATAAATAAAAGTATTTATAGCACCTATATTTTTCATGATACACAGGGTTGTATAGAATTTAACATGACAGGTCCACTTTAATGTCCTTTACATGCCCTTTACTACAATCTGTATATTTACCGTCCCTTTAACTATGAATTTATAAATTAATTTGCCCAGCTCTCTTTAATAGTGAAGGAGAGATAAATGATATCTACAATAACCATTTTACAAGCAAACACATTACAAAATAGAGATCAGTAATGATTTATTTATCAACGGGGAAACATTCCTGTGTATTAACGTCCTTTTGGATCGGAACATAATGTAGCGAAAACCCCATTAGATTATTATTTTTATTTATTTATTTATTTTTTAACTTGCCAAAATGATACGTAATTGTAATAATACAGAAGAAAACTGATAAAGACAGGCGATGCTTTCTATTAAAGTCACAGTAACCGTTTATTTCACCTATTATGAGTTTGCAGAATATATAGTCAAATTGTCTTTAGTTTTTAGTATTCTTTCTCACTTTCACCTATTTCTTCTTTTTATTCCTGGACCTGTTTTCAGTTAGGTTTCTGGTCACGCAACCATCATAACGGGATACTGATAAAATGTAACACTATCCCTGCACCACTGGGTGTTCTGTATGCTTTTACATTATTACTTGTTTATTAAGATGATTGTATTCTTAAAGGGATAGTAACACTTCGTTTTAACTTTATTTTATTTTGCAGGCATTAAAAAAACATGAAGAATGATATAAGTCTTATCTCTCAAACCTTTATGGTTTATGAGATATTCACAAGCAAAGTTCCCCTCCCCGCCCCTTTTTCCTAGTGTAAGCCATCTCTTCTCAGATGTGAGTCTGGTTGTATGACAGTACAGATAACAGAAGGGGACAATTTTCTTTGTATGAAAACAATGAAAGCCCTTCCCCCCCCTTGACAAGTTTTTCAGCTTTTTCCATTATCTTAATTGAAGATTGTCCCTCTCTGCAGTCTACCTGGGCACCTCCCTTCTGATCTGGTTGAACAGGGGGGGGGGATACTTTGTTTGTGAATATCTCTTAAACCATAAAGGTTTCAGAGATAAGACTTATATCATTCTTCATGTTTTTTTAATGCCTACAAAATAAAATAAAGTTAAAATGAAGTATTACTATCCCTTTAACCCTGCTTTCACACTCCCTGACAGAAAGCTGCATGGTACCAGATCCAGGGAAATCGGGGACATGTCACGCACAAGCCTTCATTATTTTAGTATAATGTTAACACTTTTAGGCTGGTGTACAAAAAATTGGAGCAGCCAACAGCACCACAGGGTACAAGAGCAAATCTGGGCTTTTAACCTGTTTAAATGCTGGAGTTAAGTTCTCTCCATTGCACTGGGGTTATGACAATCAAGGTGGTTAAAAGCTGTTTTTTATGTATGAAAGCAAAGCGGAGCAAACCAGTTCCACCATAGGGGGACAGACAAACATTAAAACATTGCCATTGGTTTTAATCCCTTGAATGGTAGCGAGGTCTACAAAGCCTCGTGAATCAATGGGTTTGAGACCTCTCTTGCATTCAAGGGATTAAAAGCTCAATTTAAATGAATGGAGATGCTTATTTGTCAAAACTTAAGGTTACACCTAACTCTCCAAACCTAATGAAGTGAAATTAAATCATCCAGCATGCTTTATTTCAAAACTGGTAAGTAAAACCGTGTAGAAGACACAATGTAACGAGAGGGTCTCGCATATCAGGGGGAAACGCAATGTAACGAGCGGGACTTGGATATCAGGGGAAACGCAATGTAACGAGAGGGACTTGCATATCAGGGGAAACGCAATGTAACGAGAGGGAATTGGATATCATGGGGAAACACAATGTAACGAAAGGGACTTGTATATCTGGGGAAACACAATGTAACGAGAGGGACTTGTATATCTGGGGAAGTGCAATGTAACGAGAGGGACTTGGATATCAGGGGAAACACAATGTAACGAGAGGGACTTGCATATCAGGGGGAAACACAATGTAACGAGAGGGACTTGCATATCAGGGGGAAACACAATGTAACGAGAGGGACTTGCATATCAGGGGGAAACACAATGTAACGAGAGTGACTTGGATATCAGGGGAAACACAATGTAACGAGAGGGGTTTTACATATCAGGGGAAACGTAATGTAACGAGAGGGACTCGCATATCAGGGGAAACGCAATGTAACGAGAGGGACTCGCATATCGGTGAAATGCAATGTAACGAGAGGGACTCGCATATCGGGGAAACGCAATGTAACGAGAGGGACTTGGATATTGGGGAAACGCAATGTAACGAGAAGGACTCGCATATCGGGGGAAACGCAATTTAACGAGAGGGACTTGGATATCAGGGGGAAACGCAATGTAACGAGAGGGACTCGCATATCAGGGGAAACAAAATGTAACGAGAGGGACTTGGCCATCAAGGGGAACACAATGTAACGAGAGGGACTTGGCCATCAGGGGGAACACAATGTAACGAGAGGGACTTGGCCATCAAGGGGAACACAATGTAACGAGAGGGACTTGGCCATCAGGGGGAAACGCAATGTAACGAGAGGGACTTGGCCATCAGGGGGAAACGCAATGTAACGAGAGGGACTTGGCCATCAGGGGGAAACGCAATGTAACGAGAGGGACTTGGATATCAGGGGAAACGCAATGTAACGAGAGGGACTTGGATATCAAGGGAAACGCAATGTAATGAGAGGGACTCGCATATCAGGGGGAAACACAATATAACGAGAGGGACTTGGATTTCAGGGGAAACGCAATGTAACGAGAGGGACTTGGATATCAGGGGAAACGCAATGTAGTGAGAGGGACTTGCATATCAGGGGGAAACGCAATGTAACGAAAGGGACTTGGATATCGGGGGAAACGCAATGTAATGAGAGGAACTCGCATATCAGGGGAAACACAATGTAACGAGAAGGACTCGCATATCAGGGGAAACACAATGTAACAAGAGGGACTCGCATATCAGGGGGAACACAATGTAACGAGAGGGACTCGCATATCAGGGGGAACACAATGTAACGAGAGGGACTCGCATATCAGGGGGAACACAATGTAACGAGAGGGACTCGCATATCAGGGGGAACACAATGTAACGAGAGGGACTCGCATATCAGGGGGAACACAATGTAACGAGAGGGACTCGCATATCAGGGGGAACACAATGTAACGAGAAGGACTCGCATATCAGGGGGAACACAATGTAAAGAAAGGGTTTTACGTATCAGGGGAACTCAATGTAATGAGAGGGACGTACGTATTGGGGGAAATGCTTGTGGCAGAAGTAGAAACCATCAATTAAGCAGCAGGTGTAGACTCCACAGCTGTTTCTCCCGGATATGTAAGTGCCTCTCATTACATTGCACAGTGTGTCTTCTACATGTTTTTACTTGTCAATTTTCAATGTAAGTATTTTGGGTGATTTTAAAGGGATAGTAATGTTTAATATGTTAAAAAAAAAAAAAAAAAAAAAAAAAAAAAATATATATATTGTTAGGATTTTGTCTTTCTGAGTAAAATAAGGGTATTCCCACTGCCAAGTTACTTTATTCAAAAGTTATTTCAGCTCAAATATGATTTTTCTAGGTGCAATATGTCAATGGCCTGAAATGTTAGTGGTGGTACATTCTCCTATGGACAGCTCTGATCCGATGACCATAAATCTCCATAGGATGGTATAGCAACAGCGCCACTGTACAATTTCAGGCCCTTGTGATACTGCACCTAAAAATTCAAGTTTGAGCTGTAATAACTCAACAGTGGGAGTTCCCTTGTTTTACTCAAAAGGATAAACCCTACAAAACAAAACAAAAAAAAAATTTTTTTTTTTGTTAGCTAAATGTATTCAGGGGTCGTTGACCCCTGAATTCCATGACGTTCCAGGGTAGTCATGGGTCCTTGACGCGAGGTCCTGGTACGTCATGGGTCTTTAAGGGGTTAAAGTTTTCGTAATGGTCCTTTATAACGAAAGGTTCGATCCTTCCTTATAGTTTGTAGTAACTCTCTCCACAGCTGGCAATGTTTGTATCACACTAGTTTTTAGGTAATTCTATTATTAAGTCCACCCCTGCTCCTCTTCTTCACTGCGGATCAGAGAGCCGGTCCGGACGGATCACGGTGAGGGACAATCTTCTGTCAGTAGAAGGGAAAAACCTTCTGTCCTTCCTCAAGATGGTCAGGGTTTCCTTATAATGAAGATTGTCCCTCAGTGTGATCTGTCCTTTCAAGCAACCTGATTTGAGATCTAAGGGGAGGCTGCTTAACATTTGGAAAAGGGGTGGGAGGTGGTAAACTTTATAATATAATTAATTGCCAGTGTGGAGAGCGTTAAAACAAGCTAAGAAGAATCGAACATTTCATTATAATGACCAGTTATTCTCTCTATAAGTGCTGCTATCCCTTTTAAATTCTCTGCATTAGTTTGGAGGTTCAGGTGCGACCTTTAGTTCTGACAAGTTACCTGTCTAAAATATCACCTCCGTCCATCACTTTGTATCAATGGGTTTCCAGTTTTGAGATTTGTCCCTCTTTCTTTGGCCTCGAGTTATCTCCCGGACACTGGAGCCATAACATTAGTGTTTATTGGTTTGTCCTCGAATTGCTTCACCTTGTTTTTAGACATAAGGACCACTGTTCCTCTCCGTGGGGGTGAGATGTACTGAGGCGTGATAAAGTGATGTCACTTCTCCAAATTCTGTGTTATTCTATGGAGCCAATACACTACGATTTCTTCAACTTTGGAGATCTTAGTGAAGAGGCTGTATAAAGTAACACCGGAACTGGAGAAGTCATCTCCACTTTATCTCCACTTTATCTCCACTTTATCTCCACTTTATCTCCACTTTATCTCCACTTTATCACTTCTTTATCTCCCCTTAGTGCATAACCCTCCTTGTGTTTTTGTTGTTAAAGGGTTAGTAATATCTAACATTAACTAACCCTAATATTGAAGGTATTAAAAAGATATTAATGTGCCAAGTCGTATCTCTCAGACCTTTACGGTTTTAGAGATATAAGCGCTGAAAGATCCCCCTCCCTCCCCTTTTCCAGACGTCAGCATGTAGCTGACGTCAGGAGATCCCGGTCCCACACCAGCCGGTGGTTCTTCAGCGGAGCTGAATGAGCGATATCGAAGAACAAATACTTCAGTGGAATGGTCTGCAAAGTGTTCTTGCTAACTAAGCTCACTTTGTAGACCGTTCCAGTGAAGTATCTGTTTTTCGATAGTGCTCATTCAGCTCCTCTGAAGAGCCGCTGAGTCGGCCGACACAGATCCACTGCTTACAGCTTTATAGCTTGTCAGCGGGAGGGGGGAACTTTCAGAGCTTATATCTCTCAAACCGTAAAGGATATACGACTTGGCACATTAATATTATCTTTTTAATTCCTTCAATATTAGGGTTAGTTAATGTTAGATATTACTAACTAACCCTTTAAACTTACAAGTATATTGTGTATTTTTCTTGCCAATTACAACTAAGTACTGAGCCGGCCAATGTAACTGTTTTGCAGGGAATGCCAGCGCAGCAGCTTCATCTGTTAATCGACCCGTGCAGTCAGACAAGTAAATGCTTTCCACTACAGCTGGTCAGTAACACCAAAGAATCCCAATTCTAACGCATGTTACAGGGGGTTGCATGTCTTTAACCCTTTCAGTGACAGAAGCGTACCCCTCTGGCATTCAAAGGATTAATGTGACAACCTCTCCCTTACCTTGCTATGGTGAGAAAAACCTAATGCCCCCCCTATGAAATTTTCCATTGCATGTTTTCTTTGAGAGCTGAGCTAAGAACAAGAGGTCATCCATTAAGACTTGAGGAAAGGCGCTTTCGACTAAAACAAAGGCAGGGATTCTTTACAGTAAGGGCAGTAAGGCTATGGAATTCTTTGCCTCGGGATGTTGTGCTTGCAGATAATGTAACTGCATTCAAAAAAGCAATGGATGCCTATCTAGCACAGAACAATATTGACAATTATGACAGATGGCTTCAAAGCAAATAGGATATTGATCCGGGGAACTATTTGACTACCAGTTAGAGTCAGGAAGGAATAGTACCCCCCCACACACACACACACACACTTGGGACTACATTGGAAATTGCTCCAGAGGGCTTTTTTGTTGCCTTCCTCTGGATCAACAGGGGTGTTATTGGCATGGGCTGGACTTGATGGACGTGTGTCTTTTTTCAGCCTTATCTACTATTTTACTATGTTAGCCTCTTCAGTCGGGCTTTAACCCTTTGAGTGCCAGAGGGATATGAATGCATCGCTTACTCCTGGCACTCAAAGGGTTAAACATTTGATCCCCTTAGTGGCCGTTAAGGATCATGGAGCTTTTTAATTATTTATTTTATTGTTCTGTAAATCGAATTGTGGGATGGCAGAGTGCCGTGCAGCCTCATTGCCATCCCAGAATTCCATGACGTGCCAGGACCGTGACTGGTACTTAAGTGCCAGAAGGGGTGTGACAATCCTGGCACGTCATGGGTTTTTAAAGGGTTAATGACCAGATTATGATATCAGTGTGCAGAGTTTGTCCTCTGGGGTCCTGTTAGCAGCGGACATGTCGTTCTCCGTGGACGTTACATCCAGGGCTGGTTTGAAGAGGTTACCTCTCGTACAAGCATGCCAGGGGAAATCCTTAGGGGTCATTAGGATTTTATGGCCATAGTAAAGTAAGTTGGTGAGTTATTAGAAGACATTGGGGGAGATTCAGTAAGCAGTGATAAAAAGGTGATAAAGTGGGGATGATTTCTCCAGTGATATCACTTCTCTAGTTCCTATGTTAATCTATGGAGCCAATGCACTAAGATTACTTCATCTGTGGAGGTTTTAGTGCATTGACTTTATAGAATAACATAGGAACTGGAGACGTGATATCACTGGAGACGTAGTCTCCACTGTGTCTCCTCTTTATCTCCACTGTATCTCCACTTTATCACCTCTTGGTGAATCTCCCCCAATGACTTCTCCTGTAAAGGGATAGTAATACTTAAAATGTAAAAACAAATGTTGCAGGGGTTATCCTCCTGAGTAAAACAAGGGTACTCCCACTGCTGAAAGGTGTTTTATTCAAAAGTAATTACAGCTCAGAGTTGAATTTTTTTAGGTGCAATATCACAGTGGCCTGAGATTATACAGTGGTGCTGTTGCTACACCATCCTATGGCGATTTATGGTCTACAGACCAGAGCTGTCCATAGGATGGTGTAGCAACAGCGCCACTCTACAATTTCAGGCCACTGTGATATTGCACCTAAAAATATCTAACTTTGAGCTGTAATAACTTTTGAATAAAACACCTTTCAGCAGTGAGAGTACCCTTGTTTTACTCAGGGGGATAAACGCTACAATATATATTTTTTTACATATTTAAGTATTACTATCCCTTTAAGGGAGGACGCTAGTATGGCTTCTGAACGTTTGGAACCCAGAATGTCATTAACTTGGGTTTGCAAGTTGTTTTTGGAGATCCGTGAATTGCTTACGCTGTCCCCCCCCCCCCCCCCCCCCTTTCTCTTCCTCTTAGTTATCGGCTGGAGAAGACATGGAGATTTCAGATGAAGAGATCTCTATGGAAATGCCCGGAGCACCTGTCCCACCATACCCACTCCTGCCACATCTTCCAGGCCCTGCCGGCAGCTTCCCTCCCCAGCCGCTCCCATCTCCTCTTCTCCCATTGCCCCACCATCACCACCAGCCCCCGGCCTCCTTCCCACTCCTGCCCTCTACTAATGCCAGGGTGCGACTGGGAGAACTTAACACTCGTCCACCCACCCCTCCTACACTTGATCCCTCGTCCTCCTCTTCAGCTGCCCCTCATATCTATGATTTTGTAAACTCCATGGAACTAGTGAATCGTCTCGGTAATCAGTGGGGTGGGACATCTATGTCCTTCCAAATGCAGACGCAGATGCTGAGTCGGCTGCAACAGAGCAGGCAAAGCAAAGGGATGCCCTTCGAGGATCCCTACCCCCGTCCTCTCCTCCCCCACCCTATGCCACCTCGGCTTAGGCAGCCGCATCCCCCACCCCTTATGTCCGAACAGGTGTATGGACCAGCCTTCCCTCCTTACCCCGCTCAACAGCCCCAGCCCCTGTTGCCTCCGCGGGAGTTTCCCCCCAGGACTGGCCGAGGACCCAGCCAAGAACCAAGGTCTCCAGGGTGGGGCTTTGGTGGTGCAGGGGACACGCATGCCGCTACGGTGGTCAGCGTGCTGTCTGCACTGATCCAGGAGATGAAGAGCACCATGCAGAGAGACTTGAACAGGAAGATGGTGGAGAATGTTGCCTTCCGAGCCTTTGATGAATGGTGGGAACACAAGGAGGAGCAGGCCAAGGTGAGTAAGGAAAGACTGGGGAGAGGCTCAGCACATCGCATTTCACCACTGACGCACAAAGGTTGTAAAGGATCAGCAAACTTTTTTTTTTATTTCTAATTAATCCTTTAAGAAGCAGACGGGGTATGCAGTGCATCGTTTCCCAATGTGTTGAATGCCCCTCTGGTTCCAAAACAGTTAAAATGCAGTTTTCTTTTGTGTCACCAGATGGTGCTGTTCCTGTCACTTACTTTAAAGAGCCAAAATCAGACTCGACCTGTCCCATACAGTTTGTACTTAAAAATCCCTTGCTGGATAACCCTTTGCGTGCCAGACAGGTATCTAACGGATTGCAATTCGTCTGCCTCTCTGGTATGTAAAGGGTTAACGATAAATACGTTTGCGCTGTGACTATGGAATGAAAAATCTAATTGCGGTGGGAGTGTCCACACGCTCCCCTTCACTTATTAGGATGCAGTTGCCTTGCTCCATTTGTACTTAGTACATCAGCCTCTCATTGTCTCATGTTGTTGCAGCCGTTCCAGAACGTGGCTAAGCCGCCACCGAAAGAGGAGGAGAAGGAGAAGCTCCGCCCTAAAGAGCCTGGACTGCTCTCATTGGTGGACTGGGCCAAAAGCGGTGGTGCTGAGGGCTTTGGATTTGGAACTGGGCTCAGGGAAGCTCTCAGACTCCCATCTTTCAAGGTGAGGGGCGTTTCATCGAAAGCAATGCC
Source organism: Rhinophrynus dorsalis (assembly GCA_037306005.1). Taxonomy (NCBI): domain Eukaryota; kingdom Metazoa; phylum Chordata; class Amphibia; order Anura; family Rhinophrynidae; genus Rhinophrynus; species Rhinophrynus dorsalis. Next base: position 10,626,007 of record CM074725.1, read on the forward strand.
CTGCAGACTCTCCAGTTAAATCATTGGGAACTTTCATCCCGCTATGGGGTGCAGTTGGTTTGATCCAGGATTGCACTTCATTAGCTTGAGGAATTAGACCCAAAAGGTGTAGTTCTGGAGCTAACCAAATGCATCACAGGGAGAAAAGGAAAATCCCTATAATTTAAATGGGGCTTTTACTCCCTTTCTTCAAAAGGGGATTTGAAGAATATTTGTTTGTCCCCTATGGTGCAGTTGGTTTGCTCCAACATTGTGCCTCTATCTTATTGAATCTTTAGTAGAAGAAATCTCTGGAACACGATGGGTCCCTCTCCCCCTTCTCACACAGTTTGTTCTCTCCCACATACAGGTGAAAAGAAAGCAGCCATCCGAGAGCGAGGACGGTGATCAGAAGAGGCCTCGGCCATCCACGCCACCGGAGGAGGAAGAGGACGGTAAGTGGGCAGACCCAGCCAATGCACAGATCTGTGAGCTGCCAACCTTTCTAGCTGGGCGAGGGTTAACGGGTGGAATTTGGGTTGCTGTTCAGTTTACTGATTTCATCCCTACCCCTGCAGAAAGAGAGAAGGAGACCCAGTCTGACTCCCGGCCAGGAGGTAAACTTGCTCAAAGGGAAGGTGAGAGAGTCCAGCATAAGCGTCGGCGGCGCAGGTTCCACCTGGACAGCGAGGGTGAAGAAGCTTCGGAGGACTCTGCCTCTGACAAGGTCAGTGCCCAAGGGACTTGAATTGTGTTCTGCAGCCCATCTGTGTCTTCGTGTACCAGGGCCCCCATGTGGACCGTGTGGGTATGGCATGACTCTGTTTGCACGGTGCAGATCATGTTGTGATAATGTTAAAGGGATAGTAATACTTCGTTTTAACTTTATTTTATTTTGTAGGCATTAAAAAAACATGAAGAATGATATAAGTCTTATCTCTGAAACCTTTATGGTTTAAGAGATATTCACAAGCAAAGTTTCCCCTCCCGCCCCTTTTACTGATGTAACACTGTTCAGCCAGATCAGAAGGGAGGTGCCCAGGTAGACTGCAGAGAGGGACAATCTTCAATTAAGAAAAGGGAAAAACCTGAAAAACTTGTCAAGGGGGGAAGGGCTTTCATTGTTTTCATACAAAGAAAACTGCCCCCTTCTGTTATCTGTCCTGTCATACAACCTGATCCACATCTGAGAAGAGATGACTTACACTAGGTAAAAGGGGCGGGAGGGGAAACTTTGCTTGTGAATATCTCATAAACCATAAAGGTTTGAGAGATAAGACTTATATCATTCTTCATGTTTTTTTAATGCCTCCAAAATAAAATAAAGTTAAAACGAAGTATTACTATCCCTTTAAATATAAATGTTCATGTTCACTTCTGGAGTGATAAAGTTAATTGTGTTTCTGAGCAGTTGTGTTGTGATAAAGATGCATTGTGTTGGTGGTACAGATGTGTCTGTATATGATTGTGTATCTTTGTAGATGTGCAGTGATAAAGTTACGTTTGGGCAGATGCGATATTAAGTTTGTGGTACAGATGTGTCTGTATATGATTGTGTATCTTTGTAGATGTGCAGTGATAAAGTTGCGTTTGGGCAGATGCGATATTAAGTTGTGTTGGTGATACAGATGCGTCTGTATATGATTGTGTATCTTTGTAGATGTGCAGTGATAAATTTGCGTTTTGCAGATGCGATATTAAGTTGTGTTTGTGGTACGGATGTGTCTGTATATGATTGTGTATCTTTGTAGAGTGTTGTGCTGTGATAAATGGCTGTTATGTCCTCTCTCCAGAGTATAACTGAATCTTTTTTTTTTTTATTCCCCATCAGGAAGATGAAATGAGTGACAAGGAGTCTGAAGGTAAATGTGTAATATATGGTATATAGACATTAATGGGATTTATTAACCTTTTATTTAGTGTGGAACACATGCTTCACAATGCATTTTACAACCCTTTGGTAAGTTCTGAAATACTGGCTGTGTTCCCCAATAGCTCGGGGTCGCTCAGCTGATTGTATTCTACGTTTTGAAAACTAGAGGAAAGCAGCCTCCAATTTCCACCTCTGATCTGGGGCTGTGAGAGCTGAGTGATGTCTCCAGGCCCCATAGACCCAGGAAGCCAGCAGGAGATCCACACTCTGCGCAGGTTCGATGGGGGCTTGAGATGTCCGTTCCAGCTCCTATAGCACCATTCGCCAATGAGGGGTGGATGTTGGAGTCTGCTTCCCCTGGTCTTCAAAATACTGAATGGAATTGGCGACGTGACAAGGTAAGTATTAACCCCTTAGATACCAGAGCAACTTTATCTATGTGATCATATCCTATTGTTAAAGGGATAGTAAACCCCCCAAAAAAACTGTTGGCGAATTGATAGGAATAAAAAAAAAAAAAAAACATGTAACGCCCTGATTCCCATCTCTCAAACCGTTATGGTTTGAGAGATGTAAGAAAATAAAGACCTCCGCTCCCTCCTCTTCTCCTGCATCTGCTGTATAGCGGACGTCATGAGATCCTGCTTCCGGGACCAGACGATGGCTCTTCAGGAGCGCTGTCATCGGGATATCTAACTATGACTACTTCATTGGAATGGTCTACAATGTGTGCTTGCAAGCCAGGCACGCATAGACCATACCGATGAAGTAATTATAGTTCTATATCCCGATGACAGCGCTCCTGAAGAGCCGCCGTCTGCTCCCGGAAGCAGTTGCAGATATAAATATGAACAATGCAAAAAATCAGACAGAGGGCAAATACTGTATCATAGCATTGTATATGCTTTTATGTACCTGAGAGTACAAACAGAGCAGTCCGGACAGCTCATTGATAGGGACAGTGAAACTTGGGATAGTGCTACAATAGTCTATGTACACAGTGGTACGAGAGTCTATATGTATGCA
>CM074725.1:10629084-10756609 GCA_037306005.1 Rhinophrynus dorsalis
AAGTAAGAGGAGAAGCTCTGTGGCAAACCATTAAAGGGACAGTAATGTTTCACAAAAACATCAGCTCCAATTAATCTTCATAGTAATTGGCCCATGGAGAGTGTTATTTCAATACTGTCAGAGTTGTAGTTCAAGAATAAGTGAATGATAAAGTATCCCCCTCCCGTCCCTTTTACCTTGTGTAAGCTGCCTCCCCTCAGATGTAGTATCTGGTCTCTTGACCGGACCAGTCACAGCAAGGGACAATCTTCTTACTGTGATCATAAGGAAAACCCTGCCCCCCTTTGACAGGTTTTTCCTTATGATCACTGAAGATTGTCCCTCTCTGCAATACATACGGACACCACCTTGCTGCTCTGAGGTGAACAGTGTTACATCAGTAAAAGGGGTTGGAGGGGGATACTTTATCATTCAATTACTCTTGTACTACAACTCTGACAGTATTGATATAACACTCTCCATGGCTCAAATACTATGAAGGTTAATCAGAGCTGCGTTTATTGTGAAATATTACTATTCCTTTAATTTGCAGATATAGGCTTCATAGGGTTAAAAGTCCCGTTTAAATCAAAAGGTTTTTACCAGAATTATTCCAGTTCTTCTTAGCATGCCCTAGTACTAATGTTTGATACGTCACACTTTCAGGTACTCTCCACATCACAAGGCACCAACCGTGCGCTGTCAGAGCGTCGCTCAGAGCAAAGGCGCCTGCTCAGTGCCATTGGCTCATCAGCCCTGCTGGACAGCGACCTGCTTAAACTCAATCAGCTGAAGGTAAGAACTAGAGTTGTAAGTGCAGGGACAGCAGAGGGCGCTGTTGTACAGCAAGATTATGCAGACATATCTGTGTGTGTTGACAGCACTGTATGAAATTCACTCTTCCTCTGAACCTCACTGTGTAAGGGCTCAATTCTATTACCAGCTCTAAAAATAAAACAAGCGTTTTTTTTTTGTTTTTTTTTTGTTTTTTTTAAGTCCGTTTTTGCTATCCTATTACCCGACTTGTGAAAGCAAAATCAGCGTTAATTATACTTACCGCCAGTCTGAAAAAAGCCCATAGGAAACAACTAAAAACAGTGTGCAATTAGTATCCTTTTACGCACGCTCAGTACGACCGCCTGTTTTGTTTATACAAGTTAAGTCAGAAATTCTGCGTCTCAGAGGTTGAGGAATAGAAGCCATAACGACAGTTTCAAATCCATCGTTGTTCAAACAAAAGCCGTGTATAATACAGTATACAGCATAGAAATCCGACATAAAGTGCCCCCCCCTCGACATATTAACCCCCCCCCCAAAAGTCGACTTACACTGCTTTCTTCCACCACATTAATCCGACAAATATTGTTCATAGTTGACAATTAACCCTTCCCCTTACAAAGTCGACTTACAGTGCTTTCTCTCACCATATTAATTTGACGAATATTATACATCTGACATTTTAACCCCCCCCTCCCCCTTGAAAAGTCGACTACAGTGCTCCCATGATTTTCTTTCACCATTTTCATCCGACATTTTTCTTCTCCTATTATACTCGACATGGCCTTGTAGTTTGTATTGCAAGATTAACCCTCTGAGTACCAGAGAGGTATTGTAATGTGTTTGCTACATCTTACACTGAACTTGAACTTTCTGTTGTCAGATGTACGCCTATTTCCTTGGACTTTGACATTTTGTGTGTTTTTTGTAGGCGGAGAAAAGCAGACAGCGCCGGTTTTGTTAGTTCTCTGAAAAGTGCTGTCTACACCAGTTTTGTTTTACCGTTGTTCTGCAATAGAATAGCGACGTAACACATGTCTGCAAAATTCACGCTACTTGGTTTTTCTTGTAACGCCGGTTTTAGAGCGGGTAATAGAATCGAGCCCTAAGTATGTAGCCGGTAGGTCCGGGTGATGGCCCTGCAATGTGCAGTAGGGTGGTGTTCCAGAGGTTTTTTTTAACCCTTTAAGAACCAGAGGGATGGCCAGTGCATTACAAAGCAACATGCTACACAACCAGCAAGGTATCCGATAATGCATTGGATGCCTCTCTGGCCCTCAAAGGGTTAATATTACTATTTCGGAGGAATTTCTATTGTGTAACGACACATTACGATCCTATTAAAGGGTCTGCCAGACCCTGGATCTTTTTATTTTGGTCTCTGTGGGCCAAAGAGTTGCCTGGTATTGAGCGAGGGGTTAAATCCCCAGGTCTTGTGATTGGCCCTTTGAATGACAGAGGGGTACACAACACAAATGTTGTTGCGTACCCCTCTGGCACTCAAAGGGTTAAACCCCCAGGCTTTGTTACCATCTAAGGGAAAAGTGCTAATGTCCCTACTAGATATGGTACAGCTGGGCTGCATGGGGCACCGCTAATGCACAATGAAATAGGAGAATCCAACAACTCTCTGCCTATGGGCAATAAGCACAAAGAAAAAGTGGGACAAGTATGGGACAATCCAGCGGCAACATATTGAATAAATACAAATTCTTCAAATTCCCATTGATTTTAAATGGGGGATTTGACCCTTTGAATTGATCCACTTTATCTTTGTACACGTTGCTCTTGTGTTGGTGTGATGGTACAGGGATTCCAGGCTGCAGCCTGTGAAATGACCCATTATACCCAGGGAAGGTGCGTCCCGGGGCCCTAACATCCTTTCTCCACACTGGCAGTTCCGCAAGAAGAAGCTGAGATTTGGCCGCAGCCGTATTCACGAGTGGGGGCTGTTCGCTATGGAGCCCATCGCTGCCGATGAGATGGTGATAGAGTATGTGGGACAGAACATCCGCCAGGTGAGGCTACGCTGCTGGGTGCAGGTGCTGTTTGGGGGGGTCTTCTACCAGTTGTCTGTCGCTGCTCTGGGGATCTAATGAGCCAGCGCCTCTGCGTTACATTTTGGTCCTTTAAGTGTTATTAACCCTTTGCGTTCCAACTGGGTGTGCAAAGTGACGGTACTCAGTCGTTTTTAATTGTTGCTTGTTGGAAGACTAATGTGAATATGTATATTACTATATTTACACGACTAAGGGACGTATTCGGGAAGAGAGAGAGATGCAATTCTGGAGCGAACCATCTATACCATGGGGCACAGAGGAGATTCACTTGGAGCCTTTAACCCTTTGACTGCCAGGGGGTTTACAATGCGTTGTGTACCACTCTAACATTCAAAAGGTTAACTCCTGGAATGCTAGAGAGGTCTGCGGTGCATTTCATTCTTGCGCTGAATAGGTTAAAAGCCCATGCACATTTAAAGGGATGGTAATACGTAAAATGTAAGAAAAAAAATAAATGTTGTAAGGTTTATCCCCCTGAGTAAAACAAGGTTACGCCTACTGCTGAAAAGTGTTTTATTCAATATTTATTACAACTCAAAGTTAAACTTTTGTATGTGCAATATCACAGTGGCCTGAAGTTGTACAGTGGCGCTGTTGCTACACCATCCTATGGAGATTTATGGTCTATGGACCAGAGCTGCCCATAGGATCTTGTAGCAACAGCGCCACTGTACAATGTTAGGCCACTGTGATATTGCACCTAAAAAATTCAACTTTAAGCTGTAATAACTTTTGACTAAAACACCTCTCAGCAGTGGGAGTACTCTTTTTACATTTTAAGTATTACTATCCCTTTAATGTAATTCCTTGTTTATCTCAAAGCTCCCTTTGTTTTATATTGTGCTTTTAACTCCTTGAATGCTGGGGTGGTCTTCAGTGCATAGCAAAGCAATCTGTTGGACACACCTTATGTGACAAGTTAACCCTTTGAGTGCCAGAGGGGTGCGGACTGCATTGCTTTGCAATGCAGTCCGTACCCCTCTGGCACTCAAAGGGTTAAAAGCCTTCTTTAAGTAAAAAAGAAAAAAGTTTTTGTCCCCACCGTGCAGTTGATTTTCCCCAGACATCTCTGATTTGGTGTAGAATAAGGAGTAAATGCAAAATATGCTAAACGTGTTTAATTTAGCGGATAACACAAACCGCTCAGACACTAGTGGCCATACGCACAAAGGAAGAGGCTCGATTCTGCAGCCAATCGAATTCTACGTGGGGGACGATGGTTTTCTCGAATATCTGTTTATTAAATGGACCTTTTAATCCTGTGATTCAGAATGGTACCCAATGCTTTCCACTGCATTGCATACCCCTCTGGCACTCCGCGTTAACCCCTTGAATGCTAAAGGGCTATGTGCTGGAGGCCTTTATAGCTTTCAAGGTGTTAAAAGCCCAGTTTTAAACCTTTGAGTGCAAGGGAGTTATCTAACGCATTGCATTGCACTGGATATTCTCTGGCACTCTAAGGGTTAATTAGCGGGGATGTATTTGTTCCTTTTATGTCGATCCAGAATCGACCTAGGTCATTTTAGGACCTCAACCTCAAATAAGCTTTAAAGCGGAATTTCAACCCCTTAGAAATGTGGCCCCAAATAATTCCCCATCTGGCGACTGGCTGCTCAGTAGCGCTAGTCACCAGAATCATTACCTCGTTAATGAGAATTATACCCTACTCCGGGAGTGACGGGCAGGAAACCGCGCAGACATTGTTCCATAGTAACGTCTGCACGCCTGCGCTGTCCGTCCCTTTTGGAGCCGAACGCCTCCTAGAGCCGGCTGGGACTGACTGCGCAGGCGTCACTATGGAACAATATCTGCGCGGTTTCCTGCCTGTCATTCCCGGAGCAGTGTATAAATCTCATGAACGCGGTAATAATTCTGGCGACTAGCGCTACTGATCAGCTAGTCGACATGGGTAATTATTTGGGGCCATGTTTCTAAGGGGTGGAAGTTCCACTTTAATAGAAGAACAAAATATAGTATTATTATTATGTCTTACTGCAGGACCAGTTCAGATGTTAAAATAACTCGGGAATTCTCAAAATATTCTCATTGCTGGGAAGTGATCCAACCCCCACACATCTCTTGTTTATTCACACACAACTAGCAAGGTCATTTACAGGATGCAGATAAGGGGTTAGTGTTAGACTTGTGGTTCAGTAAAAGCTGTCAGAATGTCCCTGTGGCCTTTATATATTTATTTATTACTGTACATGTAATAAGATTTTACAGAGAGAGGTTATTATTATAAACATTTGAGCTCCAGAAGGATGTCCAACTGATTAGTTTTATATATGACTAATACCCCGGGCCCCTTAGTTAGTAATCCCCTTTCTGTATGTGAGTGAAGACGGCAGAGGGTTGTGTCTGTTTTGATGTCCGTTCTGGCTTTCATTGCACTGGGAGAGTGATGAATTGGATCACAAACTGATCATCCGCATCGTTCTTCCTCTGCAGAGAAAGACACAAGTGGTACAGCGGCTCTGCTGTAAACGTAGTGCCTGAGGGCAGACAAATATTGGCATTCAGGCTAGATTCATCCCATGCCCCATATTTTTCCAATAAACTAAGGTTATGCCCTTTTCACATGGGTGATAACAGCATAGCAATGATGGGTTGGTTATGTCGCCCATGCTGAAAGCTATACTGCTGCACTGTGGCATTTCTTGCACAGGTTGGTATTGCCTTGCGGGAATGGACTAAAATCCAACAAGCTGCAACATTACTGTACCACAAGGAACATTGTATAAAGATGGCCCAGGGCTGATCTGTACAGGAATCTGTGGGGCTGTATTATTACTGTATTCTCTCAGGAACACAGTAAAGTTACAGTAAGGTCTGTACAGAGGCCTATGGGGCTGTATTATTACTGTATTCTCTCAGTAACGTAGTAAAGTTTCAGTAAGGTCTGTACAGAGGCCTATGGGGCTGTATTATTACTGTATTCCCTCGGTAACGTAGTAAAGTTTCAGTAAGGTCTGTACAGAGGCCTGTGGGGCTGTATTATTACTGTATTCCCTCAGGAACACAGTAAAGTTACAGTAAGGTCTGTACAGAGGCCTATGAGACTGTATTATTACTGTATTCCCTCAGGAACACAGTAAAGTTACAGTATGGTCTGTACAGAGGCCTATGGAGCTATATTATTACTGTATTCCCTCGGTAACGTAGTAAAGTTTCAGTAAGGAAGGTCTGTACAGAGGCCTGTGGGGCTGTATTATTACTGTATTCCCTCAGGAACACAGTAAAGTTACAGTAAGGTCTGTACAGAGGCCTATGAGACTGTATTATTACTGTATTCCCTCAGTAACGTAGTAAAGTTTCAGTAAGGTCTGTACAGAGGCCTATGGGTTGTATTATTACTGTATTCCCTCGGTAACGTAGTAAAGTTTCAGTAAGGTCTGTACAGAGGCCTGTGGGGCTGTATTATTACTGTATTCCCTCAGGAACACAGTAAAGTTACAGTAAGGTCTGTACAGAGGCCTGTGGGACTGTATTATTACTGTATTCCCTCAGTAACGTAGTAAAGTTTCAGTAAGGTCTGTACAGAGGCCTATGGGCTGTATTATTACTGTATTCCCTCAGTAACGTAGTAAAGTTTCAGTAAGGTCTGTACAGAGGCCTATGGGCTGTATTATTACTGTATTCCCTCAGTAACGTAGTAAAGTTTCAGTAAGGTCTGTACAGAGGCCTATGGGCTGTATTATTACTGTATTCCCTCAGTAACGTAGTAAAGTTTCAGTAAGGTCTGTACAGAGGCCTATGGGTTGTATTATTACTGTATTCCCTCGGTAACGTAGTAAAGTTACAGTAAGGTCTGTACAGAGGCCTGTGGGACTGTATTATTACTGTATTCCCTCAGTAACGTAGTAAAGTTTCAGTAAGGTCTGTACAGAGGCCTATGGGCTGTATTATTACTGTATTCCCTCAGTAACGTAGTAAAGTTTCAGTAAGGTCTGTACAGAGGCCTATGGGCTGTATTATTACTGTATTCCCTCAGTAACGTAGTAAAGTTTCAGTAAGGTCTGTACAGAGGCCTATGGGCTGTATTATTACTGTATTCCCTCAGTAACGTAGTAACGTTACAGTAAGGTCTGTACAGAGGCCTATGGGGTTGTATTAAATATATAAAATAAAGATAAAATGAAGTATTACTATCCCTTTGATCCACTTTGTTCTCTGGTGACTGTTCTCACAAACAGAGCCCTGCTTGATGGAGGAGCTGGTTCTGTATCACACCGCCTGCGCAGGAGGGGGTCACACACAAATGTCCCAAATTTCCATTGATTTAAATGGGGCTTTTAGCTCCTTGAATGTCAGTGGTCTCCAGAAATGCATTTGTAACACCTGTAGCAATGAAGGGCTTAAAGAGATAGTAATGTATAAATATTACATCAAGCTCGATTCTTCAATATTATCCTTTTTTTCTTTTAACGAAACATACCATTCTAACTGCTCATAATGATGTGATTTGTTTTATTTTAATTGTGTCCCCTCCCGCCCCTTTTCCATAAGTAACGCTACCTCCACTCAGATCTGAAATCCGGTGGCTTGACTGGACAGATCGCAATGAGGGACAATCTTCCTTCTATCCGTATAAGGGAAACCCTGCACCCCTTGATGAAGGACAACAGGTTTTTTCTTATGCTGACAGAAGATTGTCTCTCGTCATGACTGGCTTGCACCTGTGAGGGGAGGTAGTGTTAAGTATGGAAAAAGGTGCAGGAGGGGGACACTTTGTAATTAAAATAAAGCGAACACCATAATGTTATGAGCAATTAGAACGGTACGTTTAGTTATAAAAGAAAACTGTATTGAAGAACCGTCATGGGTCCTTAACACAAGTTTACCCATGATGGTCCTGGTACGTCATGGGAGACCCCTGAATCAATTTCACAGGGGAAAAAAACCCTCAGTGGTCCAGTCATTGAGGGGTTAAACATTACTGTCTCTTTAAACCGTACGGAGTCATTGCTGAACCGTTTGTGTTTAATCTGTCTCAGAGAAGCGTGTATCTCCCATTGTGATGGAGTCGGGTACAACTGTGCATTGTTGTTCCAACACGTTCTGTCTTTAGTAGGGATCCAGATGCAGAAGGGCAGTAAATTCGAGATGGGGAGGTCACTGTCAAACTGACCTTGTTTTACTCTATTGCTGCAGAGTGCAACAAATGGGACGCCCAGTGCAGTGGTGGTGGTGGGGGGGGGTTTCTTTCAAAAGTTGTAACAGATATAAATGTCATGAGGTGACTCCGTTCTTATGATCACATTCCGCAGCCAGGGGGCTCCCCTTTCCCAAAGAAAGCAATAGCCTAACTGCCTTGACACCAGGTGGCACTGTTGCTAACATATTATTAATATAAAAAAGTAGTTTCAGCTGTCATGGCTCTTAAACAAAGTATTTCCCAGCAGTGTTTTTATTTTTATAATACAACTTTACTGCCCCTTCTGATAGGGTTGGGAGATATGGGCTTCTGGGTGTGTAACATTTGGTAAACGAGGCGTGGGCATTCTGCCTGCTGCTGAACTACAACTACCAGCATTTCCCACCAGCCAACATTCACGTGGGGAGGGGGGGATGATGGACATTATAGTCTGGCAGAGCTGGAGGGCCTCATGTTGCCCACTTTGTGTGGCTAATATAATGAGCAGAACTGGTACAGTTTTTGCACAATGGGGACAAAGTAACATTCCATTATTTGAAATGAGTGGTTTCCACCATTAACCCTTTCAGTGCCAGAGGGGTACGGAATGCATTGCAAAGCATTCCGTAACCCTCTAGCACTGAAACAGTTAATGTCAGGTGGATCTTCAGTTCCATTCGGGGTGCCCCCTTTTTCTCCATAAACCTGTCTATAAATATAGATGTGAAATGCGACCTTCACGTTTTTGTTTTCTTTATAAACCATGTTTTTGTTGCTCTGTTTTTGAGACCTAAAATGATATCTAGGTTTATGTTTTTGTGTCTTCATTACATTCCTGACAGATGAGATATTAAATGTTAGGTGCACCCACAAAACACCACACTATGTGTTAGAGTTGCTGTGAGTAAAAGGACATTGAACCACTGGTTTAGAACAGGGTAAGAGTTGTATATCTTGCAGACGGTCAGAAGGGGATCCTTTTGGGTTCAATAGCGCTTGAACGACAAATATGTAAGTAATAAAATATAGAATTGTGTTATAAAAAAACACCCCAAAACTTAAAGAAGACTCAAAGATTAACTTCAATACAGGTATTACTATCACTTTAACAAAGAAACATTTAGCAAGTGTTTTTCTGTCACCTCTTTCGTCTTTGTGTGACGTAAGCCAGTGGTCTCCGCTCCAGTCCTCTGGGCAGACCGGCAGGTCACTTTTATTTTAAGTTATACATAATCAAGTACAGACAGTATCTGTCACTGTTTCTGGTTACTTACCTGTGGTTTAGTAAGGGATATTGGGATCCGTTGGTGTGGCCACACTGATAAAAGCCATTGTTTTTGGAGACATTCCAGAATAAATACCTTTTAGATCTAAATATGAAATTCCCTGGAATTTAAATGGGACCATTAACTCCTTGAATGATAGAGAGCTCTCCAACACATTCCTTCAGACACTGTTGTGTACAACATGCTTATCTTTTGTCATTCTAATTGTGAGGCCTAAGAATAAGAGTATTTGTACCCCCCCAATAATCCCCTGGTGTGGTGTGGCTATGAGCTATTGGGGTCACTTCAAGGGTGGGACAGCGACTCTGTGCTTCATATGTCCCAAAGGGGTGTGTGGGGGGGGGGTGAGCTAGAGAGGTCATTGGTGTGGGGGTGGCTGGAAGCTATAAGGGGTCACTGGAAATGCAGTTTGTGGGAGCCAGATAGGTCACTGAGGGTGGGGCAGTGCCTGGGACTTATAGAGGGGTCACTAGGGTGGGGGGGGGGAGTGCCTGGGAATTATAGAGGGGTCGCTAGGGTGGGGGGGAGTGCCTGGGAATTATAGAGGGGTCACTAGGGTGGGGCAGTGCCTGGGAATTATAGAGGGGTCGCTAGGGTGGGGCAGTGCCTGGGAATTATAGAGGGGTCGCTAGGGTGAGGCAGTGCCTGGAAATTATAGAGGGGTCGCTAGGGTGGGGCAGTGCCTGGGACTAGGGTGGGGGGGGAGCAGCTGTGATCTAGACTGGTCACTTATGGTGGGGGATTGGGGGTGATGTAGAGGGATGTGTGGGTGGATCATGGTCGTGATAAACCTTACTGAAGTCTCCATTTCTCTGCCCCCCCAGGTGGTAGCTGACATGAGAGAGAAGCGATACTCCCAAGAGGGTATTGGAAGCAGCTATCTCTTCCGTGTGGATCAAGACACCATTATAGACGCAACCAAATCCGGGAACTTGGCACGATTTATAAACCACTGCTGCTCGGTGAGAGGGGGTGGGGAGCGACTGGTTGGGGTGAGGAGGGGTCAGGGCCTATGAATATATTATTTACTCCTCAGAAGATGGGTGTCTCCAGCACATTATGAATCCAGCATCCGAAGGTTCATTATTTACACAACTTCCCCCCTCACCATGTCAAAATATGTGTTTATCCACACCGCACTCCACACACACTACTGGGTAACACACCACACTCCACACACACTACTGGGTAACACACCACACTCCACACACACTACTGGGTAACACACCACACTCCACACACACTACTGGGTAACACACCGCACTCCACACACTCTACTGGGTAACACACCGCACTCCACACACTCTACTGGGTAACACACCACACTCCACACACACTACTGGGTAACACACCACACTCCACACACACTACTGGGTAACACACCACACTCCACACACTCTACTGGGTAACACACCGCACTCCACACACACACAAAACTGGGTAACACACCGCACTCCACACACACAAACACACACACACACACACACACTACTGGGTAACACACTGCATTCTACACACACTAACACATTGAAGGCCTTTTTTATGAATTAATGAACACTTTTGGAATGGTTTTTGACCCTCATGTACAGCTGATCTGCTCTAGAATTGCAGCTTGTAAATGTACCAATCACAGTCCATGTATGTTGGTAAATACACCAATCACAGTCCATATATATTGGTGAATACACCAATCACAGTCCATGTATATTGGTGAATACACCAATCACAGTCCATATATATTGGTGAATACACCAATCACAGTCCATATATATTGGTGAATACACCAATCACAGTCCATATATATTGGTGAATACACCAATCACAGTCCATACACGTTGGTAAATACACCAGTCACAGTCCATATATGTTGGTAAGTACACTGTCATGTCACACTTACAAACACCAGTGCACACTGTGATCCTGCAGCTGGATTAGGACTATAACTCCTATCACCAAGGAGCGGTGCACAGTGGGAGAAGTAGTCCAGTAAGCATTGCCCATCCCCAACGTACACACATCCTTTGTACACCTGTCTCGATTCTGTGTAACCCTCTCCCTCTCTCTCCCCTTCCGCAGCCTAACTGCTACGCCAAAGTCATTACCATCGAGTCTCAAAAGAAAATCGTCATTTACTCCAAGCAGCCAATCGGTGTCAATGAGGAGATAACATATGACTACAAATTCCCTATTGAGGAGAACAAGATCCCTTGTTTGTGTGGGACAGAAAACTGCAGGGGGACGTTAAATTAACCCGTAGACCCCCTCTGTCTGAACGTATCTGACTCAAGGTCCAGACGGAGGCCCTGCGGCAGTCTCTATGGTGGCCAAATGTTGTAGAAGACGAAGGCCTGTATTTTGGCACCTGAAACGGGACAAAACTTAGTCCTGGTGCTTACAGGGAAGCAGCAAGACTTGTTTTTGTAAAGTGCAGAAAGTGGCATTAATGTCCCCCATCAGGAACTCCCTACAAGGGGAATGACGATATGTTCTGTTTTCATTTCTGTGTTTCCCTTCTCCGGCCTGTTTATGGCACTTTACAGAAGGCCCCCAGCCTCATTGTTGATCGGACTCCCCGCTTGGTTCAGTCCCAGCGGGCATACATTGGAGATATTTTTCCCAAACCATTTTATTTGGGCTACTTTTATATATTTTAGACCTGCTCATTCTTTTATTCCTTTATGGGAGTATGTTTTATTTATACAACGCACTGGCGAGGAGGGGCAGACCTCCATCGCCGTCCCTACAACTGACTGACTGATTCATTGCTCTGCTGGACCCCAGAAGCTGACAGAATAATGTTCCTTTGGAACCCCCCCAGACCAAAAGTGGCAGCCGGTACTACAGAGGGAGTCAATTGCTGGACTGGCTGCTGGCAATTACCACTCCTGTCGTCCCCATCCTATCAGTGGCTGGTTGGGTATGATGGTGGTTGGGAGTCTTAACAGCTGAAGGTCTAAATATTGACTGCTCCTGTTCTCCTCACAAGTAGGTTCCGGCTTCCCACGTCTGTGTAGAAGATGATATATATTCCACGTCTGTGATTAAGGATTTTGTTGCGCACAGCTTCTCACTCCTGAAATACCTAGAGCTGGGATTTCCATTGCCTCCCACCTGGTTAAATGCATAATTATGCACATGCAGTTCATTTGTACTCCACCACCTCTAGGCACAGTCGGATGCAGGAGCATTTAGAGTTTATTTGGCTGCCTGTTTATCTTACCTGTATATACCAATCACACAGCACCCTGTTCATATGTATATAAAGAGGGAAGTGAGCGCTAGGGTAACACAGGGTTGTCTAGGACATGGGGCATAAACTGGGGTGTGAGGTGTATAGATTTGGGTAATTTAAGGAGAGTCTTAATTGAGTCGCACAGATATCTAGAAGCAGCACCGACTGAAGGCCTAAACAGGAGAGAAGAAATTGAGGTTGTATGTGTGTATGTGCTTGACTGCAACTTCCATCATGCTCAGCCGGCTGTTGGCTCACTGGAGATGATGGATACCAAATTCACACAGATACACCCTCAATTTGCCCAACCTTGGTATAAAACTGTCTGCAAAGCCCAGGCCATAGGCATGCCCTTCCCCATTTCATCCTTTTAACACCACAATGTGCAGGATGCCGTGTGTGCTCAAAACAATTTCGAGTTTTGACCTCTTAGCCCCTTTAAAGGGGAACAGTTCCTTTCGGAATAAGTTTTCTTTTAATATATAATTACTAGATGAATATACTTAGGCAGGCGCCAGCCATTCACCAGTCAGCTATAGCTATTTAACGTTATTTTGCATTTAGTCTATAACTACTAGACAAAGATAATTTGTTTCTTTGCAAATATTTAAATGGCAATTTAGGATCATGGGTGGTGCACTTTCATTGGTCTAGCCAGCCCCACCCATGATTCTAAAGGGATATGTAAACATTGTCACAACGGTAAACTGGCTGTTTAGTTATAGACTGCAGAATAGGTATATCTGACTGCTGTGTGGATGACACTTGTGTAGGGAAGTCCTTCTGTTAAAGGGATGGTAATGTTTAAATTTAAGTCTATTTAATATTGTAGGCATTAACCCCTTAAGGACCGGCGCGCGCATGTGTGGCCGGCACTTGCGGACCACGGGGCGTTTTCTTTTTTTTTTTAATCATTGCTTCTGGTTCAGGGCTTCCGGAGCGGCGTGCGGCTGCGCTGGGAGCCCTGAACTCCATGCCGCGCCAGGACCGTCATTGGTCCTTAAGTGCACGGCAATGGTCCTTAAAGGGTTAAAAAATAAGTACAACAATGTAAATCTTGTCTCTCAAACCTTTATGGACGGCGGCTCTTCAGCAGAGCCAAAATTGCGCTATTTAGAAATAAATACTTCATTGGAACAGTCTACAAAGTGCGCCTGGTTTGCAAGCACACTTTGTAGACCGTTCCAATAAAGTATTTATTTCTGAATAGAGAGATTTTGGCTGTGCTGAAGAGCCACTGACTGCTCCCGGGACCGGAATCTCCTTCTGTCCACTAGATGGCAGACTTGTATGAAACAGCCTAGAAGGGGGTAGTTTAGCAAGTTATATCCATCAAACCATAAAGGTTTGAGAGATGACTTGTAATTATTTTTTTTAATGCCTACAATAATAAACTTAAATTTAAACATAACTATCCCTTTAAATAAGAGCCACTTATTCCAAGCATACACTTCCTCTTTAATCCTTTGAGTGCCAAAGAGAGATCTGGTGCCTTGCAATGTGTTGGATAGCTCTCTGGAACCCAAAGGGTTCAACTTCCCTATATAGATTTAAAGGAACAGTAAACTTTTTTTTCATAAAAAAAATTGTTTCTGGCTTTTCCTGTTGAGTAAAAAAACAAGGATATTATCACTGCTGGGAGACGATGTTCATTCAGAAGTTACAGCAGCTGAAATGTTTTTTTTTTTTTTTTAATTAAACTGAGCTTTTCTATTAAGGTCACCAGGTGGCGCTGTTCTTCAGCTTTCCCATTATAGTAAAATTTGCCTTCCGGACATCAGCTTTCCGGACATCAGATGATGCTGTTACAACTTTTGAATGCAGATTTTCCCAGTAGTGGGCAGTACCGTTCATTTACTCTGCGGGTAGAGACTGTAACAACATATTTTTTTTTCCTAGAAACGTGTTTATGCTCCTTTCACCATCTGGGCCCCTCCCAAGCTAGTTATCCAATCACAGAGTAGCAAGCGTGCGTGGTTTCACTCGGCCTGTCTGTACATTGCTGCTTGTGTTCCTTAAAGGTGCAGACTGACTTTCAGCAGAAGAGAAAGCTGCTCAGCTTTACGCCTCTTATTTCTACATGTATCACTTAGATTTTAGTGTTTATTTATTTTATTACTGTTTTTGTAATTTAGAAAAGTATTTGTTTTCTAAAGTATAATCCACGTAGCCCTGTCTAATCTGCACTTAAATACCCCTCAACGCACACACCCCAGTCCGTGGCTCTCCGGTCTGAATGGAGGACGGAGACTGGAAAACAGCAGAGTCTGCTTCAAAGCAGATTGGTTTTCTTAACCCTGTGATTGCCAGAAGGCTGTGCAATGCTTTGCAATGTGTCTGGCAGTCAAAGCGTTACAGGAAAACAAATGCGAAGAAACAACTTGTTTTTATGTGAAAGGGCATGTTGTCTGTAAAAAGTGTGTATACATATATTTATATACATACTGAAGTCTGTGTAATGATTTCCTCTCCTTTGATATTTCATGTTGTTTTTCAGCCGGTTGGGGAACACTTTTCCTTTGCACGCCTCGCTTCCTGGTCCGGAGACTATATACCGTACTGTTGAAGAAACAGCAGGAAGAGAGAAGTGCAATGGAAAATACTCCCCCTTGTCTGCTGAAAAACAGTGTCAAGTTTTGGGCCATACACACAAAAAAAATTGGGGCAAACCAACTGCTGCATAGAGAACAGATATAACCGGTGATTGAAGATGTCCCCCCCTATAGACCCTCTGTACTGAGGTTGGAAGCCTGACACATGGGGGTCTGTGGAGGTTGGAAGCCTGACACATGGGGGGGGTCTGTAGAGGTTGGAAGCCTGACACATGGGGGTCTGTAGAGGTTGGAAGCCTGACACATGGGGGGTCTGTGGAGGCTGCAGGTGCAAAAGACAATTTGTAGCTTAGATCCACATAGTTCTAGGTTGCGCTCCAGCCGGGGGTCAGTTTTGTGACACCCCCTCCCTCCCCGAATGGCCGACAGGAGCTGTTTTGGCGAGGCATAGTGCAGCCCCTGCCTTGTTACAAAGTCCGTTAGCAGCGCATTTAGTAAAATGCCGTAATTTCCCTTTAAACATCAACCAAACAGCGTCCCTGCGTTTGTACCGGAGCAAACCATCTGCACTGCGGGGAATGCAAATTCCCCAAACTTCCATTATTGTGGATTTTTAACCCTGTGAATGCTAAAGAGGTTTCACACCCATAGAGAAGAATTTATTGCAGACCTCTCTAGCATTCGAAGGGTTAAAAAGCTGTTTTAAATCCATAGGATTTTGAGGAATATGAATTTGCCCCCCCCCCCCCCCCCCGTGATGTAGATGGATAATCCAGGACTGCGCCACTGTGTACATCAGAATGGGGGCGTTTTACTTGTCTCTGAATGACGGAACGTGTCTGTAATTTCACTGTTTGCTTTTCCTATTAGGAGACTGGTTTTAACCATTTGAGTGCTAGAGGGGTGTCCAATGCCTTGGGCCCCCTACTGGCACTCAAATGGTTAAAACATACTTGGATGTTTTTAACTATGTGCTTAATATGCATGCCGATGACTACACGCGTGTGCATGATGTGTCTACTACACACATTCGCTGTCAATGGCTTTGCACCTTTTTAAAGCGATAGTAACATTTAACTCTTTGAGTGCCAGAGATTCCGGTCTGGCACTCTAATAGTTAATATGGGAAAAACCTGTATAAATATATGCAATGCGTTATTCAAACATTATTGCAGCTCAAACTTTTTATTTTTTTTCCAGCGCAGTACCAATGCATCTTGAAATGATATAGGGGGTGCTATTGCTACAGCAGTCTATGGACCGTTCTGGTCAGCTGATGGCACACCTACATAGGATACTGTAGCATCAGCACCATTAAAAATTGAAAGTTTGGACTTCAGTAACTTTTGAATGAAACCTCTCAGTTTTACTCGACACTCTGCATTTTCAAATGTATTAATTTATACTTCTGTACATTTCCATAAGTGTTACTGTCCCTTTAAACCCGCCAGGAGCAGAGACCCCACACACAGTTAAGGGGACTGACGTATGAGCTCAATTTAACCATTTCAGTACCCGTGGGATGTATAACATGCTGCACACCCAGTGGCATTCAGATGGTTAAAGGAGCAGTAATGTTTCTGACAGCATGAGATCCGTGTCGGCCGACACAAGGAGGCTCTGCAGCAGAGCCGAAATAGCGATATTGGAAAATAATTACGTCATTGAAACGGTCTACATAGTGTTCTTGCAAACCAGGCACACTTTGTAGACCTTTCCAGTGAAGTAATTATTTTCCAATATCGCTATTGCGGCTCTACTGCTGAGCCTCCTTGTGTCGGCCGACGCGGATCTCCTGCTGTCAGCACAGCGCTGACATCAGAAGGGGAGGGAGGGGGAACTTTAGCACCAAATATCCGACCATAAAGGTTTGACCGATGAGATTTATGCCACATAATTTATTTCTTTAAAATGACAGTAATGCCCAAACTCCTCCTGCTGTTTGACGAATCATAGGTGGTGTCTGTTACAAAGAAAAGGTGTGAGATTCTGGGACAGGGGACAAATTACATTCCCATTGACTTAAATGGGTCTCTTAACCCTTTGAGTGCTAGAGGTGTTGCAATACTTTGGATACCTCTCTGGTACTCGGAGGGTTAACTCTTTGAATGTCAGACATTTCAGTGCATTGCGAAGCAGCGTGATCACTTTAGCGTTGAAGCCTTTCGACCCATTTAAGTTAGTGGGAATTCCTCCCATGTGGTCCATTTTCTTTGTTCAGAATGTCTTTGAACAGGCCCTTTGCTGTAACAGTCACTGATCTACATGTAATAGTTTTCATAACTTAACTCTTTGAGTACCAGAAGGGTAAGCAATGCGTTGTTACCCCTTCTGGCACTCAACAGGTTAATAGAACCTAACATACTGGGTGTTGACGTGCTGTTTTCTCTCAGCAGTCTGGGGGAAGCCATTTTCTCTCGTGATCCTCACTTCCTGGTCAGGAGACCGCGCAGTAAAGTGAAAGACACAGCAGTAAATGAGAGGTGCATATTAAAATGGCATCCCCCAGTCTACTTAATAACTGCACATGCAATTTTATTTATCCTGTGTCGCATGGACATTCCAGCACTGAAAGCGTTAGAGGACAGTTTATACAGGGCACTGTGAAACCTTACGTAGCTTTCATTGCTCTGTTAACACGTTTTCATTGCTGGAGTGCTCACTTAACTCCCCTTAAGCCTTTAAGGATCAGAAGAGTACACAGAGCATTTTGAAGCAATCTTTTGGTTCTTAACTGGTTAAAGTCGGGGCAGTCTGCCTTTGGACCCCTGTTGGAGACTACAAATCCCGTGATCCCCAACCAGTCAACATGGGAGTTGTATTGTCCACCTGCTGAATGTCCAGAGATTGACTTTCCTTGCCTTACACGTAGTGTTGGTGGTGTATAACCAGCGCTGAATGGTAAGCTGCTGAGCTATGGGCCGCTTCTCCTTGTGTGAACATGCTAAACTCCAGCAAGTCACATTATTATTGTACTTGTGCAGGAATGCAGTAAAGATGTAGCTGCTCTGTACAGAGGCCTATGGGACTGTATTATTATTGTACTTGAGCAGGAACGCAGTAAAGATACAGCGGTGCTGGTTAGTACAGAGGCCTGTGGGGCTGTATTAGTATTGTACTCGTACAGTAAGGATACAGCAGTGCTGGTCTGTACAGAGGCCTGTGGGGCTGTATTATTATTGTACTCGTACAGTAAGGATACAGCAGTGCTGGTCTGTACAGAGGCCTGTGGGGCTGTATTATTATTGTACTCGTACAGTAAGGATACAGCGGTGCTGGTCTGTACAGAGGCCTGTGGGACTGTATTAGTATTGTACTCGTACAGTAAGGATACAGCAGTGCTGGTCTGTACAGAGGCCTGTGGGGCTGTATTAGTATTGTACTCGTACAGTAAGGATACAGCGGTGCTGGTCTGTACAGAGGCCTGTGGGACTGTATTAGTATTGTACTCGTACAGTAAGGATACAGCAGTGCTGGTCTGTACAGAGGCCTGTGGGGCTGTATTAGTATTGTACTCGTACAGTAAGGATACAGCAGTGCTGGTCTGTACAGAGGCCTGTGGGGCTGTATTAGTATTGTACTCGTACAGTAAGGATACAGCAGTGCTGGTCTGTACAGAGGCCTGTGGGGCTGTATTAGTATTGTACTCGTACAGTAAGGATACAGCGGTGCTGGTCTGTACAGAGGCCTGTGGGACTGTATTATTATTGTACTCGTACAGTAAGGATACAGCGGTGCTGGTCTATACAGAGGCCTGTGGGGCTGTATTAGTATTGTACTCGTACAGTAAGGATACAGCGGTGCTGGTCTGTACAGAGGCCTGTGGGACTGTATTAGTATTGTACTCGTACAGTAAGGATACAGCGGTGCTGGTCTGTACAGAGGCCTGTGGGACTGTATTATTATTGTACTCGTACAGTAAGGATACAGCAGTGCTGGTCTGTACAGAGGCCTGTGGGACTGTATTAGTATTGTACTCGTACAGTAAAGATACAGCAGTGCTGGTCTGTACAGAGGCCTGTGGGACTGTATTAGTATTGTACTCGTACAGTAAGGATACAGCAGTGCTGGTCTGTACAGAGGCCTATGGGACTGTATTATTATTGTACTCGTACAGTAAAGATACAACGGTGCTGGTCTGTACAGAGGCCTGTGGGGCTGTATTATTATTGTACTCGTACAGTAAAGATACAGCAGTGCTGGTCTGTACAGAGGTCTGTGGGGCTGTATTAGTATTGTACTCGTACAGTAAAGATATAGCAGTGCTGGTCTGTACAGAGGTCTGTGGGGCTGTATTAGTATTGTACTCGTACAGTAAGGATACAGCAGTGCTGGTCTGTACAGAGGCCTATGGGGCTGTATTAGTATTGTACTCGTACAGTAAAGATACAGCAGTGCTGGTCTGTACAGAGGCCTGTGGGACTGTATTAGTATTGTACTCGTACAGTAAGGATACAGCGGTGCTGGTCTGTACAGAGGCCTATGGGGCTGTATTAGTATTGTACTCGTACAGTAAGGATACAGCAGTGCTGGTCTGTACAGAGGCCTGTGGGACTGTATTATTATTGTACTCGTACAGTAAAGATACAGCAGTGCTCGTCTGTACAGAGGCCTGTGGGACTGTATTATTATTGTACTCGTACAGTAAGGATACAGCGGTGCTGGTCTGTACAGAGGCCTGTGGGACTGTATTATTGTTGTACTCGTACAGTAAGGATACAGCGGTGCTGGTCTGTACAGAGGCCTGTGGGACTGTATTAGTATTGTACTCGTACAGTAAAGATACAGCAGTGCTGGTCTGTACAGAGGCCTGTGGGACTGTATTATTGTTGTACTCGTACAGTAAGGATACAGCGGTGCTGGTCTGTACAGAGGCCTGTGGGACTGTATTAGTATTGTACTCGTACAGTAAAGATACAGCAGTGCTGGTCTGTACAGAGGCCTATGGGGCTGTATTATTATTGTACTTGTACAGTAAAGATACAGCAGTGCTGGTCTGTACATAGGCCTGTGGGACTGTATTAGTATTGTACTCGTACAGTAAAGATACAGCAGTGCTGGTCTGTACAGAGGCCTGTGGGACTGTATTAGTATTGTACTCGTACAGTAAAGATACAGCAGTGCTGGTCTGTACAGAGGCCTATGGGGCTGTATTATTATTGTACTTGTACAGTAAAGATACAGCAGTGCTGGTCTGTACATAGGCCTGTGGGACTGTATTAGTATTGTACTCGTACAGTAAAGATACAGCAGTGCTGGTCTGTACAGAGGCCTGTGGGACTGTATTAGTATTGTACTCGTACAGTAAAGATACAGCAGTGCTGGTCTGTACAGAGGCCTATGGGGCTGTATTATTATTGTACTCGTACAGTAAAGATACAGCAGTGCTGGTCTGTACAGAGGCCTGTGGGACTGTATTAGTATTGTACTCGTACAGTAAGGATACAGCGGTGCTGGTCTGTACAGAGGCCTGTGGGGCTGTATTATTATTGTACTCGTACAGTAAGGATACAGCAGTGCTGGTCTGTACAGAGGCCTGTGGGACTGTATTATTATTGTACTCGTACAGTAAGGATACAGCAGTGCTGGTCTGTACAGAGGCCTGTGGGACTGTATTAGTATTGTACTCGTACAGTAAGGATACAGCAGTGCTGGTCTGTACAGAGGCCTATGGGGCTGTATTAGTATTGTACTCGTACAGTAAAGATACAGCAGTGCTGGTCTGTACAGAGGCCTATGGGGCTGTATTAGTATTGTACTTGTACAGTAAAGATACAGCAGTGCTGGTCTGTACAGAGGCCTGTGGGGCTGTATTAGTATTGTACTCGTACAGTAAGGATACAGCGGTGCTGGTCTGTACAGAGGCCTGTGGGACTGTATTATTGTTGTACTCGTACAGTAAGGATACAGCAGTGCTGGTCTGTACAGAGGCCTATGGGGCTGTATTAGTATTGTACTCGTACAGTAAAGATACAGCAGTGCTGGTCTGTACAGAGGCCTGTGGGACTGTATTATTATTGTACTCGTACAGTAAGGATACAGCGGTGCTGGTCTGTACAGAGGCCTATGGGGCTGTATTAGTATTGTACTCGTACAGTAAAGATACAGCAGTGCTGGTCTGTACAGAGGCCTGTGGGACTGTATTATTATTGTACTCGTACAGTAAGGATACAGCGGTGCTGGTCTGTACAGAGGCCTATGGGGCTGTATTAGTATTGTACTCGTACAGTAAAGATACAGCGGTGCTGGTCTGTATAGAGGCCTGTGGGGCTGTATTATTATTGTACTCGTACAGTAAAGATACAGCGGTGCTGGTTAGTACAGAGGCCTATGGGGCTGTATTAGTATTGTACTCGTACAGTAAGGATACAGCAGTGCTGGTCTGTACAGAGGCCTGTGGGGCTGTATTATTATTGTACTCGTACAGTAAGGATACAGCGGTGCTGGTCTATACAGAGGCCTGTGGGGCTGTATTAGTATTGTACTCGTACAGTAAGGATACAGCGGTGCTGGTTAGTACAGAGGCCTGTGGGACTGTATTAGTATTGTACTCGTACAGTAAAGATATAGCGGTGCTGGTCTGTACAGAGGCCTGTGGGACTGTATTATTATTGTACTTGTACAGTAAAGATACAGCAGTGCTGGTCTGTACAGAGGCCTGTGGGACTGTATTAGTATTGTACTCGTACAGTAAGGATACAGCAGTGCTGGTCTGTACAGAGGCCTGTGGGACTGTATTATTATTGTACTCGTACAGTAAGGATACAGCGGTGCTGGTTAGTACAGAGGCCTGTGGGACTGTATTAGTATTGTACTCGTACAGTAAAGATATAGCGGTGCTGGTCTGTACAGAGGCCTGTGGGACTGTATTAGTATTGTACTCGTACAGTAAGGATACAGCGGTGCTGGTCTGTACAGAGGCCTGTGGGACTGTATTGTTATTGTACTCGTACAGTAAGGATACAGCGGTGCTGGTCTGTACAGAGGCCTGTGGGACTGTATTAGTATTGTACTCGTACAGTAAAGATACAGCAGTGCTGGTCTGTACAGAGGCCTGTGGGACTGTATTATTATTGTACTCGTATAGTAAGGATACAGCGGTGCTGGTCTGTACAGAGGCCTGTGGGACTGTATTAGTATTGTACTCGTACAGTAAGGATACAGCAGTGCTGGTCTGTACAGAGGCCTATGGGGCTGTATTAGTATTGTACTCGTACAGTAAGGATACAGCGGTGCTGGTTAGTACAGAGGCCTGTGGGGCTGTATTAGTATTGTACTCGTACAGTAAGGATACAGTGGTGCTGGTCTGTACAGAGGCCTATGGGACTGTATTATTGTTGTACTCGTACAGTAAGGATACAGCGGTGCTGGTTAGTACAGAGGCCTATGGGGCTGTATTAGTATTGTACTCGTACAGTAAGGATACAGCGGTGCTGGTTAGTACAGAGGCCTGTGGGGCTGTATTAGTATTGTACTCGTACAGTAAGGATACAGTGGTGCTGGTCTGTACAGAGGCCTGTGGGGCTGTATTAGTATTGTACTCGTACAGTAAAGATACAGCAGTGCTGGTCTGTACAGAGGCCTGTGGGACTGTATTAGTATTGTACTCGTACAGTAAAGATACAGCAGTGCTGGTCTGTACAGAGGCCTGTGGGGCTGTATTAGTATTGTACTCGTACAGTAACGATACAGCAGTGCTGGTCTGTACAGAGGCCTATGGGGCTGTATTAGTATTGTACTCGTACAGTAAGGATACAGCGGTGCTGGTCTGTACAGAGGCCTATGGGGCTGTATTAGTATTGTACTTGTACAGTAAGGATACAGCAGTGCTGGTCTGTACAGAGGCCTATGGGGCTGTATTAGTATTGTATTCGTACAGTAACGATACAGCAGTGCTGGTCTGTACAGAGGCCTGTGGGACTGTATTATTATTGTACTCGTACAGTAAGGATACAGCAGTGCTGGTCTGTACAGAGGCCTATGGGACTGTATTATTATTGTACTCGTACAGTAACGATACAGCAGTGCTGGTCTGTACAGAGGCCTATGGGGCTGTATTAGTATTGTACTCGTACAGTAACGATACAGCAGTGCTGGTCTGTACAGAGGCCTGTGGGACTGTATTATTATTGTACTCGTACAGTAAGGATACAGCAGTGCTGGTCTGTACAGAGGCCTCTGCCAGAATGTTCATATGGCCATTGGCCAGTAATATGTGGCTGTTACCACGTCTCCCCTGTGATGAGATTGGAGGGGAGTGCAGGAGACTTGGGAGAAGAGGGACATGGGTGATGGACATGTAGCAGGGGACAGCTCCAGCCCTTAGTGCAGGGATGGGAAACCGGAGCCCCTTCTGCTGTAGTGGACTACAACTCACATCTTAGATGGAACATGCACAGATTGTGTCCAGGAAAGGAAATCATTACCAGTGTATATGTATGAAAGTTACAACATGCACAGATTGTGTCCAGGAAAGGAAATCATTACTAGTGTATATGTGTGAAAGTTACAACATGCACAGATTGTGTCCAGGAAAGGAAATCATTACCATTGTATATGTATGAAAGTTACAACATGCACAGATTGTGTCCAGGAAAGGAAATCATTACCATTGTATATGTATGAAAGTTACAACATGCACAGATTGTGTCCAGGAAAGGAAATCATTACCATTGTATATGTATGAAAGTTACAACATGCACAGATTGTGTCCAGGAAAGGAAATCATTACCAGTGTATATGTATGAAAGTTACAACATGCACAGGTTGTGTCCAGGAAAGGAAATCATTACCAGTGTATATGTATGAAAGTTACAACATCTCTATCATACGGCACCTTGTATATTGCAGCGCGTGTCCCTTTGTGCTCTAGCTCTTTATTTTGTGGGTCAGACCCTTCCACACAGGAATATTTACATTATTTCTCTGCGGGAAACGTGAGCCACAGTTTTCTACCTTATATAATTTGGGGGCAGGTCCAGTGGGGGGATCAGGCCTGGGAAAGTTGTACATAATGTATATTAACAGCTTTGTTTCTTGTAGAAACATGAGTTTATTATGTATACAACACTGTGTGGACTCTTTATTCTGTTTGTGTTCATTGATTTGAAGGATGGATTGGTGTGTGTGTGTGTGTGTGTGTGTACGTTCTTCTGTGTTCGTTCGTTATATGGCTGAATGGGGGAATGAGTTTATGCTCCATGGAGGTGTGTGTGCTTGCTCTGTGAGGTGTATGCGTGTGTGCTTGCTCTGTGGAGGTGTGCGTGCGTGCGTGTGCTTGCTCTCTCTGTGGAGGTGTACGTGTGTGCGAGCGCTTGCTCTGTGGAGGTGTACGTACGTACGTACGTACGTACGTACGTACGTGTGTGTGTGTGTTTGCTTGCTCGCTCTATGGAGGTGTATGTGTGTGTGCTTGCTCTGTGGAGGTGTGCGTGCGTGCGTGTGCTTGCTCTCTCTGTGGAGGTGTACGTGTGTGCGAGCGCTTGCTCTGTGGAGGCGTACGTACGTACGTGTGTGTGTGTGTGTGTGTGTGTGTGTGTGTGTGTGTGTGTGTGTGTGTGTGTGTGTGTGTGTTTGCTTGCTCACTCTATGGAGGTGTATGTGTGTTTGCTGTGTGGAGGTGTACGTGTGTGTGTGTGTGTTTGCTGTGTGGAGGTGTACGTGTGTGTGTTTGCTCTGTGGAGGTGTACGCGTGTGTGTGTGTGTGCGCTTGCTCTGTGGAGGTGTGTGCGTGCGTGTGTGTGCGTGTGTGCTTGCTCTCTCTATGGAGGTGTATGTGTGTGCTTGCTCTATGGAGGTGTACGTGTGTGCTTGCTCTGTGGAGGTGTACGTGTGTGTGTGTGCGCTTGCTCTGTGGAGGTGTATGTGTGTGTGTGTGTTTGTTTGCTGTGTGTGTGTGTGTTTGCTGTGTGGAGGTGTGTGTGTGTGTGTGTTCGCTCTGTGGAGGTGTATGTGCGCTTGCTCTGTGGAGGTGTATGTGCGCTTGCTCTGTGGAGGTGTGTGTGTGTGTGTTTGCTCTATGGAGGTGTGTGTGTGTGTGTGTTTGCTCTATGGAGGTGTACGTGTGTGTGCTTGCTCTGTGGAGGTGTACGTGTGTGCGCGCTTGCTTGCTCTGTGGAGGTGTACGTGTGTGTGCGCTTGCTCTGTGGAGGTGTACGTGTGTGTGCGCATGCATGTGTACGAGAACTGTTTCCCAGTGGCAAATGGTAACTTGAAGAGGAGGAGACCCTAAAATCATCAGGTAATGAGTGTAACGATAGGAGAATCCGCTATCTGACATGTAGCAGTCACACAACCTTCTGACAAACCCAAGATTATGATCTGAATTCATTATGCCGGCTTCACTTGAAATCTCCTTGTCTTACTTTTGCTTTAATAATATATAGAATTACAGTTTCGTTGTTTGGAAGAGAAAGTGATCCTTTGCAAGATATCTTCCTTTGCCTTAACCTGTGCAGAAAATCCTCATATCCCTTATGAACCCCTTCTGTGCGGATTTCTTCTCCAGTGTTCCATCCTGTCTGGGTGGGGGCCATGTTTTGCTGTGCCCTAGCTGCTCCCACTGGAGGGCCTCCTAAGAGATTCAGTGGGAGGAGTTCAGCGTTTGAGCCCAGTAAATGGAATCATGTCGTCCTCCTTGGATGTGACAGCGCTAATTACACCTAGCACACCGGGCAGAACACTGCAATGGCTGCTATGTATCGGCTCTGCCTGGGTTCAGTACTGACATGTCCATGGAACTGGACGCTCCCTTTTTACAGTCCTCTGACCCCAAACTCCACCCACTGCGCATACTTCATTGGGATTTATTCTGGGCTCCTTTACTCCACGCAACAAAGAATCATGTCTGCCGTCATGGACGTGATATCACAGTCCTAATTTACTTTTAGGGGTCAGTGGTGTATAGACCTTTATTGCTTTGCAATGCATTGCAGACACACACACTGGTCCCTTAAAGATGCATTTTTCCCTGGGTGATGTTGGGGGTTGAAGTCCAGTAACAGCTGTAGGGCTGCATGTTTCTGTCCCTTGCTCTAGCGCTTGAAATGATATTTTGTGCTAGTAATTTGTGACACTTCTGGTGTACACCTCCGTCCTGAGCAGGACCTTGCCTATGTGTGCGGGGTGAACCCTTATCAGCCCCTTATCTCTGTGCTGAAGTTCAGGGCCATTCACTGATTATGGATTCAAGTGGACTCATCACCTAAAATGATTTGTATTTTATTTTACAGATAAGTAATATGTTGTACTAAACATTTCTATGTAAAATAGAGAAATTCATTTTTATGAGTTAGTGGCAAGGACTGGCACTTTACATACCTCCCAAGTGTCCCTTTTTGGGAGATATTAGGGTTCCATATCCCCCGGGTGTCTAGATATTAGGGGTCTGTACCTTCCAAATGTCCCTCTTTAGGAGATATTAGGGCTCTGTTCCTCCCAAGCGACTCTCTTTAGGCGATATTAGGGATCCATACCTCCCAAGCGACCCTCTTTAGGAGATCAGACTGTGTGGTGTGTATATATAAATGTATCACCCTGGTGTCCCTGTGTTTAGGAGATCAGATTGTGTGGTGTGTGTATAAGTGTATCACCCTGGTGTCCCTGTGTTTAGGAGATCAGACTGTGTGGTGTGTGTATATAAGTGTATCACCCTGGTGTCCCTGTGTTTAGGAGATCAGACTGTGTGGTGTGTATAGAAGTGTATCACCCTGGTGTCCCTGTGTTTAGGAGATCAGACTGTGTGGTGTGTGTATATAAGTGTATCACCCTGGTGTCCCTGTGTTTAGGAGATCAGACTGTGTGGTGTGTATAGAAGTGTATCACCCTGGTGTCCCTGTGTTTAGGAGATCAGACTGTGTGGTGTGTATAGAAGTGTATCACCCTGGTGTCCCTGTGTTTAGGAGATCAGACTGTGTGGTGTGTATATAAGTGTATCACCCTGGTGTCCCTGTGTTTAAGAGATCAGACTGTGTGGTATGTATAGAAGTGTATCACCCTGGTGTCCCTGTGTTTAGGAGATCAGACTGTGTGGTGTGTATAGAGGTGTGTCACCCTGGTGTCCCTGTGTTTAGGAGATCAGACTGTGTGGTGTGTATATAAGTGTATCACCCTGGTGTCCCTGTGTTTAGGAGATCAGACTGTGTGGTGTGTATATAAGTGTATCACCCTGGTGTCCCTGTGTTTAGGAGATCAGACTGTGTGGTGTGTATGTAAGTGTATCACCCTGGTGTCCCTGTGTGTAGGAGATCAGACTGTGTGGTGTGTATAGAAGTGTATCACCCTGGTGTCCCTGTGTTTAGGAGATCAGACTGTGTGGTGTGTATATAAGTGTATCACCCTGGTGTCCCTGTGTTTAGGAGATCAGACTGTGTGGTGTGTATATAAGTGTATCACCCTGGTGTCCCTGTGTTTAGGAGATCAGACTGTGTGGTGTGTATGTAAGTGTATCACCCTGGTGTCCCTGTGTGTAGGAGATCAGACTGTGTGGTGTGTATAGAAGTGTATCACCCTGGTGTCCCTGTGTTTAGGAGATCAGACTGTGTGGTGTGTATATAAGTGTATCACCCTGGTGTCCCTGTGTTTAGGAGATCAGGTGTGTATATAAGTGTATCACCCTGGTGTCCCTGTGTTTAGGAGATCAGACTGTGTGGTGTGTATATAAGTGTATCACCCTGGTGTCCCTGTGTTTAGGAGATCAGACTGTGTGGTGTGTATAGAAGTGTATCACCCTGGTGTCCCTGTGTTTAGGAGATCAGACTGTGTGGTGTGTATATAAGTGTATCACCCTGGTGTCCCTGTGTTTAGGAGATCGGACTGTGTGGTGTGTATATAAGTGTATCACCCTGGTGTCCCTGTGTTTAGGAGATCAGACTGTGTAGTGTGTATATAAGTGTATCACCCTGGTGTCCCTGTGTTTAGGAGAGCAGACTGTGTGGTGTGTATAGAGGTGTGTCACCCTGGTGTCCCTGTGTTTAGGAGATCAGACTGTGTGGTGTGTATATAAGTGTATCACCCCGGTGTCACTGTGTTTAGGAGATCAGACCGTGTGGTGTATATAAGTGTATCACCCTGGTGTCCCTGTGTTTAGGAGATTAGACTGTGTGGTGTGTATATAAGTGTATCACCCTGGTGTCACTGTGTTTAGGAGATCAGACTGTGTGGTGTGTATAGACGTGTATCACCCTGGTGTCCCTGTGTTTAGGAGATCGGACTGTGTGGTGTGTATATAAGTGTATCACCCTGGTGTCCCTGTGTTTAGGAGATCAGACTGTGTGGTGTGTATATAAGTGTATCACCCTGGTGTCCCTGTGTTTAGGAGATCGGACTGTGTGGTGTGTATAGAAGTGTATCACCCTGGTGTCCCTGTGTTTAGGAGATCAGACTGTGTGGTGTGTATATAAGTGTATCACCCTGGTGTCCCTGTGTTTAGGAGATCAGACTGTGTGGTGTGTATATAAGTGTATCACCCTGGTGTCCCTGTGTTTAGGAGATCGGACTGTGTGGTGTGTATATAAGTGTATCACCCTGGCTCCACAGTAATAACATATTAATATTTATATAAACTTCACTATATGTATATATAAATTAGTCTTGTGCTAAATCATTTTTCTCTTAAAAACTCAGCAGATGATGAAATAAGCTAAAAAAAATTGAGTAATGCCCTGCCCCCCAGCAATATCCCCCAAAAGACCTGCTTGTTTTGAAAACAAACTCAGCACAGGGAATCTTTACTTCTCAATAAAATAATAGTGGTCTTCTTGCAACGGAGCCATTTTAAAGGGATTGTAATGTTTATTATAAAGTAGTTCGCTGAGTCTTCTTTATAGTAAATTTAATAGGTTGTGCTATGTTTATATACTTACTTTTGTGTATTTTAAAAGATATTAATTGTAGGAAGATTCCCTGCCTGCCCTTTGGGCCACGTCATGCTGAATTTGCAGTCTGGTCTGGACGGACGCGAGGGACCATCTTCAGTATGCAAAGGGAAATCCTGTCTTCCTTCCTTAAAGGGATAGTAATACTTAAAATGTAAAAAAAAAAATGTTGTAGAGTTTATCCCCCCGAGTAAAACAAGGGTACTCCCACTGCTGAAAGGTGTTTCATTCAAAAGTTATTAATTTTCAAAGTTTAATTTTTTAGGTGCAATATCACAGTGGCCTGAAATTGTACAGTGGCGCTGTTGCTTTACGATCCTATGGACAGCTCTGGTCAGTTGACCATAAATCTCCATAGGATGGTGTAGCAACAGCGCCACTGTACAATTTCAGGCCACTGTGATATTGCACCTAAAAAATTAAACTTTGAAAATTAATAACTTTTGAATGAAACACCTTTCAGCAGTGGGAGTACTCTTGTTTTACTCAGGGGGATAAACTCTACAACATATTTTTTTTACATTTTAAGTATTACTATCCCTGTAAGGGGGCAGTGGTTTCCATATACTTAGTGAAGTCTGACCCTCACTGCATCCATCCACTTCATGAGCCAGTTTGTTACATTTACTATAAAGAAGACTCACCGAAATACTTTATAGCAAACATTACCATCCATTTAAAGGGATAGTAATACTTCGTTTTAACTTTATTTTATTTTGTAGGCATTAAAGAAACATGAAGAACGATATAAGTCTTATCTCTCAAACCTTTATGGTTTGAGAGATATTCACATGCAAAGTTTCCCCTCCCGCCCCTTTTACCTAGTGTAAGCCATCTCTTCTCAGGTGTGGAATGTAGTCCATAGACCAGACAGATAACAGCAGGGGACAATCTTCTTCATATGAAAACAAGGAAAGCACTTCCCCCCTTGACAAGCGTTTCAGGTTTTTCCCTTATCTTAATTGAAGATTGTCCCTCTCTGCAGTCTACCTGGGCACCTCCCTTCTGCGCTAGCTGAGAAGTGTTACATCAGTAAAAGGGGCGGGAGGGGGATACTTTGTCATTGAATTACTCTTGAACTACAACTCTGACAGAATTGATATAACACTCTCCAAAGTCCAAATACTAAGATGATTAATTAGAGCTGTTTTTATTATGAAACATTACTATCCCTTTAAGGGCCGTGTGTTCAATAGAAAAGTGGAGGAATCCTGGGAAAAACCATGTACATTCTAGGGGAGAACTTAACTTTCCCATTGATTTAAAGAGGGATTTTATCCCCTTGACTTCTAGATTAGTGTACAATGTGTTCCTTTGCAATGTGCGGAGACCTCACTAACATTCAATGAGTTAAAATCCCTATCTAAATCAAAAGGAATTTTTAGTTCTTCTGCATCGTGGAATTGGACTGGCCCGGACTTTCGTTACTTTTCTTTTGAACGTATCAGAGCCCTAAATGAGCCGGTGAGATGGCCTAGTTGGTTAATGCACCAGCTGTAGAGTCTGTACAAGCCCCAAGGTTGCAGGCTCTAGTTCAGGCAAGGTCAGCTCAGCCTTTCACCCCTCAGTGGTAGATAAAATGAGTCCAGGGCTTACTTGAAAACGAGAGATAATCTCAATGTATTTTTCCTGGTAAAATACTTTAACCAAAAATAAAAATAAATGTGACAACGCTGTGCCAATCTTAACCCCCCATACCAACGTCTGACCTCAGGTACGTGATAGGGAAAGAACTTTCATGGAAATCCACATAATAAAGAAACGTCCGTCCCTCCAAATAGCACCTCTACCACCCACTTGCCTTAAAGGGATAGTAATGTTTCATAATAAAAGCAGCTCCAATTAATCTTCATAGTATTTGGGCCTTGGAGAGTGTTATTTCAATACTGTCAGAGTTGTAGTACAAGAGTAATTGAATGATAAAGTATCCCCCTCCCGTCCCTTTTACCTAGTGTAACACTGCTCACCTCAGATGGGGAATCTGGTCTTTTGACCGGACAGATCACAGCAAGGGACAATCTTCTTCCTATGAGAACAAAGAAAAACCCTGCCCCCCTTGACAGGTTTGTGCTTCTGCTCACTGAAGATTGTCCCTCTCTGCAATCCATCTTTTTTTGCTCTGACGTTTTACACTAGGTAAAAGGGGCGGGAGGGGGATACTTTGTCATTGAATTACTCTTGAACTACAACTCTGACAGTATTGAAATAACACTCTCCATGGTCCAAATACTATGATGATTAACTGGAGCTGATTTTTATTCTGCACACAAAATATTAATTGCCTCCATGAACCAGGTCTCCTTGCTTTGGGTTATACTGCTCATTAATTCAGAATGGATCTTGTGTTCCAGATCTTCAGGACTCCAAACACCTCCCACTAAATTCATACTAAGAATTTGGGGTCTTAGAATCCTGCAAACGAAAAACAGGTCTGTCTCCATAAACATGCAATGCAGTGCTATATAAAGATTAATGGCCCTATACTAAAGGGATAGTAATGCATATATGCACACATACACATACATACATACATACATACATAAATTACTGTGCAAATGTCTTAGGCAGGTGTGGAAAAAAAAATGCTTTAAAGTAAGAATGCTTTCAAAAATAGACATGTTAGTTTATATTTATCAATTAACAAAATGATAGCGAGTGAACAGAATAAAAATCTAAATAAATCAATCAATATATGGTGTGACTGCCCTTTGCCTTGAAAACCACATCAGTTCCTCTAGATACACTTGTACACAGTTTATAAGGAACTCGGCAGGTAGGTTGTTCCAGACATCTTGGAGAACCAACCTCAGTTCTGTGGAATTAGGAGCCTCAGTTGCTCCTCTCTCTTCATGTAATCTCAGACAGACCTGATGATGTTGAGATCAGGGCTCTGTGGGGTCCATACCATCACTTCCAGGACTCCTTGTTCTATTTAGATAGTTCTTAATGTCTTTGGCTGTATGTTGTGGGTTGTTGTCATGTTGCAGAATAAATTTGGGGCCAATAAGATACCTCCCTGATGGTACTGCATGATGGGTAAGTATCTGCCTGAACTTCTCAGCATTGAGGGGACTATTAATTCTGACTAAATCCTCAACCCCATTTGCAGAAATGCAGCCTCAATTTGGCAAAGAACTTCCACTAATCTTCACTGTTGCCTGCACACATTCATATACTGCTCTCCAGCCCTTCGTTGAACAACCTGCCTTCTGTCTTCAGCAACCTCACCTTGTTAGCCGAGTTTGACTGTTCATCACCCAGTTTTATTCCTCCTACACAGCTGTTTCAGTTAATGATTGTGTTTCAACCTACATATTAAATAGATGATCATTAGCAACTGTTTGGTATAATTATTTAATCATACACCTGATTATATACCTACAAAATCCCTGACTTGTGCAAGTGCACCTAGAGGAACTGATGCTGTTTTGAAGGCAAAGGGTGGTCACACCGAATATTGATTTTAGATTGTTCTTCAGTTCATTCACTTTGCATTTTGTTAATTTGTAAAGATAAACTATTAACATATCTATTTTTGAAAGCATTCTTATTTTACAGCATTTTTCACTCCTACCTATGCCTTTTTGCACAGTACTGTATAATGTACATATATATCATCATCAACAACAGGGCAGGGCTGGCAACTTGTGGCCGAGGGGGCAAATACATACAACTGGCCCATTTCTATTATCATTGGAGCCCACTGTCCCAGCCCACACCCTCTTCTTAATTTTAAAATGGGCATTAATGTTGTGATGTAAGTCAAGTGATACCACATCGCTTACAGTTGAAATGGGGCTACACTAGTGCGCTACTACAGAGCTTACAACTTAAGTAAAGATTACCTAGTGATACTATAGAGCTTACCTAGTGATACTATAGTGCTTACCTAGTGATACTATAGAGCTTACCTAGTGATACTATAGCGCTTACCTAGTGATACAATAGAGCTTACCTAGTGATACTATAGAGCTTACCTAGTGATACAATAGATCTTACCTAGTGATACTATAGAACTTACCTAGTGATACAATAGATCTTACCTAGTGATACAATAGAGCTTACCTAGTGATACTATAGATCTTACCTAGTGATACTATAGCGCTTACCTAGTGATACTATAGATCTTACCTAGTGATACTATAGCGCTTACCTAGTGATACTATAGAGCTTACCTAGTGATACTATAGATCTTACCTAGTGATACTATAGCGCTTACCTAGTGATACTATAGGGCTTACCTAGTGATACTATAGATCTTACCTAGTGATACTATAGTGCTTACCTAGTGATACTATAGATCTTACCTAGTGATACTATAGCTCTTACCTAGTGATACTATAGCGCTTACCTAGTGATACTATAGATCTTACCTAGTGATACTATAGAGCTTACCTAGTGATACTATAGATCTTACCTAGTGATACTATAGAGATTACCTAGTGATACTATAGAGATTACCTAGTGATACTATAGAGATTACCTAGTGATACTATAGAACTTACCTAGTGATACTATAGCGCTTACCTAGTGATACTATAGAGATTACCTAGTGATACTATAGAGATTACCTAGTGATACTATAGCGCTTACCTAGTGATACTTTAGATCTTACCTAGTAGTGATGAGCGAGCACCCCAATGCTCGGATGTTCGGGTGCTCTGACCGAGCACCCCCTGAGGCTCGAGTGCTCGGCCGAGCACCCGAGCCCCATTGAAGTCAATGGGAGGACTCGAGCATTACACCAGGCACCCCCTGCTCTGATGAGGGGAGGGTGCCTGGTCCATAGGAAAAGGGCAGAAAAAGATGGAAACACTACAGAAATGGTTCAGGGACAGCATAGGGAGGATGTCTGGATGCACCTTGGACTCCAACATCGCTGCTGGGAACGATCTTTCGCCCGTAGTACGCCATTTTTACAGACTGACCGTAAAACACACAAAAAAGAAAATAAAAACGACTTTAGGCGAAAAATTGTTACCAAACAGTATTTGCTGTATATTTACTTGTATATCATCTGCAAATTCTCCCAAAAATTTCATCGATTTTCTGAAGTGAGGCCATGATTAAGAGGGAAACGTGCGCAGAGGCAAATTCTCCCAAAAATTTCCTTGATTTTCAGAA
Organism: Rhinophrynus dorsalis; assembly: GCA_037306005.1. NCBI lineage: Eukaryota > Metazoa > Chordata > Amphibia > Anura > Rhinophrynidae > Rhinophrynus > Rhinophrynus dorsalis. The sequence continues at coordinate 10,663,106 of CM074725.1, forward strand.
CTGAGGCCATGATTAAGAGGGAAACGTGCGCAGAGGCAAATTCTCCCAAAAATTTCCTTGATTTTCAGAACTGAGGCCATGATTAAGAGGGAAACGTGCGCTGAGCTGACCATCTAAAACATTATGGGTGAGGGTCTGCTGCAGAGCTGACCATCCTAAACATTATATGCGAAGGCCCGCTAGTGAGCTGACGCTATAAAACATTATATGAGAGGGCCCGCTAGAGAGCTGACCCAATAAAACATTATATGAGAAGGCCCGCTGGTGAGCTGACCTATATAAAAATTGGCAAACAGGGCCCGCTGGTGAGCTGGCCCTATATAAAAATTATATCACAGGGCCCGCTGGTGAGCTGGCCCTATATAAAAATTATATCCCAGGGCACGCTGGTGAGCTGGCCCTATATAAAAATTATATCCCAGGGCACGCTGGTGAGCTGGCCCTATATAAAAATTATATCCCAGGGCATATGGAAGAGGAGGAGGAGGATGAGAACATTAAGAGTCAACCATATACCCGTTTTTGGGGTGGAAGGGGTGAATGGGAATACAGAGTATTCCCATCATTGTAAATAACATATATAAAGTGAGTTTATGTTCCCCCGGGGCTTTCCTCCAGTGGAGTGGAGAAGTCAGGGGAAATCCAGGCCTTGTTCATTTTTATAAGTGTCAACCTATCAGCATTGTCGGTGGAAAGGCGGATACGCTTATCTGTTATGATGCCACCAGCAGCACTAAATACCCGCTCAGACAGAACGCTGGCGGCAGGGCAGGCCAGCACCTCCAAGGCGTAGAGTGCCAGTTCATACCACGTGTCCAGCTTGGACACCCAGTAGTTGTAAGGCACAGAGGGATCATTGAGGACGCTGACACGGTCTGCTACGTACTCCTTCACCATCTTCCAAAACTTTTCCCTCCTTGTGACACTAGGCTGCGCATCAGGGTGAGGGTGCTGGCGGGGTGTCATGAAGGTGTCCCACGCCTTGGAGAGTGTTGCCCTGCCTTTGTCGGAACTGCTGTGTGCTCCCCTTTTCTCCCCTTCTCGGTTGGCCAAGGTAGCACGTACTCTGCCGCCAGCGTTGTCAGATGGAAAATTTTGGAGCAATTTTTCAACAAGAACCTTCTGGTATTGCACCATTTTGCTTGTCCTCTCCACCGGAGGAATGAGAGATGAGAAATTCTCTTTGTAGCGGGGGTCCAGAAGGGTGAACACCCAGTAATCCGTGTTGTCTAAAATGCGTACAACGCGTGGGTCACGGGAAAGGCAGCCTAACATAAAGTCAGCCATGTGTGCCAGAGTACCAACAGTCAAGATTTCGCTGTCCTCACCAGGAGGCTGACTCTCAATATCCTCATCCTCTTCCTCCTCTTCTGCCCACCCACGCTGAAGAGATGGAACTAAAGTTCCATGGCTACCCTCTGTAGCGGAGGCAACCGTGTCTTCCTCCTCCTCCTCCTCCTCCTCCTCCTCCTCCGCCTCCTCCAATTGTCGCTGAGAAGACGAAGTGAGGGTGCTCTGGCTATCACCTTGTGTAAGCTCTTCCTCCCCCATTTCCACCTCTTCCACATGCAAAGCGTCGGTTTTAATTGTGAGCAGCGAGCGTTTCAGTAGACACAGAAGTGGGATGGTTACACTGATAATAGCGTTATCGCCGCTCACCATCTGTGTCGATTCCTCAAAATTGCGTAAAACCTCGCAGAGGTCTGACATCCATTCCCACTCCTCACTTCTGATTACAGGAAGTTGAACGGAGAGGCGACGACCGTGTAACAGCTGGTACTCCACTACTGCCCTCTGCTGCTCACAAAGCCGGGCCAACATGTGGAAGGTGGAGTTCCAGCGCGTGCTCACGTCACACAGCAGCCGGTGAGCTGGCAATTGTAAGCGCTGCTGCAGCTTCAACAGGCCGGCCGAAGCTGTAGATGACTTACGGAAATGTGCACACACGCGGCGCACCTTGGTCAAGAGATCATGCACATTGGGGTAGGTTTTTAGAAATCGCTGCACCACTAAATTAAATACATGCGCTAGGCATGGTACGTGTGTGAGCTTGCCGAGCTCCAAAGCCGCCACCAAGTTACGCCCATTATCACACACAACCATGCCTGGTTGCAGGTTGAGTGGCGAGAGCCACTGCTCGGTCTGGTGACTAATCCCCTGCAACAGCTCTGAGGCCGTGTGCTGTTTGTCCCCAAGGCAGATCAGCTTCAGCACGGCCTGTTGACGCTTCCCCACTGCAGTGCTACACTGCTTCCAGCTACTGGCTGATGGGGGAGTGGTGGTGTGTGTAGAGAATTCGGAGGTGGAAACGGAGGAGGAGGAGCCAATAACGTAGGTGCTGGTGGAAACCCTGATGGAGGTAGGGCCCGCAATCCTCGGCGTGGGTAGCACCCGTGCCATCCCAGGGTCCGAGTCGCTCCCAGCCTCCACGACATTCACCCAGTGTGCCGTCAGGGAAATGTAGCGTCCCTGGCCACAAGCACTTGTCCATGTGTCAGTCGTTAAGTGGACCTTCCCAGTAACTGCGTTGGTCAGGGCACGGGTGATGTTACGGGACACATGGTGGTGTAATGCGGGGATGGCACACCGGGAAAAGTAGTGGCGGCTGGGGACCGCGTACCGAGGGACAGCTGCTGCCATCAGGCTGCGGAAGGACTCAGTGTCCACAAGCCTAAATGGCAGCATTTCGATGGCCAGTAATTTTGAAAGGTGTGAGGTTAGTGCTATGGCCTGTGGGTGGGTGGCTGGGTACTTTCTCTTGCGCTCAAATGCCTGGGGTAACGACATTTGGACGCTGTGCTGGGACAGGGAAGTGGATGTGGTCGCTGATGGTGCTTCAGATGGTACAGGTGCAGGGCGGGAGGTATGCGGGCCTGCGCCTTCGACAGGCGATTGGCCGGCACCGAAAACAGGGGAAGAGGAGGCAGTGGTGTGGCCTGCAGACACAGATGGGCGATCCAGGCGTTCCTCCCACTTACTACGGTGCTTGGATGCCATGTGTCGGATCATGCTGGTGGTGGTGAGGTTACTAGTGTTCATGCCTCGGCTCATTCTGGTGTGGCACAGGTTGCAAACTACAATTCTTTTGTCGTCCGCACTTTCCTTAAAAAAACGCCATACCGCGGAACACCTACCCCTTGGCAAGGTAGATTTACGCAAGGGGGTGCTCCGTGGAACATTTGCGGGCCGGTTTGGTGCGGTCCGCCTTCTTTCTGTAGCCACACCACTGCCTCTTCCAGCCTGTTGCGGTGCTGCAGATGGCTCACCCTCAGGACTGCTGTCATCGCTCGGCTCTACACCTTCCCAGGTGGGGTCAGTCACCTCATCGTCCACCAAGTCCTCCTCCACTTCCTCACTCTGATCATCCTCCTCAAGTCTTGATCCCACCACATACTCAGTCATTGACAACTGTATAACATTCTCCTCAACAAGGTCTTGAGACGGAAATAGTGGTTGATTTAATGGCAACTGTGTCTCATCATCATCATCATCATCATCCACTACTTCCTTTGACCTTAAATGCCGTTCACATCTGTCATCTTCTTGTGATTGGGTAGCCTCTAGAGGTTGTGAATCAGGGCACAAGATGTCATGTTCCTCTGCAAGCGTGCTTGGAGAGAGGGTCAAATGAAGGATTGGTGATGAGACGAGCTCATCACTATATCCCAGTGTGGGATCACTTCTTTGACCAGACCGTGTATGGTGGGAGGAAGGATGATCAGAGTGAGGATTATGTTGACCAGACTCTTGGCTACTGAGAGTGGACTTGGTGGAAGACAGGGTGGTGCTTAACCGACTGGAAGCAGTATCAGCTGTCATCCAACCGACCACCTGTTCGCACTGGTCGGACCTCGAGAGTGATGTCCTGCGACGCCCTGTGAAATCAGACATGAAGCTAGGTATGGTGGATGTCTTTCTTTCTTGTGCTCTGGCACCAGGCACAGTTTCTCCGCGTCCTGACCCGCGCCCTGAACTTTCAGGATCACGTCCACTTCCCCGTCCCTTTTTACCCGCCTTCTTCATCTTACACGATATATATGACTTTAATATATATGAGTTTGAAAACTTAACAGTATTTCTTACTATTCTGCAACTCTGCAGAGTACACAGAATAGGCTGCTAAACTGCGGTGACACACACTGAATGGAATAAGTGACTTTAATATTTGAGTTTGAAAAATTAACAGTATTTCTTACTATTCTGCAACTCTGCAGAGTACACAGAATAGGCTGCTAAACTGCGGTGACACACACTGAATGGAATATGTGACTTTAATATTTGAGTTTGAAAACTTAACAGTATTTCTTATAATTCTGCAACTCTGCAGAGTACACAGAATAGGCTGTTAAACGGTGGTGAAAGACACTGAATGGAATATGTGACTTTAATATTTGAGTTTGAAAACTTAACAGTATTTCTTATAATTCTGGAACTGTACAGAGTACACAGAATAGGCTGTTAAACGGCGGTGAAAGACACTGAATGGAATATGTGACTTTAATATTTGAGTTTGAAAACTTAACAGTATTTCTTATAATTCTGGAACTGTACAGAGTACACAGAATAGGCTGTTAAACGGCGGTGAAAGACACTGAATGGAATATGTGACTTTAATATTTGAGTTTGAAAACTTAACAGTATTTCTTACTATTCTGCAACTCTGCAGAGTACACAGAATAGGCTGTTAAACGGCGTTGAAACACACTGAATGGAATATGTGACTTTAATATTTGAGTTTGAAAACTTAACAGTATTTCTTATAATTCTGGAACTGTACAGAGTACACAGAATAGGCTGTTAAACGGCGGTGAAAGACACTGAATGGAATATGTGACTTTAATATTTGAGTTTGAAAACTTAACAGTATTTCTTATAATTCTGCAACTCTGCAGAGTACACAGAATAGGCTGTTAAACGGCGTTGAAACACACTGAATGGAATATGTGACTTTAATATTTGAGTTTGAAAACTTAACAGTATTTCTTATAATTCTGCAACTCTGCAGAGTACACAGAATAGGCTGTTAAACGGCGGTGAAAGACACTGAATGGAATATGTGACTTTAATATTTGAGTTTGAAAACTTAACAGTATTTCTTATAATTCTGCAACTCTGCAGAGTACACAGAATAGGCTGCTAAACTGCGGTGACACACTGAATGGAATATGTGACTTTAATATTTGAGTTTGAAAACTTAACAGTATTTCTTATAATTCTGCAACTCTGCAGAGTACACAGAATAGGCTGTTAAACGGCGGTGAAAGACACTGAATGGAATATGTGACTTTAATATTTGAGTTTGAAAACTTAACAGTATTTCTTATAATTCTGGAACTGTACAGAGTACACAGAATAGGCTGTTAAACGGCGGTGAAAGACACTGAATGGAATATGTGACTTTAATATTTGAGTTTGAAAACTTAACAGTATTTCTTATAATTCTGGAACTGTACAGAGTACACAGAATAGGCTGTTAAACGGCGGTGAAAGACACTGAATGGAATATGTGACTTTAATATTTGAGTTTGAAAACTTAACAGTATTTCTTATAATTCTGCAACTCTGCAGAGTACACAGAATAGGCTGTTAAACGGCGGTGAAAGACACTGAATGGAATATGTGACTTTGATATTTTAGTTTGAAGACTTAACAGTATTTCTTCCTATTCTGCAACTCTGCACAGTACACAGAATGTGCTGCTACACTGCGGCGAAGCACACTGAATGGAATATGTGACTTTGATATTTTAGTTTGAAGACTTAACAGTATTTCTTCCTATTCTGCAACTCTGCACAGTACACAGAATGTGCTGCTAAACTGCGGCGAAGCACACTGAATGGAATATGTGACTTTGATATTTTAGTTTGAAGACTTAACAGTATTTCTTCCTATTCTGCAACTCTGCACAGTACACAGAATGTGCTGCTACACTGCGGCGAAGCACACTGAATGGAATATGTGACTTTGATATTTTAGTTTGAAGACTTAACAGTATTTCTTCCTATTCTGCAACTCTGCACAGTACTCAGAATGTGCTGCTAAACTGCGGCGACGCACACTGAATGGAATACGTGACTTTGATATTTTAGTTTGAAGACTTAACAGAATGTGCTCTAATCTGCAACTTTGCACACTAAACAGAATGTGCTCTAATCTGCAACTTTGCACACTAAACAGAATGTGCTCTAATCTGCAACTTTGCACACTAAACAGAATGTGCTCTAATCTGCAACTGTGCACACTAAACAGAATGTGCTCTAATCTGCAACTTTGCACACTAAACAGAATATATATATTTTTTATTTTTTTTTTTTGTTTTTTTCCCCCCACACCAAATAACCTGCTGCCCCCACACACAGTAGTCCTAAAAAGGACTTTTGGTTCTTTTTTTTTCACAATTTTTGTTTTTTTCCTCCCTACACTGCCTTTCCCTTCCTATCCTCAGCTCTCCCTGGCTCAGACTGAGCCGAACTCGATGGTCAGGTGCTATACAGCACCTGACCACGGGTTCTGGCCAGCCAATCAGTGTAATGCCAGCAGCCAACATGGCTGCTGGCATTACACCGATGTCAGAGCCTCCCTGCACGTTTATTGGCTGCGCAGCAGCCGCAAAACGTGCGGGGAGGAGACCCGAACATGGCGGGCGAGCACATGCGGTACTCGTACGAGTACCGCCATGTGCCGAGCAGAGCGATGCTCGAGCCGATCCGAGCATCGGCCGAGCATGCTCGCTCAACACTATTACCTAGTGATACTATAGAGATTACCTAGTGATACTATAGATCTTACCTAGTGATACTATAGAGATTACCTAGTGATACTATAGATCTTACCTAGTGATACTATAGAGATTACCTAGTGATACTATAGTGCTGACCTAGTGATACTATAGAGATTACCTAGTGATACTATAGATCTTACCTAGTGATACTATAGTGCTTACCTAGTGATACTATAGATCTTACCTAGTGATACTATAGATCTTACCTAGAGATACTATAGATTTTACCTAGTGATACTATAGAGCTTACCTAGTGATACTATAGCGCTTACCTAGTGATACTATAGTGCTTACCTAGTGATACTATAGATCTTACCTAGTGATACTATAGAGCTTACCTAGTGATACTATAGATCTTACCTAGTGATACTATAGAGATTACCTAGTGATACTATAGCGCTTACCTAGTGATACTATAGGGCTTACCTAGTGATACTATAGCGCTTACCTAGTGATACTATAGCGCTTACCTAGTGATACTATAGATCTTACCTAGTGATACTATAGATCTTACCTAGTGATACTATAGAGATTACCTAGTGATACTATAGAGCTTACCTAGTGATACTACAGAGATTACCTAGTGATACTATAGAACTTACAAAGGAAATGGTTTATGCTACTAGTTTAGCTCCATTTCAGTTGTAAGCTCTCTTGCATCACTAGTGTCACTACGTTTAGAGCAGCAATCAGGAGATTTAGTGAGGTGCAGTGGCCCACCAGCCCAGTCATATCACCAGCCCAGGGGGCAATTGCCCCCCCTGCCCCCCCAGGCCAGCCCTCCCCGATCATCAACAGCAGCCATTGCCGATCCCCTGCAGGACGAAGGACTTCACGGCAAGCGTCCAACAATGTCAGTCCTGTGCCTTTTGTTCCACTGCGTACCGACAAATTTGGTTATTTCATCAACCCATCTTGTCTTTAGTCTTTTTCACTAGGAAAAAAAGAAACCCAAAAAAACATTAAACTTATTTACTTTATGATTATGACCCGAGATCATCGTTTACATTCAGTGTATTCTGTGGGTGAGTAAGTGAGTGTCATTGCCTCTGGTATTCCTTATTCCTCTTCACAGATTCCACTAAGATGAAAGGGGATAGAGGAAGTTCTTCAGTTGGGCGTATGTTAAAGGATCGGTAAAGCTTTATTAACCATTTGGGTGCCAGCAATGTGCAATGAATTGCTTCATAATGCATTACACACCCATCTGGCACTCAAAGGGTTTATGTAAAATAGAATACAAAATAGTAGGGCTTCTTCTTAAAGAGTAAAATAAAAGTAGCTGGATGATGTTTCCTTTAGAAGTTACAGCAGTTCAAACTGTCACTGTCACATTCTATGTAGATCTGCACCCAGTGACTCCCACCTGTAATGGGCTGCAATATAATAACTGTATGGACACCAGGTGAAGCTGGAACTATCACATTCTATGGAGAACCGTAGTCAGCGACTCACCTCTCCAATAGACTTCATAAGAACATCTGTCTGGGCACCAGCTGTTTCTGTTAATGTTAAAAAATTAAAAAAAAACAAACCCTAATAATAAATACATAGTCAATCTGTATTTGAAGTGTATTAGCTTTGGAAGGGAACATCTCCTAACAGCGGAAGTGCACCACAATATGTTATGTTCACATTAAAGATATACTGATCCTTTAAATAGTGTCCTTTATTAATTCAATCTTACCACACAGCTTGGAATAAGTAAACAGGAGTTTTTGGGCACTTCTGTAACATTCAAGATATGAAAAGCCCCCATTTAATTCAAAGGGAGATTTGTAATTATGTATCTGTCTCACATTGCATTTGGTGTCCCCAGCATCGCTGCACATTTCCCTCTGTAAGAGTAAGAGAATTATTTATTATTACCAACAGCACAGAGCCCTCCACATGGCATGTTTCCTACAAGGATCTTCAACAAACCCCTGGATGGTCCCCACCGTGGGCGAATACTGAAATGGGTGCGATTTGTTGCTCAGAGATAAATCGGTTTGCAGAGAGATTCTGGGTACAGCCTGATCCAATTTCTTGATGAGATAGTAACATCTGTTAATGGATCAGAAAGTGCTCAGTAGCTCATCCTAGATAACTGGGCAGAATTGCAAGGGTTACAGTTGGCTCTGATTGAGCAATCTCCATCGTCAGATAAAATATGCCTCTGTGCATCCAAGTCTCATGCCAAAATAAATAAATAAATGAATTAGGAGTGAACTCTGCTCGATACACAAATTCTCAGAACTGTCCTGCAAATTCCATTTCCAATCGACTTCAGATTTGGGGTGAAACAGCAACAATCATAGTTCTGTATGCTTGCTGCCATGAAGGGGGGGCACACTCGTTATAGGCCACAGAGCTAAACTATTCAACCCCAAAACTCTCAGCCATTTTGGGCCTCAGGAATCTGCCCCTCGCAGCTAGACCTGACTTTATAACTGAAGTGTGTGGATCAAAAGGGATAAGTGTCCTTGGACCTAGTGTCCCTTAACCGTCTGAGGACCAGAAGTGTAGGCAAGGCATCGCTTCACATCAATCTTTGGTCATCTATGTGTTTATTAGTTTAATAATTACTGTGTGTAAAACAAGCACCTATTTAGGTAGGAGTCCATCACACAGCAGTCAGGTGTATATCTATATAATTACTGTGTGTAACAGAAGCACTTACCTAGGTAGGAGTCCATTACACAGCAGTCAGGTGTATCTATATAATTACTGTGTGTAACAGAAGCACTTACCTAGGTAGGAGTCCATCACACAGCAGTCAGGTGTATCTATATAATTACTGTGTGTAACAGAAGCACTTACCTAGGTAGGAGTCCATCATACAGCAGTCAGGTGTATCTATATAATTACTGTGTGTAACAGAAGCGCTTACCTAGGTAGGAGTCCATCACACAGCGGTCAGGTGTATCTATATAATTACTGTGTGTAACAGAAGCGCTTACCTAGGTAGGAGTCCATCATACAGCAGTCAGGTGTATCTATATAATTACTGTGTGTAACAGAAGCACTTACCTAGGTAGGAGTCCATCATACAGCAGTCAGGTGTATCTATATAATTACTGTGTGTAACAGAAGCACTTACCTAGGTAGGAGTCCATCACACAGCGGTCAGGTGTATCTGTATAATTACTGTGTGTAACAGAAGCGCTTACCTAGGTAGGAGTCCATCACACAGCAGTCAGGCGTACCTATATAATTACTGTGTGTAACAGAAGTACTTACCTAGGTAGGAGTCCATCACACAGCAGTCAGGCGTATCTATATAATTACTGTGTGTAACAGAGGCACTTACCTAGGTAGGAGTCCATCATACAGCAGTCAGGTGTATCTATATAATTACTGTGTGTAACAGAAGTACTTACCTAGGTAGGAGTCCATCATACAGCAGTCAGGTGTATCTATATAATTACTGTGTGTAAGAGAAGCGCTTACCTAGGTAGGAGTCCATCACACAGCAGTCAGGTGTATCTATATAATTACTGTGTGTAACAGAAGCACTTACCTAGGTAGGAGTCCATCACACAGCAGTCAGGTGTATCTATATAATTACTGTGTGTAACAGGAGTACTTACCTAGGTAGGAGTCCATCACACAGCAGTCAGGTGTATCTATATAATTACTGTGTGTAACAGAAGCACTTACCTAGGTAGGAGTCCATCATACAGCAGTCAGGTATATCTATATAATTACTGTGTGTAACAGAAGGACTTACCTAGGTAGGAGTCCATCACACAGCAGTCAGGTGTATCTATATAATTACTGTGTGTAACAGAAGTACTTACCTAGGTAGGAGTCCATCACACAGCAGTCAGGTGTATCTATATAATTACTGTGTGTAACAGAAGTACTTACCTAGGTAGGAGTCCATCACACAGCAGTCAGGTGTATCTGTATAATTACTGTGTGTAACAGAATTACTTACCTAGGTAGGAGTCCGTCACACAGCAGTCAGGTGTATATATAATTACTGTGTGTTACAGAAGCACTTACCTAGGTAGGAGTCCATCACACAGCAGTCAGGTGTATATATAATTACTGTGTGAAACAGAAGCACTTACCTAGATAGGAGTCCATCATACAGCAGTCAGGTGTATTTATATAATTACTGTGTGTAACAGAAGCACTTACCTAGGTAGGAGTCCATCACACAGCAGTCAGGTGTATCTATATAATTACTGTGTGTAACAGGAGGACTTACCTAGGTAGGAGTCCATCACACAGCAGTCAGGCGTATCTATATAATTACTGTGTGTAACAGAAGCACCTACCTAGGTAGGAGTCCATCACACAGCAGTCAGGTGTATCTATATAATTACTGTGTGTAACAGGAGGACTTACCTAGGTAGGAGTCCATCATACAGCAGTCAGGGGTATCTATATAATTACCGTAACAGAAGGAGTTACCTAAGTAGGAGTCCATCATACAGCAGTCAGGTGTATCTATATAATTACCGTGTGTAACAGAAGCACTTACCTAGGTAGGAGTCCATCATACAGCAGTCAGGTGTATCTATATAATTACCGTGTGTAACAGAAGCACTTACCTAGGTAGGAGTCCATCATACAGCAGTCAGGCGTATCTATATAATTACCGTGTGTAACAGAAGCTCTTACCTAGGTAGGAGTCCATCACACAGCGGTCAGGTGTATCTGTATAATTACTGTGTGTAACAGAAGCGCTTACCTAGGTAGGAGTCCATCACACAGCGATCAGGTGTACCTGTATAATTACTGTGTGTAACAGGAGGACTTACCTAGGTAGGAGTCCATCACACAGCAGTCAGGCGTATCTATATAATTACTGTGTGTAACAGAAGCACCTACCTAGGTAGGAGTCCATCACACAGCAGTCAGGTGTATATATAATTACTGTGTGAAACAGAAGCACTTACCTAGATAGGAGTCCATCATACAGCAGTCAGGTGTATTTATATAATTACTGTGTGTAACAGAAGCACTTACCTAGGTAGGAGTCCATCACACAGCAGTCAGGTGTATCTATATAATTACTGTGTGTAACAGGAGGACTTACCTAGGTAGGAGTCCATCACACAGCAGTCAGGCGTATCTATATAATTACTGTGTGTAACAGAAGCACCTACCTAGGTAGGAGTCCATCACACAGCAGTCAGGTGTATCTATATAATTACTGTGTGTAACAGGAGGACTTACCTAGGTAGGAGTCCATCATACAGCAGTCAGGGGTATCTATATAATTACCGTAACAGAAGGAGTTACCTAGGTAGGAGTCCATCATACAGCAGTCAGGTGTATCTATATAATTACTGTGTGTAACAGAAGCACTTACCTAGGTAGGAGTCCATCATACAGCAGTCAGGTGTATCTATATAATTACCGTGTGTAACAGAAGCACTTACCTAGGTAGGAGTCCATCATACAGCAGTCAGGCGTATCTATATAATTACCGTGTGTAACAGAAGTACTTATACTTACCTAGGTAGGAGTCCATCATACAGCAGTCAGGTGTATGTATATAATTCATGGATTTTCGTAACAATTTGTGAAGGAAAGTCAGAATTGTATTAAAAAAATATTATGCAATAATCTCCACTGCCTCAATAGCAGCAAAGAAAAACATTAACATACAAAATAAAGAAAAAACTTTCCAGTAGCCATAGCCACCATTCCACCAATAACAGAGAGTTCCATGTTATAAATTCAGACTGCAACAATTGACTCCTCCTCGTTTTTGCGAACCGAAGATCTCCAACAACACTAGAACCATACCTGGAACAGGTACTCTTTAACAAACAACAACAGCCAAATGTAAACCAACATCCCCTCCGAATAGCAAACGGACCCCAGGAGAATGCTTGATCCAACTCCGACCATCCAAACCCAGCAATATCTCAACCTGGATGAACAAAGAAGAAATGTGATAGGGGAGGGAACATCGGGAGGGATAATATTCGCCTGTGTGTCTTTAATAAACTTTTGACTTTCCTTCACAAATTGTTAGGAAAATCCACAAATTTTATGACAAGCACGGAGGCTTCATATTATGCAAGTTTAAAGCTAAACAGAATACATAAACAATTCAAAGATTACTCAGAACACAGGTAGTTACATGATCAATGAGCTTACAATAGAAATCCCAAAAGGTAGAGATACCCTGGACCAGTCAGCAGCCCGAAGGACACCCTCCAATCTATCCTCTACCTGAACAGCCATAGACTCCATCGCACCCCTAGAGGAATGCGCGCAAAACAAAGAAACATCAATACCGGCCAACTTCATCACCCACATAACCCATCAGGCCAAGGTGGCAGCCGAGACTGTCAGAAAAGGCCTGAGAAAGGAAATCAAAAGTTGCTACCTAGCCACGTTACGGAGAGGAGCTGTCTGCACCTCATACTCACATAAATACCGAAATACACACAGTTGGGGCTGAGAGGGAAAAGAAGGGTAAGAAACTAACCGAACTGCCGTCTTAGTGCGCAGAGAAATCCAGAATTGGACACCTTGAGGCGTAAACGATCTAAAATTAAGATCCAAAGCCTTAACATCCGAAACCCGCTTAAAGGACATTGAACAGAGGACCATGGCCAATTTCATAGACAACTGCTTCAAAGTCAACTGAGCATTGGAAGGCCAGCTCTCCAACAGATGTAGAACATTATTAACGTTCCACAGAGACTGATAACGAGACTGCGGTAGCCGCAAGAAATGAATCCCATTCATGAGTCGACAAACCATAACAGACTGGCCCACCGGAACCCTGTGAACCAGAGCATGTCCTGCCGAAATGGCAGAGCAATAAGTGTTAATAGTATGGTAAGCCTTGCCCCTGTCAAAAAAATGGGACAGGAAATTTACCACAGTTATGGAAGGGGCTGAAATTCGATCCAAATCCAGTGTGAGGCACCAACGATTCCACAAAGGCCAGGTGAAGCCGTACACGGCCCAGGTACCCAGAGCCCATGATTCTGCCAAAAGAGCCTGAGCCGGGTCCGAAAAACCACCGGCTGCCAAGGAACCCAAGAGAGAAACCAAGCCAACAGGTGAAGGTCCCCAGACACTAACAGGTCGTGCAGAGCACCGAAGGAGTCGGACAGAAGGAGGGGAAATGACGGGAGCAGGCAAGAGACATCGGCAGACAACTCCAGGAGAGGAGGAAACTATGGTTGCATCAGCCAGAAAGGCGTCACCAAAACCATCATTGCCCCCTGACGGTGATTGCCAACAGAGTCCAAGGAATCATTCATCGCGAATGGGGGAATGCATAGTTTGTTCCCGGCACCCACAATTGCAGAAAAACTTTGCGAGAGCCTCTGGATCTGGTCACCAACTGAAGAACCGAGGAACCTGCCGATTCAGACGAGAGGCAAAGAGGTCGAGTCGAAACGGACCCCACAGCTGGTGTAACCAAGCAAACACCTCTGAATGGAGCATCCATTCTCTGTGATCAGACAGATAATTCCAATATGCCACTGCGTTGGAAAGTCCAGGTAAGTGCTCCGCTAGAACAGTCACATTGAGATCTATGTAAAAATGCCAGAAATCCTTTGCCAAGTCCGCCAATGGTTTGGACCTAGTGCTGCCAAGACAGTTGATGTACTGGACCACCGAGACGTTGTCCATCTTCAACAGGATGCAACAATGAACGCGATCCTTCGCCAGACTCTACAGAGCAAAATACCCCACTAGGAGTTCCAGCAAACTGATATGCAAAGTCACCTCCTGCGGTGACCACTTGTCGCCGGTAGAGAGATCGCCTAACAGAGCACCCCAGCTGAGCAGACTGGTGTCAGACTCAATAATGAGATCCAGCACCATGCCAAAAATGGCCTTGCCATTCCAGGCTTCGAGATCTTTGAGGCAGCAAACGAGCTCTTCTCTGGCATCTGGAGAGAGAATGATCAAATCGGCGTACCCGAGGCCTCTGAGAAGATGGAGCACTTTCAAATGATGCAAAGCTCGATAGTGGAGTGGACCCACCAAGATTGCCTGAATCGAGGCAGACAAGAGGCACACCACCCGAGCCAGCACCCTCAGTGAAATCAGATCCCTCTGGAGAATGTAACGAATCTCCTTGCGTATCGCACAGACCTTCTCCCCCTGAAGGTTCAGAGAGGCCTCCAATTAGTCCACGACGAAACTCAGGAACTCCATGCACTGGGAAGGCACCAAATGGGATTTCTTCCAGTTGATCAGGAAACCCAGATCCGTAAGTAGCCAAATTGTCCAATCGGCGTGGGTGCAAAGAAGAGATTGATCCTGTGACATTATTAGCATGTCGTCCTGGTAAATGATGAGTCGTACTCTGCTACTTCTCAAGTAGGTGACCACAGGTTTTAGGAGCTTGATGAAGCACCAAGGTGCCGAGGACAAGCCAAAAGGAAGGCAAGTGAATTGCCATGTCAGACCCTGCCAAAGGAAATCCTCGGAAGAA
Organism: Rhinophrynus dorsalis; assembly: GCA_037306005.1. Taxonomy (NCBI): domain Eukaryota; kingdom Metazoa; phylum Chordata; class Amphibia; order Anura; family Rhinophrynidae; genus Rhinophrynus; species Rhinophrynus dorsalis. The sequence continues at coordinate 10,678,300 of CM074725.1, forward strand.
GGCGCCATGGAGACCGTCATATATGCATCTTTCAGGTCGATCTTAACCATCCAGTCCAACGGGAGGAGTAAGTCCCGTAGAAGATGGATGCCCTCCATCTTGAAGTGCTGATAAAGGACGCATTCGTTCAGGACACACAAGTTGATGACTGGGCGAAGGCCTGAGTCCTTCTTCCAAACCAGAAAAATATTGCTCACAAACCCTGCGGTGGAGCCAAAAACGTGACGGCCGGCCCCTTTGCGCATCAAGTCGTGGACTTTGGCATCTACCAGGGCGGAGTCGACCTCAGAGAAATGGAACGGTGGCGGTGTGGTCATCTGAACCGGAGGAGTATAGAATTCTATATGATAGTCCCGTACTGTCGGCAACACCCATTGGTCTGAGGTCAGCTTGCACCAGTAATGGAAAAAATGGGAGAGTCTGCCTCCTACTTTTTCTAGGGAAGAAAGGGCCAAAGGAGGTACACTTACTGGTAAATGAGCGGGAACGGAACTGCCCCCTGCTGTACTGCACTCTCCATGCCCTGCCTTGTGGAGGGAAGAAAGGACCCTGGCTTTTGGGTTCCAGTGGGGTTGACCCCGGTCGGTAGGATATGAGGGATAGGTGGGGCCCTGAAACTGCTGTCGGGATTGGTGACTACAGCCGGGAGAGCGACCCCTATCTCTCCCGGCCCTGGCAAAAATTTTGGGGTGGAAGACCTTCTTCAAGGAGGCCTGAGCCTTGTCAAGGGCCATGAAAGATGAGAATTGTCCCAGCTCCTTGATGAAGTCGCTGAACAACTGCCTTTTGGCAGAAGGGCCAGGCTCAGATGTAGCCATATCAGAAAGTTTGGGGTCGATCCTCAGTTAGGAGCACCTAATGCCGTTTAGAGGCTAAAGCTGAATTTGCTTTCCCAATCAAACAGATAGGTCTCTGTACCCAATCCCGCAGGACATGGCCATCAATAGGGGAATTAGTTAGCAAGGCTTCTTCAGATAGTTCGAAGATTCTAGGGAGTGGTCCTAGGGAGTCTAGGATAGGCTGACCATACCTCACCTTTAAAAAGGGGCACATAGGAAATAAGCATATGTCAGGAGTGTACCAAAATCAAAGCAACCCTGTGGTACGCATTTTTCATGGGTGTCCCTTTTTAAAGGTGAGGTATGGTCAGCCTAGTCTAGGAGTTTATCCTGACAGGACTTTAACGCTTTATCAATTCCTTTACGGGCATCCTTGCCAGATTTAGATAAAAAATTGTCCATCTTGGTGTCTAACTCATCTGTTTCACACACTTTATTAGAAATGAGAGGAAAAGGGCACTCAGCTCTCAATTTATTTCTATTAGCCATACTAATGGGCCCATGGACCTAAGTCTCCAGGTACTGAGAGATATGAGGTCTGGGAGACCATTCAGAGGAGCATGGGTGTTTAATGCACTCTGGGTCATAGAGGGGCTCTCCCATAGCATCTAGAATATTAGGGGTATCCACGTCAGAAGGGGTAATGGTCCCAGAAGGTTGAGGCTTACTCTTTTTTGGTGAAGACACCTCAGAGTCCCCCTCATCACTTGAAAATGGGGCCCAGTCCACATCAGAAGAGTCCCCACTGGCGGAGGAACAGTAAGAGTTAGGTTTTGACCTCCTCACGTTCTTTTTCCTCAAACTGGTGTCCTCTTGAGGGGAGGATCTGCATTGTGGGCGCAAGCCACGCTGTTCAATGCCGCCAGAAAGAAGCAGATTATTCTGCGTAGGGATATCACTAGCAATTCTCCTTAGAAATGTGTCTCCTTGTATGTAGACACTTACCACCTGAGCGAGAGGAGGCTTGAGTGGGCCAAGAGACTACAGGGGGCATAATGGTATTATTCCCCACACCAGGGGTCATAGGTTGAGCAGATGGAACAACAGAACGTCCCCTAGTAGGGGTCTGACATTACAGGGCCAGTGAAAAGGACTCTACAAAAGAAGAAGACAATTGCTGCATAACAGACTGCATGGAGAGTTCCATAAACGTTTTAAATTGATCAGAGCCCGGCTGGAGGAGAGGATTGAGACCCAGGGTACTGGGATCCCCCAAACTCTGGGCAGTAAGGGGCCCACTAGGGACCGGAGCCTGCTCCTGTAAATCAATGCAGGGCAAGTCAGGGCATTCAAAGGCTTAGTTAATTCAAGGCGCTGGTCTGGGTGTGACATTGGAAATCCCAATTTACACATGAGGAAGGAAGAAGGAAGGAAATGGTAAATAAAGAACATTTTTACACAACCTGTCTGCATTTTGTACGTCAGATGCAACCTGTCTGCCGTGACCCAGACTGAGACTAACGGGCTTAGAGGAACTAAGGCTGATGTACTTAGAGGAACCATCTGTTCTATAAGAGAGAAATAAACATTCTTACTGATATAATGGACCCATTCAATTCAATGGAAAGTCTAGAAAAACTGTTTAGTCTACTATTTTGCCTTTGATTCGCTCCACAATTGTTCCACTTCTGTTTTCCAACACAAGATGCAGGTCTTATTAACCCCTCGGATGCTAAACACTTCTACATAGCATTGCACAGCATCATGAGGGTTTAAGCAGGTGTAGACAATAGTTAGACCACCAGCTGCCTTGGACTACACATCCCATCATCCCCTACTTGCCAGCAGCTGGATGTCCAGCAGTTGACGACTCCGGCCATAGCTTCCAATATTCCCAAAATATTTGTAGGGACACTTTGCAGGAAAGAAATCTCTGTCCTGTGACATCACCAAACACCACCCTATGACATCACCAAGTCCCATCCCATGACATCACAAAGCTGTGTGATATCACAAAGCCCCCACTCTCTGACATCAGAAAACGCAGCTCCATGACATTCTCAAGAAAAAGGATGTGCATTAATTATAATATGCGCAACTCATGAAAAACAAACTATAAATTGGAATATACTTCTCTAATGGAGAAACAAAAAACACAAAGGAGGGTGTAATAAATCAAGGGCAATGACACCGCCACCAATAAATGACCGCACTCACAATATATGAAACCACGAAACAGTGGCCAGCCAGACAAATGGAGGATTCACAACTGCCCCCGCTCAGTCACTCCAATAATGGAACCTAGATCCTGCTGCCCAACGCATAGTCAGGGATCTCCAAAGTACCCCTGCCAAAAAGTACCACTCTTATAGTATAATAATAATACACGTTGACAAGACTGATACAATGAAGGACAAATACCGGTTGATCTCAATAACAAGCGGTGTGGCAAGAAGGGATATGTATATCCGCCCTGCGACAGACAAACTCCTCTCTGGATAAAGGTATACTGCAACCCGATTGTTGTATCAAATATATAACACATTTATTACAAAAATATAGTGTAAAAAGTGTGACGTCAAGTTTAAGAGCCCAAACGCTAAACGCATTTCGAATCGAACGCTTCTTCCTCAGTAGTAGAAAAATAGGGAAAATATAACTATCAATGTCACAATAACATTACATATATCTCTAATAGAGTCCGCTGCAGTTTAATGAATATACAAATATTAAAATGGAGTTGAAAGCACTCACGAATAAATTGGCAAACAGGCACATATATACCAATGTCTACTAATATTGCTAAACCAATCCTCCATAAAAGAGGGACTGCTGCTGCGTCAGAAGAGACTTGTTACTCCTATGGACCGCAGGTCATGTGGTACCAACACATCGTATTTGGAGAAAACCGCAGAAACATCGGGGGAGATGTACTAAGGTGTGATAAAGAGGAGACGACTTCTCCAGTGATATCCAGTCCTATATCAGAGCTGCCCAAGTTCAGTTCTCAGGCGCCATCAACAGGCCAGGATGTCAGGATTTCCCTGATTAACCCCTTCGCGACCACTGACGTGCCAGGACCGTCACAGCGGTCCAGCACAGTGACAGTCCTGGCACGTCATGGAGTTCAGGGCTCCTGGTGCGGCTGCACGCCTCTCTAGAAGCCCTGAACCGGAAGTTAAAAAAAAAAAAAAAGCCCCGTGGTCACCAAGTGCTGGCCGCGCATGCTAGCGCCTGTCCATAAGGGGTTAATATCTGGTGAGTTAATCAGTCATTCATTGTGACTGACACACCTGTGATTAATCAGGGAAATCCTTACATCCTGGCCTGTTGGTGCCCTTGAGGATTGAACTTGGACACCCTGATCTATGTTATTCTATGGAGTCAATGAACTAAGATTTCTAGAGATGCACCGATACCAATTTTTTAAGCCCGAGTACAAGTATCGATACTTTTTTCAAGTACTCACCGATACCAATTACCGATTCTTTTTGCAATGTCATTTGGCAGTTTTCCAAGTACCTAAAGCAGACTAATGATTTTATATATATATATATATATATATATATATATATATATATATATATATATATATATATATACACACACACACACACCACCTCTTGACTCTTGATTCTCCCCTTTTGCCTCTTTCTCCCCCTCTTGATTCCTACCTTTTGTTTCATTCTCCCCCTCTTGATCCCCCTCCTTTTGCCTTTTTCTCCTCTTCCCCATTTTCCCCTCTCTTGATCCCCCCTTTACCTCTTTCTCCCCCTCCCTCATTGACTCTTGATCCACCTTACTTTTGCCTCTCTCTCCCCTTCTTGACTCTTGATCCCACCCTTTCGCCTTTTACTCCCCCTCCTGATCCCCCCTCTTTTTGTCTCCTGATCCTCCTCTTTTTGCCTCTTCTTGGCCCCCCTCTTTTTGTCTTCTGATCATTTCTCCTTTTGCCTCTTTTTTTCCTCCCTTAGTCCCTTTTGCCTCTTTTTCTCCCTCTTGACCCCCCTCTCTGCCTCTTTCTTCATCCTCTCTTGATGCCCCATCTTGCCTCTCTTGATCCCCCTTTGTCTTCCTCCCCCTCTTGAATGACCTCCCTTTTTGCCTGTTAGGCTGCTGTTACAGTTTCCCCAATTCCCTTCCCCCTCTTACCTGTCTGCTGATCTGACTCTGTCTCCTCTGCTCCCGCCTCCCGCTCAGCTCTCTCTGATTGGGTCTGGGTGCACAGACGCAGACTCGCAGTGCTCTTCTTCACGCCGCTGCGTAGCCAGCGTCTGACATCACGGTCCCGGCCTCCCTCCACACTGACGTGTGGAGCCTGGCGGCTCCCAATTTATCTTCTCGTGGCCGCAACTTCACAGGATGAATTGCCCTGGTATCTGCCCCATTTGCGCGTGTAAGAGTACTTGCGCAAATATGGGTATCGGTGCATCTCTAGAGATTTCTCCAGCTATGGCGATCTTAGTGTATAGGATCCATAGAATAACATAGGAACTGGAGTCTGGAGAAGTGATATCACTGGGGAAGTCATCTACATTTTATCACCTGTTTATCACACCTTAGTGTATAACTCCCAATGACTTCTTATTAAAGAGGTCAATCATAAAGTTCTCGTCTGACAAGTACCCACAGATATTTAGTCCATAAGTCTCTGTATTAGCCAGTCTAGTCGTTCTCACTATGATTAAGTCCACTGAGGATGAAACACGTCATTGTTTTATAATAAGTGTTTACTATATCCAACTCCAGGGTATAGATCGATACTTTATTCACTACTTTGGCTATTTTTGAGACTTATGGACTAAACATGTGTGGCTATCCGTTGGACGAGAACTTTATGATCGAACTCTTTAATAAGAAGTAAACGTTTCTGCTGTGTTCCCCAAATCGGATGTGGTGGTACCGTGTGAGCTGTGTTCAATAGAAGTAATGGGTCTCTTCTGCCGTTATGGTATAGTCCCTTGTTTACAGAGCATTGATTAAGCACCTTTAACAAACATTGGTATATATGTACCTGTTTGCCAATTTCTTTATGAGAGCTTTAATTGCCTTTATAATTGTATATTCATTAAAGGGATAGTAATGTTTCATAATAAAAGCAGCTCTAATTAATCATCATAGTATTTGGACTTTGGAGAGTGTTATATCAATTCTGTCAGAGTTATAGTACAAGAGTAATTCAATGACAAAGTATCCCCCTCCCGCCCCTTTTACTGATGTAACACTGCTCAGCCAGATCAGAAGGGAGGTGCCCAGGTAGACTGCAGAGAGGGACAATCTTCAATTAAGATAAGGGAAAAACCTGAAAAACTTGTCAAGGGGGGCAGGGCTTTCATTGTTCTCATAGGAAGAAGATTGTCCCCTGCTGTTATCTGTCTGGTCTATGGACTGGATTCCACATCTGAGAAGAGATAGCTTACACTAGGAGGGGAAACTTTGCTTGTGAATATCTCTCAAACCATAAAGGTTTGAGAGATAAGACTTATATCGTTCTTCATGTTTTTTTAATGCCTATAAAATAAAATAAAGATTAAACAAAGTATTACTATCCCTTTAAACTGTATGAGACTATTTGTTTTTCGGTTTTCTGTTTTTGAGGTCTCAGTTAGAGAAGTGTATTCCAGTTTATTTGTTTCTTTTTCACCGGTTCTGCATATTATAATTAGTTCACAGTTTGTTTGCACGCAGTAGGGTTTTGTATATTTTGCTGAACCTTTCTTTATTCTCTTTTTTTGAATAAACCACTATACCACCCTGATGTTTGTTTTTTCTTTTTCCAAGAAAAAGAAACCTATTGCACGACAGTATATTTAACATGATTATGTGATTTTTATTTTTGTATTTTTGATCTTTTTAATACATGTAGAATATACTCAGTTTTTAAGAAGATCAGAAATACTAAAAATGACACTAGCACGTTAAAATAGCATGTTGCGTAGTAGGTTCCTTTTACTTAATAAAAAAAAACACAAGTCTTGGACCAGCGGCAGCAACCAAGGGAAGGAACACGCACCATCCGTGACCACCTTCTTCCATGTAAAAAAAGAGCGCGATTCTGTGGAGCCCGGACTGTTTTATATAAACCCAGCGAAGCTTGTGCAGTAGATTCACGCTCTCTGTGTAAGGGGTGTGTATGATAAAAAGTGCAAAATTCCCCGATTCACGCTCATTGTCTCAGGCTTCTATAGAGAATTGAACTGGACAGGCGCGGTTAAGCCGTGCGCTCACACGTGCAGTTCAGAAGTGCTCTGAGCACGTGCGTGACCAGCATTTACCATGTGTATGTGCACCACTGTAATTTAGCCCGTGCATGCTCAAAACAACATGTTAATTTTCACATGCACAGGCCTTAACAGTTCCAGTCGTAGGGAAAGTTGTAGGGACATATTTTTTCTGTTCAGGACAAGGGGCTAAATATTTGGATTGTCCCTACGCAATCGGGACAGTTGGCAAGTATATCCTGAGTTAAAGGAGCAGTAAACTTTCTTTTATGAAAAAATATATATTGTAGGGATTCTCCTATTGAGTAAAATAAGGGTACTCCCACTGCTGAGATATTTATGTTTCCACAGTTATTACAGTTTAAAGGGATAGTAACACTTCGTTTTAACTTTTTTTTATTTTGTAGGCATTAAAAAAACATGAAGAATGATATAAGTCTTATCTCTCAAACCTTTATGGTTTATGAGATATTCACAAGCAAAGTTCCCCTCCCCGCCCCTTTTTCCTAGTGTAAGCCATCTCTTCTCAGATGTCAGTCTGGTTGTATGACAGTACAGATAACAGAAGGGGACAATCTTCTTTGTATTAAAACAATGAAAGCCCTTCCCCCCCTTGACAAGTTTTTCAGCTTTTTCCATTATCTTAATTGAAGATTGTCCCTCTCTGCAGTCTACCTGGGCATCTCCCTTCTTATCTGGCTGAACAGGGGGGGGATACTTTGTTTGTAAATATCTCTTAAACCATAAAGGTTTCAGAGATAAGACTTATATCATTCTTCATGTTTTTTTAATGCCTACAAAATAAAATAAAGTTAAAATGAAGTATTACTATCCCTTTAAACCCATGTTTTTATATATTAACAGTGCCCTCTAGTGGTCAAATTCTAATTAGATTTCCTGTTAGATTCTAATGGAGAGAAAAGTCAGAGACATACAGTTCTCCATAGAATGTGATAGAAACTACCTGTCACTTCCTGTCAGTTAGAACTATCAGGAAGTAAACACAGTAAATTCACTTCCTGTCAGTTAGAACTATCAGGAAGCAATCACAGTAAAGTCACTTCCTGTCAGTTAGAACTATCAGGAAGTAAACACAGTAAATTCACTTCCTGTCAGTTAGAACTATCAGGAAGTAAACACAGTAAATTCACTTCCTGTCAGTTAGAACTATCAGGAAGTAAACACAGTAAATTCACTTCCTGGTTATTTAAACTGCTATAGATTTTGAATAAAACATCTGGCAGTGATGGGAGTGACCTTGTTTTATTCAGCAGGAAATGCTCTGTAAAATATGTGTTTTCATAAAAAAAGTTTACTGCTCCTTTAAATGATTGCTAATGGTTGTGCCCTAAAAGCTAAAGAGTGCCGTAATGTCTTCATTTATCAAAAGGACTTACCTATGTGTCTTTCAATGAGAAGTCAGTAATTTCTATTTACGTTTTTTTTTTAATATGATCTCAGTTATAGTCCACTGCTTATAGTTTCATTCATTGTGATAAAAACTAGTGACCCTTATGAGTCATTCAGTTCTGTTGAAGCCAATTGCTTTTTTGTAAGGAGGTGTAACTGACAGGCGGCTTTAGTAGAGAGCACTATATACAAGAAACTGTGAACACAGTGTAAAAAATATACAGATAGATAACACTTGAAATTAACCCTTTATGAACGTGAGGGGGACACATCACATTTTGAAGCAATGCATTGTTAAGAGCTACTTATTCCTATAGTCATTATCCTCCATTAAGCACTATATTACAGAGACAGATTTTATATTTTATTTTCAGTTTGTTCTGTTTTTCTTTTTCTACAACATGTTCTCACGAGTTCAATGACTCCTTCATGTAAAGACGGTTACTGGCTTTGTGTATAAATATATTGTCTGACAGAAGAACATCAAAGGAACGCGGCAGGAGACAAAACAGAAGATTAAGTTCAAAGGCCTCTCCGTCATAATACAATGGCTGGAAACTTAGCGGCAAAGAGTCTCTTCTGATTATTAGAGCACTCACCAGACTGGAGTGATCATGTGACGGCGTGTACTAGACCAGAGTGATCAGGTAATAGTGTGTACCAGACCGGTGTGATCAGGTAATAGTGTGTACCAGACCAGAGTGATCAGGTAATAGTGTGTACCGGACCAGAGTGATCAGGTAATAGTGTGTACCAGACCAGAGTGATCAGGTAATAGTGTGTACCAGACCGGAGTGATCAGGTAATAGTGTGTACCGGACTGGAGTGATCAGGTAATAGTGTGTACCAGACCGGAGTGATCAGGTAATAGTGTGTACCAGACCAGAGTGATCAGGTAACAGTGTGTACCAGACCAGAGTAATCAGGTAATAGTGTGTACCAGACTGGAGTGATCAGGTAATAGTGTGTACCAGATCGGAGTGATCAGGTAACAGTGTGTACTGGATCGGAATGATCAGGTAATAGTGTGTACTGGATCGGAGTGATCAGGTAATAGTGTGTACCAGACCGGAGTGATCAGGTAATAGTGTGTACTGGACCGGAGTGATCAGGTAATAGTGTGTACCAGACCGGAGTGATCAGGTAATAGTGTGTACTGGACCGGAGTGATCAGGTAATAGTGTGTACCAGACCGGAGTGATCAGGTAATAGTGTGTACCAGACCGGAGTGATCAGGTAATAGTGTGTACCAGACCGGAGTGATCAGGTAATAGTGTGTACCGGACTGGAGTGATCAGGTAATAGTGTGTACCGGACCGGAGTGATCAGGTAATAGTGTGTACCAGACTGGAGTGATCAGGTAATAGTGTGTACCAGACCAGAGTGATCAGGTAATAGTGTGTACCAGACTGGAGTGATCAGGTAATAGTGTGTACCAGACTGGAGTGATCAGGTAATAGTGTGTACCGGACTGGAGTGATCAGGTAATAGTGTGTACCAGACTGAAGTGATCAGGTAATAGTGTGTACCAGACCGGAGTGATCAGGTAATAGTGTGTATCAGACCAGAGTGATCAGGTAATAGTGTGTACCAGACTGGAGTGATCAGGTAATAGTGTGTACCAGACCAGAGTGATCAGGTAATAGTGTGTACCAGACCGGAGTGATCAGGTAATAGTGTGTACCAGACCAGAGTGATCAGGTAATAGTGTGTCCCAGACCAGAGTGATCAGGTAATAGTGTGTACCAGACTGGAGTGATCAGGTAACAGTGTGTATCAGACCGGAGTGATCAGGTAATAGTGTGTACCAGACCAGAGTGATCAGGTAACAGTGTGTATCAGACCGGAGTGATCAGGTAATAGTGTGTACCAGACCGGAGTGATCAGGTAACAGTGTGTACCGGACTGGAGTGATCAGGTAATAGTGTGTACTGGACTGGAGTGATCAGGTAATAGTGTGTACCGGACCGGAGTGATCAGGTAATAGTGTGTACCGGACCGGAGTGATCAGGTAATAGTGTGTACCAGACCGGAGTGATCAGGTAATAGTGTGTACCGGACCGGAGTGATCAGGTAATAGTGTGTACCGGACCGGAGTGATCAGGTAATAGTGTGTACCGGACCGGAGTGATCAGGTAATAGTGTGTACCAGACCGGAGTGATCAGGTAATAGTGTGTACCGGACCGGAGTGATCAGGTAATAGTGTGTACCGGACCGGAGTGATCAGGTAATAGTGTGTACCAGACCGGAGTGATCAGGTAATAGTGTGTACCGGACCGGAGTGATCAGGTAATAGTGTGTACCGGACCGGAGTGATCAGGTAATAGTGTGTACCAGACCGGAGTGATCAGGTAATAGTGTGTACCGGACCGGAGTGATCAGGTAATAGTGTGTACCGGACCGGAGTGATCAGGTAATAGTGTGTACCAGACCGGAGTGATCAGGTAATAGTGTGTACTGGACTGGAGTGATCAGGTAATAGTGTGTACCAGACCAGAGTAATCAGGTAATAGTGTGTACCGGACCGGAGTGATCAGGTAATAGTGTGTACTGGACTGGAGTGATCAGGTAATAGTGTGTACCGGACCGGAGTGATCAGGTAATAGTGTGTACCGGACCGGAGTGATCAGGTAATAGTGTGTACCAGACCGGAGTGATCAGGTAATAGTGTGTACCGGACCGGAGTGATCAGGTAATAGTGTGTACCGGACCGGAGTGATCAGGTAATAGTGTGTACCAGACCGGAGTGATCAGGTAATAGTGTGTACCGGACCGGAGTGATCAGGTAATAGTGTGTACCGGACCGGAGTGATCAGGTAATAGTGTGTACCGGACCGGAGTGATCAGGTAATAGTGTGTACCAGACCGGAGTGATCAGGTAATAGTGTGTACCGGACCGGAGTGATCAGGTAATAGTGTGTACCGGACCGGAGTGATCAGGTAATAGTGTGTACCAGACCGGAGTGATCAGGTAATAGTGTGTACTGGACTGGAGTGATCAGGTAATAGTGTGTACCAGACCAGAGTAATCAGGTAATAGTGTGTACCAGACCGGAGTGATCAGGTAATAGTGTGTACCGGACCAGAGTAATCAGGTAATAGTGTGTACCAGACCAGAGTAATCAGGTAATAGTGTGTACCGGACCGGAGTGATCAGGTAATAGTGTGTACCTGTCACGGTTATTTATGACTCTCAGACACAAGTTAGGTAAAAAAATCAATTTTATTGAAATAATAAATGATAACTTAGGATGGCAATAACATACATATATATATATACAGAATATAGCACAGACAGAAGGCAGACTCTACCGGTCCTGTCAATATACCGGACAGGACAGTCTTTAGGCTCTACCGGCCTTGCCAATACCGGGTAAGGCAACCTGCAGATGGAATAGCATAACGGTTTTACCGGCCTTACCAAATTACCGGGCAAGGCAGCCTCAATAGATACACAATGTAGGCTCTACCGGCCCTGCCAATACCGGGTAAGGCAACCTCAGATGGAATGTGGCAAAAGGTTCTACCGGCCTTACCAATACCGGGCAGGGCAGCCCAGAGATAATAGCCGCAGTCAGATGGAACTGGCAATTTAGCAGAATCGTTAAGCAGCAAGGCTTTGGAGCAAACCAGCGTCCGCACGCTGGAAACAACACTGAATAGTATAGCCGTTAGGCTTAGCGAGCAAACCAGTGACCGCACACTGGAGTAACAAGCGAGTAGTATAGCCGCAAGGCTTAGGAGCAAACCAGCGTCCGAACGCTGGGACCAACACAAAATTGTATAGCCGATAGGCTTTGGAGCAAACCAGTGACCGCACACTGGTGTAACAAGTGAGTTTGTATAGCCGCAAGGCTTAGGAGCAAACCAGCGTCCGCACGCTGGGACCAACACAGATTTGTATAGCTGATAGGCTTTGGAGCAAACCAGTGACCGCACACTGGTGTAACAAGCGAGTTTGTATAGCCGCAAGGCTTAGGAGCAAACCAGCGTCCGCACGCTGGGACCAACACAGATTTGTATAGCTGAAATGCTTTGGAGCAAACCAGTGACCGCACACTGGTGTAACAAGTGAGTTTGTATAGCTGCAAGGCTTAGGAGCAAACCAGCGTCCGCACGCTGGGACCAACACAGAATTGTATAGCTGATAGGCTTTGGAGCAAACCAGTGACCGCACACTGGTGTAACAAGCAAGTTTGTATAGCCGCAAGGCTTAGGAGCAAACCAGCGTCCGCACGCTGGGACCAACACAGATTTGTATAGCTGATAGGCTTTGGAGCAAACCAGTGACCGCACACTGGTGTAACAAGCGAGTTTGTATAGCCGCAAGGCTTAGGAGCAAACCAGCGTCCGCACGCTGGGACCAACACGGAATTGTAGCAATGTCACCAACGCGACCAGGCAGAAGGTCACCAGGATACTGAAGACAGGTGATAAGATGACAGGAACCAGCAACGATCAGTCAGGTCAGAAAACAGCAGAGAAGTTCAGCAGGAACTGCAACACCAGAGACTAGGCCGGAACCAGGACTGGAAGTACTTCAGCATGCAGGAAACACTGGAACAGTAGAGATCAGGAACTCAGGAACACATGAGATCAGGAACTCAGGAACACTGGAACAGAGGCCCAGCTATCACTAGCAAGTGATAGCAAGAAGGTCAGAAACAACACGAAAGGGCACTCAAAGGGTGCCCAATCCAGGTTTAAATAGTCAATAAGAGGCGGGCTATCTGCAGACAGCCAATAGAAGCCCCCTACTGGTGATAGACAAGTAACTGCAGCAAATCACGGGCACCGTGATAGTACCCCCCTTTCAAAGACCCCCTCTCCTAGAATAGGGTTTAGGTTTCTGCGGGTAATTGGCATGAAAGGCCCTAGTTAACCTAGGTGCATGAAGGTCCGTACTATCCACCCATGATCGATCCTCAGGACCATACCCTTTCCAATGTACCAGGTACTGTACCCTTCCTCTAAGCCTACGGGAATCAATAATGCTCTGAACCTCGTACTCCTCCTGGCCCTCGACCTCAACAGGTCCTGGCACCACAGGTGTGGTAGTATAGCGATTGCAAACCAGAGGCTTAAGAAGGGACACATGGAACACATTATGGATACGCATGGATGCAGGTAGGTCTAGTGCATAGGAGACAGGGTTAATTTTGCGAATAACTCTGTATGGACCAATAAACCGAGGAGCCAACTTATTAGACGGAACCTGCAGCTTGAGATTTCTGGAGGAAAGCCATACTCTATCCCCAACCTGAAAGGAAACCGCTGGAAGCCTTCTGCGATTAGCATGGCACTGATGACGCTGAAATGACTGACCAAGTGCCCTCTGAACTTGTGCCCATGTGGAACGGAGTTGCTCGATATGCTCATCCAGAGCTGGAATCTGTTGCGTCTGAAATGAGTCTGGAAGCAAACAGGGCTGGAACCCATAATTAATCAGAAACGGAGAGCTCCCAGATGAAGAATTGACCGCACAGTTCCTGGCGAACTCTGCCCAAGGCAACAAGTCGGACCAATTATCATGATGGTCAGTAACGAAACAACGGAGAAATTGTTCCAAGCCCTGATTAGCTCGTTCAGCGGCTCCATTGGTCTGGGGATGGTAGGCAGAGGAGAAGGACAGCTGTATGCCCATCTGTTGGCAAAATGCCCTCCAAAATCTAGACACAAACTGGCTCCCCCTGTCAGACACCAGTACCCTAGGCACTCCATGCAACCGGAATACTTCTCTGGCGAACACCATTGCCAATTCCTTCGCTGAAGGAAGACCACGGAGGGGCACGAAATGAGCCATTTTAGAAAACCTGTCCACCACCATGAATATAAAGGAGTACCCCTTCGACATAGGCAACTCTCCCATAAAATCAATGGAAACATGAGACCAGGGGCGTTCGCCATTAGGCACCGGTTGAAGCAAGCCCACAGGGAGATGTCTCGGGGTCTTAGCGCGGGCGCAGATGGCACAGGCATTCGTAAATTCGGCACAATCGTTTCTCATGGAAGGCCACCAAAATAACTGAGAAAGGGACCATAACAATTGGTCTCTACCAATATGTCCCGCAGCCTTAGAGGAATGGTAGGTTTCGAGCAGCCTAGTACGAAATGATTCAGCGACAAAACATTTGCCCACTGGGGTTTCATGGGGAGCGGACCCCTGAGAGGCCAGGATCTCCTCCCCTAGAGGAGAAGTGATACTCGTGCGTATAGTAGCCAGTATTCTATCAGGTTGGATGATAGGAGCTGGTGCTTCCACTCTGTCACTGTCGGCCTCAAATTGTCTTGACAGTGCATCAGCCCTGATATTTTTTGACCCTGGTAAATATGATACAATGAAATTAAATCGAGACAGGAACAGTGCCCACCTGGCCTGACGAGAGGACAATCTCTTGGCCTCCGAGAGATAGGTCAGATTCTTATGATCTGTTAGGATTAAGACAGGATTCTTAGTACCTTCAAGCAAATGACGCCATTCCTTAAGAGCAAGGATAATGGCCAATAATTCTCTGTCACCTATCTCATAGTGGCTTTGAGTGACAGTCAACTTTTTAGAGAAAAACCCACAAGGTCTGAGAGTTCCACCTTTCTCGTGTCGCTGCGAAAGTACTGCCCCGACCCCAATATCTCAGGCATCAACCTCTAAC
Source organism: Rhinophrynus dorsalis (assembly GCA_037306005.1). Lineage (NCBI taxonomy): Eukaryota > Metazoa > Chordata > Amphibia > Anura > Rhinophrynidae > Rhinophrynus > Rhinophrynus dorsalis. The sequence goes on from CM074725.1 coordinate 10,693,361, forward strand.
GTAAATGTAAGTAAAGGATTGGGGTGGGATAACACAGGAGCCGCAGCAAATGCCAGCTTCAAATTCTCAAAGGCTTTCTCAGCAGATACCGGCCAACAAGAAGGATTAGCACCCTTGTGCGTAAGATCGGACAGAGGTTTGACAATGGAAGAAAAGTTCTTAATAAACCTCCTATAATAATTAGCGAAACCCAGGAAACGCTGTATGGCTTTAAGACCCTTGGGTTTTGGCCATTGTAGGACAGCTGACAACTTTTCTTTGTCCATGGCAATGCCATCATTGCCAATTATGAACCCCAAGAATGGCACACTGGTTCTATGAAACTCACATTTTTCCATTTTACAAAATAATTTGTTCTCACGGAGTCGTAGCAATACTGCGGATACATCTTTGATGTGCTGTGCCATGTTTTGGGAGTAAATCAGTATATCGTCGAGGTACACCACAACACATGTCTGTAACATATCTCTCAGAACATCATTTATCAGTTCCTGGAAAACTGCGGGTGCATTACACAGCCCAAAAGGCATTACAAGATACTCGTAGTGCCCAGCTCGAGTATTAAAGGCAGTTTTCCACTCATCACCTGCTCGAATGCGAACCAGATTGTAAGCGGCCCGTAGGTCCAACTTGGTAAATATCGAAGCGCCCTTAAGCCTGTCAAAAAGCTCGGTGATGAGTGGTATTGGGTATGCGTTTTTTGCCATTAGTTTATTCAAGCCCCGGTAGTCAATGCATGGTCTTAATTCGCCATTTTTCTTTTTTACAAAAAAGAACCCAGCCCCAGCTGGAGAGGTAGATTTACGTATGATCCCTCTAGCAAGGGCATCAGAAATGTAATCCTCCATAGCCTTATTTTCATCACAAGATAATGGATAAGTGCGTCCTTTCGGAGGTACTGCACCAGGCTGCAATTCAATGCAACAATCATAAGGTCTATGCTGGGGTAGCATACTAGCCTCTCCTTTGCTAAAAACATCGCCAAACTGTTGGTACACATCCGGCATAGCAGAGGAGGTGCACATGACCTTAATAGGCTGGATGACGCACTTGTCCATACAAAACTGGGACCAAGCAGCAATTTCACACTTTTTCCAATCGAATTGTGGGTTATGTAACTGTAACCACGGAAATCCCAATATCACCGCATGGTGCGGGGAATTAATCAGTTGAAACTGCTGCTCTTCTCTGTGAAGTGCCCCAATAGTCATAGACAATGGCATAGTTTCAAATATAACCTGAGGCGGTTCTAAGGGTCTACCATCAATCGCTTCAATAGTCAAGGGGTTTTCTCTTTCAATGCGTGGAACTCCGTGCAATTCAGCAAAGGTATTATCCATAAAATACCCTGCTGCACCGGAGTCAACCAAGGCCAAAACCTCCACAGAGCGTTGTGCCCAAGACAATACCACCTGTATGGTGGGTTTCATTATGCCCGACACTGGGGACGATTGTACACCACCTAGGGCCTGTCCCCCAAGATACCCTAGGTGTGTGCGTTTCCCGGACGTACCGGACAGGAATTTAGCAAGTGCCCTTTTTTACCGCAGTATAAACATAACCCTTGTTTTTTGCGATATATTCTCTCTGCCTTGGATAGTCTAGTGAAGCCTATTTCCATAGGTTCACTTGTTTCCCGTACTGGTTCACTAGACTTCAATGCCAAGGGAGGGATGGGTGGGCAAAACATGCTACTAGGCTCATTATTTTTTGACCGTAACTTACGATCTCTGGCAATTGATCTCTCACGTATTCTGGAGTCAATTATCATAACATACTCAATGTAATCATCTAGATCAATAGGTAGATCTTTAGCAGCGATTTCGTCTTTAATGTGGTCATTCAGGCCTTGAGAGAAGGCTGCCAATAATGCCTCGTTATTCCAACCTACCTCTGCTGCCAATGTGCGGAATTCGATGGCATAGTCGCCCACTGTACGCCTGCCCTGTTGTATCTCCATAAGGCGTTTGGCAGCAGAGGTGGTTCTACCAGGAGGCTCAAACACTCTTCGAAAGGAACGCACAAATTCACTAAAGTTCTTAGTACAAGGTTTAGCATTCTCCCACAAGGGGTTAGCCCAAGCCAATGCTCTGCCAGTGAGCAGTGATATCGTGAACCCCACTTTACTACGATCATTGGGAAATGCGTGTGCCGTCAATTCCATAAAGATTTCGAGTTGATTGATGAACCCTCTGCAGAGACTAGGGTCACCATCATATCTTAGCGGCAAGGGTGCAGAAGCCGTTAACCCTTTAACAGTACCCCCTAGGGGTCTGGTATCACTTTCCGGTGTCTGACTTGGCGAGACCACCGGGCTAGAGCTAGATTGGTCAGCAGGTACCGTGCGTTCAAGGATCGTTTGAATTGCAACTGCCAACTGATCCAAACGTTGCTCGAGCACATCCATCCTCCAATGGATATTCTGTGCGTTACCTTCACCCTTGCTGTCTGAGGTCATGGCCCTTTCGTACTGTCACGGTATTTATGACTCTCAGACACAAGTTAGGTAAAAAAATCAATTTTATTGAAATAATAAATGATAACTTAGGATGGCAATAACATACATATATATATATACAGAATATAGCACAGACAGAAGGCAGACTCTACCGGTCCTGTCAATATACCGGACAGGACAGTCTTTAGGCTCTACCGGCCTTGCCAATACCGGGTAAGGCAACCTGCAGATGGAATAGCATAACGGTTTTACCGGCCTTACCAAATTACCGGGCAAGGCAGCCTCAATAGATACACAATGTAGGCTCTACCGGCCCTGCCAATACCGGGTAAGGCAACCTCAGATGGAATGTGGCAAAAGGTTCTACTGGCCTTACCAATACCGGGCAGGGCAGCCCAGAGATAATAGCCGCAGTCAGATGGAACTGGCAATTTAGCAGAATCGTTAAGCAGCAAGGCTTTGGAGCAAACCAGCGTCCGCACGCTGGAAACAACACTGAATAGTATAGCCGTTAGGCTTAGCGAGCAAACCAGTGACCGCACACTGGAGTAACAAGCGAGTAGTATAGCCGCAAGGCTTAGGAGCAAACCAGCGTCCGCACGCTGGGACCAACACAAAATTGTATAGCCGATAGGCTTTGGAGCAAACCAGTGACCGCACACTGGTGTAACAAGTGAGTTTGTATAGCCGCAAGGCTTAGGAGCAAACCAGCGTCCGCACGCTGGGACCAACACAGATTTGTATAGCTGATAGGCTTTGGAGCAAACCAGTGACCGCACACTGGTGTAACAAGCGAGTTTGTATAGCCGCAAGGCTTAGGAGCAATCCAGCGTCCGCACGCTGGGACCAACACAGATTTGTATAGCTGAAATGCTTTGGAGCAAACCAGTGACCGCACACTGGTGTAACAAGTGAGTTTGTATAGCTGCAAGGCTTAGGAGCAAACCAGCGTCCGCACGCTGGGACCAACACAGAATTGTATAGCTGATAGGCTTTGGAGCAAACCAGTGACCGCACACTGGTGTAACAAGCAAGTTTGTATAGCCGCAAGGCTTAGGAGCAAACCAGCGTCCGCACGCTGGGACCAACACAGATTTGTATAGCTGATAGGCTTTGGAGCAAACCAGTGACCGCACACTGGTGTAACAAGCGAGTTTGTATAGCCGCAAGGCTTAGGAGCAAACCAGCGTCCGCACGCTGGGACCAACACGGAATTGTAGCAATGTCACCAACGCGACCAGGCAGAAGGTCGCCAGGATACTGAAGACAGGTGATAAGATGACAGGAACCAGCAACGATCAGTCAGGTCAGAAAACAGCAGAGAAGTTCAGCAGGAACTGCAACACCAGAGACTAGGCCGGAACCAGGACTGGAAGTACTTCAGCATGCAGGAAACACTGGAACAGTAGAGATCAGGAACTCAGGAACACATGAGATCAGGAACTCAGGAACACTGGAACAGAGGCCCAGCTATCACTAGCAAGTGATAGCAAGAAGGTCAGAAACAACACGAAAGGGCACTCAAAGGGTGCCCAATCCAGGTTTAAATAGTCAATAAGAGGCGGGCTATCTGCAGACAGCCAATAGAAGCCCCCTACTGGTGATAGACAAGTAACTGCAGCAAATCACGGGCACCGTGATAATACCAGACCGGAGTGATCAGGTAATAGTGTGTACCGGACCGGAGTGATCAGGTAATAGTGTGTACCGGACCGGACTGATCAGGTAATAGTGTGTACTGGACTGGAGTGATCAGGTAATAGTGTGTACCAGACCAGAGTAATCAGGTAATAGTGTGTACCAGACTGGAGTGATCAGGTAATAGTGTGTACTGGATCGGAGTGATCAGGTAACAGTGTGTACCAGACTGGAGTGATCAGGTAATAGTGTGTACCAGACCGGAGTGATCAGGTAATAATGTGTACCAGACCGGAGTGATCAGGTAATAGTGTGTACTGGACCGGAGTGATCAGGTAATAGTGTGTACCAGACCGGAGTGATCAGGTAACAGTGTGTACTGGACCGGAGTGATCAGGTAATAGTGTGTACCAGACTGGAGTGATCAGGTAATAGTGTGTACCAGACCCGAGTGATCAGGTAATAGTGTGTACCAGACCGGAGTGATCAGGTAATAGTGTGTACCAGACCGGAGTGATCAGGTAATAGTGTGTACCAGACCAGAGTAATCAGGTAATAGTGTGTACCAGACCAGAGTGATCAGGTAATAGTGTGTACTGGACTGGAGTGATCAGGTAATAGTGTGTACCAGACTGGAGTGATCAGGTAATAGTGTGTACCAGACCGGAGTGATCAGGTAATACTGTGTACCAGACTGGAGTGATCAGGTAATAGTGTGTACCAGACCGGAGTGATCAGGTAATAGTGTGTACCAGACCGGAGTGATCAGGTAATAGTGTGTACCAGACCAGAGTAATCAGGTAATAGTGTGTACCAGACCAGAGTGATCAGGTAATAGTGTGTACTGGACTGGAGTGATCAGGTAATAGTGTGTACTGGACCGGAGTGATCAGGTAATAGTGTGTACTGGATCGGAGCGATCAGGTAATAGTGTGTACCAGACCGGAGTGATCAGGTAACAGTGTGTACCAGACTGGAGTGATCAGGTAATAGTGTATACCAGACCGGAGTGATCAGGTAATAGTGTGTACCAGACCAGAGTGATCAGGTAATAGTGTGTACTGGACCGGAGTGATCAGGTAATAGTGTGTACCAGACCAGAGTGATCAGGTAATAGTGTGTACCAGACTGGAGTGATCAGGTAATAGTGTGTCCCAGACCGGAGTGATCAGGTAATAGTGTGTACCAGACCGGAGTGATCAGGTAATAGTGTGTCCCAGACCGGAGTGATCAGGTAATAGTGTGTACCAGACTGGAGTTATCAGGTAATAGTGTGTACTGGATCGGAATGATCAGGTAATAGTGTGTACTGGATCGGAGTGATCAGGTAATAGTGTGTACCAGACCGGAGTGATCAGGTAATAGTGTGTACTGGACCGGAGTGATCAGGTAATAGTGTGTACCAGACTGGAGTGATCAGGTAATAGTGTGTCCCAGACCGGAGTGATCAGGTAATAGTGTGTACCAGACTGGAGTGATCAGGTAATAGTGTGTCCCAGACCGGAGTGATCAGGTAATAGTGTGTACCAGACCGGAGTGATCAGGTAATAGTGTGTACCAGACCAGAGTGATCAGGTAATAGTGTGTACCAGACCGGAGTGATCAGGTAATAGTGTGTACTGGACCGGAGTGATCAGGTAATAGTGTGTACTGGATCGGAGTGATCAGGTAATAGTGTGTACCAGACCGGAGTGATCAGGTAATAGTGTGTACTGGATCGGAGTGATCAGGTAATAGTGTGTACCAGACCGGAGTGATCAGGTAATAGTGTGTACTGGATCGGAGTGATCAGGTAATAGTGTGTAGCAGACCGGAGTGATCAGGTAATAGTGTGTACCAGACCGGAGTGATCAGGTAATAGTGTGTACCAGACTGGAGTTATCAGGTAATAGTGTGTACTGGATCGGAGTGATCAGGTAATAATGTGTACTGGATCGGAGTGATCAGGTAATAGTGTGTACTGGATCGGAGTGATCAGGTAATAGTGTGTACTGGATCGGAGTGATCAGGTAATAGTGTGTACTGGATCGGAGTGATCAGGTAATAGTGTGTACCAGACCGGAGTGATCAGGTAATAGTGTGTACCAGACCAGAGTGATCAGGTAATAGTGTGTACCGGACTGGAGTGATCAGGTAATAGTGTGTACCGGACTGGAGTGATCAGGTAATAGTGTGTACCAGACCGGAGTGATCAGGTAATAGTGTGTACTGGACTGGAGTGATCAGGAAATAGTGTGTACCGGACCGGAGTGATCAGGTAATAGTGTGTATCAGACCGGAGTGATCAGGTAATAGTGCGTATTATACCGGAGTGATCAGGTAATAGTGTGTACCGGACCAGAGTGATCAGGTAATAGTGTGTACCAGACTGGAGTGATCAGGTAATAGTGTGTACTGGACCAGAGTGATCAGGTAATAGTGTGTACCGGACTGGAGTGATCAGGTTCTAGTGTGTACCAGACCTGAGTGATCAGGTAATAGTGTGTACTGGATTGGAGTAATCAGGTAATAGTGTGTACCGGACTGGAGTGATCAGGTAATAGTGTGTACCAGACCAGAGTGATCAGGTAATAGTGTGTACTGGACTGGAGTGATCAGGTAATAGTGTGTACTGGATCAGAGTGATCAGGTAATAGTGTGTACCAGACCGGAGTGATCAGGTAATAGTGTGTACCAGACCTGAGTGATCAGGTAATAGTGTGTACTGGATTGGAGTAATCAGGTAATAGTGTGTACCGGACTGGAGTGATCAGGTAATAGTGTGTACCAGACCAGAGTGATCAGGTAATAGTGTGTACTGGACTGGAGTGATCAGGTAATAGTGTGTACTGGATCAGAGTGATCAGGTAATAGTGTGTACCAGACCGGAGTGATCAGGTAATAGTGTGTACCAGACTGGAGTGATCAGGTAATAGTGTGTACCAGACCGGAGTGATCAGGTAATAGTGTGTACCAGACCGGAGTGATCAGGTAATAGTGTGTACTGGACCGGAGTGATCAGGTAATAGTGTGTACCAGACTGGAGTGATCAGGTAATAGTGTGTACCAGACCGGAGTGATCAGGTAATAGTGTGTACCAGACTGGAGTGATCAGGTAATAGTGTGTACCAGACCGGAGTGATCAGGTAATAGTGTGTACCAGACCTGAGTGATCAGGTAATAGTGTGTACTGGATTGGAGTAATCAGGTAATAGTGTGTACCGGACTGGAGTGATCAGGTAATAGTGTGTACCAGACTGGAGTGATCAGGTAATAGTGTGTACCAGACTGGAGTGATCAGGTAATAGTGTGTACCAGACCGGAGTGATCAGGTAATAGTGTGTACCGGACTGGAGTGATCAGGTAATAGTGTGTACCAGACTGGAGTGATCAGGTAATAGTGTGTACCAGACCAGAGTGATCAGGTAATAGTGTGTACCAGACCGGAGTGATCAGGTAATAGTGTGTACCAGACTGGAGTGATCAGGTAATAGTGTGTACCGGACCGGAGTGATCAGGTAATAGTGTGTACCGGACTGGAGTGATCAGGTAATAGTGTGTACCAGACTGGAGTGATCAGGTAATAGTGTGTACCAGACCAGAGTGATCAGGTAATAGTGTGTACCAGACCGGAGTGATCAGGTAATAGTGTGTACCAGACTGGAGTGATCAGGTAATAGTGTGTACCAGACCAGAGAGATCAGGTAATAGTGTGTACCAGACCGGAGTGATCAGGTAATAGTTTGTACCATACTGTAGTGATCAGGTAATAGTGTGTACCGGACTGGAGTGATCAGGTAATAGTGTGTACCAGACTGGAGTGATCAGGTAATAGTGTGTACCAGACCAGAGTGATCAGGTAATAGTGTGTACCAGACCGGAGTGATCAGGTAATAGTGTGTACCAGACTGGAGTGATCAGGTAATAGTGTGTACCGGACCGGAGTGATCAGGTAATAGTGTGTACCGGACTGGAGTGATCAGGTAATAGTGTGTACCAGACTGGAGTGATCAGGTAATAGTGTGTACCAGACCAGAGTGATCAGGTAATAGTGTGTACCAGACCGGAGTGATCAGGTAATAGTGTGTACCAGACTGGAGTGATCAGGTAATAGTGTGTACCAGACCAGAGAGATCAGGTAATAGTGTGTACCAGACCGGAGTGATCAGGTAATAGTGTGTACCAGACCGGAGTGATCAGGTAATAGTGTGTACCAGACTGGAGTGATCAGGTAATAGTGTGTACCAGACCAGAGAGATCAGGTAATAGTGTGTACCAGACCGGAGTGATCAGGTAATAGTTTGTACCATACTGTAGTGATCAGGTAATAGTGTGTACCGGAACTGAGTGATCAGGTAATAGTGTGTACCAGACCGGAGTGATCAGGTAATAGTGTGTACCAGACCGGAGTGATCAGGTAATAGTGTGTACCGGACCGGAGTGATCAGGTAATAGTGTGTACCAGACCGGAGTGATCAGGTAATAGTGTGTACCGGACTGGAGTGATCAGGTAATAGTGTGTACTGGACCGGAGTGATCAGGTAATAGTGTGTACTGGATCGGAGTGATCAGGTAATAGTGTGTACTGGACCGGAGTGATCAGGTAATAGTGTGTACCAGACCGGAGTGATCAGGTAATAGTGTCTACTGGATTGGAGTGATCAGGTAATAGTGTGTACCGGATCAGAGTGATCAGGTAATAGTGTGTACCAGACCGGAGTGATCAGGTAATAGTGTGTACCAGACCAGAGTGATCAGGTAATAGTGTGTACCAGACTGGAGTGATCAGGTAATAGTGTGTACCAGACCGGAGTGATCAGGTAATAGTGTGTACCGGACTGGAGTGATCAGGTAATAGTGTGTACCAGACTGGAGTGATCAGGTAATAGTGTGTACCAGACCAGAGTGATCAGGTAATAGTGTGTACCAGACCGGAGTGATCAGGTAATAGTGTGTACCAGACTGGAGTGATCAGGTAATAGTGTGTACCGGACCGGAGTGATCAGGTAATAGTGTGTACCGGACTGGAGTGATCAGGTAATAGTGTGTACCAGACTGGAGTGATCAGGTAATAGTGTGTACCAGACCAGAGTGATCAGGTAATAGTGTGTACCAGACCGGAGTGATCAGGTAATAGTGTGTACCAGACTGGAGTGATCAGGTAATAGTGTGTACCAGACCAGAGAGATCAGGTAATAGTGTGTACCAGACCGGAGTGATCAGGTAATAGTTTGTACCATACTGTAGTGATCAGGTAATAGTGTGTACCGGACCGGAGTGATCAGGTAATAGTGTGTACCAGACCGGAGTGATCAGGTAATAGTGTGTACCAGACCGGAGTGATCAGGTAATAGTGTGTACCGGACTGGAGTGATCAGGTAATAGTGTGTACTGGACCGGAGTGATCAGGTAATAGTGTGTACTGGATCGGAGTGATCAGGTAATAGTGTGTACTGGACCGGAGTGATCAGGTAATAGTGTGTACCAGACCGGAGTGATCAGTAATAGTGTCTACTGGATTGGAGTGATCAGGTAATAGTGTGTACCGGATCAGAGTGATCAGGTAATAGTGTGTACCAGACCGGAATGATCAGGTAATAGTGTGTACCAGACCAGAGTGATCAGGTAATAGTGTGTACCAGACCGGAGTGATCAGGTAATAGTGTGTACTGGACTGGAGTGATCAGGTAATAGTGTGTACCAGACCGGAGTGATCAGGTAATAGTGTGTACCGGACCAGAGTGATCAGGTAATAGTGTGTACCAGACCGGAGTGATCAGGTAATAGTGTGTACCAGACCAGAGTGATCAGGTAATAGTGTGTACCAGACCGGAGTGATCAGGTAATAGTGTGTACTGGACTGGAGTGATCAGGTAATAGTGTGTACCAGACCGGAGTGATCAGGTAATAGTGTGTACCGGACCAGAGTGATCAGGTAATAGTGTGTACCAGACCGGAGTGATCAGGTAATAGTGTGTACCAGACCGGAGTGATCAGGTAATAGTGTGTACCGGACTGGAGTGATCAGGTAATAGTGTGTACTGGACCGGAGTGATCAAGTAATAGTGTGTACTGGATCGGAGTGATCAGGTAATAGTGTGTACTGGACCGGAGTGATCAGGTAATAGTGTGTACCAGACCGGAGTGATCAGGTAATAGTGTCTACTGGATTGGAGTGATCAGGTAATAGTGTGTACCGGATCAGAGTGATCAGGTAATAGTGTGTACCAGACCGGAATGATCAGGTAATAGTGTGTACCAGACCAGAGTGATCAGGTAATAGTGTGTACCAGACCGGAGTGATCAGGTAATAGTGTGTACCGGACTGGAGTGATCAGGTAATAGTGTGTACTGGACCGGAGTGATCAAGTAATAGTGTGTACTGGATCGGAGTGATCAGGTAATAGTGTGTACTGGACCGGAGTGATCAGGTAATAGTGTGTACCAGACCGGAGTGATCAGGTAATAGTGTCTACTGGATTGGAGTGATCAGGTAATAGTGTGTACCGGATCAGAGTGATCAGGTAATAGTGTGTACCAGACCGGAATGATCAGGTAATAGTGTGTACCAGACCAGAGTGATCAGGTAATAGTGTGTACCAGACCGGAGTGATCAGGTAATAGTGTGTACTGGACTGGAGTGATCAGGTAATAGTGTGTACCAGACCGGTGTGATCAGGTAATAGTGTGTACCGGACTGGAGTGATCAGGTAATAGTGTGTACCGGACTGGAGTGATCAGGTAATAGTGTGTACCAGACCGGAGTGATCAGGTAATAGTGTGTACCAGACCGGAGTGATCAGGTAATAGTGTGTACCAGACCGGTGTGATCAGGTAATAGTGTGTACCGGACCGGAGTGATCAGGTAATAGTGTGTACCAGACCGGAGTGATCAGGTAATAGTGTGTACCAGACCGGAGTGATCAGGTAATAGTGTGTACCAGACCAGAGTGATCAGGTAATAGTGTGTACTGGATCGGAGTGATCAGGTAATAGTGTGTACCAGACCGGAGTGATCAGGTAATAGTGTGTACCAGACCGGAGTGATCAGGTAATAGTGTGTACCAGACCGGAGTGATCAGGTAATAATGTGTACCGGACTGGAGTGATCAGGTAATAGTGTGTACCAGACCGGAGTGATCAGGTAATAGTGTGTACCAGACCGGAGTGATCAGGTAATAGTGTGTACCGGACTGGAGTGATCAGGTAATAGTGTGTACCGGACTGGAGTGATCAGGTAATAGTGTGTACCGGACTGGAGTGATCAGGTAATAGTGTGTACCAGACCAGAGTGATCAGGTAATAGTGTGTACCGGACTGGAGTGATCAGGTAATAGTGTGTACCAGACCGGAGTGATCAGGTAATAGTGTGTACCAGACCGGAGTGATCAGGTAATAATGTGTACCGGACTGGAGTGATCAGGTAATAGTGTGTACCAGACCGGAGTGATCAGGTAATAGTGTGTACCGGACTGCAGTGATAAGGTAATAGTGTGTACCGGACTGGAGTGATCAGGTAATAGTGTGTACCAGACCGGTGTGATCAGGTAATAGTGTGTACCGGACTGGAGTGATCAGGTAATAGTGTGTACCAGACCGGAGTGATCAGGTAATAGTGTGTACCGGACTGGAGTGATCAGGTAATAGTGTGTACCGGACTGGAGTGATCAGGTAATAGTGTGTACCAGACCGGAGTGATCAGGTAATAGTGTGTACCGGACTGGAGTGATCAGGTAATAGTGTGTACCGGACTGGAGTGATCAGGTAATAGTGTGTACCAGACCGGAGTGATCAGGTAATAGTGTGTACCAGACCGGAGTGATCAGGTAATAGTGTGTACCAGACCGGTGTGATCAGGTAATAGTGTGTACCGGACTGGAGTGATCAGGTAATAGTGTGTACCAGACCGGAGTGATCAGGTAATAGTGTGTACCAGACCGGAGTGATCAGGTAATAGTGTCTACTGGATTGGAGTGATCAGGTAATAGTGTGTACTGGACCGGAGTGATCAGGTAATAGTGTGTACCGGACCGGAGTGATCAGGTAATAGTGTGTACCGGACTGGAGTGATCAGGTAATAGTGTGTACTGGACTGGAGTGATCAGGTAATAGTGTGTACTGGATCGGAGTGACCAGGTAATAGTGTGTACCAGACCGGAGTGATCAGGTAATAGTGTGTACCAGACCGGAGTGATCAGGTAATAGTGTGTACTGGACTGGAGTGATCAGGTAATAGTGTGTACCGGACCGGAGTGATCAGGTAATAGTGTGTACCGGACTGGAGTGATCAGGTAATAGTGTCTACTGGATTGGAGTAATCAGGTAATAGTGTGTACCAGACCGGAGTGATCAGGTAATAGTGTGTACCGGACTGGAGTAATCAGGTAATAGTGTGTACTGGATTGGAGTAATCAGGTAATAGTGTGTACCGGACTGGAGTGATCAGGTAATAGTGTGTACCATACCGGAGTGATCAGGTAATAGTGTGTACCAGACCGGAGTGATCAGGTAATAGTGTGTACTGGACTGAAGTGATCAGGTAATAGTGTGTACTGGACTGGAGTGATCAGGTAATAGTGTGTACCACACCGGAGTGATCAGGTAATAGTGTGTACCAGACCGGAGTGATCAGGTAATAGTGTGTACCAGACCGGAGTGATCAGGTAATAGTGTGTACTGGACCGGAGTGATCAGGTAATAGTGTGTACCAGACCGGAGTGATCAGGTAATAGTGTGTACCAGACCGGAGTAATCAGGTAATAGTGTGTACTGGACTGAAGTGATCAGGTAATAGTGTGTACTGGACTGAAGTGATCAGGTAATAGTGTGTACTGGACTGGAGTGATCAGGTAATAGTGTGTATCGGACCGGAGTGATCAGGTAATAGTGTGTACCAGACCGGAGTGATCAGGTAATAGTGTGTACCAGACCGGAGTGATCAGGTAATAGTGTGTACCAGACCGGAGTGATCAGGTAATAGTGTGTACCAGACCGGAGTGATCAGGTAATAGTGTGTACCGGACTGGAGTGATCAGGTAATAGTGTGTACCGGACCGGAGTGATCAGGTAATAGTGTGTACTGGACCAGAGTAATCAGGTAATAGTGTGTATCAGACCAGAGTGATCGGGTAATAGTGTGTACCAGACTGGAGTGATCAGGTAATAGTGTGTACTGGACTGAAGTGATCAGGTAATAGTGTGTACTGGACTGGAGTGATCAGGTAATAGTGTGTACCAGACCGGAGTGATCAGGTAATAGTGTGTACCAGACCGGAGTGATCAGGTAATAGTGTGTACCAGACCGGAGTGATCAGGTAATAGTGTGTACCAGACCGGAGTGATCAGGTAATAGTGTGTACTGGACCGGAGTGATCAGGTAATAGTGTGTACCAGACCGGAGTGATCAGGTAATAGTGTGTACCAGACCGGAGTAATCAGGTAATAGTGTGTACTGGACTGAAGTGATCAGGTAATAGTGTGTACTGGACTGAAGTGATCAGGTAATAGTGTGTACTGGACTGGAGTGATCAGGTAATAGTGTGTATCGGACCGGAGTGATCAGGTAATAGTGTGTACCAGACCGGAGTGATTTGGTAATAGTGTGTACCAGACCGGAGTGATCAGGTAATAGTGTGTACCAGACCGGAGTGATCAGGTAATAGTGTGTACCAGACCGGAGTGATCAGGTAATAGTGTGTACCGGACTGGAGTGATCAGGTAATAGTGTGTACCGGACCGGAGTGATCAGGTAATAGTGTGTACCAGACCGGAGTGATCAGGTAATAGTGTGTACTGGACCAGAGTAATCAGGTAATAGTGTGTATCAGACCAGAGTGATCGGGTAATAGTGTGTACCGGACTGGAGTGATCAGGTAATAGTGTGTACCAGACCGGAGTGATCGGGTAATAGTGTGTACCGGACTGGAGTGATCAGGTAATAGTGTGTATCAGACCGGAGTGATCAGGTAATAGTGTGTACCAGACCGGAGTGATCAGGTAATAGTGTGTACCAGACCGGAGTGATCAGGTAATAGTGTGTACAAAAGAGACACTAGTCCATCAAGTTCAACCTTTGCCTCCTAACCCAGAGACTTGAGGCTTATATAGCTTTTGCTGCTTCCAAGAAAATTTTTCTTTATCAGACCTTCCTGTTTTCCTGGTAATACACAGTATATCCCTGTATGTTACTAATACACAGTATATCCCTATATGTTACTAATACACAGTATAACCTTCTATGTCCCATTTTGGAGGAAATGTATGTTTATGTTCATGGGTGTGTAGTAAGTGAGGGCAGATGAATGGATATCTATGTGTGGGTGCATAGGTATATGTTTATATATGGGTGGATATATATATGGGTATGTATATGGTTAGGTGTATATATATATAGAGGTATAAAGTTTTTGTGATTGGCTCTTCTGCTGTTCCTTGTGGTTTTGTGTCTGTCTGTCTTGTTGTTCTGGGTGCGAGCTGGGACTGCTGTTGTGGTTTCTACAGGCAGTGGTAGTGCTTTTGGCAGTTTGTCCGGTGCTTAATTTGGGAGCAGTGGGCTTGTTGAGTTTCGTGTGGCACCTGTTATGTACTCTTTGTATGCTGTACAGTACGCCTGTGGGTTGTTGGATTTGGGTTGTGAGTTAAAAAAAGTGAGGATCGATTCATGGGCTTTTCTGGGCCGGCTGCTTGTTGGTGTTGGGTGCATGTTTGCTTGGATGGTCTCTGGATAGTTCCCTCTGGTTGTTTTGTGGTTTGTGTGATGGTGTTCAGTTCTGTGGGGTTGGTTATTGGATTCCTGTTATTTCATTCAGAAAAAAGATGGTACCGTGTTAGCCAGCGGAGTAGATAGGATTCAGTGTAGCAAAAACCTCACAAGAGTGGTATAAAGGTGATACCTTTTAATGGCTAACTGAGGACATTACAAGTACAAGCTTTCAGGGCACTAAGGCCCCTTTTTCAGGCATGGGTTAACAAACAAACCTAGAATAACACTGCATTTATATTTACAGAGTATGACATACATCTGAACCAAAATATATGAGTACGCTGTGGGGTTCAGTTAATTTAGTAAACATCCAGTCTGTATAGATATGAATTGATATGCACAGGGTTAGATCAAAGTCCTGGGAACAAGGAAATGTTCATTAACACAGAGGTGTGAAGAGCCTGTTAGTCTGTGACTTGAACAGATCTATCTCTATCCAATCAAATACTAACATGTTCTATTTATTATAATGAGACATGAAGCCCATCCCAAGGTTTAGTCCTGTTTTTAATGTGTCAAATAGATCCATTAATTTATATTCCCAGATCTGTCTTTCCCTTTGTGTTCTAAAGTTCCCTTTGAGTATGGTGACTTTCATATTTTGTAGACTATGATTTGGACCACAAAAATGCTGACCAACTGGTGTGTCAACCTTTTTTCTGTTTATTGCGTGGCAGCGAAGGTTCATTCCTTTCCTCAGTGTCTGTCCTGTTTCCCCAGTGTAGTAACCTCCTGTGGGGCATTGTGTACAAGTTATGAGATATACTACATTTGAAGAGGAGCAAGTGAATGAACCATTAATTTCATAGTGTGTATTTGGTATTTTTATATTTGTTGTGTACTGAATGTGTGGACAGGTCTCACATCTCTTTACTCCACAACAGAATGTTCCTTTCTTTGTGATTTGTGGCAAATGGCTCTTGACAATAATTTTCTTTAAATTTGGGGGTTGTCTGTATGATATAAGTGGTGGATCTGGAAAAATTACTTTCAATCTGTCATTTTTATGGCGGGTTGGTTGTAAGACTTTTGCAATCCTCCTCAGGGCTTCCAATTGGGGACTGTATGTGACCACAAGCGGTAACCTGTTAGTCTCTGCCCGTGGTCTGTATTCAAGGAGTGTTTCTCTGGGTATTTGGCTGGCTCTGTTTATCTGATTGTCTATTATTCTTGGGTGGTATCCCTGATTCCTGAATCCCTTCCTTAGTGAATGGAGATTCTGGTTACTGTCTGTATTGTCTGAACAGATGCGGTTGTATCTTATAGCTTGGCTATAGATGATGGCATGCTTGGTATGTTTGGGGTGAAAACTGTTATATCTGAGGTATGATGGCCTGTCTGTGGGCTTGTGATACAGGGATGTCTGTATGTTTTGGTCCTTGATGTAGATCATGGTGTCAAGAAAATTAACGTGTTCCACAGAGTAGTTCAGAGTGAGGTTAATGGTTGGGTGTAATTGGTTAGATCTGGTATGGAATTGTGTAAGGTCCTGTTCACAGGCAGTCCAGATTAACAGGATATCATCTATGTAGCGGAAGTTTGCTAGTGGGTTAGTGCTACAGGTGGATAGAACATCTTGTTCAAGTTTCACCATGAACAAGTTAGCTTACTGAGGTGCCATCTTTGTTCCTATTGCTTTTCCCATTATTTGTAGATATAAATCATCCCCAAATACAAAGTAATTGTGTGTGAGTATGAACTTTGTAAGTCCCAGAACAGTCTCTGTGGGTGGGTCTTGTTGGTCCAAAAATTCCTTTGATGCTGCTAGGCCATCTTGATGTGGGATATTTGTGTATAAGGATTCAACATCCATAGCAGCCAAAATTATCCTTATCCTATGTGTTATTTCATTCAAGCAGTTTACACACTGTCTCCTTTGTTTTTTCTTCTCTTCCTACCTGGGGCCTCTCAGGGTCTGACGCTGAGACTCAAAGTTATAACCCATATCCCAGGGTCTCAGGGTGAAGGGCCAAATTCTCACAGTGAGGGAGCCCAGTGTTAAAGGGATAGTAATGTTTCACAAAAAAAGCAGCTCCAATTAATCTTCATAGTATTTGGACCATGGAGAGTGTTATTTCACTACTGTCTGAGTTGTAGTACAAGAGTAATTGAATGATAAAGTATCCCCCTCCCGTCCCTTTTACCTAGTGTAACACTGCTCACCTCAGAGCAGCAAGACTGTCCGGATGGATCACAGAGAGGGACAATCTTCAGTGTGCATAAGGAAAAACCTGAAAAATCTGTCAAGGGGGGCAGGGTTTTCCTTATGATCACAGTAAGAAGATTGTCCCTTGCTGTGATCTGTCTGGTCATGTGACCAGATTCCACATCTGAGGTGAGCAGTGTTATATCAGTAAAAGGGGCGGGAGGGGGATACTTTATCATTCAATTACTCTTGTTCTACAACTCTGACAGTAGTGAAATAACACTGTCTGTGGCCCAAATACTATGAAGATTAATTACAAATAACTGCTTATTTAGTCATGTATTTCCCATTTCTATCACAAAGCCAGATGGAAACATCCTTCTTCTCTTCTGTATGTTGAGGCAGTGAAAACTCTAAGTTACAGCATGTTAAGGGTTTCCTGAGGACAGATAAGATCACGTCCTAGTTAGAACAAGCCTAGATATATCACCTGCAATCTACTTTCTGAAGAACTTTGCAGGTTAATATTATATAGATCTCAGTGTTAGCTCATTCTGTAAGTTTCTGGGTACGTTCAAAGGGTTAATCTTTCATGCAGAGAAGGGCAACTATGAGTAAGCATCTGTATGGTATGCGAAACAGCAAGACCTTTCACCCAGTGTTTCATGTCTGTTTTCTGTTACTGTACAATGAAGACTGATGGATTTTACTGTTTATTAAAAGACTGTTTACTGAAAGAGTGCAGTCTGTTTGTTTGTTTCAAAGGGTTAAACTGTCAGGCAGAAAAGGGTGACTATAATTAAGCATCTGGTATGTGAAACGAGTAAGACCTTTCACCATTAAGTGTTTTGTTGTCTGTTTTGTATTTCCCTACAGTAAAAATTGATGGATTTTACCATTTATTAAAAACCATTATTGGAAGACTGTTCACTGAATTAATGCAGTCAGGTTAAACTGTCAGGTAGAAAAGGGTGACTATAATTAAGAATCTGTTATGCAAAACGCGTAAGTCCTTTCACTTTTAAGTGTTTTGGTGTCTGTTTTGTATTTCCCTACAGTAAAGATGAATGGATTTTACTATTTATTGAAAACCATTATTGGCTTAATGCGTACATTTGATTTGTTTGTTACAAATGGTTAAACTGAGATGCAGAGAACGGCGACCTTCCGTATTCCTTACAGTGACTTTGGTTTGGGTTGGCACCAAGCTGGTGAAATTCCGTCGGTTCGATAGGGATTTTTCTTGAAGCCTGTGAGAAGTCAATGGCAGCAGAAGGGAAAACAGTATTTATATTAGGGCAAATGGGCACTGGTAACCCTACTCCAGACACTTTATAGAGAAGTGGGGGGCAGCGAAAATACCCAACCGGGCAACAGGAGTGCGCAAACCAGCTCCACTATAGGACACTAAAACAGAATATCCGCCAAATTCCCATCGATTTAAATGACATATTTAACTCTTTGAATGTTAAAGAGGTCAGAGACCACAAGAGGTTAAAAACTCCCATTGAAATTAGGTTCATTATCGTTCCTACCCTATCGGAATATGGTCATAATTTAAGGTGGTCAGATGAGATATCGCTACCTAGTACAAAAGCTGCACTATTGCAATAAACAGGTCTAACGATATATTCATAAAAGCAAGTCCATATTTACTGATAACATCTACTAATATCACACTACATGGCTGAGATATAAATAGATATGACATAGATGGATAGATAGATAGATAGATAGCTAGATAGATAGATAGATAGATAGATATGAGATAGAGAGATAGACATATAGATAGATATGAGATAAATAGATAGATAGATAGATAGATAGATAGATATATAGATAGATAGATAGATAGATAGTTATGAGATAGATAGATAGATAGATAGATAGATAGATAGATAGATAGATAGATATTAGATAGATATATATGATATAGATAGATAGATATATAGATAGATATATAGATAGATAGATAGATAGATAGATAGATAGATAGATAGATAGATAGATATATATGATATAGATAGATAGATAGATAGATAGATATGATATAGATAGATAGATAGATAGATAGATAGATAGATAGATAGATAGATATGATATAGATAGATAGATATGATATAGATAGATAGATAGATAGATAGATAGATAGATAGATATGATATAGATAGATAGATATATAGATAGATAGATAGATAGATAGATAGATAGATAGATATGATATAGATAGATAGATAGATAGATAGATAGATAGATAGATAGTTATGAGATAGATAGATAGATAGATAGATAGATAGATAGATATGAGATAGGTGATAGATAGATAGCTAGATAGATATGAGATAGATGATAGATAGATAGATAGATAGATAGATAGATAGATAGATAGATATGAGAAACAGATGATAGATAGATATGAGATAGATAGATAGATAGATAGATAGATAGATATGAGGTGATAGACAGATAGATAGATAGATAGATAGATAGATAGATAGATAGATATGAGGTGATAGATAGATAGATAGATAGATAGATAGATAGATAGATAGATATAGATAGATATGAGGTGATAGATAGATAGATAGATAGACAGAGATAGATAGAGATAGATATGATATAGATAGATAGCTAGATAGATAGCTAGATAGATAGATAGATAGATAGATAGATAGATAGATATAGATAAATAGATATGAGATAGATAGATAGATAGATAGATAGATAGATAGATAGATAGATAGATAGATATAGATAAATAGATATGAGATAGATAGATAGATAGATAGATAGATAGATAGATAGATAGATACATAGATAGATAGATAGATAGATAGATAGATAGATAGATAGATAGATAGATACTAGATTAATCTTACACATATAGAGGTAAATAGATTTAGATTAGCATTCCAAATAATAACTTTAATTCTCTATTGTATTCTCTGTCTTCTCTCTCTATGATTTCTGGATGTAGACGTCATTATATACAATGTATAATCAATATCCCGATGCGCATGGAGAATTCTGGGCTGTTGTCTGACTTCCACATCTGGACTGGATTTTGTTGTTGATAAATATCTACATAGTTCTGTTTGTTGGTAACTAATATAGGAAGAGAGAGGAGGTGGAAAGAGTGAGATAGAGGGAGAGAAGGAGAGAGACAGAGAAGAGAAATGGAGGTGGTGTGAGAGAAGAGAGATGGAGGTGATGAGAGAGAGAGAGGAGATAGAGGTGGTGAGAGAGAGAAGAGAGATAATGAGGGGAGAAGGAGAGAGAGAAAGGAGAGAGCTGGAAGTGGTTAGAGGGAGACAGAGGTATGTATGTATCTATGTATATGTATTTGTGTAGTTCAGTTCTGTTAGGAACCAGAAAGCTTTATTGCCCGTCACATGAAGATCCAGAGACTTTGAAAAGTCAGCTAAATACCATCGCTTTTTACTAGAGCTGCACAAAGTTCACTGAACAATACCACACGTAGCCTTGAAGTTTGCCCGGCCTCGCCACTTGCAGTATCTGAATTGCACCCCATGTGTTATCCAGGCTGTAGATTTGTGAATTGTTTGGAATTCTTACAAAGATAAGTCAGGGAATCATTTTTATGATGCTTCTATCTTCTATCAGCATAGACAGCTATATTAGTTAATTACAGAGCATTATTTTGTAATTATTACTTGTATTTTGTAATATAAAAAGGTGTATTCTCTGTGTGGATTGAATGTGACTGATGTAACAGATCACATAGGAACAAATGAAACTCTGATAAATGCCTACGTGCTTGTCAGAGCTCCCTACAATGCTTCTCAATGTATGGGACATCTCTCCATCACCCAAGGAGTTAAACAAGGACCTACTAAAAGGCAAAATGAAAGTTTCTTCTTCTGCATTAACCCATCACAAGGAGTTGGATCCCTCTCTGCTGCTCAACGTCTTACTTTCAGAGAAATCGAGGCCTAAATATAAAAATATAAAAGGTGTCAAAAACCTTTTTATAATCAGTACTGCCTGCCAGCATTTTTTTTAATAATGTTTTTTGTTTAAACATGACAATATCTTCAAGTCTTTTGTGCCTGCCTACTGGCATTGTGTACTGTTGTAAAGTCTACTTCCTACAGAAAAGAAGGCTCCCCTTGTAGCCTGGTATAGTGGCCACAATCTAACGGAAGCATCATTTTCCGGTAACAATTACATGAAGTAACAGAAGAAATAGTTCTGTGCAATAGTGCAGGTTTAACACACTAAGGCTCTTTTCCTTATATATGTTACACTACAAGTTAGAATACAAGAGTTTGTGACCATACCTAATAAGATATCTTAATTACGTATCCAAAGTGAACAGGATTTCTGAGGTTTTGTTACTGCTGGCAAGCAAAACCAGGAGTCAGGCGGTATAGTTAATATAACCTTTATTATGAGAGTAATAACAGTAATGCAATATAATATATACACACAGTGGGTGATCGAAAAGACGATTACTGTATCAGGGATAGCAGTCTCCCAATCTCTGCACCACACTGTCCGAGACTAGGCCTCAGCCTGCTGGAGTCTCCTGATAAGGTAACGCCCAAGAGTGATACTGACTCAGCCTGCAGTCAGTAGCTAGGAGTCTGATAGAACCCCAGGTCAGTACTAGGAAGGATGTCTGAATAACGGAACCAACAAACTGAGCGAACATACAGAGCCTTCTAGTGAGCACCAGACGGGATAGTCAGACGAGCCAAAGTCATACACGGAGCAGGTAGTCAGCCAGAGCCACAGGTTTGCACCAGAAAGGATATTCAATGAAGCAATGGAATGCTGGATGCACAGTAGATAGAGCCCCAGGTCAACACCAGAGTGGGTAGTCAGACAAGCCTAGGTCATACACGGAGCGGGTAGTCAGGCAGAGGCCCAGGTTTGCACCAGATAGGATATCCACTGAAGCGATGTAATGCTGGATGCACGGTGGAGAAAGCCCCATGTCAACACCAGAGTAGGTAGTCAGACAAGACTAGTTCATACACGGAGCGGGTAGTCAGCCAGAGCTGACCCAGGCATAGGTATTAAAACATCAAAATTTATTGAAAAAATATATAAAAAACATGGCATGGATACATCTAAACAGCAGGACAAAACACAAAAAGACGTGCAGGTAAAACCTACACCGTCTAACGCGTTTCACGCTCCAAATAGCGCTACTCATAGACATAGTGAAAGTGAGACTGCTGTTTGGATGTATCCATACCATGTTTTTTTATATATATTTTTATATTTTTTTTCAATAAATTTTGATGTTTTAATACCTACGCCTACATGTTTTTTGGAGTGCCGTCTGTACCTCTTTTGGATTGTCTATATACACACACAGGTTTGGAGAACCTATGGCACATGAGCACCCTCGGGAATTGATGAGTCCACCTTTCAGTTGTTGGATCGTATGATATAAAAGCATGAAATACCTGAGTTTTACATCCCTGCTAGCGTTGTAGCACTGACTTCTGGTTTTGTAGGCAGAGAACAGTACAGACAGTGCAGGCTCACAGGTACATTTCCTCTAAGATTACTGAGCTCTCTGTCCTATGGTTTTCTGGATATTACATCATGTGTGCAAAATGCCCAACAGCTCTTTATGTGGGTGAAATGGGATAGCCATTACATAAGAGTTTTAATTTCCACAGATCATGATTTAACAACAAAAAGAAAGAGACACCAGTGGGAGAACATTTTTGCCAAAGGGGACACAGTGTCAGGGACATTAGACTAACTGTACTGATGGGACAATTTCACACTCAGAGGGACAGAGTATTATGGGAGGTAAAATTAATGCTACAATTTGATTCTTTGACTTATGGGCTGAATAGAGACAGAGAGTTTCTGTCACATTATCACATTGTGACTTAACCTTTACGACAGTCCCTCTGGGATCAGAAATACCTGGACTCCTCAGAGGAAGAATGCAATTTAAATCCTCTACCACTGACTGATCAAAGAATCAGTATCTGGACTAACGTTTTTATCTGATTTCTATTATAAACAATGTAATATATACTTGTATTTAAGAGAGAAGTTTTCATATTTATCTGTATAACATGCCTGAGGAAGAGACCTAAAAAGTCTTGAAAGCTTGCATTTAAGTCTGTTTAGTTAGCCAATAAAGGTATCAACTTTACATAATTTATTCTATGCAGGAGGAGAGAGGCAGAGAAAAGTGATAGATATAATGTATACTATACACTATCACAGTGAGGAGGAGAGAGGCAGAGAACAGTGACAGATATAATGTATACTATACACTATCACAGTGAGGAGGAGAGAGGCAGAGAACAGTGACAGATATAATGTATAGTATACACTATCACAGTGAGGAGGAGAGAGGCAGAGAACAGTGACAGATATAATGTATAGTATACACTATCACAGTGAGGAGGAGAGAGGCAGAGAACAGTGACAGATATAATGTATACTATACACTATCACAGTGAGGAGGAGAGAGGCAGAGAACAGTGACAGATATAATGTATAGTATACACTATCACAGTGAGGAGGAGAGAGGCAGAGAACAGTGACAGATCTAATGTATACTATACACCATCACAGTGAGGAGGAGAGAGGCAGAGAACAGTGACAGATGTAATGTATACTATACACAATCACAGTGAGGAGGAGAGAGGCAGATAACAGTGACAGATATAATGTATAGTATACCCTATCACAGTGAGGAGGAGAGAGGCAGAGAACAGTGACAGATATAATGTATACTATACACTATCACAGTGAGGAGGAGAGGGGCAGAGAACAGTGACAAATATAATGTATACTATACACTATCACAGTGAGGAGGAGAGAGGCAGAGAACAGTGACAGATATAATGTATACTATACACTATCACAGTGAGGAGGAGAGGGGCAGAGAACAGTGACATATAATGTACACTATACACTATCACAGTGAGGAGGAGAGAGGCAGAGAACAGTGACAGATATAATGTATACTATACACGATCACAGTAAGGAGGAGAGGGGCAGTGAACAGGAGGAGGAGAGAGACAGAGAACAGTGACAGATATAATGTATACTATACACTATCACAGTGATGAGAGAGGCAGAGAACAGTGACAGATATAATGTATACTATACACTATCACAGTGAGGAGGAGAGAGACAGAGAACAGTGACAGATATAATGTATACTGTACACTATCACAGTGAGGAGGAGAGAGGCAGAGAACAGTGACAGATGTAATGTATACTATACACTATCACAGTGAGGAGGAGAGAGGCAGAGAACAGTGACAGATGTAATGTATACTATACACGATCACAGTGAGGAGGAGAGGGACAGAGAACAGTGACAGATATAATGTATGCTATACACTATCACAGTGAGGAGGAGAGAGGCAGAGAACAGTGACAGATCTAATGTATACTATACACTATCACAGTGAGGAGGAGAGAGGCAGAGAACAGTGACAGATATAATGTATAGTATACACTATCACAGTGAGGAGGAGAGAGGCAGAGAAAAGTGACAGATGTAATGTATACTATACACGATCACAGTGAGGAGGAGAGGGACAGAGAACAGTGACAGATATAATGTATACTATACACTATCACAGTGAGGAGGAGAGAGGCAGAGAACAGTGACAGATATAATGTATAGTATACACTATCACAGTGAGGAGGAGAGAGGCAGAGAACAGTGACAGATCTAATGTATACTATACACCATCACAGTGAGGAGGAGAGAGGCAGAGAACAGTGACAGATATAATGTATACTATACACTATCACAGTGAGGAGGAGAGAGGCAGAGAACAGTGACAGATCTAATGTATACTATACACTATCACAGTGAGGAGGAGAGAGGCAGAGAACAGTGACAGATATAATGTATACTATACACTATCACAGTGAGGAGGAGAGGGGCAGAGAACAGTGACAGGTATAATGTATACTATACACATGCACAGTGAGGAGGAGAGGGGCAGAGAACAGTGACAGATATAATGTATACTATACACTATCACAGTGAGGAGGAGAGAGGCAGAGAACAGTGACAGATATAATGTATACTATACACTATCACAGTGAGGAGGAGAGGGGCAGAGAACAGTGACAGGTATAATGTATAGTTAAATTGCTTTTGTCATGTGGCTTCACAGCACGTGATCTCTTTAGCAGTGACCACATGTGAGGAACCTGGAGCAGTTGGTTGCAGCCTCCCCACATTGATTGCAGTACATTCTGACGAGCACTGTGACCTTTTCCCCATGACATATCAGGACTGTCACCTATCCTTAAAAGATTAAATTGCATAACAGTTTGTGCATGTCACTCGTTGTTAATGATTTCAATTGAAACAGCTAACAGTGCACTACAATAGAGATCATATTAACCCCTTAATAACGTGTGACGTGCCAGGACCGTCATGCCTGTTTGGACGTTAAGGACAGGTGACGGTCCTGGCACATCATTGAATTCTGGGATCACAGCAAGGCCCCACTCCACTCTGCAATCCCAGAATGCATTGCTGTAAAAATAAAAAAAAGTGCAGTGGTCCTTAAAGGGATAGTAATGTTTCATAATAAAAGCAGCTCTAATTAATCATCATAGTATTTGGACTTTGGAGAGTGTTATTTCAATTCTGTCAGAGTTGTAGTACAAGAGTAATTCAATGACAAAGTGTCCCCCTCCCGCCCCTTTTACTGATGTAACACTGCTCAGCCAGATCAGAAGGGAGGTGCCCAGGTGGACTGCAGAGAAGGACAATCTTCAATTAAGATAAGGGTAAAACCTGAAAAACTTGTCAAGGGGGGCAGGGCTTTCATTGTTCTCATAGGAAGGAGATTGTCCCCTTCTGTTATCTGTCTGGTCTATGGACTGCATTCCACATCTGAGAAGAGGTGGCTTACACTAGGTAAAAGGGGCGGGAGGGGAAACTTTGCTTGTGAATATCTCATAAACCATAAAGGTTTGAGAGATAAGACTTATATCGTTCTTCATGTTTTTTTAATGCCTACAAAATAAAATAAAGATAAAATGAAGTATTACTATCCCCTTAAAGCAGAACTATCAGGCTAATAACATTGCCCCCGAATATATTGCTAAACTAGAGATATGCAAAGTCATACTATCCTTAAGCTCAAAAAGTTGGTGTTATTGCAGAAAAAAACACATCTTTGGCAGGAACCAGAGGACAGACAAAGCGGACATCTTAGAGGAAATGTACCTCTGAGTCTACTCTGCCTGTCCCATTCACTGCCAGCATTGGTAATGTCGTTAGCTGGTTAACTTCAGCAGGGGAGGGCTGGCAACTTGTGGCCGAGGGGGCAAATACATTCAAGTGGCCCATTTCTATTATCGTTCGAGCCCACTGTCCCAGCCCACCCCCTCTTGTTAATTTTAAAATTGGCATTAATGTTGTGACGTAAGTCATGTGATACCACAGAGCTTACAGTTGAAATGGGGCTACACTAGTGCGCTACTACAAAGCTTACTATTTAAGTAAAGCTTACCTAGTGATACTATAGAGCTTACAAGGGAAATGGTTTATGCTACTAGTGTAGCTGCATTTCAGTTGTAAGTTCTGTGGCATCACTAGTGTAGATCCATTTCAGTTGTAAGCTCTGTGGTATCACTAGTGTAGATCCATTTCAGTTGTAAGCTCTGTGGTATCACTAGTGTAGATCCATTTCAATTGTAAGCTCTGTGGTATCACTAGTGTAGATCCATTTCAATTGTAAGCTCTGTGGTATCACTGGTGTAGCTCCATTTCAATTGTAAGCTCTGTGGTATCACTAGTGTAGATCCATTTCGGTTGTAAGTTCTGTGGTATCACTAGTGTAGCTCCATTTCAATTGTAAGCTCTGTGGTATCACTAGTGTAGATCCATTTCAATTGTAAGCTCTGTGGTATCACTAGTGTAGATACATTTCAGTTGTAAGCTCTGTGGTATCACTAGTGTAGATCCATTTCAATTGTAAGCTCTGTGGTATCACTAGTGTAGATCCATTTCAGTTGTAAGCTCTGTGGTATCACTAGTGTAGATCCATTTCAATTGTAAGCTCTGTGGTATCACTAGTGTAGCTCCATTTCAATTGTAAGCTCTGTGGTATCACTAGTGTAGATCCATTTCAATTGTAAGCTCTGTGGTATCACTAGTGTAGATCCATTTCAGTTGTAAGCTCTGTGGTATCACTAGTGTAGCTCCATTTCAGTTGTAAGCTCTGTGGTATCACTAGTGTAGATCCATTTCAGTTGTAAGCTCTGTGGTATCACTAGTGTAGCTCCATTTCAGTTGTAAGCTCTGTGGTATCACTAGTGTAACTCCATGTCAGTTGTAAGCTCTGTGGTATCACTAATGTAGTTCCATTTCAGTTGTAAGCTCTGTGGTATCACTAGTGTAGATCCATTTCAGTTATAAGCTCTGTGGTATCACTAGTGTAGTTCCATTTCAGTTGTAAGCTCTGTGGTATCACTAGTGTAGCTCCATTTCAGTTGTAAGCTCTGTGGTATCACTAGTGTAGAACCATTTCAGTTATAAGATCAGTGGTATCACTAGTGTAGATCCATTTCAGTTGTAAGCTCTGTGGTATCACTAGTGTAGCTCCATTTCAGTTGTAAGCTCTGTGGTATCACTAGTGTAGATCCATTTCAGTTGTAAGCTCTGTGGTATCACTAGTGTAGATCCATTTCAGTTGTAAGCTCTGTGGTATCACTAGTGTAGCTCCATTTCAGTTGTAAGCTCTGTGGTATCACTAGTGTAAATCCATTTCAGTTGTAAGCTCTGTGGTATCACTAGTGTAGATCCATTTCAGCTGTAAGCTCTGTGGTATCACTAGTGTAGATCCATTTCAGTTGTAAGCTCTGTGGTATCACTAGTGTAGATCCATTTCAGTTGTAAGCTCTGTGGTATCACTAGTTTAGATCCATTTCAGTTGTAAGCTCTGTGGTATCACTAGTGTAGCTCCATTTGAATTGTAAGTTCTGTGGTATCACTAGTGTAGCTCCATTTCAGTTGTAAGCTCTGTGGTATCACTAGTGTAGATCCATTTCAGTTGTAAGCTCTGTGGTATCACTAGTGTAGATCCATTTCAGTTGTAAGCTCTGTGGTATCACTAGTGTAGATCCATTTCAGTTGTAAGCTCTGTGGTATCACTAGTGTAGATCCATTTCAGATGTAAGTTCTGTGGTATCACTAGTGTAGCTCCATTTCAGTTATAAGCTCTGTGGTATCACTAGTGTAGATCCATTTCAGTTGTAAGCTCTGTGGTATCACCAGTGTAGATACATTTCAGTTGTAAGCTCTGTGGTATCACTAGTGTAGATCCATTTCAGTTGTAAGTTCTGTGGTATCACTAGTGTAGATCCATTTCAGTTGTAAGCTCTGTGGTATCACTAGTGTAGATCCATTTCAGTTGTAAGCTCTGTGGTATCACTAGTTTAGATCCATTTCAGTTGTAAGCTCTGTGGTATCACTAGTGTAGCTCCATTTGTAGCAGCAATCAGATTTAGTGAGGTGCAATGGCCTAACAGCCCAGACATATCACTAGCCCAGGGGGCAATTGCCCCACTGTCCCACCAGGCTAGCCCTCCCCTGACCTTCAGGCACTGGAAAGGACTGACCGTGCAGGCGCACAGAACTTCTCTTGTAAGCACTGTGCAACCCGATGTCTGCCAAATATGTGTTTTTACTGAGATAACACAGACTTATTGCGATCAAGGATAGTATGACTTTGCATATCTCTAGGTTAGTAATATATTCGGGGGCAATGTTACTAGCCTGATAGTTCTTCTGTAAGGGGTTAAAAATGCATTGAAATAAAACAGGCTGCTATTTTAATTAATGACACCTACTTATGTAAGTCCTTCTGTTAAACAAATTGAGGCATTTATTCCTTGTCATACGGCCTACTTTAATCTTTTGTTGATTGACTGCTGATGTAATGAGATTTGCTAATGTTAGGATTACACTAGGTTTGTGGAGCAGTCCTGGAATTATCTGGCAATGATCTCACTGCCTGGGCTACCCATCCATTACTAATGCAAATAGAAGAGGAGACGAGGGACATCCCGATGAGTGTTGCTAGTTAAGCAGAATGTCAGATTTAAAAACAGCATCACAGGGGACAACTATACATTCCCAAAATTCAGTTTGCTTCCCCAGCAAAATCCCTTGTGATTATTACATCATAACAGTAGTATACTGTCGCGGTTCGTAAGAGTGAGAACTGGGCCAGTACTGTAGGTAACACCAACTTTATTAAAATACACATCATACAGAAAGATATGGGAATCAGTACATGATATTGTATAGGAATGTTCGGCCAGAAATGCAGCTGAGTGGTGCTGAATGGGATCCCGGGAGACAAGCAGAGAAAAGGCCAACTCAGGTACGCACCTGAGCGATCTACCACAGGTCCGCACCTGTACAGACTGTGATCTCAAACTGGACACTGAGTTACAGGTTCACACCTGAACACCCCAGTAAATGCATGGAGCAACGAAGATAGCTAGTGTACCTGAAGACTCTGCAACGGAAGACAAGGTGGAGGAAAGTCGACTCAAGTCCGCACCTGAGTACCCCAGTAAATGGAAGGGAAAAGCAAGGGAAGTCTTCAAGAGCCACCAGGAGAACCCCCAGGCTATCAATGGAGCGTTTGATGCTGGATGCGCAGTGAACAACCTCAGGTAAAACCAAAGTGGATAGTCAGACACGCTAGAGCAATACGGAGTGAATCATAAACCAGAGCCGTAGGTCTACAACAGATTGGTTGTCAAACTAGCCAAGGTCATACACAGAGCAGGTAGTCAGACAGAGCCACAGGTTAGCACCAA
The DNA here is from genome assembly GCA_037306005.1 of Rhinophrynus dorsalis. Classification (NCBI taxonomy): domain Eukaryota; kingdom Metazoa; phylum Chordata; class Amphibia; order Anura; family Rhinophrynidae; genus Rhinophrynus; species Rhinophrynus dorsalis. Next base: position 10,723,163 of record CM074725.1, read on the forward strand.
AACGGATAGTCAGCCAGGCCAAGGGTCATACACAGAGAGGATAGTCTACCAGAGCCGCAGGTTATGCGCCAGAATGGTTCTCAGACAAGCCGGGGTCATACACAGAGCGGGAAGTCATACACAGAGCTAATTGATCAGAACCAGGACAGACAGTCAGACAAAATCACCTCAACCACTAGCCAACAACACTGGACAACACGAAAGGGCGACTGAGAGTGGTGTCCAGGAAGTTTATATGGACAGTAACCCAGGAAGAGGAGCCACTAATGTGTGCTGTCACTTTAAATGGGACGCGTGTCCCTGCCTGGATGCTCGCCAATCTGCAGAGCACAGAACCACCGGAAGGAAGCTGCAGCTGAGTTGCCTGGTACGGCTGTGATCAGCTCAGCAGCCGCCGCTCAACAGGACAGGCACACACTGCGGCTGGATCCGCCTGACGTGGGCTGCGGCTGAGCTGCCGGGTAAGGTTGCGGTCGGCTCAGCAGCTGCCACTCGCTGTAACATATACTAAATTAAATGAATAAATGTCCCTTTATACACTCTCACAACACTTCCCAGTAGTAAATGTCAGTCAATAACTCAATACCTTTGGGACTCACCTTGATTTAACTCTTTGAGTGACAGAGAGGTATATAAGCATTAGTTACATATTTTACATATTCATACATATATTCTGTCATGGTGATTCAAAGTTCATATTGTACAAATGTCCCTTCCGAGAGATGATAAGATTTGAGAAAACCATCAGTCTTAGAGGAAATTGTCTGACTAATAAGATCCAGTGCAACACTGTATCATTCCCACTCAGTTACATGAAGGCGTCTGTGAAGTCCAAGTGCGTTAATCACTTGGGACCATTAATGAAATCCGGGAATGGAAAGTCAGATCTAGTGTGCGGAATTCCCAGTTTATTCGTAAGGAGTTTTCCATATCTTTATTGGAACTGATTCTGAAAGAGCTTTCAGAAGCAAGCTATATTAATGTAAGGCATTTCTTATTTAAAGCGTAACTTTCAGATAGTACTAAGTCTCCATGCGTTCATTAACCCCTTAAGGACCGGCACGCGCGGCCGCCACTTGAGGACCACGGGGCTTTTTTTTTTAAAGTTCCAGTTCAGGGCTTCCGAAGAGGCGTGCAACTGCGCCGGGAGCCCTGAACTCCATGCCGTGCCAGGACCGTCACTGGTCCTTAAGTGCCCGTTCGCCTTGACGGTCCTGGCACGTCAATGGTCCCACTTTTTTATTGATGACATTTGACGGTGTATATAAGTGTATTAACCCATTACTGGAGTGCTCAGTCTCAGACTGGAATAAATGATAGCAGCGTGCATGGAGGTGCGCTGCTATCATTTAATACATGACATACCAGGACCGTCATGGGCCCTTAAGTGAAGTTTACCCATGACAGTCCTGGCACGTCATGGGTCATTAAGGGGTTAATGAGAGCTACTTTTAATGGATGAAATGTGTACTGAGCTACTCTAAAACATATATAGTGAATATAAATGAATCTATCACTCTATGTATTAAACCATCTCCAAAGCTGCTCTTACCTGCTGTTCGCTCCTTCCCCCCAAACCTCCAATAACATAGTGCTCCGTGGAACACAAGTGACCTTCTTAACAGCTCAAGGTGATAAAACTCTGAAACAAAATGTATATGTTTTAGCAGAAAAAAAATCAGTTTTCACTATACAAGACGAAACCTCTGGCTCTCCAGTGAGCCACATATTTTTGATTGACAGCGCCTTTCCATCCTTAACATCACTATCCTGTATTGGTGTGCGTGTTTATAGTTATTAGTATGGTTTATTAAACACTTAATGAATGTAACAGAAATAGGGTTGCCACCTTGTCTTCAAAAAAATACCGGCCATGGCATTCCCTCCATAGACTTAACATTGGACAGAAGCCAATTTTTACCGGCCTGCCGGTAAAATACCGGCTGGGTGGCAACCCTAAACAGAAATCTGGCAATGATTGTTTCAGTGGATGAGTGAAGATGGAGTCACACCAGGGGGGGAAATTCACTAAGCGGTGATAAAACAGAGATAAAGTAGCGATAACTTCTCAGGATATCACTTCTCCAGTTCCTATGTTATTCTATAAAGACAATGCACTGAGATCTCCAAAGCTGAACAAATCTTAGTGCATAGGCTCCACAGAATAACATAGGAATTGGAGAAGTGATATCACTGGAGAAGCTGTCTCCACTTTATCACCACTTTATCACCTCTTTATCACCTCTTTATCACACCTTAGTGAATCTCCCCCTATGGCTCTTACCCACTTTGACACACCATATTTCCCACAACATTTTCTATATAATTAATCTTTATAAAGTATGTGGACTAATCTGCAAGCAGCTATTATTGCTGTGGGACAGGCAAACCATGAGACTGCTGTTAGGCAATCTGTCTGCAGTGCTATCAGCTCTCTGACTGACCACTGCTGGGTACCGCAGATGCAAGCTGCTCCCCGACTGGCTGCAACCAACTGGGGAGCACATATCCACCACTGGACCTGTCTGGCTAATACCTGATGGGACCGAAGGGAGCGACTCACTGGTACCCGAGGTGCTACCAGTAGATCACGAGTTACTTGTTGGAGATTCCTATACTAGATTAATAATTGACTAATCTAACTGGTTTCCAAGATACCATAGCTGACGTTGAATTTACTGCACAAAGATTAACCCCTTAGATGTTTGAATAATTTCCAGTCATTGCATCTATTCAGAGTATTGTCTGAGCAGTACACATTTTCAATAAGAATTGTCTATTATAGACCAACCTTAGTCCTGGAGAGCTGAGAGCAGTGCATGTGCATACCTCCTAAGTGTCCCTCTTTAGGAGGGACAGTCCCTCATTTAGACCCAAATCCCTCTGTCCCTCTTTCCCACCCTGATGTCCCTCTTTTCAGTAGATCAGATTGCGTGGCTTGTATGTAAGTGTATCACATTGGTCTACAGGAATAAACCTCACATTACTGTTTGTTTGAACCTCAGTATATGTGATTGTTAATTAGTCTGTGTAAATAAAATACTTTGTTCTTGTTATATGTCATTTATTAGGTTATACAAGGAAGTGTCAATAGGTCGTGAATTAGCCTAAATATTCTTGGTAATGCCCCGCCCACCAGCTACTCCCCCAGCAACACCCCCTAAAGCACAAGTGTCCCTCTTTGGCAATTTGAAATGTTAGGAGGTATGCATGTGTTCTGGACATGGTGGACCATTTAAGAAGACTGCGTCATTAATATGTCTACGTGTGCTGCAGCAGGGACACCCTGAACTCATGTTCTGTTCACAGCTGTTATGACAAGGGTCGGCTGCGCTTGCTATTGACCTTTTCCAGGTCAGTATAACAAGTTCTTCCATTATTAGGATTTTTTTTTAATTCAGAAGCTATTACACTCAAATCTTTCTCACGTTAATCCTTTCAGTGGTAGAGCAATGTGCAATGCAATGCACACCTCCCTAGTGCTCAGTGGGTTAAAGTAGGATTTCCATGTCATCCTTAAAACATAATTATTAACCGCTGGAGGCCTGCATAGAGATGATCTGGTAAACTGAGTTAAAGGAACACAAACATTGTAATGGATCCTACCCGTTACTTGAACCCTTGTGTGGACCTCAAACTATTTATCCAAAGACTGTGGACATTTTGCCCTGGTTGTGCACTAAAAAAGACTTTGGATAGACTTTATGTGAATGGGGCTAATGTAAAAAAACTGCCCTGCGTTAGACTAGTGGCTTGCTTCCAAGGGAAGGGGCAGTGAGGGGTTAATTCTTTGAATGTGTATTGCAGTCCCTCAAGCCATTGTATTGTGTATTGTAAGATGTATTGAGACCCCCTGCTGTGTGTTAATCCATTCACACCCCTCAGTCTGTGAGTCACCTATTGTATAACCTAAAACTCTGTTGTCAGTCCTTTGTATTATATGTTGTGAGTTGATTACCTCTGTGAATGCTCCCATTGTGTCAGCCCTTACCATATGCTGCTGGATTGTATTATCTCTGCCCCTCACCCTATTATATCTGGTTGGCCAATGTGATCCAATGTAGTTGATCTATATAAATATGCTGTGGTTTGTTGTAATAAAGAGTTATATTTTGGAGTGAACAAGGAGTCCTGGAGTCTTGTATTGCTTATGGTCTAAAGTATCCACTCTGATACCCATCTGCGCCAAGTATCCTGAATCATCAACCGCCTGCTGCCAGCTTCCTGCAACCTAACTTCGTGGACTGTCAGGCGGCGACGTGGACTCTGCCTTGTTTTTTTCAGTTCCAGTAAAACCTTCAATTCGAGCACCGGAGTGCTCGAATGGCTGGGCAACCGCTACCCTTTGTTCCTGCGACACTTTCCCTGTTCTTCATAACCTGGGAGTAGAGGCTTCATTCTCTACTGCCCGTGTTTCCCTGCTTCCAGCGATCCTGCGATTGTTTCCTGTGACCGTCCATACTTCAACCGGTGCATCTGACGGCGCTTATCTTGTGTCAAGAAGGAGAGACCCGGGAACGACGGAGGAAGGCAACGCGGTCCCTTCTCAGCTTCCGTTACAAACATCTACACCTAATCTGAGTTTATACACATTTAAATACACCTTACTGGCCTCTGAAAATTCTCTCTATTCTCTGAGACCTCAAATCTAGTCTCATATACACCCACTAGAGTTTCCCATTTCTGCTTCATTACATTACAGTCTTGAAAGGTGTCTCAGAAGTGATTGTGCACTATTGTCTGTTACTGGCCTGAGATTTCAGCATTTCTGAATAAAAAAGCAGTGGGGGCTAATCTCAGCACATTAACAGCATTATCTCCGCAGAGTTATCCACATTTTATTTATATTGTCTAGGATTAGATTTTATGGATCTAATGTATAATAACTAAATCTTACAGATGTTAGCTGGAAGAACATGATATTTAAAATGATATAACTTTATCTATTTTTGATGTTGGCATTCTTACAATTTTCTGTTATATTCACCAGGTGACACAAACACACGGATCCCATTCTAAACATAACTGATGTCTGGACACCGATCAACGCTTTTGCTAACAGTTTTAATAAAAAAGTTTGCGACTAGATTGAGCGCACCCAGATTTAGCACTGATGCCATGGTTAGCGTAACCAAGACTCAGTCGGATACATATAATGATGGTCTATACTGATTAATGGATAATACAGCACTGTCTTGTACAGATAGCATCTTTGTGTAGTTAGATCACTAGTAAAAGATTCTGTAATGATACAACAAATCCATTATATGGAAATAATAGTGTTACTGTCAGAACAGTCTAGATTTATGAGTATTATACAGCATAGAGGGCAAATTTGACTTAATTATATAGATACACCTGACTGCTGTGTGATGGATTCCAACCTAGGTAAGTACTTTTGTTACACGCAGTAATTATACAGGTACACCTGACTGCTATGTGATGGACTCCTACCTAGGTAAGTACTTCTGTTACACACAGTAATTATATAGATACACCTGACTGCTGTATGATGGACTCCTACCTAGGTAAGTGCTTCTGTTACACACAGTAATTATATAGATATACACCTGACTGCTGTAAGATGGACTCCTACGTAGGTAAGTACTCCTGTTACACACAGTAATTATATAGATACACCTGACTGCTGTGTGATGGACTCCTACCTAGGTAAGTGCTTCTGTTACACACAGTAATTATATAGATACACCTGACTGCTGTGTGATGGACTCCTACCTAGGTAAATGCTTCTGTTACACACAGTAATTATATAGATATACACCTGACTGCTGTAAGATGGACTCCTACGTAGGTAAGTACTCCTGTTACACACAGTAATTATATAGATACACCTGACTGCTGTGTGATGGACTCCTACCTAGGTAAGTGCTTCTGTTACACACAGTAATTATATAGATACACCTGACTGCTGTGTGATGGACTCCTACCTAGGTCAGTGCTTCTGTTACACACAGTAATTATATAGATACACGTGACTACTGTGTGATGGACTCCTACCTAGGTAAGTGTATCTGTTACACACAGTAATTATACAGATACACCTGACTCCTGTGTGATGGACTCCTACCTAGGTAAGTGCTTCTGTTACACACAGTAATTATATAGATACACCTGACTGCTGTGTGATGGACTCCTACCTAGGTAAGTGCTTCTGTTACACACAGTAATTATATAGATACACCTGACTGCTGTGTGATGGACTCCTACCTAGGTAAGTGTATCTGTTACACACAGTAATTATACAGATACACCTGACTGCTGTATGATGGACTCCTACCTAGGTAAGTGCTTCTGTTACACACAGTAATTATACAGACACACCTGACTGCTGTGTGATGGACTTCTACCTAGGTAAGTGTATCTGTTACACACAGTAATTATACAGATACACCTGACTGCTGTATGATGGACTCCTACCTAGGTAAGTGCTTCTGTTACACACAGTAATTATATAGATACACCTGACTGCTGTGTGATGGACTCCTACCTAGGTAAGTGCTTCTGTTACACACAGTAATTATACAGATACGCCTGAATGCTGTGTGATGGACTCCTACCTAGGTAAGTGCTTCTGTTACACACAGTAATTATATAGATACACCTGACTGCTGTATCATGGACTCCTACCTAGGTAAGAGCTTCTGTTACACACAGTAATTATATAGATACGCCTGACTGCTGTGTGATGGACTCCTGCCTAGGTAAGTACTTCTGTTACACACAGTAATTATACAGATACGCCTGACTGCTGTGTGATGGACTCCTACCTAGGTAAGTGCTTCTGTTACACACAGTAATTATATAGATACGCCTGACTGCTGTGTGATGGACTCCTACCTAGGTAAGTGCTTCTGTTACACACAGTAATTATACAGATATGCCTGACTGCTGTGTGATGGACTCCTACCTAGGTAAGTGCTTCTGTTACACACAGTTATTATATAGATACGCCTGATTGCTGTGTGGTGGACTCCTACCTAGGTAAGCCCTTCTGTTACACACAGTAATTATACAGATACGCCTGACTGCTGTGTGATGGACTCCTACCTAGGTAAGCGCTTCTGTTACACACAGTAATTATATAGATACATCTGACTGCTGTGTGATGGACTCCTACCTAGGTAAGCGCTTCTGTTACACACAGTAATTATGTAGATACACCTGACTGCTGTGTGATGAACTCCTACCTAGGTAAGCGCTTCTGTTACACACTGTAATTATGTAGATACACCTGACTGCTGTGTGATGGACTCCTACCTAGGTAAGCGCTTCTGTTACACACAGTAATTATGTAGATACACCTGACTGCTGTGTGATGGACTCCTACCTAGGTAAGCGCTTCTGTTACACACAGTAATTATGTAGATACACCTGACTGGTGTGTGATGGACTCCTACCTAGGTAAGCGCTTCTGTTACACACAGTAATTATACAGGTACACCTGACTGCTATGTGATGGACTCCTACCTAGGTAAGTACTTCTGTTACACAAAGTAATTATATATAGATACACCTGACTGCTGTGTGATGGACTCCTACCTAGGTAAGTGCTTCTGTTACACACAGTAATTATACAGATACGCCTGACTGCTGTGTGATGGACTCCTACCTAGATAAGTGCTTCTGTTACACACAGTAATTATATAGATACATCTGACTGCTGTATGATGGACTCCTACCTAGGTAAGTACTTCTGTTACACACAGTAATTATATAGATACATCTGACTGCTGTATGATGGACTCCTACCTAGGTAAGTACTTCTGTTACACACAGTAATTATATAGATACACCTGACTGCTGTGTGATGGACTCCTACCTAGGTAAGTACTTCTGTTACACACAGTAATTATACAGATACACCTGACTGCTGTATGATGGACTCCTACCTAGGTAAGTGCTTCTGTTACACACAGTAATTATATAGATACACCTGACTGCTGTGTGATGGATACATTTGTATGTAATCTAGACAGTACACCAGTATATAATCCGGTAAATAACCTGGCTATATTAGTACTGTATATAGAGACTTAAAATGGGTGTGGCCAGCGCAGTCTTCTCCCCTTGCAGGTAAGTGTACCTCTTGGCCAGTCGTTCTCCACCAGGAGCCATGATGGATTTGATGTGCCACAGGTACTGTCTTAGGGAGCCCCTGTTTTTGTGTGAAGACTATGACAAAATGGGAAGGTTGAATTGAAATGTTTATTTGTGGAATTTGTTGTACATAATGTGCTAGTTTGTCATGCTGATTGCGGAACCTAAAAATAACTATATATTTATGTATTTTTTTCCTTCATTATGTCTGTAGGAAAGAACTGGTAAGTGTTTGTGTGTCCTGATAATTCTAGATTCTATTAAGATCCAGTTCCCTGCGACCTTCTCTGCCTAACAGAACCTGAAAAAATCTTCCTTTTAAAAGCCTTGAATTGACTTTAATGCCCTTCATTTTGGACTCGCTTTGTGTTTATATCGAAACTAGATTTAGAAAGTACAAATTAAGGTCACACATAAATCTCAAATGACTGGCCAGAAGTCAAATTCCTAAAATGGCCAGAAATGCTTATAAGCACGTTAGTTTTATGTGATAAAGGACATGTTATAATATTAACAGAAAATAGTTGTCTGAAGATAATAATTGTCTTACAGGAAGCAAGTTGAAAAGAGCTCTGGATGGCGTTTTAGCGAAGAACAATGGAAGCGGTTACAGCTGTTTATTTCATTGAAGGTAGACGTTGATCCGGGTGCAAACTGAAGTCAGAAAGGAATTTTTTAAAATTCCCTTGAGGCAAATTGAAAGCGGAATTCAATTCAATAGGGGTTTTGTCTGACTTTTTTATTGAAAAAATACTTATACCTCTTAACAGTCCCCTCCCCCCCCACACATTTATCTTAATCTTTTAACCACTGCTTACCCCTCTAGCACTCAAAGGGTTAAGAGCCAAAACAGTGTCCATCACATTACAAAGCAATGCAATGCGCACCCTCCTGATCCTTTAAGGGTTAATCTGTGCAGGAAAACCATTTGGCCGCTATGAATTAATTTGGATTGGGTCCCTTATATTAATGTTTACTTAGTACTGTCTACAGTGACAGACAGCCATGACCATGTTAGTGGGACTTAGTAACATAGTTGATGAGGATGAAAATAGACAGGTGTCCATCAAGTCCAGCTTATGCCAAATCTCCCCTGTTGATCCAGAGGAAGGGGAAGGCAACCCCCCAAACATTGAAGCCATTTACAGTTAAGCCCCAAATGGTTTAAAAACTTCTTTCCTGACTCCAAATGTCAGATATTTCCCTGGATCAACATCCCATCTGCATTGAAGTCATCTGTTATAATTCTCACTGTTGTTCTAGATAGGCATCCATTACTTTTTTTTAAAGCAGTTACAGTATCTGCAACCACAGCATCCTGAAGCAAAGAAATCTATAAATTACTGCCCTTACTGTAAAAAACCCATGCATTTGTTTTAGTCGAAGGTGCCTTTCCTCTAGTCTTAAAGGATAACCTCCTGTTTTTTGCTCAGCTCTTTGAGTAAATAATTCATTGGATAGTTCTTCGTATTGACCTTGAATGTATGTGTAAATGGTAATCATATCCCCCTTACACCTCTCTTCTCTAATATATGTGTAAATAGTAATCATATCCCCCTTACACCTCTCTTCTCTAATATAAGTGTAAATGGTAATCATATCACCCCTTACACCTCTCTTCTCTAATATAAGTGTAAATGGTAATCATATCACCCCTTACACCTCTCTTCTCTAATATAAGTGTAAATGGTAATCATATCACCCCTTACACGTCTCTTCTCTAATATAAGTGTAAATGGTAATCATATCACCCCTTACACCTCTCTTCTCTAATATAAGTGTAAATGGTAATCATATCTCCCCTTACACCTCTCTTCTCTAATATAAGTGTAAATAGTAATCATACCCCCTTACACCTCTCTTCTCTAATATAAATGTAAATGGTAATCATATCACCCCTTACACGTCTCTTCTCTAATATAAGTGTAAATGGTAATTATATCGCCCCTTACACCTCTCTTCTCTAATATAAGTGTAAATAGTAATCATATCCCCCTTACACCTCTCTTCTCTAATATAAATGTAAATGGTAATCATATCACCCCTTACACCTCTCTTCTCTAATATAAATGTAAATGGTAATCATATCGCCCCTTACACGTCTCTTCTCTAATATAAGTGTAAATGGTAATCATATCGCCCCTTACATGTCTCTTCTCTAATATAAGTGTAAATGGTATCATATCACCCCTTACACCTCTCTTCTCTAATATAAGTGTAAATGGTAATCATATCACCCCTTATACGTCTCTTCTCTAATATATGTGTAAATGGTAATCATATCACCCCTTACATGTCTCTTCTCTAATATAAGTGTAAATGGTAATCATATCACCCCTTACACCTCTCTTCTCTAATATAAGTGTAAATGGTAATCATATCGCCCCTTACACGTCTCTTCTCTAATATATGTGTAAATGGTAATAATATCCCCCTTATACGTCTCTTCTCTAATAAATGTGAAAATGGTAATCATATCACCCCTTATACCTCTCTTCTCTAATATATGTGTAAATGGTATCATATCCCCCTTACACGTCTCTTCTCTAATATATATGTAAATGGTAATCATATCACCCCTTACACGTCTCTTCTCTAACATAAGTGTAAATGGTAATCATATCACCCCTTACACGTCTCTTCTCTAATATATGTGTAAATGGTAATCATATCACCCCTTATACGTCTCTTCTCTAATATACGTGTAAATGGTATCATATCACCCCTTACACGTCTCTTCTCTAATATTTGTGTAAATGGTAATCATATCCCCCTTACACGTCTCTTCTCTAATATAAGTGTAAATGGTAATCATATCACCCCTTACACCTCTCTTCTCTAATATGAGTGTAAATGGTAATCATATCACCCCTTACACGTCTCTTCTCTAATGTAAACAAACCCAGTTTGGCTAGTCTCTCTTTATAACTCAGATCCTCCAATGCCTTTATCAGTTTTGTTTCACGTTGCTGCTCTTTTTCCTGTTCAACAATGTCTTTTTTAAGAATTGGTGCCCAAAACTGTAATCCATATTCTAGATGAGGCCTAGCCAAGGATTTATATACATGTAGAATTATATTTCCATCCCGTGCATTTATACCCCTTTTTATGCAGGGTATTTTCTCTTGCATTGTTCCTAAGAACACTTAAGTGGTAGAGATTTGGGACCTGGAGTCTGTTAACAAAGAATCATGTCAGCCTCCTTGGACATAATATCCACTACAAATGAAAGATTCATCTTGGACAACAAATCCGTGGACACTTGATTCATTGTTGCCATACAGATTTTATGATCAGGTTAAGGTAAGAGGGAGATTATTATGTGGACGTGTTCTTTTAACAAAGCAGATCTGGCAAAGGTTGGACTTGATGGACCATAACTAGGAACCTACTTGTCCCAGGTCCTGGAGAAACACTTCAGAGCTGAATACGGCATTGTCCAAATAACACATTTCACATTATTTTGTGGTTGTGGCTTAAAGGAGAACTATCACCCCAAATAAAGTCCCCCCCAATAATTAGCCATCTAGTGATAAGCTTACTAATAGTGCTATTATACAGGCTAATTACCGCTTTAGTCAGAAATCCTACTTCTGCTGAGATTGACGGCCAGGCAACAGCGCTTTATAGGCATCTGCGCACCTGCATCATCAGTCCCTTCTGGTAATATGCAACGCCCCCTAGAGGAGACCGGGATGGACAGCGCAAGCACTCAGACGACTGTAAGCCAAGATGTCTACGCTGCTGCCTGGCCTTCAGTCTAGGCACAAGTGGGATTCCTGAGTAATGCTGTAATTAGACTGAATAATAGCATTATTGGTAAACTTATCGCTAGATGGCTAATTATTGGGGGGGACTTTATTTGGGGTGATATTTCCACTTTAATCAGTTGGGAGGGGTGAGTGGATGATAGGAGGAGTTTGCCATGAAATGGTTTGGAAAGTGGGCAGAATGGCGCCAAAGTGGGCTAAACCCAGTAATTCAATCTGAAAAGATCTGAAAAGTGGGGCAGATCCGGTGTTACAGCTTACCTTGGCTTCAGTGTCATCTACAGACGTGAGGCTTCAAGCATGCTGCAGGCCTGTTTTATGTGTTTGCTTCCTGTAGTCTCCTCCTACCTACTTCCTGTAGTCTCCTCCTACCTACTTCCTCCTACCTACTTCCTGTAGTCTCCTCCTACCTACTCCCTCCCTCTGAGCTGTTCCTCCTACCTACTTCCTGTGGAGGGGTTTAAAAGGCAGACTGAGTCCTGACTCTGTGTATGACATGGCTAGTCTTCCATCCAACCTGGTGCTGACCTGTGGCTCTATCTGACTATTCTTTTGTCTATCCCTATAGTGGACACCCAACCTGGTGCTGACCTGTGGCTCTGTCTGACTACTCTTACGCTTGTTCCTTGTACCTAGCAGACACCCAATCTAGTGCGGACCTGGGGCTCTGGTAGACTAGCTCTGATACTGACTGCAGGCGAGTCAGCTATCCAATTCCCATTCTGAATGCAGGCGTGAGTCAGAATTCGCTCCATTCTGACTGCAGGCGTGAGTCAGATATCACTCCCTACTGACTGCAGGCTTGAGTCGGTACGCCCGCTACGTTGGATCAAGATCATGTGTTCCTGCTCCTGTTCCTGGTTCCTGTTGAGACTACCAGTGGCTAAGGCCTAGTCTCTAGCACTGTGGTTTAGTCTCGCATCCTATTATTTCTAATAGCAGGGTTGCTGGCTTTAACCCTTTGCTTGTTCCTTTGTATGTATATATTTTCTTTGTTCATTTTGTCAGTAAAATTGCATTAACTATACCGTACTGACTCCTGAACGTTTCTGGGTATCTGTGACATCCGGAGAGAGTTCCCAGGACTCCACCTCATCAACCATTCGCATATATAACTTATGGGTGGACAACCAATGGCTGGATTAAACTCTTCTCAGCTGACTGCCCATGTGTGTAAAATCTCCCACTGATTTTAGGTTGATACATCTGCTGCATATCTTTCCCCTTATTTACTAAACCTTTGTTTTGATAGACGTGTCCCACAGTCCACCTGCAAAAATGTATCTGAACCTTGTTACCAAATTAACCTGTGAAATCTAGTGAGGTTCCTACTCATATGATTGGACTCCACTGCAGGTGAAAAAGTTATCACTAATGTTATCTCCTGATTTCCCCTTTCACACAGAAGACATCAATGCAGAGACGTTGCCATAGCTGGGAACTATCCGGATTTGCCCCACGGACACTGCATTCCCGGGTCTCCGGATTTGCCCCATGCATACTGCATTACCGGGTCTCCGGATTTGCCCCATGCATACTGCATTCCCGGGTCTCCGGATTTGCCCCATGCATACTGCATTACCGGGTCTCCGGATTTGCCCCATGCATACTGCATTCCCGGGTCTCCGGATTTGCCCCATGCATACTGCATTACCGGGTCTCCGGATTTGCCCCACGGACACTGCATTACCGGGTCTCCGGATTTGGGGAGTTTCTGCTGAAGCTCCGCCCACTTCTGCTTTTTCTCACCCTGTTCCTCCCACTCCTGACGACTTCTTTTACTTCCCCAGATGAGTTTTTACCACTTTTTTCATACCAGCTAAGCTCTGCCCCCACTCGTGATTAAGCGCCGCTCCTTTTTACCGTAAATCACATCATTTTTCTCCCCCCAGCGGCACCACAGAACTCCCCACACATCCATGTTCCCAGATATAGACATTGCATTGGTCATGTCACTTGTTGGTCTATGGTACTTGTCACGTGGGGGTGACTATTGACAAATTCTAACTAGCTGCATCTTTACCCTAAGGAATTCTATAAGATTGCAGTGAATAAGATCTGTGTAACGGACCACAGGCCGTTACTAGGGGCTCCTTTAAGAGCCATGGAAAATACCCCCAAAGAGACTGGAAGGCACTGGGTGAAGTCCCAGCTCTGGGCGGCTGGACAACCACAAAATACGGCCGGGTATTCAGAGTTCCCCATCCCTCAAGATGAAAGTAGATGGCATTCTGATTGACTGCCTACTGTTCTATGTTAAATGTTATGTGAATGTTTAATGTGTTGTCATGGGCTGTAATACATGCTGGACCCCTGTTTCAGTTGTTGGCCTACCATCTTACATGAGCAGGCAGGGGTTAAATGATTGTATTTATGCAATACTATTCCAAAAGTGTACCTGTATCACTGTCTGCTCCAGATTGTGATTTGGTGTCACTTCCTTAATTCCTTCGCCTCCTGTGTGTATACACTATTGCCTTCGGTGTGATGTGATTAGTCTGGTGTCATGATTGTCTGTAACACCTGTCTCTATTGTACTGTTTTGTTGATTGTATCAACCCCACTGTATTGTCTCATTGTCTTGTGTGTACACACTATTGTTCCATTGTCTGACCCAGTGTTTGCTGTATACACCATTTGTTCACTATTGTTGTATTGCCACTGAATTCTGTATAAAATTTTCCCTGTCCCCTCAGTTAAACAGTATTCTTTTTGGACTAGAACTGTGTCCTTTTGTTTAAAGGGATAGTAATACTTCGTTTTCTCTTTATTTTATTTTGCAGGCATTAAAAAAACATGAAGAATAATATAAAAGTCTTATCTCTCAAATCTTTATGGTTTGAGAGATATTCACAAACAAAGTTTCCCCTCCCGCCCCTTTTACCTAGTGTAAGCCATCTCTTCTCAGATGTGGAATGCAGTCCATAGACCAGACAGATAACAGAAGGGGACAATCTTCTTCCTATGAGAACAATGAAAGCCCTGCCCCCCTTGACACGTTTTTCAGGTTTTTCCCTTATCTTAATTGAAGATTGTCCCTCTCTGCAGTCTACCTGGGCACCTCCCTTCTGATCTGAGGTGAGCAGTATTACATCAGTAAAAGGGGTGGGAGGGGGATACTTTGTCATTGAATTACTCTTGTACTACAAGTCTGACAGAATTGAAATAACACTCTCCAAAGTCCAAATACTATGATGATTAATTAGAGCTGCTTTTATTATGAAACATTATCATCCCTTTAATTCCTAGATGGTCTAAAGGGTCCCCTTTGACCCCCATTCAGGAGCTCTATGTTCCAGTCTTCCATGCAGCAATCCAAGATCACCGGCCTGGCTACCTTCTTGTAGCCGCCTTCAGGAGGGAGAAACCCAGAACGAAGGCCCAAGACAACCTGGCATCTTGGGTTTCCATTATGATCTTCATGATGGCCTATGGCATTGATGGAATTTTAGATGCTCATCGTACCCTCCAATGAATGGCCAACCCATGTGAATAGCTGGGAACTCTCCAGGTTGGACACTGCATTAATGGATCTTCGGGGCAGAGGCTGAGTCACCAGATGTGGGGCGTTTCTACTGAAACTCTGCCCACTTCCCCTCCTTCCCCATCAGTTCCTCCCACTCCCTGCCCTCTTCTCCTCCTTCCCCAGCCTTTTCAATATACTTTTTCCTAGTTACTTAAGCTCCTCCCCCACTCATGATTAAGCCCTGCCCCCTTTTGACATGCATTGCATCATTTAACGGCACCACAGGTCTCCCCCTCTGGGGAGTCCAGAACAAAAAGATCCCAGGTATGCCCATGTGTGGGTGACAGACAGTAATATTGGCTGGCACTTGTGTGATCTGGCTGTCAGACATAACTCTCCTGAGATCCAGACTGGAGGTGGAACACAAGCGAGAGGTGAGTGTAAGGACATGGCGGGTGACTCCGTTGCAGGGGGCTGGTATAACTATGACCCCCATGTGACAGAGGCCTTTGACATAAGCCTAGACTCCACTGCACTGACAAATACTATCATTGGTTTTATCTAATTCCCATTAACATCTGTGGAGAAACTTGTAGATAGAAACGTTGATAAAATGATGACCTGCAGGTCTCCAATATAATCAGAAATATAAAAGCAGTGATATCTATCCCCTGCAATGTAATCAAGCCCATTGTCTGAAAGGAAATCCATCTCCTTCCCCTTTCCTTGGATCTCTACTGAACAGAGGAATCCTCACGTTGTCATTCAGGGCTCTCCTACCGGGACCTGCTGCCACCCCCCGTCTGGAAAGGAAATGTAATTGGGAACGTAACCACATGTGTAGGGATCCCATTACATGAACCATGTGCTAAATCAGCTTCTTCTATTTGACATTTAACTTGATTTTATTTATATATTTGTTTGTTTGTGCACTAAATCAGTTGTTCCCACTGTTAGCACACCTGGGGGATATAAATGATGCGATTTGTGTCACAAAGGGGTGGGGCTTAATTAACCTTCTCATAAATTGGGTGGAGAGTGGGTGGGAAATGGGCAGAACAGGGAGGGAAGGAGGAAAAGTGGGCAGAAAGTGGGAGGAACATGGTGGGAAGTAGGAGAAGTGGGCAGAATTTCGTAAGAAACTCACCACCACCGGATAATCAGCCTCTGTATCCGGAGACTCAGTAATTCACTTAAAAAAAAAAAACAGAGGGTTCCCAAGTATGACTGTTAGTCTCCAGAAAACACCACCATTAGCCCCTAGTCCCCAAGAAACACAACTGGTGATGCGTGAGGAACACCTCACCATGAAGGATATCACACAATTCACCATATGCACAAATAACTGGCGAAGAGAGGGGGAGAATTTAACCATAATCATGCAGGGTTGTCTTAATATTGGAGATGTGTTTAGGGAGGTGTAACGGGAGTGGGCCCGTTACTTTGAGGTCATACCAAGACCTGCTAAAATCATGGTGAAAGACTGAAGGACATGAGGTTGCAGGAACTTAGCACAGTATGGATTAAGGACGGTAGTGTCAACGAGCAATGCACTCCAGGGTCGGGGGAAATGGCATGATCAACACACGTTCGACGGGGAGCTAGGTTAACGACTCCCATTACGTTTGAGGACCCACAGGTATTCATCTGCTTGGGGTCGTAGTGTTGAACGCATGTTGTAAAGTTGAATGGAGAAGTCAAACACTGCGTTTTGTAGCCGGGAAATTCCTCCCCCGATTGGTCAGAACATCCGGGCCAAGTTTAAAGGTCCGCCATAAGAATAACATGGGGAGAAGTAGGCGGACCAGGCATTGGTGGACAAGAGATCACATGAAAGGTTTAAAGGGCTCCCATAGAGTTAACATGGGAAAACATTGGCGGGTCCCAGATTGGTCGATGGGTGGACTTCCCATAGCCGCTGATAGGCCGATGGCCACTATGACGCTGGCAGCCAGGATTGGCCACACTATCCTCGGCCTTGGATTGGTTAAACCCTGCGGCAGAGAATTCAAAGGACATGAAAGATGCCTAAGCCCAAAGTGCATTGTGAAAAGATGTGTATTCCAGCCCCTCTGACCATTGTATCTCAGACCCCGTCCCTTTGTTACATTGTTTGCACCTCACACTTGTCATTGTAAAGTTAAAGGGATAGTAATACTTAAAATGTAAAAAAAAAATATGTTGTAGGGTTTATTCCCCTGAGTAAAACAAGGGTACTCCCACTGCTGAAAGGTGTTTCGTTCAAAAGTTATTAATTTTCAAAGTTGCATTTTTTAGGTGCAATATCACAGTGGCCTGAAATTGTACAGTGGCGCTGTTGCTACACGATCCTATGGACCATAAATCTCCATAGGAGAGCTGACAGCTAAACTGTCCCAAACAGAAGCTTCTCTGGCCTTCTGTACTCTTGGCGTGTTGTCTGCCAGTCAGCTGATTTAGGTAAACAAAGGACTCACAAGGGGATATGTATGTAACAGCTTCTCTGTTAACCCCTTAAGGACCGGCAAATCTGAGGTGGATTTCACTTAAGGACCAGACCTTTTTTGACTATGTCTTTGTTCAAGCATATTTTTTCTTTAATTCCTTTAATACTCCCACACAAATTATATACTGTTTTTTTAAGCACAAGTAGGGCTTTCTTTTGGTACCACAATTATATAACTATCTCTTCGTTTAATTTGATTAAAAAAGAAAAAAAGAGGAAAAAATAATAAAAAAAAACAACAACATTTTGCTTACATTTTCCTGTCAGGATTTGTATACTATTAGTTCATTACAAAAAAATACCCCTAAATATATTAATTTGCTTCTCCTGAATATGAGAATACCCCACATGCCTGGTATTGCAATCCCTTTCTCACATTTACAAGGTAAATATTACAAGATGGACGCCATTATTTCCAACCTGTAATTTTTCAACAATTGGCATGTGAGTATCATAGCTTAGCTGACGGTGCCAGAATCCAAAAATGTCCCACAAAGGTACATGTTTCTGAAAAGTAGACAACATAAGGTAAATAATCAGCAGAATTTTGGAGTTTTTTATGTAGCTATTTTTCCAGAAATATGTTCCAAAATTGTGTTAATATTTTTTTTTTTGCAAGTTTTCACACTTACATTTCAATATTACTGTTGATATCAAGCACAGGATAGGTGAAGATTTTTAAAAATGCATTGTTTAGTGTTCGGCTCCTTCTTCTGAGTACGGCAATACCCCATATGCATAGGCATTCATTTTTTGTATGTTTTGAACTTTTTTACGCAGCCATTTTACCACCAATCACTCGTAAATCTTGACGCAAGTTAAAACAACAGCGTTTTTCACACTTTCACTTCAATGCTGATGTGAATTTCAAGCACATGATAGGTGAAGGTTTTTAAAAATGCATTGTTTAGTGTTCAGCTCCTTCATCTGAATACGGCAATACCCCATATGCATAGGTTTATCAAGGTTTGGGGGAGCTACGGGGCCCAAATTGGAACATGCGTGTTTCCAGTTTCACACTTTGAATTTTCACAGCTTGCATCACTGGTGCCATGTCTCATTTGGGGCTGTGTAACAGTGCTCCACTCTAAGATTTCCCCCAAAAGTGTATATTTTTGGAAAGAAGACACCCCAGGCTTTCATTTTATGTATGTTTTCAATTTTTTTACGCAGCCATTTTACCACGAATCCTTCGTAAATCGTGATGTAAGTAATAAATTCAGTGTTTTTCACACTTAGGTTTCAATTTTGATGTGAATTTCAAGCACAGGACAGGTGAAGATTTTTAGAAATGCATTGTTTAGTGTTCGGCTCCTTCTTCTGAATACGGCAATACCCCATATGCATAGGTTTCTCAACGTTTGGGGGAGCTACGAGGCCCAAATTGGAACATGCCCGTTTCTAGTTTCACACTTTGAATTTTCACAGCTTGCATCACTGGTGCCATGTCTCATTTGGGGCTGTGTTACAGTGCTCCACTCTAAGATTTCCCCCCAAAAGTGTATATTTTTGGAAAGTAGACACCCCAGGCTTTCATTTTATGTACGTTTTCAAATTTTTTACGCAGCCATTTTACCACGAATCCTTCGTAAATTGTGATGTAAGTAAAAAATTCAATGTTTTTCACACTTAGGTTTCAATGTTGATGTGAATTTCAAGCACAGGATAGGTGAAGATTTTTAGAAATGCATTGTTTAGTGTTCGTCTCTTTCTTCTGAGTACGGCAATACCCCATATGCATAGGTTTCTCAACGTTTGGGGGAGCTACGAGGCCCAAATTGGAACATGCTTGTTTCCAGTTTCACACTTTGAATGTTCACAGCTTGCATCACTGGTGCCATGTCTCATTTGGGGCTGTGTTACAGTGCTCCACTCTAAGATTCCCCCCAAAAGTGTATATTTTTGGAAAGTAGACACCCCAGGCTTTCATTTTATGTATGTTTTCAATTTTTTTACGCAGCCATTTTACCACGAATCCTTCGTAAATCGTGATGTAAGTAATAAATTCAGCGTTTTTCACACTTAGGTTTCAATGTTGATGTGAATTTCAAGCACAGGATAGGAGAAGATTTTTTAAAATGCATTGTTTAGTGTTCAGCTCCTTCTTCTGAGTACGGCAATACCCCATATGCATAGGTTTCTCAAGGTTTGGGGGAGCCACGGGGCCCAAATTGGAACATGCGCGTTTCCAGTTTAACACTTTGAATTTTCACAGCTTGCATCACTGGTGCCATGTCTCATTTGGGGCTGTGTAACAGTGCTCCACTCTAAGATTTCCCCCCAAAAGTGTACATTTTTGTAAAGTAGACAACCCAGGCTTTCATTTTAGGCATGTTTTCAAATTTTTTATCTAGCCATTTTACCACCAATCCCTTGTAAAACTTTACTTAAATTAAAAATTCAGCGTTTTTCACACTTGGGTTCAATGCTGATGTGGATTTCAAGCACAGGATAGGTCAGCATTTAAAAATCTGCATTGATTAATGTTCAGTTGCTTTTTTTGAGTACAGCAATACCCCATATGCATAGGTTTGTCAGAGGAATCTACTGGGCCCAATTGGTAACAAGCGCGTTCCATTGTCAGAAGTGGCATTTTTACAGCTCTCTTAACTGGTGCCTTTTGTATTATTTGGGGTGTTAAACAATGTTGCAATTAATATTTTACCCCCAAAATATATGTTTTAGTAAGGAATACAACCCTGGGTTTAAGTCTAGGTGCATTTTGGCGATTTTTTCTCAGTTATTTTACCACCAATCCCTCCAAAAATCTGCAGTAAGAAAGAGAAAACCCTGTATTTTCACACCTATATTTCGGTGTTGCTGTGGATTTCAAGCACACAATATTTGGAGATTTGTAAAAATGCATTGTCCTCAATTCAACTACATTTTCTGAGTATGGCAATACCCCATATGCATAGGTTTGTCAGGGTTTGGGGGATTTACTGGGTTCAGTTGAGAACATGCACGTTTCCATTTTCACACATGGAAAAAACAGAGTTGTTCCCATTATATTTTCATAGTGTTAGATCTAAGGAGGGATGTGTTTTGGAGAAAAAAAAATAGGATATTTCAGGGGGAATGTGTGGCCTAATAATTTAATTACAGAATTACTGCATTGCATATAAGTGATACTGTTTGAAACAGTCACCAATGCAGAGCCCAGGTTTTGTAGGGCAATCAGGACAGTAGAAGGTGGTTTCTTTCCTTTTGCATTGGTATAGCACACCCTGCAGCGTTTCTGTGGGTTACTCTTTTGGGGGGTTGGGGGGATTTTAAATGCAAAGTGTCCTAAATGGGGTCTCTGATGTAAAACTGCTGTTGCCCCTTCAAACAAAAAACTGGAAATGATATGCATTTGAAATTGTAAAAAAGTGATTTTTGGAGTGGGTTTGCCAGGTTAAAAATTATGTAGGAATTATAAACTGCAGTCTGCATCAGGAAAATAGCAACCTTCGTATACCAGACCCTCGATTTTCTCATGGTGAGGTACGGCTGCATGAGTTGATCACGAAGATCAACACCCCCCATGTGTCTGTTGTAGTCTCTGATGCAGACTGGTTTCCTGATGACCGTGCCACGGACAGAGACTGGCACAGTTCCCTCGTCATGCATAGTTGTCAGCATGAACACGTCCTTTTTATCTCTAAACTTCACTGCCAGTAGCTCCTCTTGGCACAAAGCTAAGGACGTTCCCCTTCTTAGCTTGCAGCTGATCATTTGTTTGGGTATCTCCTTACAATTTCTCCTAACAGTGTCACAGGCCACAGTGTCAAAATAAAAAAGGGATTTGAATAAAAGGGGGCTTGTATAATAGTTATCTACAAATAAATGGTATGCTTTATTTAATAGCGGGGAAATGAGATCCCAAACAATTTTGCCGTTGGTTCCCAGATATTCAGAGCAACCAGGAGGATCAAGTTGGCTGTCCTTGCCCTCATAAATGCGAAAAGCGTAAGTGTATCCTGTGGCGCTTTCGCATAACATATAAAATTTGACGCCAAACTTGGAGCGCTTGGAGGGGATATATTGTTTAAAGCCCAACCTTCCCTTATATTTCATTAAGGACTCATCAATAGATATTTGTTTATTGGGGGTATAGGTTTCAGAAATTTTTTTTTGAAAATGAGTTATAAGGGGGCAAATTTTATACAGCCTGTCATACTGGGGGTGATCTTTGGGGAGGCACAGGGAATTATCATTGAAATGCATGAAGCGCAAAAGCATTTCATAGCATCTCCTGCTCATTTTTTGGCCGAAAATGGGGGTATTGCATACAGGATTTTTGCTCCAGTATGATTTGATGCTTGGCTTTTTAATTATCCCCATAGCCATAGTTAGGGCCCAGAATATCTTGAATTCAGCAACATCTGTGGGGTACCAGGATTGCTGCTTGGAAACATAGCGTGTGGGATTGGCTGCAATGTACTGGGCTGCATAAATATTTGTTTGTGCTACAATCTCCCCCAAAATGTCTTCCCCCAAAAATAAATTAAAAAACTGCTCCTGGTTAAACCCAGCCACATCTACATTTATTCCTGGGCTGCCTGTGAAATCGGGTATTGCTGGACTAAATCCCACTGGTGGTACCCATTCTGTAGACTCTGGATGAGGGACAGGCCTTGTGGCAGGTCTCTGAGCATGTCTTGGGGCTGTTACTGGGGCATGTCGCCTTGGGGCTGCTACTGGGACATGTCGCCTTGGGGCTGCTACTGGGGCATGTCGCCTTGGGGCTGCATCTGGGGCATTTTTTTTGGCTGCTTCTGGGGCATGTCGTCTTGGGGCTGCGTCTGGGGCATTTTTTCTGGCTGCTTCTGGGGCATTTTTTTGGCTGCTTTTGGGGCAACTCTTGGGGCAGTACGCCTCTTCCTAGAAGATCACTGGAGCTATCACTGGAGCTCTCCGTGAACTGTGAGACATCAAAATCAGAGGCGGTATCCGTGGCTTCAGAATCAGAAGCCAAAAAGGCGTACGCCTCTTCAGCAGAGTAAAGACGCTGCATCTTAAACTAACTACCCTAATTTTTTCTAAATAGCTTCTAACTAAACCTACCTACCTTAATTTTTTTCTAAATAGATACCCACCCACCCAAGTCCCTATTCCTACCTAATAACCCTAAACCTTACACTAACCCACGTCAACCCTAATCCTACCTAACTTAACCCTAACAGTCACTATTCCTAAATAAAACTATATTTTTATTTTTTGTTTTTTTTCTTCTGTGTCTAACTCTAACCCTAAATCTTACCCTAAACCTTACCCTAACCCACGTCACCCCTAATCCTACCTAACTTAATCCAAACAGTCACTATCCCTATAATATAACTTTTTTTTTCTTCTTCTGTGCCTAACTCTAACCCTAAACCTTAACCTAACCCACGTCAACCCTAATCCTACCTATAGTTACTATTCCTACAATAAAACTCTCTCTCTCTATATATATATATATATATATATATATTTTTTTATGAAACCCTAATCTTTAAACCTAAATTCTATACTAAATCTTAGCCTAACCCACGTACACGCTAAACCTACCTAGCCGCACTAAACGTACCTATCTAAACTACCTAAAAACCCTAAATATTTAAATAAATACAATTTTTATTAAAAAAAAATAATAATTCCCTAAACCTAAATCTGACCTAAATTCAAAACTAAACTTACCCTAATCTACGTACCCTCTAAACCTACCTAGCCCCACTAAAATTACCTAACTAACCTATTAAATTACCTAAAAATGAAAAAAAAAAAAAATATATATATTAAAAAAAAAAAAGGGGATTTCAATGGGGGGAGGGGGGGGCAAAAAAATCCACAGATCAGCAGAAGCTGATCTGCAGCACTTGATCACTAAACTGAGTGATCAAGGTGGGGGGAACAATTGATCACTGTATTATAGTGATCAATTGGGGAAAAAAAAGCTTTTTTTCTTTTTTTTAACTTTGTTGCAAGCCTGCAACACGAACTGGAACACTGTAACGATCTCAGATTTGTGTCTGACGAGGAGGGAGACAGAGATATATGACAGAAGCAGTGTTTTGAAAACACTGCTTCTGTCATATGCGGGGAAATACATGATTCGCTATTTTAGCGAATCGCATGTATCAACAATGCGGGCTTGGCTGAACCTAGATGCTCCGATATCGGAGCACCTAGTAACAGGCAGCCTGCGTCTCTCCCATCGCACACAGCGGCGGCGATGGGAGAGTTAACCCTTGACGTGCCAGGGCCGTCAATGGTCCTTAAGTGCAGGACCGGCGTGACGGTCCTGCCACGTCAGTGGTCCTTAAGGGGTTAATTCTCTTACTATGTAAACGAATGGCAGCGAAAGCTTTTAATGTTGTAACCCTATCAGTGTCACAGGGGTGTGCAATGCACATCCCTATGGCACTTAAAGTGTTAAAGGAGGGCAGCTGCTGTCTCAGATGTTCAGTAGAGACAGCCAAATGTGTCCTGGCTCCATAAAGAGCAATAGGAAGTATTCGTCCTCCTCAGTTTGGTGATGTTGGGACGGTGAACTCTGACAGAAGAGGTGTCAGTGCCAGGTGCAGGGTTCGGGCTGGCTATGGGACTGGGGGCCCACATTACAGGGGGATGAGGGGACTCCAAGAGTAAATAGTCAAACCTAGTATTAACCCCTTAAATCAATGGATTAAATGGGGCATTTAAAGGAGAAGTAAAACCTCATAATAATAACAACTTCCAAGTACCTT
Organism: Rhinophrynus dorsalis; assembly: GCA_037306005.1. Classification (NCBI taxonomy): domain Eukaryota; kingdom Metazoa; phylum Chordata; class Amphibia; order Anura; family Rhinophrynidae; genus Rhinophrynus; species Rhinophrynus dorsalis. The sequence goes on from CM074725.1 coordinate 10,747,715, forward strand.
ACTCTGGCCTGAAAATCCACATGGCCCCTTTGAATTTTTTCCTTGCTCCTTTGTTCAAGAGATAACGTCTCCAATCAATTCTGGATGTTGGATCCACAGAGGCGGACATGACAGATACTGGCAGGATATCAGGTTCATGGAGGCAGACATGACAGTTACTGGCAGGATGTCAGGTCCATGGAGGCCGACATGACAGTTACTGGCAGGATATCAGGTCCATGGAGGCCGACATGACAGTTACTGGCAGGATATCAGGTCCATGGAGGCTGACATGATAGTTACTGGCAGGATATCAGGTCCATGGAGGCAGACATGACAGTTACTGGCAGGATATTAGGTCCATGGAGGCCGACATGACAGTTACTGGCAGGATATCAGGTCCATGGAGGCCGACATGACAGTTACTGGCAGGATATCAGGTCCATGGAGGCAGACATGACAGTTACTGGCAGGATATCAGGTCCATGGAGGTGGACATGACAGTTACTGGCAGGATATCAGGTCCATGGAGGCGGACATGACAGTTACTGGCAGGATATCAGGTCCATGGAGGCCGACATGACAGTTACTGGCAGGATATCAGGTCCATGGAGGTGGACATGACAGTTACTGGCAGGATATCAGGTCCATGGAGGCTGACATGATAGTTACTGGCAGGATATCAGGTCCATGGAGGCAGACATGACAGTTACTGGCAGGATATCAGGTCCATGGAGGCCGACATGACAGTTACTGGCAGGATATCAGGTCCATGGAGGCCGACATGACAGTTACTGGCAGGATATCAGGTGCATGGGGGCCGACATGACAGTTACTGGCAGGATATCAGGTCCATGGAGGCAGACATGACAGTTACTGGCAGGATATCAGGTCCATGGAGACCGACATGACAGTTACTGTCAGGATGTCAGGTCCATGGAGGCAGACATGACAGTTACTGGCAGGATATTAGGTCCATGGAGGCAGACATGACAGTTACTGGCAGGATATTAGGTCCATGGAGGCAGACATGACAGTTACTGGCAGCTTTTACAAACTGAAGCTGGCAAAGTGCATGAGCCTACTTAACCTTTCAAGACTAGAGAGGTGTGCAACGCATTGTGGTCCTTAAATGGTTAAGATTATCAGGTGCAGTGGGTGGATTTTGTGTCCTGTGGTCCTGTAACTGTCATGGCCGCCTCCATGGAATCAACATGTAGGACTGATTGGGGATGTTATTATATTATTAATGGGGAACAATTATATTATTATTGTATTATTAAATTATTATTGTATTTTTGTTATTATTATTGTATAATTATTATTGTATTACTAATAGGGAACAATTATATTATAGTATGATAATGTTATTATTGTATTATTAATAAGGTACAATTAAAATGTAATGAATTTGTTTTTTATTGATTTTATCCACATAACTTCTACAGCGTAAATAATGCATTGAGACATGTTCCATTCAAGGGATTATAAAGCGTAAATTAAATGAATGAGAATGTATATTTTTTGGTGTCTCTGGTGCAGTTGTCCTGGAACAGAATTGCACCGCTGTCCTTTAGTACATCAACCTTATAACCCCCTTATAATAACGCCCTTATAATAACGCCCTTATAATAACCCCCTTATAATAACCCCCTTATAATAACCCCCTTATATTAACTCCCTTATAATAACGCCCTTATAATAACTCTCTTATAATAACTCTCTTATAATAACCCCCTTATAATAACCCCCTTATATTAACTCCCTTATAATAATGCCCTTATAATAACTCTCTTATAATAACTCTCTTATAATAACCCCCTTATAATAACCCCCTTATATTAACTCCCTTATAATAACGCCCTTATAATAACCCCCTTATAATAACTCTCTTATAATAACCCCCTTATAATAACCCTCTTATAATAACCCCCTTATAATAACGCCCTTATAATAACCCCCTTATAATAACCCCTTATAATAACCCCCCTTATAATAACCCCCTTATAATAACCCCCCTTATAATAATCCCCTTATAATAACTCCCTTATAATAACCCCCTTATAATAACCCCCCTTATAATAATCCCCTTATAATAACTCCCTTATAATAACGCCCTTATAATAACCCCCTTATAATAACTCTCTTATAATAACCTCCTTATAATAACCCTCTTATAATAACGCCCTTATAATAACGCCCTTATAATAACCCCCTTATAATAACCCCTTATAATAACCCCTTATAATAACCCCCCTTATAATAACCCCCTTATAATAATCCCCTTATAATAATCCCCTTATAATAACTCCCTTATAATAACGCCCTTATAATAACCCCCTTATAATAACTCTTTTATAATAACCCCCTTATAATAACTCTTTTATAATAACCCCCTTATAATAACTCTCTTATAATAACCCTCTTATAATAACCCCCTTATAATAACTCTTTTATAATAACCCCCTTATAATAACTCTTTTATAATAACGCCCTTATAATAACGCCCTTATAATAACCCCCTTATAATAACTCCCTTATAATAACTCCCTTATAATAACTCCCTTATAATAACTCTCTTATAATAACACCCTTATAATAACTCCCTTATAATAACCCCCTTAAAATAATGCCCTTATAATAACCCCCTTATAATAACCCCCATATAATAACTCTCTTATAATAACCCCCTCATAATAATAACGCCCTTATAATAACACCGTTATAATAACCCCCTTATAATAACTCTCTTATAATAAATCTCTTATAATAACCCCCTTATAATAAATCTCTTATAATAACTCCCTTATAATAAATCTCTTATAATATCCCCCTTATAATAACTCTCTTATAACAACACCCTTATAATAACTCTCTTATAATAACCCCCTTATAATAACTCTCTTATAATAACCCCCTTATAATAACTCCCTTATAATAACTCCCTTATAATAACCCCCTTATAATAACGCCCTTATAATAACTCTCTTATGATAACCCCCTTATAATAACGCCCTTATAATAACCCCCTTATAATAACGCCCTTATAATAACCCCCTTATAATAACACCTTATAATAACCCCCTTATAATAACCCCCTTATAATAACCCCCTTATAATAACCCCCTTATAATAACCCCCTTATATTAACTCCCTTATAATAACGCCCTTATAATAACTCTCTTATAATAACTCTCTTATAATAACCCCCTTATAATAACCCCCTTATATTAACTCCCTTATAATAATGCCCTTATAATAACTCTCTTATAATAACTCTCTTATAATAACCCCCTTATAATAACCCCCTTATATTAACTCCCTTATAATAACGCCCTTATAATAACCCCCTTATAATAACTCTCTTATAATAACCCCCTTATAATAACCCTCTTATAATAACCCCCTTATAATAACGCCCTTATAATAACCCCCTTATAATAACCCCCTTATAATAACCCCTTATAATAACCCCCCTTATAATAACCCCCTTATAATAACCCCCCTTATAATAATCCCCTTATAATAACTCCCTTATAATAACCCCCTTATAATAACCCCCCTTATAATAATCCCCTTATAATAACTCCCTTATAATAACGCCCTTATAATAACCCCCTTATAATAACTCTCTTATAATAACCTCCTTATAATAACCCTCTTATAATAACGCCCTTATAATAACGCCCTTATAATAACCCCCTTATAATAACCCCTTATAATAACCCCTTATAATAACCCCCCTTATAATAACCCCCTTATAATAATCCCCTTATAATAATCCCCTTATAATAACTCCCTTATAATAACGCCCTTATAATAACCCCCTTATAATAACTCTTTTATAATAACCCCCTTATAATAACTCTTTTATAATAACCCCCTTATAATAACTCTCTTATAATAACCCTCTTATAATAACCCCCTTATAATAACTCTTTTATAATAACCCCCTTATAATAACTCTTTTATAATAACGCCCTTATAATAACGCCCTTATAATAACCCCCTTATAATAACTCCCTTATAATAACTCCCTTATAATAACTCCCTTATAATAACTCTCTTATAATAACACCCTTATAATAACTCCCTTATAATAACCCCCTTAAAATAATGCCCTTATAATAACCCCCTTATAATAACCCCCATATAATAACTCTCTTATAATAACCCCCTCATAATAATAACGCCCTTATAATAACACCCTTATAATAACCCCCTTATAATAACTCTCTTATAATAAATCTCTTATAATAACCCCCTTATAATAAATCTCTTATAATATCCCCCTTATAATAACTCTCTTATAACAACACCCTTATAATAACTCTCTTATAATAACCCCCTTATAATAACTCTCTTATAATAACCCCCTTATAATAACTCCCTTATAATAACTCCCTTATAATAACCCCCTTATAATAACGCCCTTATAATAACTCTCTTATGATAACCCCCTTATAATAACGCCCTTATAATAACCCCCTTATAATAACGCCCTTATAATAACCCCCTTATAATAACACCTTATAATAACCCCCTTATAATAACCCCCTTATAATAACACCCTTATAATAACCCCCTTATAATAACTCCCTTATAATAACCCCCTTATAATAACTCTCTTATGATAACACCCTTAAAATAACCCCCTTATAATAACGCCCTTATAAAAACCCCCTTATAAAAACCCCCTTATAATAACTCTCTTCTAATAACTCTCTTATAATAACTCTAAGTCCCTTATAATAACCCCCTTATAATAACTCTCTTATAATAACCCCCTTATAATAACTCCCTCTTGCTCCCCCATGCTCTGTGCATAGTGCATGCTCAGTGATGGGCGGGACTGGGGCACCGGAGTCTTCAGACCCCCTTCCCTCGGCACCTTGTCGGTTTGTAGGGCCCCTTGACTTTTCCTTCCCCTCCCTGGCTAGAGGCCTGAGAGAATCTGAGTCTTCACCCCTGGAGTCTTCAGCATGCAGTGTCCCTACTCCAGGGCCCCGGTCTTCAGCCTCCTCCGAGGGAAGCCTCAGCAAAGGAAAAGGAGAGGGGTTGGCCCCCAAGGGAACAGCAACACCCTCCCCTCCCACCAAGGCTAAGTTGTAGACCCAACCACAGGTGTACAGAAAGTGACAAACAAAAAGGTGCTTAAATAACAAGTGCGTGCTCTTCTTGTGAGTGATCACTTGCTAAAATAATAAGTGCGCGTGCTCTTCTTGTGAATGATCACTTGCTAAAATAATAAGTGCGCGTGCTCTTCTTGTGAGTGATCACTTGCTAAAATAATAAGTGCGCGTGCTCTTCTTGTGAATGATCACTTGCTAAAATAATAAGTGCGCGTGCTCTTCTTGTGAGTGATCACTTGCTAAAATAATAAGTGCGCGTGATTTTCTTGTGAATGATCACTTGCTAAAATAATAAGTGCGCGTGATTTTCTTGTGAATGATCACTTGCTAAAATAATAAGTGCGCGTGCCCTTCTTGTGAATGATCACTTGCTAAAATAATAAGTGCGCGTGCTCTTCTTGTGAATGATCACTTGCTAAAATAATAAGTGCGCGTGATTTTCTTGTGAATGATCACTTGCTAAAATAATAAGTGCGCGTGATTTTCTTGTGAATGATCACTTGCTAAAATAATAAGTGCGCGTGCCCTTCTTGTGAATGATCACTTGCTAAAATAATAAGTGCGCGTGCCCTTCTTGTGAATGATCACTTGCTAAAATAATAAGTGCGCGTGCCCTTCTTGTGAATGATCACTTGCTAAAATAATAAGTGCGCGTGCTCGTCTTGTGAGTGATCACTTGCTAAAATAATAAGTGCGCGTGATTTTCTTGTGAATGATCACTTGCTAAAATAATAAGTGCGCGTGCCCTTCTTGTGAATGATCACTTGCTAAAATAATAAGTGCGCGTGCCCTTCTTGTGAGTGATCACTTGCTAAAATAATAAGTGCGCGTGATTTTCTTGTGAATGATCACTTGCTAAAATAAAAAGTGCGCGTGCCCTTCTTGTGAATGATCACTTGCTAAAATAATAAGTGCGCGTGCCCTTCTTGTGAATGATCACTTGCTAAAATAATAAGTGCGCGTGCTCTTCTTGTGAATGATCACTTGCTAAAATAATAAGTGCGCGTGATTTTCTTGTGAATGATCACTTGCTAAAATAATAAGTGCGCGTGATTTTCTTGTGAATGATCACTTGCTAAAATAATAAGTGCGCGTGCCCTTCTTGTGAATGATCACTTGCTAAAATAATAAGTGCGCGTGCCCTTCTTGTGAATGATCACTTGCTAAAATAATAAGTGCGCGTGCCCTTCTTGTGAATGATCACTTGCTAAAATAATAAGTGCGCGTGCTCTTCTTGTGAACGTGCACTTGCTAAGTGCTTAAGTGCCCGTTAAGGCCCCAGACCGCTGGCTGGATGTATACAAATTCTTCTTTGCCCACCACAAGATTAGGTTAAAAAAAAAAAAGTGAAAAATCAAGAAGTGATCCAAGTTGTCCGTGCTAGTGCCATTTCAAGTGCTTGTGCTTCACCTCTCGTGCACCAGTAGAGGTTTAGGCACGCCCAGATTTTGAGGTATGGGGGTTCAGTGGCACCTTGGGCATCAGACCAAGTTCAGCATGCCACCACTGCCCAAGCATCTGCCAGGTACATGAGCAGGTACTACACTTGATCTTAGCCAAAAGGCTGAGAACTCAAAGGGTTAAGCTATTCCACACCATATATGGGATTTCTGCTATATAATCCTTTATGTATCTGGTAACCTATGTTTCAAAATGGGAAGTGGTCTGCGCTGCTTCTTGCAGACTCTTGCTTCCTCAGGAAGTGGTTGGTCACAGCTGCGAAACGCGTAAAGTCAGGGACTGCAAACTGTAATACCTGTTGTTGTTTTTTTTCCTCATATAAACTTTCATATTTTTTGATATACATGATTAACAATAAGGACTTACGATCTCTCTTTCCATAGGAAGATATATATATATATATATATATATATATATATTTTTTTTTTTTTTTTTTACAGATATTTAACCCTTTGAGTGCTAAAGGACTGACACTCAAAGGGTTACAGTAATGACTCCTCTTCATTTTAAGGGATACCGTCTCTTAAACCTTTGAGTGCCAGAGGGGTACGCAACGCATTGCAAAGCACTCAAAGGGTTAATGTCTTGATTGCTAAAGTTGTCCCCAAAGCATTGCATCCAGTGCATCCCCCCAAACTGGTACAAAAGCAGAAATAATGTCCTGTAGCCTCTTCTATAGTTTTGTAGCCATTTAAGGGCCCATGAGATATACAAAACATTGCTTTGCAATCCACTAAACACCCCTCTTGTCTTTAAAGGGATAGTAATGTTTCACAAAAACAGCAGCTCCAATTAATCTTCATAGTGTGTGGTCCATGGAGAGTGTTATTTCAGTACTGTCAGAGTTGTAGTTCAAGAGTAATTGAATGATAAAGTATCCCCCTCCCGCCCCTTTTATCTAGTGTAACACTGCTCACCTCAGATGTGGAATCTGGTCTCTTGACCAGACAGATCACAGCAGGGGACAATCTTCTTACTGTGATCATAAGGAAAACCCTGCCCCCCTTGACAGGTTTTTCAGGTTTTCCTTATGATCACTGAAGATTGTCCCTCTCTGTGATCCATTCAGACAGTCTTGCTGCTCTGAGGTGAGCAGTGTTACATCAGTAAAAGGGATGGGAGGGGATACTTTATCATTCAGTTACTCTGACAGTATTGAAATAACACTCTCCACAGCCCAAATACTATGAAGATTAATCTGAGCTGCTTTTATTGTGAAACATTGCTATCCCTTTAAGATCTTAAAGGCGCAGTATACTTTTTTAATGTAAAAATATGTTATTTGGATTTTCTTGCACTCAACCCTGCAGAGAAATGTTTAATTCTAAAGCTATTACAACTTAAAGGGACATTAATGTCCCAGAAAAAATATTTTTCATGTTTTAGTCCTTAACCCCTTAACGACCCTTGACGGTCTTGGTAGGTCATGGTAAAAGTGACTAAACAACCAATGACGTACCAGGACGGTCATGTATTTCAAGGGTCCCAGCTGCACGCATTTCGGGTTGCCCTGAGTCGGCAAATAAGAAAAAAATGCTCCGTGGTCCTTTAGTGACCGCTGCATGCATGCGTGGCTGGTCGTTAAGGGGTTAAAAAGTTGAGCCAAATACAAAGAAACATATCTCTCAAACTGAGAGATATCTGCATTTAAAGTTCGATGTTTACTGCTGTCAGCTGTAGATCTGTGTTGGAAAAAAATATTTTTTTCAGGGACATTGCCATCCTTTAAACTTTATTTTTTGTTGAATCAAACTGCAATTTTTTATTGTGGTCACCAGGTGGGGCTGACACTATATATTACTATGGTGAGTCGTAGTCTATGACTCATGCTGTCCCGCAGAGTGCACAAGAACAAATATAACTGTGAAAAGCAACATTTTGATTTAAGAATAATAAGTTTGAGCTATAATAAATGTTGACTGGAGAATCTCCCAGCAGTGTCTGTACCCTTCCTTTACTCAGTAGGAAAAGCCTTGTGGCACTTTTAGATTTTCATTAAAAAAGTCTGCTGTGGCTTTAACTGAAAAAAATCTATATCCCTGGTTAAAGGTTCTTCCCTTTACTGGGTGTCACTTCATTCAAAAGTAATTACAGCTAAACTGCAAAATAAGTTCTGTTGTCTTTTCATTGCATTGGAGACTTTTCATAGACAAATAGTAAACTGGGTGGAAAAAGACACAAGTCCATCAGGTTCAACCTTTATCAAAGTATAAACACAGAAAATGAGAATTACATGATCCTTCCATCATGTGGGATATGTACTGAGGTGTCTTCTCCACCATATACAAGTCATTATGCCTACATAGGCTGACCATACCTCACC
>CM074725.1:10761809-10774309 GCA_037306005.1 Rhinophrynus dorsalis
CTATCTATCTATCTATCTGTCTATCTACTATCTTACATCTATCTGTCTATCTATCTATCTATCTATCTATCTATCTATCTATCTATCTATCTATCTATCTATTTCATATCTGCCTCATATCTATCTGTCTAGCTATATCTATCTATCTATCTATCTATCTATCTATCTATCTATCTATCTATCTATCTACTATCTTACATCTATCTGTCTATCTATCTATCTACTATCTTACATCTATCTATCTATCTATCTATCTATCTATCTATCTATCTGTCTCATAACTATCTATCTTTCATATCTATATCTATCTATCTATCTATCTATCTATCTATCTATCTCATATCTATCTATCTCATATCTATCTATCTATCTATCTATCTATCTACTATCTTACATCTGTCTGTCTATCTATCTATCTATCTATCTCATAACTATCTATCTATCTCATATCTATCTGTCTATCTATCTGTCTATCTATCTATCTGTCTATCTATCTGTCTGTCTCATAACTATCTATCTTTCATATCTATATCTATCTATCTATCTCATATCTATCTATCTATCTATTTATCTATCTATCTATCTCATATCTATCTATCTATTTCATATCTGCCTCATATCTATCTATCTATCTATCTATCTATCTATCTATCTATCTATCTATCTATCTGTCTGTCTATCTATCTATCTATCTATCTATCTATCTATCTATCTATCTATCTGTCTATCTATCTATCTATCTAGTGCATACACACATATATGTTGTCCTCTATCATTCATGATGTAAAAATTGGCAAAACATTTTCTACAATGCTCACATGCTCATATAAAGGGATTCTTGTAATTTGTTATTGCCTCTTAGGAAAGAGGTAACATAAATGGCAATCAGTCCACTTATTATATAGTCACGTTTTATCATCTGGTTTATCACACTGAGTAAGTCCTTCTGTCACACACTTTACCTGCACTGACGAGGATTTATCAGCATCAGCGCCAGGCAGTCCGGGGCGGATCGTATTACAACCTGTCCATAGGTCAACTAGAGTAGGAACTGAGCTACTGATTAACACCCTGCACTCTTATTCTAATGACCTTAACCGCTTGGAAGCTTAAAAGGTTTCCAAAGCATAGCAAAGCGAAGGAGATGTATTTAGCTTCCAACTGGTTAAAGGGAAACTAAAATGAAATTGTTTAAATTCAAGGTTATTTTTTAAAAATGTTTTATTTCGCAGAACAGCATGTTTCACCATTCACAGATTAGTATTGCCTTGATTGAATTAATGGGAGTAATAAAGATTACTTGTTTTTTGATATAAATATACAGACAGCGAGTGTTCCAAAAATAACAACAATATATATATAGATTTCTTTTATAGTAAGGGCAGTAAAGCTATGGAATTCTTTGCCTTGGAATGCTGTGCTTGCAGATACTATAACTACTTTTAAAAAAGTAATGGATACCTGTCTAGCACAGAACAATAGTGAGAATTATGACAGTTGGCTTAAAAGCAGATAGGATGTTGATCCAGGGAAATATCTGACTGCCACTGCAGTCAGGAAGGAGTTTTTTTACCCCTTAAGGACCCATGACGATCCTGCACCGTCATGGGTTGTTATACCCTTAAGGACCCATAACAGTCCTGGATCGTCATGGCTTAAATGATGGCAGCGTGCCTCCGTGCATGCTGCTATCATTAAATCCCAGGCTGAGATTGAGCGCTCCGAGACCGATGAGTTCAGTGTCAGCCCTTCTTGCTTGTGCCGGTTCATGTGATCGCCATAGCAGCGATCACATGTACCGGCATTCTGAGAGACGGAGGCAGCACGCAAAGCATACTGCCTCTGTGTGTCTCCTCTGCCTCTGTCTCCCTTGCTATCAAAGTAAGGGAGAGAGAAGTAGAGAGGAGACACCTAGTGGTAAAAGAAAATACAGCAGTTGGGGGTATTAAGCCCTTCACTGCTGGTGCTAGAGGCAGGCTAAATGCAGGTCATTTTCTGACCTGCAATGATACCTTTTTTTTTTTTTTACAAAAAAATATTTTATTTAAAAAAAAAAAAATTTAAACAATTTTGGAAGTGTGATTGTTGTGGAGCCATGTAATACACTTATACACACCGCCAAATGTCAGGGATAAAAAAGTGTCAAAATAGGGTGGGAAAAAGGGACATGGGGATTTTCACCCAGGGGGGACAGTGGTCACTTTAAACTGCTCATTTTATAGGTATGATTGACCGGTCATACCTTTCATGCAGTCTCCATAAAAATGTAACCCTTTCTGCCCAATTGACCCCAAGAGAAAAAACAAAAATGGTGGGGGTTTTTTTACATTTTTTTAACCTTTTTTTAAATTTTAATAAAGTAAATGGTGGGCTTTCCATATAAGTGGGGTATCAAAAGAAAGCCCTATTTGTGCTTAAAAAAACAATATATAATTTATGGGGGTGGAATAAAAGACTTAGAGGGAAAACACTGCTGAACAAAGACATAGTCAAAAAGGTCAGAATTGCTCCGGTCCTTAAGTGCAAACTACCTCAGATTTTCCCGATCCTTAAAGGGTTAAACCCACTTGGGGCTTAAGTGCAAATGGTTTCAATTATTTTTTGCCTTCCTCTGGATCAACAGAGGTGAGCTGACATGGGCTGGACTTGATGGACATATGTCTTTTTTCAGCCTCATCAACTAAGTTACTTTGGCAATAAAGGATAATTGTTTTTTATTTATTGTGTTGTGTGTAGGAGATTAAAAGGACAGAGTCATCAGTATAAGATGGGCTAGTTTAGATAAGGGATGGCTTTTACATCGAGTTATCATCTCGGCACAAACGTTTCCATCAAATATTATATAACCACAGACCGTATTACTTGCAGCAAAACCACATTGCCAACAATCCATAAAGTGTAGCGGGAGCGCACCCGGCTTGGGTAGTAAAATAAAATAACGGTTGTCAAATGTTACGAGCTGATAAAATCTTTAATTTATTGAATACTTGTAAACAACATAGAGACTTGGCATGAAAGTGAGTTACAAGGAACTGTCTGACGCGTTTCGAGCGTACTTAGCTCTTACTCATAGATGCACATTGCTCCTTTAGATATAAAAACAAATTGGAGGGAGTTTTGACAATCTGGACTGTTTACTCACTCATAGACTTTGTCTTAGATCTTCTTTTATATTAAACTAGTTTAAATGCCCATGTACACGGGCCACAGTGCCACCCAGCAGCCTCAGCTGGTGCCCGGAGCCTGTCTGCTCACCAAGCGATCCCAGGAAGGTGTGCACAGAGGACTCTGGTCCGAATTCGGAGCTCCCCGCTCTGTATCATCCATGGCGCATTCAGGCAGTCTCTACTGCACATGACTGCTTCTGACAAACATCCTAGCGTTTTATTATATAGGATTTACCTCCCCTTTTTTCAATATCATCCCTTCTTTTTCCGTTTATTAACGCCTCTTCCGCTTTGTTGGTTGGCTGAAATGCCATTTGTTTATTAAACGCCACTCAGTGTATCTCGGTCACCTTTCAATTTTCCTTTGTTGTTTGACTGGAGCAGTTAGCTCATTAACTGTATTATTATTCCTTACCTAATATATCTTGATTATCTCTCAATAAAGCCCCTTTAACATCTAAAATTAAAAAAATAAACAAAAACAACCTAAAAAGGCGACTGTCCCTTTAAAACCAAATTAGAAATGGTGACAGTTTCCCACACATTCCGTTGCTTAACATCACAGTGTCCATGGATGACAATATGAAAGCATGTTTATTATGACATCACAATGTCCATAAATGACAATATGAAAGAATGTTCATTATGACATCACAACGCCTGGGCAGTCTATAAATAGATATGCTTTATTATGACATCACAGTGCCTGGGCAGTCTATAAACAGATTTGCTTTATTATGACATCACAGTGCCTGGGCAGTCTATAAATAGATGTGCTGAGTGGATGGAACCAGAAGCATCTTTGTTCTACTGAAGTGATCACTTTACTTGTCTACGTTCAAACTTTTAATTGAGGAAACTTTTAATTGAGGAAACTTTTAATTTCCACAACTTGGCTTTGTTTGAGGACACAAGGACCAATCACTTGTATCTGACTGGTGAAGCCAAGTGGCTCAAAATGAGTAAATTCAGCAAGCAAACATTGCGGCATATCCAGAATATGGAGTACATAGCTCCTGACCCCTATGGGACTGGCTATGCACCCAATGTGAAGCTTGAAATTTTCAGGAGTATCAACCGCATTCAGTGTGTTCCGCCTGTTCGAAAGACCTGTGGGGGCACCCTGAAGCAGCGGTGTGAGAAACTGAAAAAGACCCAGAGTCTCCCGCAGATATCTGCCAACAATGGGCAGATAGAACCCCAAAAGACTGAGGATCACCTGACTGGTGACCTGTTGAGTAAGGGACAGCCGGGTAAGAAACAGATTAAAGGGAAAAATCGCTTGCCTGTAATGACTGGGAGACCAAAACAGGCAACACAGCGAATTGCCCTTAAGTTACCACGTGTAGGGCTGGGAAACTTTCCAACCCTGGTGGTAATGCCACTAAGTGGCACCAAATAGTTAGCGTAGACTAAGCATTGTAGTTCATAGATTAGAAGTAGAAGAACGGTGCTTTTGATTAAAACAAAGGCATGGATTTTCTTTACTGTAAGGGTAGTTAAGTTAGGTAGTTCCTTGCCTTAAGATTCTGGGTGTGAAAGTACCATACTTGCTTTTTAAATAAAGCTATGGATATCTTTCTAGCTCAGAAAATAAGATAATTAGGTTCAAAGTAGATAAACTGTTGATCCAGGGATCAGCTCCGACTGCCAACTGGAGTCAGGAAGGAATTTTTTTACCCACTCGGAGCTATTAATGGCTTCAGTGGTTTTTTTCGCCTTCCTCTGGACCAACAGGGGTAGTATAGCATAAGTTATCTCGGCTATATTACCATGTTATTTAAGTGATGTAAGTGTTAAATAAAAACAACAATTGAACCTTAATTTGTTTCTAGTGTCTTAAATGAAAACCTAAGGTGCTAAGTTGTGGGGAAGGATTCATCAACCTGAATACAACACAGTCATCTCTCTAAATCACCTTCACATAATAATAATACGTAGTGTTTATATAGTGCCTTTCTCCCAGTGGGACTCAAAGCACTTTCAGAACTGACCAAACCAGCAGCTGAAATAATAGATGTTATTATTACCCAATCTATGGCACTCATTTTACCAACCTCGGAAGGATAAAGGGCTGACTTGACCCTACTGGGATTTGATCCTGCACCCTTGATGTTTGAACAGGCTCTATAGTCAGGGAGTTTACCACTGAGCTATCTCACCAGCCTGAAGCAGAGAACACTGAGGCTGATGTACTACGCAACGCAGGAGAAATCCTGGGGCAAACCAACTCCACTACAAGGGACAAATAAAACATCATTTTCGTTTAAATGTGGCCTTTAACCCCTTGAATGCTAGAGAGATCTCCAACTAATTGCTGGCAATTCTTTCTACAGCATTTGGCAAACTGCGTTTTACTTTTGGCATATAGCGCTTGATGTATTGCATATTGCATTTGGCGTATTCCATTTGGCATAGACCTTTTGATCAATTGTGTATAGCATTTGGGAAATTGCGTATAGCGTTTGTCTAATTGCATATAGCGTCTGAATTGCGTATGGCATTCGGCGTATTATGTATAGCATTTGGCGTATTGTGTATCGCATTTGGAATATTGCTTTTTGGCAAATGCGTTCTGCGTATAGCATTTGGCATATAGTGCCTAATGTATTGCATATAGCATTTGGTGAATTGAATATAGCGTTTGGAGTATTCCATTTGGCATAGACCTTTTGATGAATTGCATATAGCATTCGGCATATTGCATATAGCGTTTGAGTTGAGATAGCATTCGGTGTACTACGTATAGCATTCGGCGTATTGTGTATAGCATTTGACGTATAGCATTTTGCGTATTACATATATCATTTGGAGCAGGGCTCAAAATTTCCACTCGCCACTAGCCAATGGCGAGTGAAAATTTAGCCCTGGCGAGTAGAAATTCAGCCCTGGGGGTATATTTTGGCTTGCAGTAGCGAGTAACTTTTCAGGTCTGGCTAGTAGCGAAGGACTTAAAATTATAAGCCCTGATTTGGAGTAATGCATATAGCGTTTAGCAAATTGAGTATAGCGTTTGGCTAATTGCATACAGCATTTGACGTATACCATTTGGTAAACTGCGTATAGCATTTGGTGAATTGCTTAAAGCGTTTGGTGAATTGTAGATTATGCTAACGCAGTGTACTGATAATCTTAATTTTATTAATGACAGGAGGCGAATATTTTGCATTACTTTCTTTACTAAAACTCCATAGCAGCACAGATTTACATAACCAATCAAAAGAGAGAACAAAGTCTACATAAGACCCCTCTTGACTAACCCCTCCCTCTTTCTTTGCAAACATAAACAAGTAACTCCCCAACATCTGTAACGAAAACAACCGGTCTCCTCATCCTGCGGTTCTGATTCCGGAACGTTGAAGCTCCGTTGACGGACCGTCCCATAAGCAGGCATCACGCTGAAAGAAAAAAGAGATGTGTGACAGAATCTGAACTTCAGACACCTGGCATCAAGCATAACAGCATCTTAAATGAAAACATCATTAGAACACATGAGAGATATACCAGGACGTAACATCCCTACATCCAACCCAACTAAAGTAAGATCCTATACCCCTAACAGGACAAAAGTCGAACCTTTCAAGGGTGGGAAGAAAAAAGGGAAGGGAAAATATTCGCCTCCTGTCATTAATAAAATTAAGATTATCAGTACACTGCGTTAGCATAATCTACAATTTTATTACATAACAGGAGGCTTCATATTTTGCAATTTTAACGCTGTGACATCATGGCAAAAGATGCATGAGAGGATGGTCTAAAATAGAAAACCCTGAAGGTTTCCTCTCTGGACCAATCCGCAGAACGCATAATATCCGCCACCGAAGCTCCTGCCGAACGAGCACGCGTAGCGGCAGCGCCCCTGACCGAATGGGCGCCAAAAGATGTTTCAATCCCTGCTAACGTAAGGACCCAACGGACCCATCTAGCCAAAGTAGCTGCTGCCACTGGTTTATGAGGTCGAACATAAGAGACAAGCAGCTGACCAGATTGGGATACTCTTAAAGGAGCCGTAACCTCCACGTATCGAAGCAACACCCCAACCACACAAAGTTGGGGAACCTCCCTGAAAAAAGGATAAAAGACTGAGGGGGAATCTGATTTAGTATGCCTAGAAATAGTAAACGACACCCCCTCTGGCGACACAGCAAAAGCATCAACATCAAAAGCCCTAACATCTGACACTCTTCTAAAAGATACTAAACAGAGCAACAGCGTAAGTTTAGCGGAAAGTTGCCGCAATGACAGCAAGTCATTAGCAGGCCATTGGCGTAGAAACTGCAGCACAACGTCAACATCCCAAAATCGATCGTATTTGGGCTTGGGTGGACGAGCCAACCGAATGCCCCTCATCAGACGACAAATCAAGGGATCCCGACCGACCGGAACCCCTGAAAACGGAACATGGGCGGCTGAAATAGCCGATCTGGAAACATTAATGGAACGGTAAGAACGTCCCATCGAAAAGAGGTCCGATAAGAAATTTAAGACCATAGGAATAGGCGCTGTAAAGGGATCTCCGTCCCTTTCCACACACCAGCGAGACCAGACGTTCCATGCTGAAACATAGCTGCGTCTGGTACCAGGGGCCCACGAGTCCCACAAAAGATCCTTAGTTGTCTGCGATAGGCCCTCGACTGCCCAAGAACCCCTGAAAGCGTCCAGGCCACCAGAGATAGATGATCCTGCACCACCAGCGGATGTAACACCCCCCGAGGACCGAGGAGAAGACCTGGATGAAATGGGAGAAGAAGAGGATCTTCGCAGGACAGTTCCAGAAGATCCGGATACCACGGCTGACTCGGCCACCAAGGCGCAATCAGTAACAGCTTCACCTTCTGTCGTCGAATGTGGTGAACCACTCTGGCCAACATGGCGAAAGGAGGAAACGCATATGCCCCTCGAGTCGGCCACTGTTGAAGGAACGCGTCCACTGCCACGCATCCCGGATCCGGGAGCCAGCTGAAATATTTCCGAATCTGAAAGTTGGTGCGAGAAGCAAATAGATCTAAGTCGAGAGGACCCCTCAGCTCGCCCAATCTGCGGAACACTCTGACGTCCAACTTCCAGTCGCTGCTGTCCCTCCAATGGCGGGAAAACCAGTCTGCTGAACAGTTGGAGACACCTGGAAGATATTCTGCTCGCAACGAAATGTTGCGTTCGAAGCAAAACCGGTAAATGTCTTTCGCAGCCTCCGTCAGGTCTCGAGATTTGACCCCTCCTAACTTGTTGATATATTGGACCGCCGATATGTTGTCCATCCGTAAGAGGATGCAACAATCTGAGCGATCTCTGGCTAGGCTGCGAATCGCAAAAGAACCCGCTATCAACTCCAAACAATTGATGTGCAGACCCAATTCGTCCTGAGACCAAGGACCTCCTGTGGATGAAGCGACGCAATGTGCTCCCCAGCCCCAAAGACTGGCGTCCGACTCTAGCACAAAGTCCGGAGAGCGACCGAAAATCGCCCTGCCGTTCCACGCTTGCATGTGGAGTAGCCACCAACGGAGCTCCAAGCGAACCTCCGAAGAAAGGATCACCTGATGATCGTAAGACATACCCGCGCGAAGGTGACGTGCTTTCAAACGCTGCATGGCTCTGTAATGTAAAGGGCCCGGAAATAGCGCCTGAATGGAAGACGATAGAAGACCCACAATACGCGCTAGAAGGCGTAACGGTATCGATGTCTGACGCAGCACTCTGCGAATCTCTTTCCGAATAGCAGAGACCTTGGAAAGTGGAAGACGCAGGAGGCAATGAATGGAGTCGATCTCGAATCCCAGGAACTGAATCACTTGAGAAGGAACCAATGCTGACTTGTCCCTGTTTACTACAAACCCTAGGGATTCCAAGAAGTCTATGATAAAGATCGTTTGCGATTGAAGTAGAAAGGCGTCGTCGCAAAAAATCAGGAGATCGTCCAGATAAATGAGACAACGAATCCCCTGAGCCCTGAAATGAGCTACGACAGGCTTCAGTAACTTGGTGAAACACCACGGAGCTGAACTGAGGCCGAAGGGAAGACACGTGAACTGGCACACGCGATCCTTCCAACGGAACCTGAGGAACCGGCGACATTCCTCTGCCACTGGAACGGAAAGATACGCATCCTTCAGATCCAGTCGTGTAAACCAATCGCCCTCCAGTAAGAGATCGCGTAACAGATGGATACCTTCCATCTTGAAATGACGGTATACTACGAACTCGTTGAGTTTCCTCAAATTGATGACGGGGCGAAAATCCCCCGTCTTTTTCCGCACCAAAAAAATGTTGCTGATGAATCCACCGGCGTCTGGCGCGTACTGCACCGCGCCTTTGGAGAACAGCGTACGAACTTCTGCGTCTATTAACAGACTGCCGTCCCTGGAAACTACGGCTACGTGAGGCGGAGAACTCTGAACAGGAGGGGAGTGGAAATCTATCACATATCCCCTTACCGTCTGTAGTACCCAGGCGTCTGTGGAAATGCGTTCCCAATTCTGTAAGAAAAGAGAAAGCCTGCCTGCCGTTAGAGTTATAGAAGGACATGTCGTGACAACACTCACCGGAGTTGAACTTCCCTCGACTACGTCCACGATTCCCTCTGCCTCTATCCGTTCCACGTTGAAAGGAAGTGGTCCGATACTGGGATGATGGGAAGAATGATGCGGTAGGAGGATTCGCCCTGGGACCTGTAGACCAGAATCTGCTGGCGGCACGGCCCCGCTGCCGGCCAGCGCGTCCAAAAACACCTCTGTTAGCAGATGGACGAAACACTTGCTTCAAAGACGTCTGCGCCTTGTTGAGCGTGGTGAAAAGATTGACATGTTTCTTCAGCTCCATAATGAAGGATTCGCCAAACAAAAGACCTTGTGCCGCCGGGCCCAAATCTCTGGATCCTAGATCAGCCAACTTTGCATCAATGCGTAACAAGGCCGCCTTCCTTCGCTCAGTAGATAGTGCAACATTGGCATTGCCAAGCAGGCAAATGGCTCTCTGTGCCCATTCACGAATGGCCCCCGCGTCCAACGCGGATCCATCGGACATAGCCAGATCCGCAAAGTATAACACCTGAGACAGCGGACCCAAGACATCCAATAATTTATCCTGTGCCGTCTTCAGACCCTTCTCGATCCCTTTGCGTGGATCACGGCCCGATCTTGACATGAAGGTAAGGACTGTGGAATCAAATTCCGGAGTCAGAGCCACTTTGTCCGGAAGGGAAGGCCGTGGGCATTCGGCCCGCAGGCGATTACGCACCTCCCTCTCAATGGGTTTACGGATCCAATGATGCACATAGCGTGCCAGATGATCCGGAAGGCTCCATTCTGACGACTTCGGGTGACGCAGGAACCGTGGATCAAACAAAGGATTCCCTTGACGGTCACACAGTACCTCTGCATCAGCCCCGGCTGAGTCCCGAGAGCCGGACGGGATACCTGAGTCATCCACAAACGATTCCTTCACATATTGGGATTCAGGAAACGGAGTAGAGTCCCACTGAGGGTCGGCCCCCGAGGCGGGAGAATCGGCTCTCCATTCATCTACCACTGCCAAACCGGAAGAGTTCCCTGCGTCCTCGTCTGATGCCGGGGAGCGCCCAACAAATACAATGTAAAAGACCAAAACCCAGCACATACAATAAACAAGGCAGTTCAAAACCATTGCATTTAGAACAAGAAAAGACAAATTTACTCTGACCTGTGCACTTGTCTGGAGCAGCAAAGAAAGAGGGAGGGGTTAGTCAAGAGGGGTCTTATGTAGACTTTGTTCTCTCTTTTGATTGGTTATGTAAATCTGTGCTGCTATGGAGTTTTAGTAAAGAAAGTAATGCAAAATATGAAGCCTCCTGTTATGTAATAAAATTACGTTTAGCTTTTGGTGAATGAAGAAGAGCCAGCAAAAATAGAATTACCAAATAAATTAGAAATCTATCCCCTCCCTCCAAAAACATAGAAAGGGATGAGGTATAACAGTCTGAACGAAGCATCTGGGCAGCGCGTTGTGTCTCGGAGGGTTAATGTGGTTTGCAGGGATGTGCATGGATATTTTGGGGGCGGGAGCTCAAATGAAGAAAAGGGCACTTCTCATAATTACTATTATTTTTTTTTTTTAAAGGGCAAGAGGGCACTTTGGATAAAAAGGGCAGGTGCTCAAGCCCCCCGTGGTGCCTGTGTGCACGTGCCTGGTGGTTTGTGGTAACAGGACGCTGTGCGCAGTGTCTCCTCCTGTTCAGTCGCCGTAAAAGCTTTTGTGTTGAGATCTTCCTGCTCAGACCTGCTGTGCGTGTAACGAGTCATGTGTGTGAGTACATATATACATGTGTGTGTGAGTACAGATATACATGTGTGTGAGTACATATATACATGTGTGTGAGTACAGATATACATGTGTGTGAGTACAGATATACGTGTGAGTGAGTACAGATATATGTGTGAGTACAGATATACATGTGTGAGTGAGTACAGATATACGTGTGAGTGAGTACAGATATACATGTGTGTGTGAGTATAGATATACATGTGTGTGTGAGTATAGATATACGTGTGAGTGACTACAGATATACATGTGTGTGTGAGTATAGATATACATGTGTGTGTGAGTATAGATATACATGTGTGTGAGTATAGATATACATGTGTGTGTGAGTATAGATATACATGTGTGTGAGTATAGATATACATGTGTGTGTGAGTATAGATATACGTGTGAGTGACTACAGATATACATGTGTGTGTGAGTATAGATATACATATGTGAGTGAGTACAGATATACATGTGTGTGAGTATAGATATACATGTGTGTGAGTATAGATATACATGTGTGTGTGAGTATAGATATACTTGTGTGTGAGTACAGATATACATGTGTGTGAGTATAGATATACATGTGTGTGTGAGTATAGATATACATGTGTGTGAGTATAGATATACATGTGTGTGAGTATAGATATACATTTGTGTGTGAGTACAGATATACGTGTGTGTGTGTGAGTATAGATATACATGTGTGTGTGAGTACAGATATACACGTGAGTGAGTACAGATATACATGTGTGTGTGAGTACAGATATACATGTGTGTGAGTACAGATATACATGTGTGAGTGAGTACAGATATACGTGTGAGTGAGTACAGATATACATGTGTGTGTGAGTATAGATATACATGTGTGTGTGAGTATAGATATACGTGTGAGTGACTACAGATATACATGTGTGTGTGAGTATAGATATACATGTGTGTGTGAGTATAGATATACATGTGTGTGAGTATAGATATACATGTGTGTGTGAGTATAGATATACATGTGTGTGAGTATAGATATACATGTGTGTGTGAGTATAGATATACGTG
>CM074725.1:10779309-10814309 GCA_037306005.1 Rhinophrynus dorsalis
AGAAACACAGACACAGAGGGACGCTATATACAGGACAGAAACACAGACACAGAGGGACGCTGTATACAGGACAGAAACACAGACACAGAGGGACGCTATATACAGGACAGAAACACAGACACAGAGGGACGCTGTATACAGGACAGAAACACAGACACAGAGGGACGCTGTATACAGGACAGAAACACAGACACAGAGGGACGCTGTATACAGGACAGAAACACAGACACAGAGGGACGCTATATACAGGACAGAAACACAGACACAGAGGGATGCTGTATACAGGACAGAAACACAGACACAGAGGGACGCTGTATACAGGACAGAAACACAGACACAGAGGGACGCTATATACAGGACAGAAACACAGACACAGAGGGACGCTATATACAGGACAGAAACACAGACACAGAGGGACGCTGTATACAGGACAGAAACACAGACACAGAGGGACGCTGTATACAGGACAGAAACACAGACACAGAGGGACGCTGTATACAGGACAGAAACACAGACACAGAGGGACGCTGTATACAGGACAGAAACACAGACACAGAGGGACGCTATATACAGGACAGAAACACAGACACAGAGGGACGCTGTATACAGGACAGAAACACAGACACAGAGGGACGCTGTATACAGGACAGAAACACAGACACAGAGGGACGCTGTATACAGGACAGAAACACAGACACAGAGGGACGCTGTATACAGGACAGAAACACAGACACAGAGGGACACTGTATACAGGACAGAAACACAGACACAGTGGGACGCTGTATACAGGACAGAAACACAGACACAGAGGGACGCTATATACAGGACAGAAACACAGACACAGAGGGACGCTGTATACAGGACAGAAACACAGACACAGAGGGACGCTGTATACAGGACAGAAACACAGACACAGAGGGACGCTATATACAGGACAGAAACACAGACACAGAGGGACGCTGTATACAGGACAGAAACACAGACACAGAGGGACGCTATATACAGGACAGAGACACAGACACAGAGGGACGCTGTATACAGGACAGAAACACAGACACAGAGGGACGCTGTATACAGGACAGAAACACAGACACAGAGGGACGCTGTATACAGGACAGAAACACAGACACAGAGGGACGCTATATACGGGACAGAAACACAGACACAGAGGGACGCTATATACAGGACAGAAACACAGACACAGAGGGACGCTATATACAGGACAGAAACACAGACACAGAGGGACGCTGTATACAGGACAGAAACACAGACACAGAGGGACGCTGTATACAGGACAGAAACACAGACACAGAGGGACGCTGTATACAGGACAGAAACACAGACACAGAGGGACGCTGTATACAGGACAGAAACACAGACACAGAGGGACGCTATATACAGGACAGAAACACAGACACAGAGGGACGCTGTATACAGGACAGAAACACAGACACAGAGGGACGTTGTATACAGGACAGAAACACAGACACAGAGGGGCGCTATATACAGGACAGAAACACAGACACAGAGGGACGCTGTATACAGGACAGAAACACAGACACAGAGGGACGCTGTATACAGGACAGAAACACAGACACAGAGGGACGCTGTATACAGGACAGAAACACAGACACAGAGGGACGCTGTATACAGGACAGAAACACAGACACAGAGGGACGCTGTATACAGGACAGAAACACAGACACAGAGGGACGCTATATACAGGACAGAAACACAGACACAGAGGGACGCTGTATACAGGACAGAAACACAGACACAGAGGGACGCTGTATACAGGACAGAAACACAGACACAGAGGGACGCTATATACAGGACAGAAACACAGACACAGAGGGACGCTGTATACAGGACAGAAACACAGACACAGAGGGACGCTATATACAGGACAGAGACACAGACACAGAGGGACGCTGTATACAGGACAGAAACACAGACACAGAGGGACGCTGTATACAGGACAGAAACACAGACACAGAGGGACGCTGTATACAGGACAGAAACACAGACACAGAGGGACGCTATATACAGGACAGAAACACAGACACAGAGGGACGCTGTATACAGGACAGAAACACAGACACAGAGGGACGCTGTATACAGGACAGAAACACAGACACAGAGGGACGCTGTATACAGGACAGAAACACAGACACAGAGGGACGCTGTATACAGGACAGAAACACAGACACAGAGGGACGCTGTATACAGGACAGAAACACAGACACAGAGGGACGCTATATACAGGACAGAAACACAGACACAGAGGGACGCTGTATACAGGACAGAAACACAGACACAGAGGGACGCTATATACAGGACAGAAACACAGACACAGAGGGACGCTGTATACAAGACAGAAACACAGACACAGGCATGCTATATACAGGACAGAAACACAGACACAGGCACGCTATATACAGGACAGAAACACAGACACAGAGGCACGCTATATACAGGACAGAAACACAGACACAGAAGGACGCTGTATACAGGACAGAAACACAGACACAGAGGGACGCTGTATACAAGACAGAAACACAGACACAGAGGGACGCTATATACAGGACAGAAACACAGACACAGAGGGACGCTGTATACAGGACAGAAACACAGACACAGAGGGACGCTATATACAGGACAGAAACACAGACACAGAGGGACGCTGTATACAGGACAGAAACACAGACACAGAGGGACGCTGTATACAAGACAGAAACACAGACACAGGCACGCCATATACAGGACAGAAACACAGACACAGAGGGATGCTATATACAGGACAGAAACACAGACACAGAGGGACGCTGTATACAAGACAGAAACACAGACACAGGCACGCTATATACAGGACAGAAACACAGACACAGGCATGCTATATACAAGACAGAAACACAGACACAGGCACGCTATATACAGGACAGAAACACAGACACAGGCACGCTATATACAGGACAGAAACACAGACACAGGCACGCTATATACAGGACAGAAGCACAGACACAGAGGGACGCTGTATACAAGACAGGAACACAGACACAGAGACTCTATACAGGACAGAAACACAGACACAGAGGGACACTGTATACAGGACAGAAACACAGACACAGAGGGACGCTATATACAGGACAGAAACACAGACACAGGCACGCTATATACAGGACAGAAGCACAGACACAGGCACGCTATATACAGGACAGAAACACAGACACAGAGGGACGCTATATACAGGACAGAAACACAGACACAGAGGGACGCTGTATACAGGACAGGAACACAGACACAGAGACTCTATACAGGACAAAAACACAGACACAGAGGGACGCTATATACAGGACAGAAACACAGACACAGAGGGACGCTATATACAGGACAGAAACACAGACACAGAGGGACGCTGTATACAGGACAGAAACACAGACACAGGCACGCTATATACAGGACAGAAGCACAGACACAGAGACTCTATACAGGACATAAACACAGACACAGGGACTATATATACAGGAAAGAAACCCATACGAGGTGAGTGTGTGTGTATATATAAAGGTGTGTGTATATAAAAGGTGTGTGTGTATATATAAAGGTGTGTGTACAGGTTTGTGTGTGTGTATATATAAACAGGTGTGTGTGTACAGGTGTGTGTGTATATACAGGTGTATATGTGGGTGTTACTCTGTATGTATATACAAGTGTCTGTTGGTTTGTGCGTGTGTGTATACAGGTATTTGTGTGTATATACAGGTGAGTGCATGTGTGTGTATATACAGGTGAGTGTTGGTTTGTGCATGTGTGTATTACAGGTGTTTGTGTGTGTATATACAGGTGTGTGTGTGTGTATATACAGGTGTGTGTGTGTGTGTGTATGTGAACAGGTGAGTGAAAGTGTGTGTATATACAGGTGAATGTGTGTGTATATACAGGTGTGTGTGTGTGTGTATGTATACAGGTGAGTGAATGTGTGTGTATATACAGGTAAATGTGTGTGTATATACAGCTGAGTCAATGTGTGTGTGTGTGTGTATATACAGGTGAGTGTGTGTGTTTGTGTGTGTGTATACAGGTAAATGTGTGTGTGTATATACAGGTGAGTGTGTGTGTTTGTGTGTGTACAGGTGAGTGTATATACAGGTGTGTGTGTGTGTGTGTACAGGTGAGGGTGTGTGTGTGTGTATACAGGTGTGTGTATGTATACAGGTGAGTGAATGTGTATGTATATATAGGTGTGCGTGTGTGTGTGTATATACAGGTGTGCGTGTGTATGTATACAGATGATTGTATATACAGGTGAGTGTGCGTTTGTGTGTGTGTACAGGTGTGTGTGTGTGTATACAGATGATTGTATATACAGGTGAGTGTGTGTGTGTTTGTGTGTGTGTACAGGTGTGTGTGTGTGTATACAGATGATTGTATATACAGGTGAGTGTGTGTGTGTTTGTGTGTGTGTACAGGTGTGTGTGTATGTATACAGGTGAGTGTATGTGAGTGTATATACAGGTGTGTTTGTGTGTGTGTATACAGGTGTGCGTGTGTATGTATACAGGTGAGTGTATATACAGGTGAGTGTGTGTGTTTGTGTGTATACAGATGTGTGTGTGTGTATATACAGGTGTGTGTATGTGTTTGTGTGTGTGTGTATACAGGTGTGCCTGTGTATGTATACAGGTGAGTGTATATACAGGTGAGTGTGTGTGTGTTTGTGTGTGTGTATATACAGATGTGTTTGTGTATATACAGGTGTGTGAATGTGTTTGTGTGTGTGTGTATACAGGTGTGTGTGTATACAGATGTGTGTGTGTATATACAGGTGTGTGTATGTGTTTGTGTCTGTGTGTATACAGGTGTGTGTACTTTGCAATGCTTTAGATACATCTAACATTACAGATAAATTATACTTGTCCTCGCTGGAGCAGTTATTGGTTCCTGTTTCGCTCCTCCTTTGTGCATACTGCCCTTGGGGACAAAGTGCATAGATACCATTGGGGACGTATAGGGGAATACACAAATCATGAAGGTTGGCACAGGATGGTGTAAGCCCAGGTGCCAGCCCCACCTCCACAGACACGGTGGCACAGTGATAGAGGGAGGTGTCTTCTGCTGATTATTGTTTCTTTCCTCCCCACAGATGCCAGGGGAGAACAGGCAGGTGTATGTGGTGACGGGGGGCTGCGGGTTCCTGGGGTCCCACCTGGTCCGGATGCTGGTGGAACGTGCCAGTGGCCTGTCTGAGATTAGAGTGTTTGACCTGCACCTGGATGAGACGCTCGGGGCACTCAGCAATGGTGAGTATCACTCACAGACCAGCAGATCGGGATGGGGATGGAGTGTGATACTCACAGACCAGCAGATCAGGATGGGGGATGGAGTGTAATACTCACAGACCAGCAGATCGGGATGGGATATGGAATGTAATACTCACAGACCAGCAGATCGGGATGGGGATGGAGTGTAATACTCACAGACCAGCAGATCGGGATGGGGTATGGAGTGTGATACTCACAGACCAGCAGATCGGGATGGGGGATGGAGTGTAATACTCACAGACCAGCAGATCAGGATGGGATATGGAATGTAATACTCACAGACAGCAGATCAGGATGGGGTATGGAGTGCAATACTCACAGACAGCAGATCAGGATGGGGTATGGAGTGCAATACTCACAGACAGCAGATCAGGATGGGGTATGGAATGTAATACTCACAGACAGCAGATCAGGATGGGGTATGGAGTGTAATACTCACAGACCAGCAGATCGGGATGGGGTATGGAGTGCAATACTCACAGACCAGCAGATCGGGATGGGGTATGGAGTGCAATACTCACAGACAGCAGATCAGGATGGGGTATGGAGTGCAATACTCACAGACCAGCAGATCGGGATGGGATATGGAATGTAATACTCACAGACAGCAGATCAGGATGGGGTATGGAGTGTAATACTCACAGACCAGCAGATCAGGCTAGGGTATGGAGTGTAATACTCATAGACAACAGATCAGGATGGGTTATGGAATGTAATACTCACAGACAGCAGATCGGGATGGGGTATGGAATGTAATACTCACAGACAGCAGATCGGGATGGGATATGGAGTGTAATACTCACAGACCATCAGATTGTGATGGGGAATGGAGTGTAATACTCACAGACAGCAGATCGGGATGGGATATGGAGTGTAATACTCACAGACAGCAGATTGGGATGGGGAATGGAGTGTAATACTCACAGACAGCAGATCAGGATAGGGTATGGAGTGTAATACTCATAGACAACAGATCAGGATGGGTTATGGAATATAATACTCACAGACAGCAGATCAGGATGGGGTATGGAATGTAATACTCACAGACAGCAGATCGGGATGGGGTATGGAGTGTGATACTCACAGACAGCAGATCAGGATGGGGTATGGAATATAATACTCACAGACCAGCAGATCGGGATGGGTTATGGAATATAATACTCACAGACCAGCAGATCGGGATGGGGTATGGAATGTAATACTCACAGACAGCAGATCGGGATAGGGTATGGCGTGTAATACCCATAGACAACAGATCAGGATGGGGTATGGAATGTAATACTCACAGACCAGCAGATCGGGATGGGATATGGAATGTAATACTCAAAGACAGCAGATCAGGATGGGGTATGGAGTGTGATACTCACAGACAGCAGATCAGGATGGGGTATGGAATGTAATACTCACAGACAACAGATGGGGATAGGATATGGAATGTAATACTCACAGACCAGCAGATCGGGATGGGATATGGAATGTAATACTCAAAGACAGCAGATCAGGATGGGGTATGGAGTGTGATACTCACAGACAGCAGATCAGGATGGGGTATGGAATATAATACTCACAGACCAGCAGATCGGGATGGGCTATGGAATGTAATACTCACAGACAGCAGATCAGGATGGGGTATGGAGTGTAATACTCACAGACAACAGATCGGGATGGGGTATGGAATGTAATACTCACAGAACAGCAGATCGGGATGGGATATGGAATGTAATACTCAAAGACAGCAGATCAGGATGGGGTATGGAGTGTGATACTCACAGACAGCAGATCAGGATGGGATATGGAATGTAATACTCACAGACAGCAGATCAGGATGGGGTATGGAGTGCAATACTCACAGACAGCAGATCAGGATGGGATATGGAATGTAATACTCACAGACCAGCAGATCGGGATGGGATATGGAATGTAATACTCACAGACAGCAGATCAGGATGGGGTATGGAGTGTGATACTCACAGACCAGCAGATCGGGATGGGGTATGGAGTGTAATACTCAAAGACAGCAGATCAGGATGGGGTATGGAGTGTGATACTCACAGACCAGCAGATCGGGATGGGGGATGGAATGTAATACTCACAGACCAGCAGATCGGGATGGGGTATGGAGTGTAATACTCACAGACAGCAGATCAGGATGGGGTATGGAGTGTAATACTCACAGACAGCAGATCAGGATGGGGTATGGAATATAATACTCACAGACCAGCAGATCGGGATGGGGTATGGAGTGTAATACTCACAGACCAGCAGATCAGGATGGCGTATGGAGTGTAATACTCAAAGACAGCAGATCAGGATGGGGTATGGAGTGTGATACTCACAGACAGCAGATCAGGATGGGGTATGGAGTGTGATACTCACAGACCAGCAGATCGGGATGAGGGATGGAGTGTGATACTCACAGACAACAGATCGGGATGGGGTATGGAATGTAATACTCACAGACCAGCAGATCGGGATGGGATATGGAATGTAATACTCAAAGACAGCAGATCGGGATGAGGGATGGAGTGTGATACTCACAGACAACAGATCGGGATGGGGTATGGAATGTAATACTCACAGACCAGCAGATCGGGATGGGATATGGAATGTAATACTCAAAGGCAGCAGATCGGGATGGGGTATGGAGTGTGATACTCACAGACAGCAGATCAGGATGGGGTATGGAATGTAATACTCACAGACAGCAGATCGGGATGGGGTATGGAGTGTGATACTCACAGACCAGCAGATCGGGATGGGGGATGGAGTGTAATACTCACAGACAGCAGATCAGGATGGGGTATGGAGTGCAATACTCACAGACCAGCAGATCAGGATGGGGTATGGAGTGTAATACTCAT
The DNA here is from genome assembly GCA_037306005.1 of Rhinophrynus dorsalis. Classification (NCBI taxonomy): domain Eukaryota; kingdom Metazoa; phylum Chordata; class Amphibia; order Anura; family Rhinophrynidae; genus Rhinophrynus; species Rhinophrynus dorsalis. The sequence continues at coordinate 10,787,492 of CM074725.1, forward strand.
AGACAACAGATCGGGATAGGGTATGGAGTGTAATACTCACAGACAGCAGATCAGGATGGGGTATGGAGTGTAATACTCACAGACCAGCAGATCAGGATGGCGTATGGAGTGTAATACTCAAAGACAGCAGATCAGGATGGGGTATGGAGTGTGATACTCACAGACAGCAGATCAGGATGGGGTATGGAGTGTGATACTCACAGACCAGCAGATCGGGATGAGGGATGGAGTGTGATACTCACAGACAACAGATCGGGATGGGGTATGGAATGTAATACTCACAGACCAGCAGATCGGGATGGGATATGGAATGTAATACTCATAGACAACAGATCAGGATGGGTTATGGAATATAATACTCACAGACAACAGATGGGGATGGGGTATGGAATGTAATACTCACAGACAGCAGATCGGGATGGGGTATGGAATGTAATACTCACAGACAGCAGATCGGGATGGGATATGGAGTGTAATACTCACAGACAGCAGATCAGGATGGGGTATGGAGTGTAATACTCACAGACCAGCAGATTGGGATGGGGAATGGAGTGTAATACTCACAGACCAGCAGATCAGGATAGGGTATGGAGTGTGATACTCACAGACAGCAGATCAGGATAGGGTATGGAGTGTAATACTCATAGACAACAGATCGGGATGGGTTATGGAATATAATACTCACAGACAGCAGATCAGGATGGGGTATGGAGTGTAATACTCACAGACAGCAGATCAGGATGGGGTATGGAATGTAATACTCACAGACAGCAGATTGGGATGGGGAATGGAGTGTAATACTCACAGACAGCAGATCGGGATGGGGTATGGAGTGTGATACTCACAGACAGCAGATCGGGATGGGGGATGGAGTGTAATACTCACAGACCAGCAGATCGGGATGGGGTATGGAGTGTAATACTCACAGACCAGCAGATCGGGATGGGGTATGGAGTGTAATACTCACAGACCAGCAGATCGAGATGGGGTATGGAGTGTGATACTCACAGACCAGCAGATCAGGATGGGATATGGAGTGTAATACTCACAGACCAGCAGATCGGGATGGGTGATGGAGTGTAGTACTCATAGACCAGCAGATCGGGATGGGGGATGGAGTGTGATACTCACAGACCAGCAGATCGGGATGAGGGATGGAATGTAATACTCACAGACCAGCAGATCGGGATGGGATATGGAATGTAATACTCAAAGACAGCAGATTGGGATGGGGTATGGAGTGTGATACTCACAGACAGCAGATCAGGATGGGGTATGGAATATAATACTCACAGACCAGCAGATCGGGATGGGATATGGAATGTAATACTCAAAGACAGCAGATCGGGATGGGGGATGGAGTGTAATACTCACAGACAGCAGATCAGGATGGGGTATGGAGTGTGATACTCACAGACAGCAGATCAGGATGGGGTATGGAATGTAATACTCACAGACAACAGATCGGGATGGGGTATGGAGTGTAATACTCACAGACAGCAGATCGGGATGGGGGATGGAGTGTAATACTCACAGACCAGCAGATCGGGATGGGGTATGGAGTGTAATACTCACAGACCAGCAGATCGGGATGGGGTATGGAGTGTAATACTCACAGACCAGCAGATCGAGATGGGGTATGGAGTGTGATACTCACAGACCAGCAGATCAGGATGGGATATGGAGTGTAATACTCACAGACCAGCAGATCGGGATGGGTGATGGAGTGTAGTACTCATAGACCAGCAGATCGGGATGGGGGATGGAGTGTGATACTCACAGACCAGCAGATCGGGATGGGGTATGGAGTGTGATACTCATAGACCAGCAGATCAGGATGGGGATGGAGTGTGATACTCACAGACCAGCAGATCGGGATGGGGGATGGAGTGTGATACTCATAGACCAGCAGATCAGGATGGGGTATGGAGTGTGATACTCACAGACAGCAGATCAGGATGGGGGATGGAGTGTAATACTCACAGACCAGCAGATCGGGATGGGGTATGGAGTGTAATACTCACAGACAGCAGATCGGGATGGGGGATGGAGTGTGATACTCACAGACCAGCAGATCGGGATGGGGTATGGAGTGTAATACTCACAAACCAGCAGATCGGGATGGGGTATGGAGTGTAATACTCACAGACCAGCAGATCGGGATGGGGTATGGAGTGTAATACTCACAGACCAGCAGATCAGGATGGGGATGGAGTGTGATACTCACAGACCAGCAGATCAGGATGGGGATGGAGTGTGATACTCACAGACCAGCAGATCGGGATGGGGGATGGAGTGTAATACTCACAGACCAGCAGATCGGGATGGGGGATGGAGTGTGATACTCACAGACCAGCAGATCAGGATGGGGATGGAGTGTGATACTCACAGACCAGCAGATCGGGATGGGGGATGGAGTGTAATACTCACAGACCAGCAGATCAGGATGGGGATGGAGTGTGATACTCACAGACCAGCAGATCGGGATGGGGGATGGAGTGTAATACTCACAGACCAGCAGATCGGGATGGGGGATGGAGTGTAATACTCACAGACCAGCAGATCAGGATGGGGATGGAGTGTGATACTCACAGACCAGCAGATCGGGATGGGTGATGGAGTGTAATACTCATAGACAGCAGATCGGGATGGGTGATGGAGTGTAATACTCACAGACAGCAGATCAGGATGGGGGATGGAGTGTGATACTCACAGACCAGCAGATCGGGATGGGGGATGGAGTGTAATACTCACAGACCAGCAGATCGGGATGGGGGATGGACTGTAATACTCACAGACAGCAGATCGGGATGGGGGATGGAGTGTGATACTCACAGACCAGCAGATCGGGATGGGGGATGGACTGTAATACTCACAGACAGCAGATCGGGATGGGGGATGGAGTGTGATACTCACAGACCAGCAGATCGGGATGGGGGATGGAGTGTAATACTCACAGACCAGCAGATCGGGATGGGGTATGGAGTGTGATACTCACAGACCAGCAGATCAGGATGGGGGATGGAGTGTAATACTCACAGACAACAGATCGGGATGGGGGATGGAGTGTAATACTCACAGACAACAGATCGGGATGGGGTATGGAGTGTGATACTCACAGACCAGCAGATCGGGATGGGGGATGGAGTGTGATACTCACAGACCAGCAGATCGGGATGGGGGATGGAGTGTTATACTCACAGGCCAGCAGATCGGGATGGGGGATGGAGTGTAATACTCACAGACCAGCAGATCGGGATGGGGGATGGAGTGTGATACTCACAGACCAGCAGATCGGGATGGGGGATGGAGTGTAATACTCACAGACCAGCAGATCAGGATGGGGATGGAGTGTGATACTCACAGACCAGCAGATCGGGATGGGGGATGGAGTGTAATACTCACAGACCAGCAGATCAGGATGGGGATGGAGTGTGATACTCACAGACCAGCAGATCGGGATGGGGGATGGAGTGTAATACTCACAGACCAGCAGATCGGGATGGGGGATGGAGTGTAATACTCACAGACCAGCAGATCGGGATGGGTGATGGAGTGTAATACAGACCAGCAGATCGGGATGGGGGATGGAGTGTAATACTCACAGACCAGCAGATCGGGATGGGGGATGGAGTGTAATACTCACAGACCAGCAGATCGGGATGGGTGATGGAGTGTAATACAGACCAGCAGATCAGGATGGGGTATGGAGTGTAATACTCACAGACCAGCAGATCAGGATGGGGTATGGAGTGTAATACTCATAGACAGCAGATCGGGATGGGTGATGGAGTGTAATACTCACAGACAGCAGATCAGGATGGGGTATGGAGTGTAATACTCACAGACAGCAGATCGGGATGGGGTATGGAGTGTAATACTCACAGACCAGCAGATCGGGATGGGGGATGGAGTGTAATACTCACAGACCAGCAGATCGGGATGGGGGATGGAGTGTAATACTCACAGACCAGCAGATCGGGATGGGGGATGGAGTGTGATACTCACAGACCAGCAGATCGGGATGGGGGATGGAGTGTAATACTCACAGACCAGCAGATCGGGATGGGGGATGGACTGTAATACTCACAGACAGCAGATCGGGATGGGGTATGGAGTGTGATACTCACAGACAGCAGATCAGGATGGGGGATGGAGTGTGATACTCACAGACCAGCAGATCGGGATGGGGGATGGAGTGTTATACTCACAGACCAGCAGATCGGGATGGGGGATGGAGTGTTATACTCACAGGCCAGCAGATCGGGATGAGGGGTGGAGTGTAATACTCAATTTTATTTTCATGATTAAAAAGACCTTGAGTCTTTTTGGCCGTGTCATAAACAATGAGAGACTAGTGTTGTCAAAGCACTTCAGCTAGATGAACATCCACGTCTCCAGCAGATCCACACCTTTTGAGCTAAGAGCGCTTACTCATGATCTCTGAATACAACAATCCTACCGCCCCGTCTTTTAAATCACATTCCACCTATCAGAATCTTGCTCTATAAACGGACTTGGTAGAGAACCTCATCGACTCATCATGTGATCTGTGGGGTCCAATGAAAGCAAAGCCAAAGAATCATCACTATATACAAACTATCCAATAATCAAAGACTTCAGCTCACGGACATTCAAATCCATCCACAGTCACATGGCACATAAAAGCCTCCACCGGTCCAAACAAAAAAGCCATGATACCAACATACACGCACCTGTTCAAGGTTAGTCAGCCGACCTCGTTCCTTATCAAAAACAAAAAAACACATACCATATAGCTTGGATAGTCATCTGCACATCTATTTACTGGGGGGCAATGGCCCGACTGTCCATGTTCATTTCACAACATACCAATAAAGATTTCAACATTGAAACATCCCTCCCAGCTGCCACATCCAAAAATAACTAGCCACCACATTAAAAAAGATAACCCCCTGAATACCGGATAGAGATGAGATGCACCAAACTCATATTGCGCAGCTTCCCTCTACCCAAAAAGAGGTGATATTATTATAATCAAAGAGATGAGATCGACACACCATACCGTCACGTGTATATGATGGCTTACAATAAAAAGGAGAAATAAGAAAAAGAAAAGGCGCAGAACTCCAGTGCATTCATTTCTAACTCCAACTAATAAAACTATACACAACAAATTGTATGTATTAATATGAAAAGAATTAGAAAGATGTTGTCAGTAGATGGCACACTAAATTTACCAAGGTTAAAATATTAATACAGCATTTTTAGAGAACATACATTATTATATATCTGTTTTGTAATATGAAAAAACTACCAAATGCCATGGTTCACTATGCCCATATGTATATATTCTCATATCATAAAAGACACAAAACACATACACATGCTAGGGAGTAATATCTAGTTTTCATTTACTAACAAAAAAAAAATAAGTTAAAAATATAATATCTATTATATTTTTAAATAAAAAATACTAATATACAATATATGGGAATTTTGTCAGGTCTTTCAAAACCACCCAAGTCATTGTAAAGTGTTTGTTCCACCTTGAGGTGTGATACAGAGGACATAACGTCTCCAGTGAGATAATCTCTCCAGTTCCTATGTTATTCTATGGGAGATCTTTAGTTATAGACTACAGGGGAGATGTACTAAGGTGTGATAAAGAGGAGATAACTTCTCCAGTGAGATAAACTCTCCAGTTCCTATGTTATTCTATGGGAGATCTTTAGTTATAGACTACAGGGGAAATGTACTAAGGTGTGATAAAGAGGAGATAACTTCTCCAGTGAGATAAACTCTCCATTTTCTATGTTATTCTATGGGAGATCTTTAGTTATAGACTACAGGGGAGATGTACTAAGGTGTGATAAAGAGGAGATCACTTCTCCAGTGAGATAAAATCTCTAGTTCCTATGTTATTCTATGGGAGAGATTTAGTTATAGACTCCAGGAGATATGTACTAAGGTGTGATAAAGAGGAGATCACTTCTCCAGTGAGATAAACTCTCCAGTTCCTATGTTATTCTATGGGAGATCTTTAGTTATAGACAACAGGGAGAGATGTACTAAGGTGTGATAAAGAGGAGATAACTTCTCCAGTGTGATAAACTCTCCAGTTCCTATGTTATTCTATGGGAGATCTTTAGTTATAGTCTACAGGGGAGATGTACTAAGGTGTGATAAAGAGGAGATAATTTCTACAGTGAGATAAACTCTCCAGTTCCTATGTTATTCTATGGAGAGATTTAGTTATAGACTACAGAGGAGATGTACTAAGGTGCGATAAAGAGGAGATAACTTCTCCAGTGAGATAAACTCTCCATTTCCTATGTTATTCTATGGAAGATCTTTAGTTATAGACTACAGGAGAGATGTACTAAGGTGTGTTAAAGAGGAGATCACTTCTCCAGTGAGATAAACTCTCCAGTTCCTATGTTATTCTATGGGAGATCTTTAGTTATAGACAACAGGGAGAGATGTACTAAGGTGTGATAAAGAGGAGATAACTTCTCCAGTGAGATAAACTCTCCAGTTCCTATGTTATTTTATGGGAGAGATTTAGTTATAGACTACAGGGGAGATGTACTAAGGTGTGATAAAGAGGAGATAACTTCTCCAGTGAGATAAACTCTCCAGTTCCTATGTTATTTTATGGGAGAGATTTAGTTATAGACTACAGGGGAGATGTACTAAGGTGCGATAAAGAGGAGATAACTTCTCCAGTGAGATAAACTCTCCATTTCCTATGTTATTCTATGGAAGATCTTTAGTTATAGACTACAGGAGAGATGTACTAAGGTGTGTTAAAGAGGAGATCACTTCTCCAGTGAGATAAACTCTCCAGTTCCTATGTTATTCTATGGGAGATCTTTAGTTATAGACAACAGGGAGAGATGTACTAAGGTGTGATAAAGAGGAGATAACTTCTCCAGTGAGATAAACTCTCCAGTTCCTATGTTATTTTATGGGAGAGATTTAGTTATAGACTACAGGGGAGATGTACTAAGGTGTGATAAAGAGGAGATAACTTCTCCAGTGAGATAAACTCTCCAGTTCCTATGTTATTCTATGGGAGATATTTAGTTATAGACTACAGGGGAGATGTACTAAGGTGTGATAAAGAGGAGATAACTTCTCCAGTGTGATAAACTCTCCAATTCCTATGTTAATCTATGGGAGAGATTTAGTTATAGACTACAGGGGAGATGTACTAAGGTGTGATAAAGAGGAGATAACTTCTTCAGTGAGATAAACTCTCCAGTTCCTATCTTATTCTATGGGAGAGCTTAAAGGGGAGATGTACTAAGGTGTGATAAAGCGGAGATAACATCTCAAGTGTGATAAACTCTCCAATTCATATGTTAGTCTATGGGAGAGATTTAGTTATAGACTACAGGGGAGATGTACTAAGGTGAGATAAAGAGGCGATAACTTCTCCAGTGAGATAAACTCTCCAGTTCCTATGTTATTCTATGGGAGAGATTTAGTTATAGACTACAGGGGAGATGTACTAAGGCGTGATAAAGAGGAGATAACTTCTCCAGTGTGATAAACTCTCCAGTTCCTATGTTATTCTATAGGAGAGATATAGTTATAGACTACAGGGGTAGATGTACTAAGGTGTGATAAAGAGGAGATAACTTCTCCAGTGTGATAAACTCTCCAGTTCCTATGTTATTCTATGGGAGAGATATAGCATACCTCCCAACATTTCAAATTACCAAAGAGGGACACTTGTGTTTTAGGGGGTGTTGCTGGGGGGTGTGGCTGGTGGGCGGCCATTACCAGGGATTTTTAGGCTGTTTCATGACCCATTCATACCTCTTTGTGTAACCTAATAAATGACTAATAACAAGAACAAAGTATTTTATTTACACAGACTAATTTATAAACACATATACTGACATTTAAACAAACAATAAATCAAGTTATATTGCTGTAGAACAATATGATACACTTATCTACACAACACTCAGTCTGATCTCCTAAAAAGAGGGACATCAGGGTGGGAAAGAGGGACAGAGGGATTTGGATCTAAAAGAGGGACTGTCCCTCCTAAAGAGGGACACTTGGGAGGTATGATATAGTTATAGACTACAGGGGAGATGTACTAAGGTGTGATAAAGAGGAGATAACTTCTCCAGTGAGAAGGGGAACAGATGGGGAAAATCAGAGTAGTTATTAATTAACCCCTTGAACGCTAGAGAGGCCTCCAATTAATTTCTTTGCAATGCACTAGAGACTTGTATAACATCAGAAGACCTGCTACATTGTACTTTTCCTTTAGTACACTAGTTGGTATAAACGAGCCACGTGGAGATGTGGAACAGATGGGCTGGGGAGGTAACAGGGGTGTACAGATCCCTGGGTGTGTCCCACTATTAAAGCCAGGGTACACGTTGCACCTCCAGTTTCACAATTTGGCAATATGGTAATAATTACTGCGGATAAGGGATAAAAGCAGGACGCATTCCTCCGCTCTGCAAATGGTCTCGTTTAGGAAGTTTTACTGAAAAGACACGTGGATTCCTCATGTGTTGGGGGAGTCACAGACTAGGTCAGGGGTTGGGACAGTTATTTTGGCCTCATCAAGACTTTTCATGGTGCCACAGTTGTACGGCATCACCAGACAAGCACAGGACAAAGCAAGAAGGGTCATATGTAAAATGTCAGAACTGGAGCAAGCCGAAGCACCAATCAAAACTCCCGCAGATTTAAACTGGTCTTTAACTATTTGAATGCAACAGAGGACACCAGTGCATTGTGTTGCAACATGGTTTAGACCTCTCTTTTGCAATTTACCCTTTGGCACTCAAACGGTTAAGGAGTTAAAAGCCACATCTACATAACTGGCAGTCTGGTGCCGTTGGTTCGTTGTATAATTGCTTTTATTTTCACTTGTAACCCCTTAAATGTATGTAAAAAACCTACACGTTGTAGCTTGCAATTTTAACTCCTTGAAGGCTAAAGAGATGCACAGTGCATCACAAAGCAATTCATGGGGATCGCTCTTAGTATACAAGAGGTAATGCATATTTTTGGGGGGCTCTAGATGGGGAATGGGGTGAAGTATAATTTTCTTCTAAATTGATATGACGAATTCTAGAAACCTTAATTACATATAGTAGTGAATGGTATGCTGCGTTGCCAGTACAAATGGTGACTCTGTGCAGTTTGGGGCCTGCTGGGCTGCTGTAATGGGGAGTCTCGCCTCCCCTGGGAACCTCGCTGCTGCGATTTTCACAGGAGTGTCCGGGGAGGTTTTGGGGAGAAGCTCCCACTGCCCATTCCTGTTCAAACCGCTGCCCTTGATTCACTGCCTGCCGCTGATCTCCACCACACACACCCTGGCTGCCCCAGGGCAGGGCGGACAGCAAACCAAAAACAGAATTATATATATTTAAATATATTACAGAATTTAAAATAGTTCAAAAGAGAAGTATTTTTTCAGAAAAGATGAGTAGTTTTAATCACAATTTAAAGGGTAGAAAATTCAGAAGTAAAGTAAGTTCTACTTTACAGAAATATTCATGGAACTGCCTCCCAGCTGAGGTGGTAGGCATTAATACTGTTAGGGAATTCAAATAACACCTGGTACAGACGTAAATCTATACTGAGAAGTATGTTAGATTGTGTCATTTTAAACCTTCCCAAAAAACATTATCTCCTCCCCGTCTAAAATCCCTACAAATAACTGCTTCTTTGTATCTAAAAACATGTAACCGTATAGAAAGTTTTATATTGTTTCTCTATTTCGTGTAAATATGTAACTTTTTACTGTAAAAGCTCCGCAGGGCCTACTAGAACAGTGGTTCTCAAAGAATTTTTCCTGGTGGCCGCCAATGCGGCCACCACAATGTTCTAGTGGCCGTCACTGCGGCCACAGCCATGTCTGGGTGGCCACACTAGGATATTACATGTGCAAATGGTATAATGGGATTAACCCCTTAACGACCGGCGGTCCTGGGACATTTCCGTCCCATAAGGACCGCATAGGACCACTTGGACGCGCCGGTACACGTGACCTGTTGCGTGTATCGGCGCGTCATTATGGGGCCTGATAGAGATCGCTCCGATCTTGGAGCGGTCAATTTCAGGCCCTATTTTTACTTACAGCGCTCCCGGTAGAGCGCTGTAAGTAAAAAGTACGTGATGTACTATGACCGTCATCGGTCCTTGAGTATTTCAAGGACCGTGACGGTCATAGTACGTCACATGTCGTTAAGGGGTTAAGACATATAAAAATCGCATACATTTACATCATATTACAATGTAAACATTCCTGAAACTACAAGGGTTCTTAAGACTTTCTAGTTACTGGAGATATATATTTCAGAAATGGTCATTTTTTTCTTCCAGTCGTAAAGGTTACTGATTCATATAGGGGTTTAGTGGCGTGTTGGGTACGTGGCGGATTCTTCTGCACTCACTCATTATTGGACGTTTGGACAGCAGCGTCCCCTTCCATTGGCATGTTCAGACCAGGGCCGGATATGCAATAAGGCAGAGTAGGCACCGGCCTACAGGCGCATCCCACAGAGAGGATAGTTTTTTGGCTTCCTTTTTTTTATTTTTTTATTAGCCTCACCAGTCGCCCGCAACAACATGGAGAGGAGAGGTCTGCTCCGAAGACCTGTACCTACTGAGCTCCCTCTTTGCCGTCGGCTCTTTAGTAATAATGCAGAGCGCTGGGAGATGACATCATCACCCAGCGCTCTGCATTACAGACCGCGCGGGAGCTCCAGCAGCTACAGGTCTGTGTGCCAAAGGGGGTACATACCATTCCTCTCCAGCGAGGTAGAAAATGGTGGTCAATATGGAGATGGGGGGGCAATGTGAGGGGCAATATTGAGATGATGGGGGAAAATGTGAGGGGATATGGACATGATGGGGCAATGTGAGGGGCAATATTGAGATGATGGGGCAATGTGAGGGGATATGGACATGATGAGGCAATGTGAGGGGCAATATGGAGTTGATGGTGGCAATGTGAGGGCAATATAGAGATGACAGGGGGAAGTTGGAGCTGATGTAGGGCAATGTGAGGGGCAATATGGACATGATGGGACAATGTGGGGGGCAATATTGAGATGATGGGGGCAATGTGAGGGGATATGGACATGATGGGACAATGTGGGGGGCAATATTGAGATGATGGGGCAATGTGAGGGGATATGGACATGATGGGACAATGTGAGGGGCAATAGTGAGATGATGGGGGCAATGTGAGGGGATATGGACATGATGGGACAATGTGAGGGGCAATATGGAGTTGATGGTGGCAATGTGAGGGCAATATAGAGATGACAGGGGGAAGTTGGAGCTGATGTAGGGCAATGTGAGGGGATATGGACATGATGGGACAATGTGGGGGGCAATATTGAGATGATGGGGCAATGTGAGGGGATATGGACATGATGAGGCAATGTGAGGGGCAATATTGAGATGATGGGGCAATGTGAGGGGATATGGACATGATGGGACAATGTGGGGGGCAATATTGAGATGATGGGGGCAATGTGAGGGGATATGGACATGATGGGACAATGTGGGGGGCAATATTGAGATGATGGGGCAATGTGAGGGGATATGGACATGATGAGGCAATGTGAGGGGCAATATTGAGATGATGGGGCAATGTGAGGGGATATGGACATGATGGGACAATGTGGGGGGCAATATTGAGATGATGGGGGCAATGTGAGGGGATATGGACATGATGGGGCAATGTGAGGGGCAATATTGAGATGATGGGGCAATGTGAGGGGATATGGACATGATGGGACAATGTGGGGGGCAATATTGAGATGATGGGGCAATGTGAGGGGATATGGACATGATGAGGCAATGTGAGGGCAATATTGAGATGATGGGGGGCAATGTGAGGGGATATGGATATGATGGGGCAATGTGAGGGGCAATATTGAGATGATGGGGCAATGTGAGGGGATATGGACATGATGGGACAATGTGGGGGGCAATATTGAGATGATGGGGCAATGTGAGGGGATATGGACATGATGAGGCAATGTGAGGGGCAATATTGAGATGATGGGGCAATGTGAGGGGATATGGACATGATGGGACAATGTGGGGGGCAATATTGAGATGATGGGGGCAATGTGAGGGGATATGGACATGATGGGGCAATGTGAGGGGCAATATGGAGTTGATGGTGGCAATGTGAGGGCAATATAGAGATGACAGGGGGAAGTTGGAGCTGATGTAGGGCAATGTGAGGGGCAATATGGAGCTGATGGGGGGCAATATGGAGCTGATGAGCATTGTGGAGGTGTCCAGTGGAGCTGGCAAATCAGGGGGTGGAGGGGCACTTCAGAATTCTGTGCCTACAGGCTCCTGAGATGTAAATACGGCCCTGGTTCAGACAGTCACATCTGAGTGAGTTCCAGAGTGACAAAGAAAAGAACTAGTGGTGCACTTACCTACCGGTTCTCCATCAGTGCTGAATTACCTGAAGGTAACTGGCATGTTGGGCATACAACGCTGGTCTGAGTCAGCACTTTAGAACTATGACTGTAATTCTAAAGAGCTGGCTAAGACCATAGTTGTATACCTGACATGCCAATTATGTAAAGGAGCGTGGATAAATTAAGCCGTATAATCTTCCCTGAGGTAATTTGGAATTGTTGGAGAACTAGTAGGTAATGACACCATTAGTTCTTTTCTTTGTCATTCTGGAACTCGCTCAGATGTGACTGAACATGCCAATGGAAGGGGACGCTGCTGTTCAAGCCTCCAATAATGAGTGAGTGCAGAAGAATCCGCCACGTGCCCAGCAAGACACTAAGCACATGTGTGTCAAGGGGTAACCAACAAAAAGAGTGATTGGACAATTTGTCTTTACAGGTGATAAATGATAACCCCCATATTGTACACTCAGCCATTGTTATGAATTTAGTTTGCGAAAGCCTGGAACACCAAACCTATGGCAAATTCAGGAAAATATGGTACTGTCCCGTCAATCTCCTCAGGTCTTATAGGGGGCAGCCAGGTCTGTATACAGGGGAACAGCCAGGTCTGTATACAGGGGGGCAGCCAGGTCTGTATACAGGGGAACAGCCAGGTCTGTATACAGGGGGGCGGCCAGGTCTGTATACAGGGGGACAGCCAGGTCTGTATACAGGGGGACAGCCAGGTCTGTATACAGGGGAACAGCCAGGTCTGTATACAGGGGAACAGCCAGGTCTGTATACAGGGGGACGGCCAGGTCTGTATACAGGGGGACAGCCAGGTCTGTATACAGGGGAACAGCCAGGTCTGTATACAGGGGGGCAGCCAGGTCTGTATACAGGGGGACAGCCAGGTCTGTATACAGGGGAACAGCCAGGTCTGTATACATGGGGACGGCCAGGTCTGTATACATGGGGACGGCCAGGTCTGTATACAGGGGGACAGCCAGGTCTGTATACAGGGGGGCAGCCAGGTCTGTATACAGGGGGGCGGCCAGGTCTGTATACAGGGGGGCGGCCAGGTCTTTATAGGGGACAGCCAGGTCTGTATACAGGGGAACAGCCAGGCCTGTATACAGGGGAACAGCCAGGTCTGTATACAGGGGGGCAGCCAGGTCTTTATAGGGGGGCATCCAGGCCTGTATACAGGTGGGCGGCCAGGTCTGTATACAGGGGGGCGGCCAGGTCTGTATACAGGGGGGCAGCCAGGTCTGTATACAGGGGGGCGGCCAGGTCTGTATACAGGGGGGCGGCCAGGTCTGTATACAGGGGGACAGCCAGGTCTGTATACAGGGGAGCAGCCAGGTCTGTATACAGGGGGACAGCCAGGTCTGTATACAGGGGGGCAGCCAGGTCTGTATACAGGGGGGCAGCCAGGTCTATATACAGGGGGACAGTCAGGTCTGTATACAGGGGAACAGCCAGGTCTGTATACAGGGGGGCAGTCAGGTCTGTATACAGGGGGCAGCCAGGTCTGTATACAGGGGGGCAGCCAGGTCTGTATACAGGGGGCAGTCAGATTTGAGCAGGGAGGCCCTCCTCTCTCTCTCTGGGGCTTTCTGTAGAACTTGTGATCACTTCCTGCTTCATTCTGCACTGTACTGAGGTCTCAGACCTGCGCGCTAGGAGGCTCCCTGTGGTGAGTATCAACTTCCTGCCCCTGACACACCCCAGGCTTCCAGCCACCAGTGGTAATAAGGGGGCTGGGGCAATAAGATGGGCAACCAACTTAGCAGAATTCCTTACCCCAGGGTGCTGATAAATCCATTGACTGATTCCTCCGCGTAATATAGTAACATAGTAGATAAGGCTGAAAAAAGACATGTGCCCATCAAGTCCAGCCCATGCCAATAACACCCCTGTTGATCCAGAGGAAGGCAAAAAAAGCCCTCTGGAGGCATTTCCAATCTAGTCCCAAGTGTGTGGGGAGGAATGATTCCTTCCTGACTCCAACTGGTAGTCAAATAGTTCCCCCGATCAATATCCTATTTGCTTTGAAGCCATCTGTCATAATTGTCACTATTGTTCTGTGCTAGATAGGAATCCATTGCTTTTTTGAATGCAGTTGCATTATCTGCAAGCACGACATCCCGAGGCAAAGAATTCCATAGCCTTACCGCCCTTACTGTAAAGAATCCTTGCCTTGGTTTTAGTGGAATGCGCCTTTCCTCTAGTCTTAATGGATGACCTCTTGTTCTTAGCTCAGCTCTTTGCATAAATAATTCATTGGATAGTTCTTTGTATTGACCTTGAATGTATTTGTAAATGGTAATCATATCACCCCTTACACCTCTCTTCTCTAATATAAGTGTAAATGGTAATCATATCGCCCCTTAGACGTCTCTTCTCTAATGTAAACAAACCCAGTTTGGCTAGTCTCTCTTTATAACTCAGATCCTCCAATCCCTTTATCAGTTTTGTTGCACGTCTCTGCATCTTTTCCAGTTCAGTAATGTCTTTTTTTAGAACAGGCACCCAAAATTGTATTCCATATTGTAGATGAGGCCTAACCAAGGATTTATACAGAGGTAGGATAATATTACATCCCTTGTATCTACACCTCTTTTTATGCAGGCTAGTACTCTATTTGCTCTTGCAGCAGCTGAGTGACGCTGCACACTGCTGTGAAGTGTATTGTCTATCAGTTCTCCTAAATCTTTCTCTAATGAGGATTTCCCAAGTTGTTTCCCATTTAGAGTATACTAGCAACATGGGACGGCGTTGCCCGTCATGTTATGACCGTTGGGCGCACGTGTTTGAAATGCAGACACACTGATAAACACAGACATATGCAGCATACAGGCAGACACATACCATACATCCCAAGTGTCCCTCTTTAGGAGGGACAGTCCCTCTTTGAGGGCCAAATCCCTCTGTCCCTCTTTCCCACCCTGTTGTCCCTCTTTTTAAGAGGTCTGACTGTGTGCAGGGCCGGCTCCACCTATAGGCGAGGTAGGCGCCGGCCTAGGGCGCACACGTACTGGGGACGCGGGCATGCAGCGGAGAAGAGCTGCGCCCACACACCACGCCAGGAACCACAACACAGTCAGGTCTGTGTTGCTACAGCGCTCCCTCATGTGGTCGGATCTTTAGTAATGCAGAGCGCGCTGGGAGTCATGATCTCCCGCCGCGCTCTGCATTACTGAAGAGAAGACTGCGCGGGAGATACAGGTATGTGATGGGGGGCAAGTTGGAGCTGAGGGGGCATAGTGGAGCTGAGGGGGCAAGTTGGAGCAGATGTGGGGCAAAGTGGAGATGATGGGGGCAAGTTGGAGCTGTTAGGGGAAAGCTGGAGCTGAGGGGGCATAGTGGAGCTGGTGGTGGCAAGTTGGAGATGATGGGGGCAAGTTGGAGCTGATGAGGGTCAAATTGGAGCTGATGAGGGTCAAAGTGGAGCTGAGGGGGGGCAAGCTGGAGCTGAGGGGGGGCAAGTGGAGCTGAGGGGGGGCAAGTGGAGCTGAGGGGGGGCAAAGTGGAGCTGGTGGGGCAAGTTGGAGCGGATGGGGGGGCAAGTTGGAGCGGATGGGGGCAAGTTGGAGCTGCTGGGGGGCATAGTGGAGCTGATAGTGGAAAGTTGGAGCTGAGAGGGCATAGTGGAGCTGGTGGGGGCAAGTTGGAGTGGATGGGGGCAAGTTGGAGCGGATGGGGGGCAAAGTGGAGCTGATGGGGGTAAGTTGGAGAGGATGGGGGGCAAAGTGGAGCTGATGGGGGTAAGTTGGAGCTGAGGGGGTAAAGTGAAGCTGAGGGGGCAAAATGGAGCTGGTGGGGGCACATTGGAGCTGATGGGGGCAAGTTGGAGTTGATAGGGGCAAAGTGGAGCTGGTGGGCCAAAGTGAAGCTGATAAGGGGCAAGTTGGAGCTGGTGGGGGGCATCTCTTACAGGCATCTCCAGAACAGGGGCAGAGTGGCTCAGGGGGCAGAGAGAGGACAATCATGAAAAGAGGTTGGGTATAAGTAGGCAGGGTATAAAGGGGTGGGACACAAGGGGCGGAGCGAAATGGGCGGCAAAATTAGGTTTTGCCTAGGGTGGCAAAAATCCTTGCACCAGCCCTGACTGTGTGGTGTGTATTACTTTGCTCTACAGCAATAAAGCAATAAACTTCAGTATATGTGTGTATACATTAGTCTGTGCAAATAAAATACTTTGGTCTTGAACTAAATCATTTATTCAGTTACATAAATAGCTAGTAATAGGTCATGAAATAACCTAAAAATTCTTACTAATGCCCCGCCCACCAGCCACACCCCCAATAATATTACCTAAAACTAACATGTCCCTCTTTGGCCCTGTGAAATGTTGGGAGGTATGCACATACACACAGTGAGCGGCAGAAACATGCAAAAGACATGTACACACAGACACACTGGAGATGCACATATGGACACACATATGTAACAGAGATGTACACACACAGACACGCAACATATATGAGCAGAAACACATGTGCTCATGAGTTGTGTACCCCTCTGGCACTCAAAGGGTTAAGGTATAGAGAGGCATGTCAGAGTTAAATAGCAGTGGGAAGTGTGTTCATACCTGGGAACACTGACTTGTGAAGTCCCTAGAGGGGACTGATGTGGTGCTGATGTGGAGAAACAAATGGGGCAATCTGGGTTAAAAGTGGGTGGGGCTTAATCGCGAGTAGGGGGCGGGGCTTAGCCTAAATGTGAAAAAGTGTTAGTAATAGGCTGGGGAAGGAGGAGAAGTGGGAGGGGAATGCAAGTTTACAGTGTGAGGGGTTTGAACACACTCCATGAGGGGTAAAACTTGATACAGAACCCTGTGGCAGTCAGTGGGTTAAGTGTGAATCTGATGGCTGTCTGTCCTGTGTCTTGCATGGCAAATGGTGACAGTGAAGAAGTAATTCAGCAATGAGGGCCTACCTTAACCCTTTGAGTGCCATTTTGTTCCCCTGCTGATGCAGCACCATTCAGTGGCTTTACTACAGGTCCTGCTGAGGCCACTGGGAGTCAAGGTGAGTGACTGTGTGTCAGCCATCTTTCTTTCTGGCTTTGTGTGTGTGTATGGGTATATGGTGCTGTGTGAGTGAGGCATGTATGTGTTATACCTGGGAATTTTTACTTGTGGAGTCCCTCATGTGGTGCTGATGTGGAGAGAGCAATGGGGCAATCTGGGTTAAAAGGGGGCGGGGCTTAATCGCGAGTAGGGGGCGGGGCTTAACATAACTATGGAAAAGTGTTAGTAATAGGCTGGGGAAGGAGGAGAAGTGGGAGAGAAATGCAAGTTTACAGTGTGAGGAGTTTGAACACACTCCCTGAGGGGTAAAACTTGATACACAACCCTGTGGCAGTCAGTGGGTTAAGTGTGAATCTGATGGCTGTCTGTCCTGTGTCTTGCATAGCAAATGATGACAGTGAAGAAATAATTGAGCAATGAGGACCTACCTTAACCCTTTGAGTGCAATTTTGTTCCTCTGGTGCTGCACTACAGGTCCTGCTGAGGCCTCTGGGAGTCAGGGTGAGTGACTGTGTGTGTGTGTCAGCCATATGTATTTCTGGCTTTGTGTGTGTATGTGGTGCTGTGTGTGTGAGTGGGGGCATGTCTGCTTGGTGCTGTGTGAGTGGGGCATGTGTGTGTGTTTGTGTGGTGCTGTGTGAGTGGGGCATGTGTGTGTGTTTGTGTGGTGCTGTGTGAGTGGGGCATGTGTGTTTGTCTGTGGTGTAGGAGCAAGTGGCGGCCATATTGTTTTTTTCTGACTTTGATAGTGGTGGGTGGGCTGCATAGTGGGGGCGGGCCAACTCCCTGCATGATTGAATCACCCAATTGGAACAGTAACTCCTCCTTAATACCACCCCTGGGTGTGTTTTGGCAGGCACAAAGTCTTCTTTTATATATATAGACTAGCAATGTGGGACGGCGTTGCCCGTCATGTTATGACCGTTGGGCGCACGTGTGTGAAATGCAGACACACTGATAAACACAGACATATGCAACACACAGGCAGACACATACCATACATCCCAAGTGTCCCTCTTTAGGAGGGACAGTCCCTCTTTGAGGGCCAAATCCCTCTGTCCCTCTTTCCCACCCTGTTGTCCCTCTTTTTAGGAGGTCAGACTGTGTGCAGGGCCGGCTCCACCTATAGGCGACGTAGGCGCCGGCCTAGGGCGCACACGTACTGGGGGCGCGGGCATGCAGCGGAGAAGAGCTGTGCCCGCACACATACCACGCAGGGAACCACAACACAGTCAGGTCTGTGTCGCTACAGCGCTCCCTCATCTGGTTGGATCTTTAGTAATGCAGAGCGCGTTGGGAGTCATGATCTCCCACCACGCTCTGCATTACTGAAGAGAAGACTGCGCGGGAGCTACAGGTATGTGATGGGGGGCAAGTTGGAGCTGAGGGGGCATAGTGGAGCTGAGGGGGCAAGTTGAAGCGGATGTGGGGCAAAGTGGAGATGATGGGGGCAAGTTGGAGCTGTTAGTGGAAAGCTGGAGCTGAGGGGGCATAGTGGAGCTGGTGGGGGCAAGTTGGAGCTGATGGGGGCAAAGTGGAGCGGATGAGGGTCAAAGTGGAGCTGAGGGGGGGCAAGTTGGAGCTGAGGGGGGGCAAGTTGGAGCTGAGGGGGGGCAAAGTGGAGCAGATGGGGGGCAAGTTGGAGCGGATGGGGGGCAAAGTGGAGCAGATGGGGGGCAAGTTGGAGCGGATGGGGGCATAGTGGAGCTGGTGGGGGCAAGTTGGAGATGGTGGGGGCAAGTTGGAGCGGATGGGGGGCAAGTTGGAGCGGATGGGGGGCAAAGTGGAGCTGATGGGGGTAAGTTGGAGAGGATGGGGGTCAAAGTGGAGCTGATGGGGGCAAAGTGGAGCTGAGGGGCCAAAGTGGAGCTGGTGGGGGCACGTTAGAGCAGATGGGGGGCAAAGTGGAGCTGGTGGGGGCACGTTAGAGCAGATGGGGGGCAAAGTGGAACTGATGGGGGCAAGTTGGAGTGGATGGGGGGCAAAGTGGAGCTGGTGGGCCAAAGTGAAGCTGATAAGGGGCAAGTTGGAGTTGGTAGGGGGCATCTCTTACAGGCATCTCCAGACCAGGGGCAGACTGGCCCAGGGGGCAGAGAGAGGACAATCATGAAAAGAGGTGGGGTATAAGTAGGCAGGGTATAAAGGGGTGGGACACAAGGGGTGGAGCGAAATGGGCGGCAAAATTAGGTTTTGCCTAGGGTGGCAAAAATCCTTGCACCAGCCCTGACTGTGTGGTGTGTTTTACATTGCTCTCCAGCAATAAAGCAATAAACTTCAGTATATGTGTTTATACATTAGTCTGTGCAAATAAAATACTTTGGTCTCGCACTAAATCATTTATTCAGTTACATAAATAGCCAGTAATAGGTCATGAAATAACCTAAAAATTCTTACTAATGCCCTGGCCACCAGCCACGCCCCAACAATATCACCTAAAACTACAGTGTCCCTCTTTGGCCATGTGAAATGTTGGGAGGTATGCACATACACACAGTGAGCGGCAGAAACATGCAAAAGACATGTACACACAGACACACTGCAGATGCACACATATGTAACAGATGTACACACACAGACACACTGGAGATGCACACATGGACACATATATGTAACAGAGATGGACACAAACACACATGCAACATATATGAGCAGAAACACATGCACTCATGAGTTGTGCACCCCTCTGGCAGTCAAAGGGTTAAGATATACAGAGGCATGTCAGAGTTAAATAGCAGTGGGAAGTGTGTTCATACCTGGGAACTTTGATTTGTGGAGTCCCTAGAGGGGACTGATGTGGTGCTGATGTGGAGAGACAAATGTGGCAATCTGTGTTAAAAGGGGGTGGGGCTTAATCACGAGTAGTGGGCGGGGCTTAACATAAATGTGTAAAAGTGCTAGTAATAGGCTGTGGAAGGAGGAGATGTGGGAGGGAAATGCAAGTTTACAATGTGAGGGGTTTGAACACACTCCCTGAGGGGTAAAACTTGATACAGAACCCTGTGGCAGTCAGTGGGTTAAGTGTGTACCTGATGGCTGTCTGTCCTGTGTCTTGCATGGCAAATGATGACAGTGAAGAAATAATTGAGCAATGAGGGCCTACCTTAACCCTTTGAGTGCCATTTTGTTCTTCTGGTGCTGCACTACAGGTCCTGCTGAGGCCACTGGGAGTCAGGGTGAGTGAGTGTGTGTGTGTGTGTGTCAGCCATATTTATTTCTGGCTTTGTGTGTGTATGTGGTGCTGTGTGTGTGAGTGGGGCATGTGTGTATGAGTGGGGCATGTGTGTGTGTTTGTGTGGTGCTGTGTGAGTGGGGCATGTGTGTTTGTCTGTGGTGTAGAAGCAAGTGGCGGCCATATTGTTTTTTTCTGACTTTGATAGTGGTGGGCGGGCTGCATAGTGGGGGCGGGCCAACTCCCTGCATGACTGAATCACCCAATAGGAGTAGTAACTCCTGCTTTATGCCTCCCCTGGGTGTGTTTTGGCAGGCACAAAGTCTTCTTTTATATATATAGACTAGCAACATGGGACGGCGTTGCCCGTCATGTTATGACCGTTGGGCGCACGTGTTTGAAATGCAGACACACTGATAAACACAGACATATGCAGCATACAGGCAGACACATACCATACATCCCAAGTGTCCCTCTTTAGGAGGGACAGTCCCTCTTTGAGGGCCAAATCCCTCTGTCCCTCTTTCCCACCCTGTTGTCCCTCTTTTTAAGAGGTCTGACTGTGTGCAGGGCCGGCTCCACCTATAGGCGAGGTAGGCGCCGGCCTAGGGCGCACACGTACTGGGGACGCGGGCATGCAGCGGAGAAGAGCTGCGCCCACACACCACGCCAGGAACCACAACACAGTCAGGTCTGTGTTGCTACAGCGCTCCCTCATGTGGTCGGATCTTTAGTAATGCAGAGCGCGCTGGGAGTCATGATCTCCCGCCACGCTCTGCATTACTGAAGAGAAGACTGCGCGGGAGATACAGGTATGTGATGGGGGGCAAGTTGGAGCTGAGGGGGCATAGTGGAGCTGAGGGGGCAAGTTGGAGCAGATGTGGGGCAAAGTGGAGATGATGGGGGCAAGTTGGAGCTGTTAGGGGAAAGCTGGAGCTGAGGGGGCATAGTGGAGCTGGTGGTGGCAAGTTGGAGATGATGGGGGCAAGTTGGAGCTGATGAGGGTCAAAGTGGAGCTGATGAGGGTCAAAGTGGAGCTGAGGGGGGGCAAGCTGGAGCTGAGGGGGGGCAAGTGGAGCTGAGGGGGGGCAAGTGGAGCTGAGGGGGGGCAAAGTGGAGCTGGTGGGGCAAGTTGGAGCGGATGGGGGGGCAAGTTGGAGCGGATGGGGGCAAGTTGGAGCTGCTGGGGGGCATAGTGGAGCTGATAGTGGAAAGTTGGAGCTGAGAGGGCATAGTGGAGCTGGTGGGGGCAAGTTGGAGTGGATGGGGGCAAGTTGGAGCGGATGGGGGGCAAAGTGGAGCTGATGGGGGTAAGTTGGAGAGGATGGGGGGCAAAGTGGAGCTGATGGGGGTAAGTTGGAGCTGAGGGGGTAAAGTGAAGCTGAGGGGGCAAAATGGAGCTGGTGGGGGCACATTGGAGCTGATGGGGGCAAGTTGGAGTTGATAGGGGCAAAGTGGAGCTGGTGGGCCAAAGTGAAGCTGATAAGGGGCAAGTTGGAGCTGGTGGGGGGCATCTCTTACAGGCATCTCCAGAACAGGGGCAGAGTGGCTCAGGGGGCAGAGAGAGGACAATCATGAAAAGAGGTTGGGTATAAGTAGGCAGGGTATAAAGGGGTGGGACACAAGGGGCGGAGCGAAATGGGCGGCAAAATTAGGTTTTGCCTAGGGTGGCAAAAATCCTTGCACCAGCCCTGACTGTGTGGTGTGTATTACTTTGCTCTACAGCAATAAAGCAATAAACTTCAGTATATGTGTGTATACATTAGTCTGTGCAAATAAAATACTTTGGTCTTGAACTAAATCATTTATTCAGTTACATAAATAGCTAGTAATAGGTCATGAAATAACCTAAAAATTCTTACTAATGCCCCGCCCACCAGCCACACCCCCAATAATATTACCTAAAACTAACATGTCCCTCTTTGGCCCTGTGAAATGTTGGGAGGTATGCACATACACACAGTGAGCGGCAGAAACATGCAAAAGACATGTACACACAGACACACTGGAGATGCACATATGGACACACATATGTAACAGAGATGTACACACACAGACACGCAACATATATGAGCAGAAACACATGTGCTCATGAGTTGTGTACCCCTCTGGCACTCAAAGGGTTAAGGTATAGAGAGGCATGTCAGAGTTAAATAGCAGTGGGAAGTGTGTTCATACCTGGGAACACTGACTTGTGAAGTCCCTAGAGGGGACTGATGTGGTGCTGATGTGGAGAAACAAATGGGGCAATCTGGGTTAAAAGTGGGTGGGGCTTAATCGCGAGTAGGGGGCGGGGCTTAGCCTAAATGTGAAAAAGTGTTAGTAATAGGCTGGGGAAGGAGGAGAAGTGGGAGGGGAATGCAAGTTTACAGTGTGAGGGGTTTGAACACACTCCATGAGGGGTAAAACTTGATACAGAACCCTGTGGCAGTCAGTGGGTTAAGTGTGAATCTGATGGCTGTCTGTCCTGTGTCTTGCATGGCAAATGGTGACAGTGAAGAAGTAATTCAGCAATGAGGGCCTACCTTAACCCTTTGAGTGCCATTTTGTTCCCCTGCTGATGCAGCACCATTCAGTGGCTTTACTACAGGTCCTGCTGAGGCCACTGGGAGTCAAGGTGAGTGACTGTGTGTCAGCCATCTTTCTTTCTGGCTTTGTGTGTGTGTATGGGTATATGGTGCTGTGTGAGTGAGGCATGTATGTGTTATACCTGGGAATTTTTACTTGTGGAGTCCCTCATGTGGTGCTGATGTGGAGAGAGCAATGGGGCAATCTGGGTTAAAAGGGGGCGGGGCTTAATCGCGAGTAGGGGGCGGGGCTTAACATAACTATGGAAAAGTGTTAGTAATAGGCTGGGGAAGGAGGAGAAGTGGGAGAGAAATGCAAGTTTACAGTGTGAGGAGTTTGAACACACTCCCTGAGGGGTAAAACTTGATACACAACCCTGTGGCAGTCAGTGGGTTAAGTGTGAATCTGATGGCTGTCTGTCCTGTGTCTTGCATAGCAAATGATGACAGTGAAGAAATAATTGAGCAATGAGGACCTACCTTAACCCTTTGAGTGCAATTTTGTTCCTCTGGTGCTGCACTACAGGTCCTGCTGAGGCCTCTGGGAGTCAGGGTGAGTGACTGTGTGTGTGTGTCAGCCATATGTATTTCTGGCTTTGTGTGTGTATGTGGTGCTGTGTGTGTGAGTGGGGGCATGTCTGCTTGGTGCTGTGTGAGTGGGGCATGTGTGTGTGTTTGTGTGGTGCTGTGTGAGTGGGGCATGTGTGTGTGTTTGTGTGGTGCTGTGTGAGTGGGGCATGTGTGTTTGTCTGTGGTGTAGGAGCAAGTGGCGGCCATATTGTTTTTTTCTGACTTTGATAGTGGTGGGTGGGCTGCATAGTGGGGGCGGGCCAACTCCCTGCATGATTGAATCACCCAATTGGAACAGTAACTCCTCCTTAATACCACCCCTGGGTGTGTTTTGGCAGGCACAAAGTCTTCTTTTATATATATAGATAGATAGATGTAGCAAGTTTGTTTCTACAGCCCAAATGCATAACCTTACATTTATCTACATTAAATGACATCTGCCGCTGTTCTGCCCATTCACTTAGTTTATCTAAATCCTTCTGTAGGGAAAAACCATCCAGCTCTGTATGTATTTCCTTACATAGCTTAGTGTCATCATCAAAGAGATGCTACTTTCAATTCCCACTTCTAGATCATTAATAAACAAATTAAAAAGCATTGGGCCCAGGACTGAACCCTGCGGAACCCCACTTATAACCCTAGACCAATTTGAAAAAGTTCCATTTACAACAACTCTCTGCCATCTATCACTGAACCAGTTCTTAATCCATGTACAGATGACACCACCCAAACCGAAGCCTTTTAATTTATGCAGTAACCTGTTGTGAGGTGCTGTGTCAAAGGGTTTTGCAAAATCCAAGTATTCAACATCAACAGCAATTCCCCTGTCCAAATTACTACTCACTCTTTCATAAAATGCAAGTAAATTAGTCTGACATGATCTGTTCTTCATGACACCATGCTGATTCCTACTAATAATATTGTTTATCTTCACATAATTCTGAAAGCGTAGAGGGACACGTCCCAGATGTACAGAAAGCTGGATATTTTATTGAACATTGTGTCTCTTGTCCCCAAATGTGGAACCCCCAGGGGGTATGGGATTTATGTCCTGCACCCCCTCACCAGCACAACATGGCTTAGCACCTGGACTCCCCCCCACGGGAAGGAGGGTGCCAGCAGTGCTAAATACCACAAGCACATTAAAGGGTAAATGTCTTCAAGACAAAGGGTAGTAAATGCCACCAGTGCTGGAGAAGGGGCAAATGGCACAAGCAGGGCACTGGACACCCTGTGCAGGGAAGTTCCCTGTTACTGAGTCCTGTTCTGGAGCAGCTGCTGATTTCTCCAGACAAGGAACTTATATGCTCCGGATATCTTTCTACGAACCCCAGCGCTAGGTCCCCAGATCCTCCCAGTGCCAGGTACCCAGATCTTCTCGGGCCGTTACAAGAGTGACTCACAGATACGGTGCCAGCTGCTCTCCAGTCCAGCCTTTAAAGGGATAGTAATACTTTGTTTTAACTTTATTTTATTTTGTAGGCATTAAAAAAACATGAACAATGATATAAGTCTTATCTCTCAAACCTTTATGGTTTAAGAGATATTCACAAAGTATCCCTTCCCTGTTCAACCAGATCAGAAGGGAGGTGCCCAGGTAGACTGCAGAGAGGGACAATCTTCAATTAAGATAAGGGAAAAACCTGAAAAACTTGTCAAGGGGGCAGGGCTTTCATTGTTCTCATAGGAAGAAGATTGTCCCCTTCTGTTATCTGTCTGGTCTATGGACTGGATTCCACATCTGAGAAGAGATGGCTTACACTAGGTAAAAGGGGCAGGAGGGGAAACTTTGCTTGTGAATATCTCATAAACCATAAAGGTTTGAGAGATAAGACATATATCATTCTTCATGTTTTTTTAATGCCTACAAAATAAAATAAAGTTAAAACGAAGTATTACTATCCCTTTAAGATCCTCCTCGATGCTAAGCTCCCAGTCTCCCCTGTGCCAGCCTCTCTCTCTCCTCAACAGCACAGAGATGCGAGATGTGGTGCCCAGATGCGACATGCGGCGTTGGCCCTGCTGGTGGCTTGGGGAATCAGTCCTTCACGGTTCACGCCCTGCACTTGCTCCTTCTGGGGCAGCGACTTTGTTTTGTCACTGCCAGTCGGCATCCGTGCGCAACAGTGTCACATTACTCGCACAGCCAATGAGAGAGGAGTATCCTGTCAAAACACTCTTCTCTCATTGGCTGCGGTGTTGGACGGCAGGGCACATCTAATACCGTCTGTACCTTGCTACATACTGTATTTTTTTTATGGAGGACCTGTGTCTGAGGCCAGAGCGGGGCTTGTGGCCAATGCGGCCACCAATACAGCATTAGTCATGGTGGCCACAACAGAACAAGCCGGTGGCCGCATTTGAGAACCAGTGTACTAGAAAATGAGATTAATCTCAGTGTAGTCTTCCTGTTCAAACATGTTCTAAATACAAATAAAACAGGAAAATGAACAGACCAGATGGGCCAGGTGTTCCTTTTCTGCCATCAAGATCTATGTTTCTGTTTATTTCCGTTGCAATTGACGTAATAAAGCTCTGTTTACTCAGCCGCTGCCATTTTTATCTGAGGAAATGATAACGTAATTGCTGGTTACGCAGGACGCTGATTAATGTGGATCCTGCAGATGTCCAGTGATGCAGGCGAGAAGGACGTTTAGGATTTCTAGGTGACCTGCAGGCGGAAGGGACAGTGAAACCGTGAACAGGCTGCAGTTTACTGATGGACAATGCAGGGTTAACCCTTTACGGATCAGAGGGGAGCCCAATGAATTGCTGGGTTTTGAAGGCTTAGCAGAAATTCCAGAGATTTTCTGGATGGAGTCCACACGCATTTTGTTTCTGTATCTATAACATTCTTCTCGTGGTGGAAACACTGGGCTATTTTCCAAATCCTTTGTAGTTACACCAGAGGCGTAACTAGAAGGCCCTGGTGCAAGAATTGCCATGGGCCGCCCCCCCGACCACATTGGCCCCCTCAACTACATTGGCCACCTCCATACTGCCCCTTTCACAATGCCCCCATCTCCACATTGCCCCTTCATCTCCACAGTGCCCCTTCATCTCCACAATGCCCCTCATT
>CM074725.1:10819309-10892606 GCA_037306005.1 Rhinophrynus dorsalis
AATTTACCCTTGACGGTCCTGGTACGTCAAGGGTCCCTAAGGGGTTAAAGGATCTGACAACATAGCCTCCCATGGAAAGAATGTCATATCCTTACTGCCCATGCTGTAAAAAAATCCCTGCCTTGGCTGTAGTCAAAAGTGCCTTTCTTCCAGTCTTAATGGGTGCCCCTTGTTATTTTCTCACATCTGTGACTAGAGCTCTGAAGAGAGTTACTTGTATTTGACCTGAATATAAATGTGGAAATAGTAATTATATCCTTTGTTTGCTGCCACCTTACTGAAGCAATGAATATAAAGCCATTAATAGAGCTCTTCCTCTTCCCTTCGTTTGGGAAATACAGTGTTTGTGTTCAGTCCCCATTTTGGAGCGGGAATTGTGCACGTCTGACGTGTTGTTTTTTACAATTCACAGAATTCAGCCACTGATAATAGCAGCTAGAACTTCCCTGTGAGATAAACCCAGCACTAACATTGCTCCTATTGTCCCGTGCACCGAGCTCCCTGGTAACGCAGAGCTTAGAGAAGACTGTAAATAGACTTCACAAGGAGATCAGTTTCTCACAGTCTGTGGCCTTTGGCAGGAGAGGAAACGGCGTCCCTCCAACTGTTGTTGAAATGAAACTCCCATCATCCTCAGCTGACCAGCAGAGGACGATTTGAGTTGGAGCCCAGTAACAGTTGGAGGGTCAGAGGTCGCCCACCTTTACTCATGAGTAAAACGTTTTCTTTGATCAATTAAGCACAAAAACAAACTAGCGTAACCCTATGAGTGCCACAAGTTTACTTAATGCATTGCAGAGCAATATTGCTTAAAGGGATAGTAATGTTTCACAATAAAAGCAGCTCTAATTAATCTTCATAGTATTTGGGCCATGGAGAGTGTTATATCAATACTGTCAGAGTTGTAGTACAAGAGTAATTGAATGATAAAGTATCCCCCTCCTGCCCCTTTTACCTAGTGTAACACTGCTCACTTCAGAGCAACAAGACTGTCCGGATGGATCACAGAGAGGGACAATCTTCAGTGATCATAAGGAAAAACCTGTCAAGGGGGCAGGGTTTTCTAAGAAGATTGTCCCTTGCTGTGATCTGTCTGGTCAAGAGACCAGATTCCACATCTGAGGTGAGCAGTGTTACACTAGGTAAAAGGGACGGGAGGGGGATACTTTATCATTCAATTCCTCCTGAACTTCAACTCTGACAGTATTGAAATAACACTCTCCATGGCCTATATACTATGAAGAGTAATTGGAGCTGCTGTTTTTGTGAAACATTACTATCCCTTTAAATTATGTACCCTCTGTTCTTTTGAGTAATATAACACGTAGTCTGTTCTGAATTAAGTTTTCAAATACACAAACACAATGGACGGGTCCACTTTATACTTTCTATCTTTAATTTAATCTTTCTATTCCTGTCTCTCTTGTGAACGCTCTCATTATCTTGCACTAATCAGAAACTCACTTTTTGATGTCTCTGTAGACAGAGTGAAAGTGCGACTCCTCAGCGGGGACATCTCATGCTTGGATGATGTCCGCACTGCACTGCACGGGAGCCACCTTGTCATACACACTGCCAGCCTCGTGGATGTCTGGGGACGTGTGCCTGCCAGCAAGGTCACCGAGGTCAACGTAACAGGTCAGTAGTCATTTTATTTATTTCGATTTACGCACAAAATGTTTTATCAGGAAAAAATACATTAATATTTCTCTAGTTTTGAAGTGCGTCCTGGAGATATTATTAATATTGATATACTGTAGTAATATAGCACCAACGTATTCAGCAGCGTTGTGTAATTGAGAATAAAATAGGAAACATATATGATGTATTTTATAACGAGTATTACCCCTTTAGAGTCTTGAAAATATAAGTCTAATCTTTGAAAAGAGCAAAATAGTTATTGTATATTTCTATCACTATTTACTATTCACAAATTAAAAATTCGGATTGATTTAAAGGGATAGTAATACTTGAAAATAAGTTGATTTTAGTTTGTAGTCCTTAAAAAATCATGAAAAATGATATAAGTCTTATCTCCCAAACCTTTATGGTTTGGGAGATATTCAGAAGTAAAGTTTCCCCTGGAGTGACGTCATTGCTCCACCCTTCAGATTTGGAATCCTGTCCCGGGACCGGCTGTGCCTCTCCAGAAGTGCTGAGATCACCATCTTTAAAAAGAATTTCTTAATTGGAATGGTCTACAAAGTGTGCTTACAAGCCAGGCACACTTTATACACAGTTCCAGTTAAGCAGTTCTTTTCAAAGATCGTGATCTCTGCACTGCTAAAGAGCTGCAGGCTGCTATGTGGACCGAATTCCAAATCTGTCCACTAGATGGCAGACTTGGCTGAAACAGCCAGGAAAAGAGAATTTTACTATATTTTACATGTGAATATCTCCCAAACCATAAAGGTTTGGGAGATAAGACTTATATCATTTATCATGTTTTTTTAAGGGCTACAATATAAAATAAAATTATTTTTAAGTATTACTATCCCTTTAAATGGGTCACAGATACAGTGCAGTGAGTGGCACTAGAAAACAGTGTATATCTTCTGTGACTTCCAATGGGAGATGTGACCATCTGCTTCCTGCAGAAGTCTGGTAAACAAAACAGCTCAGCTGGGTCAGCACTGACCCTTGGCTTCCAGCACATTTAGGTTCTTGGTCCCTTAGTCTTAGAGCTGGAAAGGATGATAGACATGATTATTGGACACAGAGTGTGCTACAGTTTATCCAACACCTTGAGAGTGTCCAATCTGTGCAGAGACAGCCAGGACGCCTTGGGGTGTTGGGAGTCAGGAGATTGTCCTGCACTAAGGAATAAGGCTGGATCTCCTTCTTCCACTCATACCTTACTGTCACAATGCAGTGCTTCCCCACTAAATCCTACTCGGCAGTGTCACAGTAGCCCAGTGCGATTGCTTAGCAGGATTTATTAACAGAGAACCGCACTATGACAGTGGGGCAGAGAGTGGAAGACAGCGATAGATAAAAGGTCCAATTTTTTTTTTTTACGCATGAGAATTGTGGCAGAGAACCAGCAATCTGCTGCTTTTTCCACAAAAATTCCCATAGAAACCCTTTAAAATTTCTGCCTTTTCTCTAATCCAAGAAAATAGGTTTCTACCTATGGGGGTATTGCCACTGGGAGGCATAGACTCAGAATATGTGGTTCTGTGATTACCTGTGCAGTGGGTCCAGGCTGGGGGTCAGTATGTATGGTTCTATCAATTCCAATGCAGTGGGTCAAGGCTGGGACCTTTATTAGTGATTCGATGACTACCAGTGCAGTGGGACAAGGCTGAGGTCAGTGTTTGTGGTTCTATGGGTAACAGTGCAGTGGGACAAAGCTGGAGGTCAGTATGTGTGGATCTGTGGATACTATTACAGAGGTGCTGTTTCTGTTACACAGAAAGTGGAATCTGCAGCCCCCAGTGGTCCAGGGTGGAGCAGTGTACATGACTCACTGGGTGGTACCAGATGTGATAATGTCCTGCAGGATTAGATAATAATGACATCACAGATGTGATAATGTCCTGCAGGATTAGATAATAATGACATCACAGATGTGATAATGTCCTGCAGGATTAGATAATAATGACATCACAGATGTGATATTGTCCTGCAGGATTAGATAATAATGACATCACAGATGTGATATTGTCCTGCAGGATTAGATAATAATGACATCACAGATGTGATAATGTCCTGCAGGATTAGATAATAATGACATCACAGATCCAGATGAAAGCACTTCATTCCATAGAGAAAGAGGGGGCAACGTGCAGCTATCCAGCTGTTCGTAGACAACAATTTTCTTTAATCTTCAGTAATTTACAGCTACCCGCGGAAACTTTGAAAATGTTTATTTGTACTTTAGGGCAGTTTCTTTGCTGCAGAATCTCTGCCCTTTATCTAATCGACTTGCATCTAGATAAGCTCACAGCCATGATCTGCCTCAATGTCCAGCTGTATAAACAGCCGTCAGTTGTGACCATTAAGCTCTGGTTTTTAACTCCAAGCAGAACCTGGTATTTCCCATATCTGTCATCTGTCTCGCCCCCGAGATCCGATGGCCTGGGCACATGCTACTTTTTGAGTAACAATATGGCTGTTGCACGTCCCATAGGAATTATTATTATTATTATTATTCTTTATTTATATAGCGCCAACTAATTCCGCAGCGCTGTACAATTGGGGAATAGACATACAGTGGTATTAAATAGTACAATCAGATGTGTAGAACAGGAGGATCAGAATAACACAAGTATACTAAACCTGAAGTGGTCCCGGAGAGACAGCACACAGCAATGGATGAAGCACAAGAAGGCTTTATTTAGCAGTTCATACTACAGCTGTAATATGCCATTGCTGTGCGCTGTCCCTCCTGGACCACTGTAACATATATATATATCTATATATATAAAAGAAGACTTTGTGCCTGCCAAAACACACCCAGGGGTGGTATTAAGGAGGAGTTACTGTTCCAATTGGGTGATTCAATCATGCAGGGAGTTGGCCCGCCCCCACTATGCAGCCCACCCACCACTATCAAAGTCAGAAAAAAACAATATGGCCGCCACTTGCTCCTACACCACAGACAAACACACATGCCCCACTCACACAGCACCACACAAACACACACACATGCCCCACTCACACAGCACCACACAAACACACACACATGCCCCACTCACACAGCACCAAGCAGACATGCCCCCACTCACACACACAGCACCACATACACACACAAAGCCAGAAATACATATGGCTGACACACACACACAGTCACTCACCCTGACTCCCAGAGGCCTCAGCAGGACCTGTAGTGCAGCACCAGAGGAACAAAATTGCACTCAAAGGGTTAAGGTAGGTCCTCATTGCTCAATTATTTCTTCACTGTCATCATTTGCTATGCAAGACACAGGACAGACAGCCATCAGATTCACACTTAACCCACTGACTGCCACAGGGTTGTGTATCAAGTTTTACCCCTCAGGGAGTGTGTTCAAACTCCTCACACTGTAAACTTGCATTTCTCTCCCACTTCTCCTCCTTCCCCAGCCTATTACTAACACTTTTCCATAGTTATGTTAAGCCCCGCCCCTACTCGCGATTAAGCCCCGCCCCCTTTTAACCCAGATTGCCCCATTGCTCTCTCCACATCAGCACCACATGAGGGACTCCACAAGTAAAAATTCCCAGGTATAACACATACATGCCTCACTCACACAGCACCATATACCCATACACACACACAAAGCCAGAAAGAAAGATGGCTGACACACAGTCACTCACCTTGACTCCCAGTGGCCTCAGCAGGACCTGTAGTAAAGCCACTGAATGGTGCTGCATCAGCAGGGGAACAAAATGGCACTCAAAGGGTTAAGGTAGGCCCTCATTGCTGAATTACTTCTTCACTGTCACCATTTGCCATGCAAGACACAGGACAGACAGCCATCAGATTCACACTTAACCCACTGACTGCCACAGGGTTCTGTATCAAGTTTTACCCCTCATGGAGTGTGTTCAAACCCCTCACACTGTAAACTTGCATTCCCCTCCCACTTCTCCTCCTTCCCCAGCCTATTACTAACACTTTTTCACATTTAGGTTAAGCCCCGCCCCCTACTCGCGATTAAGCCCCACCCACTTTTAACCCAGATTGCCCCATTTGTTTCTCCACATCAGCACCACATCAGTCCCCTCTAGGGACTTCACAAGTCAGTGTTCCCAGGTATGAACACACTTCCCACTGCTATTTAACTCTGACATGCCTCTCTATACCTTAACCCTTTGAGTGCCAGAGGGGTACACAACTCATGAGCACATGTGTTTCTGCTCATATATGTTGCGTGTCTGTGTGTGTACATCTCTGTTACATATGTGTGTCCATATGTGCATCTCCAGTGTGTCTGTGTGTACATGTCTTTTGCATGTTTCTGCCGCTCACTGTGTGTATGTGCATACCTCCCAACATTTCACAGGGCCAAAGAGGGACATGTTAGTTTTAGGTAATATTATTGGGGGTGTGGCTGGTGGGCGGGGCATTAGTAAGAATTTTTAGGTTATTTCATGACCTATTACTAGCTATTTATGTAACTGAATAAATGATTTAGTTCAAGACCAAAGTATTTTATTTGCACAGACTAATGTATACACACATATACTGAAGTTTATTGCTTTATTGCTGTAGAGCAAAGTAATACACACCACACAGTCAGGGCTGGTGCAAGGATTTTTGCCACCCTAGGCAAAACCTAATTTTGCCGCCCATTTCGCTCCGCCCCTTGTGTCCCACCCCTTTATACCCTGCCTACTTATACCCAACCTCTTTTCATGATTGTCCTCTCTCTGCCCCCTGAGCCACTCTGCCCCTGTTCTGGAGATGCCTGTAAGAGATGCCCCCCACCAGCTCCAACTTGCCCCTTATCAGCTTCACTTTGGCCCACTAGCTCCACTTTGCCCCTATCAACTCCAACTTGCCCCCATCAGCTCCAATGTGCCCCCACCAGCTCCATTTTGCCCCCTCAGCTTCACTTTACCCCCTCAGCTCCAACTTACCCCCATCAGCTCCACTTTGCCCCCCATCCTCTCCAACTTACCCCCATCAGCTCCACTTTGCCCCCCATCCGCTCCAACTTGCCCCCATCCACTCCAACTTGCCCCCACCAGCTCCACTATGCCCTCTCAGCTCCAACTTTCCACTATCAGCTCCACTATGCCCCCCAGCAGCTCCAACTTGCCCCCATCCGCTCCAACTTGCCCCCCCATCCGCTCCAACTTGCCCCACCAGCTCCACTTTGCCCCCCCTCAGCTCCACTTGCCCCCCCTCAGCTCCACTTGCCCCCCCTCAGCTCCACTTTGACCCTCATCAGCTCCACTTTGACCCTCATCAGCTCCAACTTGCCCCCATCATCTCCAACTTGCCACCACCAGCTCCACTATGCCCCCTCAGCTCCAGCTTTCCCCTAACAGCTCCAACTTGCCCCCATCATCTCCACTTTGCCCCACATCTGCTCCAACTTGCCCCCTCAGCTCCACTATGCCCCCTCAGCTCCAACTTGCCCCCCATCACATACCTGTATCTCCCGCGCAGTCTTCTCTTCAGTAATGCAGAGCGCGGCGGGAGATCATGACTCCCAGCGCGCTCTGCATTACTAAAGATCCGACCACATGAGGGAGCGCTGTAGCAACACAGACCTGACTGTGTTGTGGTTCCTGGCGTGGTGTGTGGGCGCAGCTCTTCTCCGCTGCATGCCCGCGTCCCCAGTACGTGTGTGCCCTAGGCCGGCGCCTACCTCGCCTATAGGTGGAGCCGGCCCTGCACACAGTCTGACCTCTTAAAAAGAGGGACAACAGGGTGGGAAAGAGGGACAGAGGGATTTGGCCCTCAAAGAGGGACTGTCCCTCCTAAAGAGGGACACTTGGGATGTATGGTATGTGTCTGCCTGTATGCTGCATATGTCTGTGTTTATCAGTGTGTCTGCATTTCAAACACGTGCGCCCAATGGTCATAACATGACGGGCAACGCCGTCCCATGTTGCTAGTATATATATATATATATATATGGTGTAAGTTATGAAGCATCATAACCAAGAGAAGAGCACTCTACAGGATTTACAAAAAAAGATTTATCGTTTACTGAGTTGACGTTTCGGCCCCAGATAGGCCTTCCTCATTAGTCTTGAGGAAGGCCTATCTGGGGCTGAAACGTCGACTCACACTACATATACATATATATTATATATATATATATATATATATATATATATATACACATACATACAAATACACAAGTATTGATGCACATCCAAATTTTCTTCACCATTAACCTTTTACTCTACAGCATTATGCCTGCATATTACTGCTATTTTAAAAATGAGGGGCGGCAGTAAGGAGGAGTTATTCAAATCTCCTCTATACTGCGTGTCCTATTGCTCTAACCCTGGGGGCGTGATTTTCACAGAGCAGAGCAATGTGTTGCGTACCCCTCTGGCACTCAAAGGGTTAAACGCTAAAGCGTTCACCAAAGCATTGCAGGGCAATACACTGGAAATATCTGTAGCATTCAAGGGGTTACAAATTGTATTTAGATCTGTGGGATATTTTGCATTTGACACCTATTAGTTTGTTCTTATTAAATCTTCCTCTTAGAGCCCTAGGTTCCAACACAATCTGTAGTAATTATTGGACCAATTAACCAGCGCATCTTAATGTACAGACCTAGCGGGGGTCATCTGTTTTGGGGGGGCTTACCTGTAGATCCCAGATTTTCAGCATGAAACCAGTTTAATGCTCTGATCAGAGAGGACACAGGTCACCAGGGTGGGGATTTTCCACACAAATATTAATGGGTCCAAGGAGAGCGCCCATGAAACGTAAATGGATTCTGTGTGTGTGTCATTCTTGTATTTGGGGGAATCCATTCACAATGTCACCAGGGACCTCTGAAGTTCTTATGGAGCTCACAAACAATTCCTAAAAATCCCATTGACCAAAATTGGACGTTTATCCTCTTAGAGAGATCTCAAAGCATATGAGGCTCCCCTAGCATTCAAGGGGTTAAAAAGGGAGTTGTGTCACCCTTGTATGTTGGCGTTGGTTTGCTCTCCAATTGCACTACCTTGTTTTCCTGAATAAGGGCCTTATACACCAAAGAAACATGCGCAATATTGGAGTAAACCAAGTGCACCATAGAGGGGAGACACAAACTTCCATTATTTAAGTGGTGCTTTTACCCTCTGATTGCTAGAGAAGTCCCCAAAACATTTTGAATGAGACATCTCTACATTCCAAGGGTTAAAAGGCCCAATTAACTTAAAGGGATGGTAATGTTTCACATAAACAGCAGCTCCAATTAATCTTCATAGTATTTGGACTTTGGAGAGTGTTATTTCAAAACTGTCAGAGTTGTAGTACAAGAGTAA
Organism: Rhinophrynus dorsalis; assembly: GCA_037306005.1. Taxonomy (NCBI): domain Eukaryota; kingdom Metazoa; phylum Chordata; class Amphibia; order Anura; family Rhinophrynidae; genus Rhinophrynus; species Rhinophrynus dorsalis. Next base: position 10,828,244 of record CM074725.1, read on the forward strand.
TTGAATGATATAATACCCCCTCCCGCCCCTTTTACCTAGTGTAAGACACCTCCCTTCAGATGTGGAATCTGGTCTCTTGACCGGACAGGTCACAGCAAGGGACAATCTTCTTACTGTGATCATAAGGAAAACCCTGCCCCCCTTGACAGGTTTATCCTTATGATCACTGAAGATTGTCCCTCTGTGCGATCCATCCGGACAGTCTTGCTGCTTTGAGGTGACCAGTGTTACATCAGTAAAAGGGGCGGGAGGGGGATACTTTATCATTCAATTACTCTTGTACTACAACTCTGACAGAATTGGAATAACACTCTCCATGGTCCAAATACTAAGAAGATTAATTGGAGCTGCTTTTATTATGAAACATTACTGTTCCTTTAATGGGAATTTGTGAAATATTTATGCTGTTGGTTTACCCCAGAATTTATCTTCCGGAACTGCACCTTTATAATCTAGTCCTGGTGATAAGATTTTGTGGCTCCTCCCTCTGCGCCTGTTTGTGAGTGATAACCAGGAGGTCTTGTTGCAGGGACAGAGAATGTGTTGCGCGTCTGTGAGGAGGAGGGGATCCAGTACCTGGTCTACACCAGCAGCATGGAGGTCGTGGGTCCAAATCTACATGGAGATCCCTTCTACAGGTATATAGGAAAATGGTCATAATCATGGCCAGATGTCCACCTCTAGCAGACACCATCATGGCTGGACATGGTCCTCTAGCGGTCACCATCATAGCCAAATCTTTTCCGCTAGTGGCCACAATCATGACCAGATGTACTCCAGTGATCATCACCACCACCATCCCTGGACACTGTCCACTAATGGGCACCATTATGGCCAGACATGGTCCTCTTGTGGTCATATCATGGCTGGACGTCTTCCTCTTTTGGTCACCTTCATGGCTGAATGTCCTTCTCTAGCAGTCACCATCATAGCCGGGCATGGTCCTCTAGTGGTCATCATCATAGCCAGATGTTGTCCTCTAGCAGTTGCGATCATGGCCACACATCATCCTCTAGTGGTCACCTTTATGGCTGAATGTCCTCCTATATTTTTCACCATCCTGGCTAGATGTCATCCACCAGTTGTTACCATCATGGCCATATGTTCTCCTCTAGTGGTCCTCATCATGGCCAGATGTTCACCTCTAGTGGTCCCCATAATGTCCAGATGTTCATCTCTAGTGGTCCCCATCATGGCCAGATGTTCTCCTCTAGTGGTCCTCATCATGGCCATATGTTCTCCTCTAGTGGTCCCCATCATGGCCATATGTTCTCCTCTAGTGGTCCCCATCATGGCCAGATGTTCTCCTTTAGTGGTCCCCATCATGGCCAAATGTTCTCCTCTAGAGAACTGGATGTCATCCTCTAGTTGTTACCATCATGGCCAGATGTTCTCCTCTAGTAGTCCACATCATGGCCAGATGTTCTCCTCTAGTCGTCATCATCATGGCCAGATGTTCTCCTCTATCATTTGCCATCATGGCTGTAGGTTCTCATCTATCAGGCACTGTATGGTCCTGTTTTATGGCGGTTCGTGTATTATTTCGGCCAATTATGGTACTTACAAATTTGGCCAGTTTCTTTACCAGTTTGCACACCCCTAAACTGGTCATTAAATAACCCTCTGAATGCTGGAGAAGTATCCAATACTTTGAGGAGCAAAGTGCTGGAAGTCTCTTTAGCATCCAAGGGCATCAGTGTGTGTTTCAGGATAATGATGTTTCTGTGCCAGGACCCAAGGATGAGGCAGTGGGCAACTGCACTCAGATAAGGTATAAACAAAGTCCATCTTCATCTAAACTCATCTCTTTACTGGTTCCACGAACTCTGATAAAACATCAGCACTACGCATTTTGTTTGGTGTTAGGTGAACTTCATGGTAAACCATACTATAGATAACCTGGTCTACGATTAAGAGTGATTAGTATCACTTGAAATGCTCAAGTCCAATTTTTTTACACGATTTCATGGAACCAATAAAGAGTTGATTTTAGGCAGAGCTATTATATGTTTATCCTTAATGTGAGTTTGACTTTCCTTACCTTGTTCTACGGGAGTCTCTGCAGCCTCGGTCCAGCACCAGCTACTTGTAGGAGAGTGTGTGCTATATTGGCCTGTTTGGATAAAATGTTGGGGGTGTTCCTTCCCAGTCTTTATTCTTTATCACAGTGTAGTTTATTCCATGGAAGAGGTGTACAAGGCTCGCTGGTGTTGATGTCTTCCTATAGACAGGAGTGGTGCACCATGTAGTACAGCGATCAGACACTCTAGTGTAGAGGTAAACAGACCCTAGTGTATAAACGTGGATCCAAGCAAGTCTGGGACAAACCAAGTGCACCACAGGGGAGGCATCAACATTTCACACATTAACACCTTGAATGCTATAGAGGTATCCAGTCCATTCAGTAGCAGTGTGTTGGTGACATTTCTATCTTTCAAGAGGTTAAAACACTCTTAATATCAATGGGAGTTTTTAGATGTCCCCTGTGCCGCAAGATTCAAGTAACAAGACTTTGACCATGTTAACTCCTTCATTGTTGGAAGGATTTGGCAAACACTACACAGCATCAATCTTCTAGCGGTCTGCCAGGAACCACTTGGCGATCTACTGGAATAACACAGTCTACCTACTGGGCATCCCTGCTCTAGTGCGTACCCCGGAGGTGACCTCTGGCGCTGGAGGCTAATGCCAGTAGATATATAATTGCCCCTCTGTGCCATCTTGGACATCACCACTGAGCACTACTTTCCCCAGGGTTACATAGAAATTACATAATAAATTAGGTTGAAAAAAGACACAAGACCATCGAGTTCAACCTTTGCCACAATATAACCAAGAAAATGAGAATTATATAAGACTTTCCGACTCCTAAATGGGTGTTAGACTGTTTACTAAAAGTTCCTGTTTTACCTACTAATACACAGTAAAACCCTGTATGTTCCCTACGGCTAGAAATGCATTGTGCCTCCCCACCATACAGACCTGCGCTAACTGTCTCCTTGTTACATAACTAGACTAACGCCAATCGGTTTATCTGACTTTGCTTTCTGATCCAGCCACCATTTATATTCCAGGGGAAACGAAGACACCGAATACAAAGTTTATCACAACCAGCCGTATCCGCTGAGCAAATCCAAAGCCGAGAAACTTGTACTGGAAGCCAACGGGAAGAAGGTAATACACTTGGTGACCACTATGTGTCAGTAATTTTCCTCTTTCTCATCTAATGTACCCACATATATTATATACCCACATATATTATATATACTGGTTTTCTTAACATAAGATGGGCTTTCTAAGGATACCATTATTTTCATCATCCTATATAATAATTCGCCAAGTTGTGTGTAACGCCCGACATGCGCAGTAGACACTGCTGCGCGTGCGGCAGTCATGCGCAGTAGAGACTGCCCGTACCGCTGCTGATACAGAGCTGGGCGCGCTGAAGGAGCGTACAGCTCTGTATCAGCCGAGGCGCGGGCAGTCTCTACTGCGTGTGACTGCCCCGCGACCGGCTGCCAGAGGCACTGTGGCCCGTGTAACGGGCTGTTCAACTAGTATCATATAATTTACTGTAAAAATAATTTTAAAATATGATGAAAAAACACTTTTTTAGCTTTTACACAAAAAATCTTTAACACATCCACAAACGCTAAAAAAACCTGCTCAATAGATTATAATATTTGTCTTGAGTTTAGAAATACCCAATGTTTACATGTGTCTAATACATATACATACATATATACACACCCCTGGCCATCAGTAGGGGGAGGCGTTATGTAAATGTCTTCATACTCGGATTAAGCAGGGAAAGACCCCTCCCCAGTTACAATGTATCATCGTCTTCCCCGCTCTGTGTCTTGCAGATTAAGGACGGGAAGACTCTATACACCTGCGCTCTGCGTCCCACAGGAATATACGGGGAGGGGCACCAGCTAATGAAGCAATTCTACCGCCAGGGGCTGCTGACGGGACGCCGCTTGTTCAGAGCAATCTCCCCTTCCACGGAGCACGGGAGAGTTTATGTGGGTAAGAAAATGACCTGGCACGGTCTGTTATAGGAACAAACAGAGAGGTGAAATGAGTGTTTGTGTTGTAACCTTGTCCACTGAAGATGAAGGATCATGTTGTTACATTCCCAGAAATACGTTTCCATACCTTGGTAAAACTTACACATATTAATGGTGTTCTTATCTCATTGTGCTATGAATGCCAGGGGGTATGCAATGTATTATGACAGGGCTGCCATCAGAAATGCTAGGACCCAGTACAAACATAACGTCAGTGCCCTCCCCTCCCCCCCATGTATTTGCACTGCAACCAGGAAGGATATGGAAGGACAGAGCTGGTGGAACTTCTCCCCTATACGGTATGATATGTAATCGATGACAGAGAGGAAGAGGTCCAGTTCTCTACTACGTTACCTACACAATACCCGTAGAAAGGAGGCCACCATGAGATCCTACAGAATCCCCCTGGCCCAGTCTTGTCATCTGAGGGCCTCTTTTGACACATTTACTCAGGCACATGATCACAGACACCAAGAGGAGCTTGAGCACCTGCCCTTTTTGTCCAAAGTGCCCTCCTGCCCTTTTAACAAAAAAAAAATGTAATCAGTCTGATTTTATCTTATCCCAATCTGTCAGAGTTGTGTTAATATAGTTAACATTCGTTTCTTTTTTAAAAAATATATATTTTGAATAAATAGTTATGAGAAGTGCCCTTTTTTTCATTTGAGCCCCTGCCCCCCAAAATGTCTGTGCACGTCCCTACATTTACTCCACTGTGAGAGCCACCATGTCTGAACGAGGAGGCAGGCCCCCCTGCTTGGACAGGCCCCATCCATGTGTACTGATATCGGCCCTGCATTGTGATGCAATGTGTTGCACACACCTCTGGCATGCAGTGGTTTACAGAGGCAGCTTAGGGTCCATACAAAACCATTTTAAATACTAGGCAGTTCCCATAGCATTAACAGTCTTTTGTTGCTCTTTATAAAGCCTTGCAGGTTCACAGTGATCTGCAGGGCTGGGTGATGTCAGTGCTAAGAGGCTATTACAGGAGATTGCTCTCCTCTGTATTCAACTCAATAGCAGCACCATCTCAGTGAATTCATCATAAATGTTCTTCTATACAGACAAGAGCAATCGCGCATGATCTCCTCACTTAATGCTGATGTTATCCAGCCCTGCAGATTACTGTGATCTTCAAGGCTTATTGAAGGAATTGAGAAACTTAGAGCTGTGCCTTAGAGCCTAGCATTCAAAAGCCTGTTCTCCAGAAAAGGGCTCTGACCCACGTGGTTGACTGATTGACTAAGACAGAGAATTTGTCTCTGTGGGAGTAGTTTTAATGCCTTGTCTTCATTCACTAATGCACAGTACATCTCTTAACCCTTTGAGTGCCAGAGGGGTACGCAATGCATTGCTTTGCAAGGGTACTCCCAGTGCTGAGAGATATTTTATTAAAAAATTATAACAGCTCAAACTTGAAATTTTTTAGGTGCAATATCACAGTGGCCTGAAAATTTACAGTGGCGCTGTTGCTACACCATCCTATGGAGATTTATGGTTTATGGACCAGAGCAGTCCATAGGACGGTGTAGCAACAGCACCACTGTACATTTTCAGGCCATTGTGATATTGCACCTAAAAAATTCAAGTTTGAGTTTTTATAATTTTTTAATAAAATATATCTCAGCAGTGGGAGTAACCTTGTTTTAATCGGGGGGGGGGGAGGGTAAACCTTACAACATATATTTTTTTTACATTTTAAGTATTACTATCCCTTTAAATCATCAGCTGTAACTACTCCTATGTCCGTATCCTCTGTCACCAGAGAACCATTACTGACCCCACACTAAACGTTCTGAACTTCTAAATGACATAGAGAATTATTACTTTTTTCAGTGGACTTTTCCTATTTAATGAACATTCAGAAGGCAAAAATCCACCAGAGAAAGAAAGATGTGGTTCAAAAAATGTGCAATTTGTTCCTGTGACTGTGTTATAAATAATTGTATTTATTGGACAGAATTCTCAAAACATTTTCAGATTGAAGTGCCAAAGGATATAAGTGGTGAATAAGTTTTTTCCAAGTGAATTGCTGTTTTCTTCCTATTTAGCAACTATTTCCATCCAGAAAAATTCCTCCCAGCCCACCCCACACGTCCCAGGTGATTCAGGCAGAACAGGGGGGTGTGGAGAGTTTGCATCCACGGCCTTTGTCCTACCCAAATCACTTCCCCATTGATGCCCCATAGAAGTGCATCTCTGAGGCAGGAGACCGGTCCCTGCAGGAAGTGGAGTGAAGAATTCTGATTCCACCACATTGCCTTCCGTGGGTATCTTTGGAAGGGATGCAGGAATCAATCATGCAATTCCAATTATACATATAACATTAACCCCTTGGATGCTAGAGCAATGCACTGGACTTTTTTTTTTATTTTTTTTTATTTTTAGCATCCAGGGGTTTTACCCTTGGGTGCCAGAAAGGGTATGCAACTCATAGAGAAGCAATGTGTTGCGCAACCATCTGGCACTCAATGGGTTAAAGTCTGCAATATAATCAACTGGAAATGTTATTGTTCCCTAATGTGCAATTGTTTTCCCAGAATTGCTATTTATACATATATACCTGGGAGATGAAGTGTTAATATAATGCATGTTATTGAGTGGCGCACTTGGCTGTGTAATGATGAATCTATAGATATAAATAATATCCTCCTGTGTGTTTGTCCGCTGATCGATCTATAGATATAAATAATATCCTCGTGTGTTTGTCCGCTGATCGATCTATAGATATAAATAATATCCTCGTGTGTTTGTCCGCTGATCGATCTATAGATATAAATAATATCCTCCTGTGTGTTTGTCCGCTGATCAATCTATAGATATAAATAATATCCTCGTGTGTTTGTCCTCTGATCGATCTATAGATATAAATAATATCCTCCTGTGTGTTTGTCTGCTGATCGATCTATAGATATAAATAATATCCTCCTGTGTGTTTGTCTGCTGATCGATCTATAGATATAAATAATATCCTCCCGTGTGTTTGTCCGCTGATCGATCTATAGATATAAATAATATCCTCCCGTGTGTTTGTCCACTGATCAATCTATAGAAATAAATAATATTCTCCTGTGTGTCCGCTGATCGATCTATAGATATAAATAATATCCTCCCGTGTGTTTGTCCGCTGATCGATCTATAGATATAAATAATATCCTCGTGTGTTTGTCCGCTGATCGATCTATAGATATAAATAATATCCTCCTGTGTGTTTGTCCGCTGATCGATCTATAGATATAAATAATATCCTCCCGTGTGTTTGTCCACTGATCGAACTATAGATATAAATAATATTCTCCCGTGTGTTTGTCCTCTGATCGATCTATAGATATAAATAATATCCTCCCGTGTGTTTGTCCGCTGATCGATCTATAGATATAAATAATATCCTCCCGTGTGTTTGTCCGCTGATCGATCTATAGATATAAATAATATCCTCCCGTGTGTTTGTCCGCTGATCGATCTATAGATATAAATAATATCCTCCCGTGTGTTTGTCCGCTGATCGATCTATAGATATAAATAATATCCTCCCGTTTGTTTGTCCGCTGATCGATCTATAGATATAAATAATATCCTCCCGTGTGTTTGTCCGCTGATCGATCTATAGATATAAATAATATCCTCCCGTGTGTTTGTCCGCTGATCGATCTATAGATATAAATAATATCCTCCCGTGTGTTTGTCCGCTGATCGATCTATAGATATAAATAATATCCTCCCGTGTGTTTGTCCGCTGATTGATCTATAGATATAAATAATATCCTCCCATATATATATGTCCATTTACCTGAACCTGTTCCGCTTTCTCCTGCAGGTAACGTGGCATGGATGCACCTCTTAGCCGCCCGCCAGTTGCAGGAAAGCCCATCCACCCTGGGGGGGCAAGTGTATTTTTGCTACGACGCTTCCCCCTACAAAAGCTACGAGGATTTCAACATGGAGTTTCTGTCGGCCTGCGGGTTCCGGATGGTGGGAACTCGCCCACTAGTGCCCTACTTTCTGCTATATCTGCTAGCTTTACTTAATACCATCCTGCAGTGGGTACTGCACCCATTCTGCACCTACGCCCCTATTCTCAATCCTTACACTTTGGCAGTGGCCAGCACCACATTCACAGTGAAGACGGACAAAGCGGAGAAAGACTTTGGCTACAGGCCGCTGTACAGCTGGGAAGAGTGCAAAGGTCGCACTTCTGCCTGGTTGAAAAGTCTAGAGGAAACGGGAAAGGAGAAGTGACCATAGGAAAAAGCAGCGGGTGGGGAGAGAAGGACTAAAGGACTGGACTTTGTGGGGAATTAGGGCGAGAGAGTCACCTTTAGACATAGAGAGCAGAGGACCAACACCTCTAAGTAATAGGGGACACAAGAATTTCTACAGGATGATGGCTCTGATAGAATACGTGGGGCGATTCTGGGACTGGTAAGTGGTGGGGGGGAAGGCAGTATTATAGAAAATATAGGGACTGCAATGGGATCTAAAACATGCAGTTACACCACTAAGACACATTAGGGCCTCAAACACAGAAATAAACGTGTAGCAAGACTGGTGCAAACCAACTGCGTCATAGGACAAATAAAAGTTTCCAAATCTCGATTAATTTCAATGAGGATGTTAACCGTGTAAATGCTAGAGAGGTCTCCAATGCAATGCACCCGTGTCCTCTCTAACAATCAAGAGGATAAATTGCCCATTGAAATAATTGGCAATGTATTTTTCTATTATGGTGCAGTTGGTTTGCCCCATAATTGTTCCACTTTATACTCAAACTATATTGACCACATGCAAACACATGTAAATAAATGCACCTAGAAACCAAGAGATGCCCTACCCTCTCACTATGGACCAATCTCACCTTTACCCCATTTCTATTTCCCAAATGGTTCTGTCCCCCATGGCGCTACTACTAGAACTGGATTCTTCAGATCACATTCTGTGTGCGAAATCTCAAAGAATGTAATAGACAATCACTTAACCATCCCACTTCTGACACCAACCGCAAGTTCTCTGCTAGAGAGAACGATCTAGCTGCTTAACATGTATATAGATATATATGTGTTTACACTTCTAAATTCCTATTACGAAGCTATATGTAATATATTGTAGATTTGTGTTTGCACATTCACAATTCTATTTATACACAACATATAGAGTAATGCAGAAGACAATACTGAGTATTATTTAATTTTCTATTTAATGTATGTATAATTTATCATCCTGTACCTGTATGTGCAGAGACAGGATATAGAAGAAAGGGGCAGGCAGGAGTCTCTGGATCACAATTTGTGTACAACTGAAAGTCATGCGAGGATAGAGAGACCGAATGGGGCAGAGACATGAGCAGGGGCAAGAAGTGACAGGTGGGGCAGAGAGAGAGAGAGAGAGAGACAGACAGACAGACAGGGATAGTAATGGAATGTCAGGGATAAGAAAGGAACGGACGGTTCAGGAAGGGGCTGGCAAGGACAGGAAAGGTGGACTGATCAGGAAGGGACTGGCAGGGACGGAAAGAGACAGGCAGGGACAGAAAGAGACAGGCAAGGACGGAAAGAGACAGGCAAGGACGGAAAGAGACAGACAGGGACAGTAAGAGACAGGCAAGGACGGAAAGAGACAGGCAGGCAGGGACGGAAAGAGACAGACAGGGACGGAAAGAGACAGACAAGGACGGAAAGAGACAGGCAGGGATGGAAAGAGACAGGCAAGGACGGAAAGAGGCAAGGACGGAAAGAGACAGGCAAGGACGGAAAGAGACAGGCAGGGACGGAAAGAGACAGGCAGGGATGGAAAGAGACAGGCAAGGACGGAAAGAGACAGGCAAGGACGGAAAGAGACAGACAGGGACGGGAAGAGACAGGCAGGGACAGGAAGAGACAGGCAGGGACAGGAAGAGACAGGCAGGGACAGAAAGAAAAAGGACGGGAAGAGATAGGGAAGGATGGGAAGAGACTGCCATGGGCAGGAAGAGACAGGCAGGGACATGAAGAGACTGGCAGGGATAGGAGGAGACTAGTAGGGATGGAGAGAGAGACTGGAAGGACACAGAATGAGAGATTCCCCAGCACAGCGAGTGGCTAGGCGCAGGAGAGAACGCACATATACCTCATGTATTTTATTACCCATGGACCTGTCTGAACTAAGCTGTCAGGAGCTGGATATCTGTGCAATAAAAAGGGATTTTAAGGCAGATTCTTTATCAGTTTGAGGTCCCACTTGTGATATCAGTAGTGCAGAGCCTGTATATAGTCAACACTGATGATTAACTCATTGAATGCTAGAGAGGTCGCAAGTGGAGGAAACAAGTTTTAAGAAGCAGTAAATTTAACCCTTTGAGTGCCAGATCTACCCCTCTTGCACTCGAATGGTTAAAAAACATACTGTAGGGATTTTCCTACTGAATAAACCAAGACTACTCCAACTGCTGGTATTTTTAAAGGGTTATTAGAGTTTCAACTGGTTTTTATATTAACAGCGCCCTCTAGAGAACCAGTAGTTCAGTTGGTGTTCAGGTAGTTATTCTGTTGCATTTTATGAGCGAGAGGTGAGTCACTGACAAATGATTTCCGTTCAATGTGTTCAAAATGTCAGGAAGTGATGAAGCTGTTACTTCTTGACTGTTTGAACAGCTACTGAATAAAACTACTGTCAGCAGAAAAAGTTCCTATAACATATAGGTTTTCATTTAACCCTATGAGTGCCAGTGGGATACGCAACGCACTGCAAAGCCCTCTGAAACTCAAATGGTTAAAAAAGTATACTACCCCTTTAAGAATCTGAAAATGGCAAGGTTTTAGACTAGACTGGGATCAGTCCCTTTCTAAAGCCTTACTCTATGGTTTAAAGCGTTAGTAATGTCTAAAAAAAAAAACTTGTTTGCATTTAGAAGAGCTTAAAAAGCTGATCTAAATGCAAAAACCCGTATCTCTCAAACCGCTATGGTTTAAGAGATACGGGCGTTTAAAGTTTGATCTCTCCTACTGACAGCTGTAAAGCTGTCAGCAGGAGATTCGTGTCGGTCGACACTGTGGCGCTTGTTACTTACAAGGAATCCCTTCATTGGAATGATCTAAAACGTGTGCCTGAACACTAGGCCTGAACACTAGGCACACGTTTTAGACCATTCCAATGAAGGGATTCAGTGTAAGTAACGAGATCTCGGCACTTCTCAAGCGCCAGCGTGTCGACCGACACGGATCTCCTGCTGACAGCTCTACAGCTGTCAGTAGGAGAAATCAAACTTTAAATGCCTGTATCTCTTAAACCATAGCGGTTTGAGAGATATGGGTTTTTGCATTTAGATCAGCTTTTTAAGCTCTTCTAAATGCAAAAAAAGTTTTTTAGACATTACTAACACTTTAATAGATCAGCAGAGTTTTATTCTGAAAAATAGAAACTGTACAACTTTTCCGGCTGAGTACAACAAGGTCAGTCTCACTGCTAGCAGCTGTTTTATTCAAAATGTATTACAAGTCAAACTGTCACAAAGTGGTGAAGCTGTTACTCTCTCATTCTATAGCGGCTCACCTCTCCCTTAGAATGCAATAGGATAACTGTGGGCATTGAACTGTAGGTGGATTGTCCGGACATCAGGTGGCGCTCTTATTATTAAAAGTTTGAACTACAATGATCTGGACAAAAAACGTTTGAGTTCAACTGCAATGATTTGGAATAAAGAATGGGACACCTGTTTTACTATAAAGGAAAAGCCCTATAGTTTAAGTCTACATTTTTACTTTAAAGGCTTATCATTCCTTTAGAATAACATATACTTAAAATATTACTATGGATTTAAAGGGTGATTATCATCAGATATTTCCCTATCGGAGCTCTGCTGATCAGATACAGGACACGGGTCTAATGACTGTATCTATAGTGTATTTTTATTGCACCCCTGTCCTGCGTGATGCGGGTCCCCACAGACTCTGTGTATTGTGTGTGAAAGCTCCACACAGCGGGTGTTTGGGGACTGCACACGCAAACTAACAGTCTATGATTGGAAGCCGCGGATTTCAGGGTTGCTAGAGAGGTTTCCGGGACCCCCTCATCAAGGGATGACCACTTACAACCCATTTAAATCAATGGGATTCGTTATGTTTAAGCCAGTCAATCTCAGTTCCAGCCTCAGGGACACCCCAAAACGGCAGGTTCTCTGGATATCCCTAATTAAACACATGCAGCTTCATCATAGGGAAAACCTGATCTGTTGGGCAGTCCTGAGGACTAACATAGAGACAGCGGCTGTAAGTACTAGAGGTGTGTGTAACACAATGCTTTCCAATGCAACGAGCATGCCTCTCGTACTTAAAGGGTTAATATTCCTGTGTTACAAGCGATGGGCCTCTCAGACCAATGGACAGACGCACTGAGTCTTAGGTATGACCGGCTCCTCTGCAGTGGACCATCTCTACCCCTTCCACCAGGACCGAGGGGTAACATTGTCCTACAGTGACACTGATTAGTGACTTTAATACAAGGATCAAATACAACTGAAAATGCAATAATTTATGAAAATATATTTAATTATTAAAGACATATATTCTAACAAATGGCCAAGTGTTGTCTGTTTGGGTAAGAGGGGAGGAATTGCAGAGGGGTCTGTGAGAGGTCAGTATAGGAATAGCAGAGGGTTCTACCGGTGAGGACGTAGGTGAAGAGGTGTGAAAGGTCAGTAGTTGAACAGCAGAGGGGTCTGCAGGTCGGGGTAGAGTTGAAGACATGTAGAAGGTCAGTGCAGGAATAGCAGATAGGTCTGCAGGTCAGTAATTGAATTGTAGAGGGTCTAGCAGGTCAGGATGGAGGAGTAGAGCTGTGAGAGGTCAGTACAGGGATATCAGAGAGGTGTGCAGGTCGGTGTAGAGGTAAAGAGGTGAGAAAGGTCAGTACAGGAATAGCAGAGGGGTATGCAGATCAGACATGAAGACAGAGCTGTGAGAGGTCAGTATAAGAATAGCAGAGAGGTCTACAGGACAGGGTGGAGGTGAAGAGAGACACAGTAAAGGTCAGTACAGGAATAGTAAAGGGTTCTGCAGGTCAGGGATGAGGTGAGATGCTGCAAGAGTCCAGTACAAGAACGTCAGGGAGGCTTCACAGCAGTGTGGAGGTGCAGGGAGCTGTTAGAAGTCAGTATAGGAATAGCAGAAGGGTTTGCGGGTCAGGATTGAGGAGTGAAGCAGTGTGAGGTCAGCAAATGAATAGTAGAGAGGGCAGTAGGTGCAGAGCTGTGTCAGTAAGGTCAGTATAGGAATAGAAGAGAGGACAGTAGGTGCAGACCTGTGTGGGTTTGGTCAGTATAGGAATAGAAGAGAGGGCAGTAGGTGCAGAGTTGTGTGGGTGAGGTCAGTATAGGAATATAAGAGAGGACAGTAGATGCAGAGCGGGGTGGGTGAGGTCAGTATAGGAATAGAAGAGAGGGCAGTAGGTGCAGAGCTGTGTGGGTGAGGTCAGTATAGGAATATAAGAGAGGGCAGTAGGTGCAGAGCTGTGTCGGTTTGGTCAGTATAGGAATAGAAGAGAGGGCAGTAGGTGCAGAGCTGGGTGGGTGAGGTCAGTATCTATATATATAAAAGAAGACTTTGTGCCTGCCAAAACACACCCAGGGGAGGCATAAAGCAGGAGTTACTACTCCTTTTGGGTGATTCAATCATGCAGGATGTTGGCCCGCCCCCACTATGCAGCCCGCCCACCACTATCAAAGTCAGAAAAAAACAATATGGCCGCCACTTGCTCCTACACCACAGACAAACACACATGCCTCACTCATACAGCACCAAACACACACACATGCCCCACTCACACAGCACCACACAAACACACACACATGCCCCACTCACACACACATGCCCCACTCACACAGCACCACACAAACACACACACATGCCCCACTCACACACACATGCCCCACTCACACAGCACCAAACACACATGCCCCCACTCACACACACAGCACCACATACACACACAAAGCCAGAAATAAATATGGCTGACACACACACAGTCACTCACCCTGACTCCCAGTGGCCTCAGCAGGACCTGTAGTGCAGCACCAGAAGAACAAAATGGCACTCAAAGGTTTAAGGTAGGTCCTCATTGCTCAATTATTTCTTCACTGTCATCATTTGCCATGCAAGACACAAGACAGACAGCCATCAGATTCACACTTAACCCACTGACTGCCACAGGGTTGTGTATCAAGTTTTAGCCCTCAGGGAGTGTGTTCAAACCCCTCACACTGTAAACTTGCATTTCCCTCCCACATCTCCTCCTTCCACAGCCTATTACTAGCACTTTTCCACATTTATGTTAAGCCCCGCCCCTACTCGTGATTAAGCCCCACCCCCTTTTAACCCAGATTGCCCCATTTGTCTCTCCACATCAGCACCACATCAGTCCCCTCTAGGGACTACACAAGTCAAAGTTCCCAGGTATGAACACACTTCCCACTGCTATTTAACTCTGACATGCCTCTGTATATCTTAACCCTTTGACTGCCAGAGGGGTGCACAACTCATGAGTGCATGTGTTTCTGCTCCTATATGTTGCATGTGTGTTTGTGTCCATCTCTGTTACATATATGTGTCCATGTGTGCATCTCCAGTGAGTCTGTGTGTGTGCGTGTCTTTTGCATGTTTCTGCCGCTCACTGTGTGTATCTGCATACCTCCCAACATTTCACATGGCCAAAGAGGGACACTGATATTGTTGGGGCGTGGCTGGTGGCCAGGGCATTAGTAAGAATTTTTAGGTTATTTCATGACCTATTACTGGCTATTTATGTAACTGAATAAATGATTTAGTGCGAGACCAAAGTATTTTATTTGCACAGACTAATGTATAAACACATATACTGAAGTTTATTGCTTTATTGCTGGAGAGCAATGTAAAACACACCACACAGTCAGGGCTGGTGCAAGGATTTTTGGCACCCTAGGCAAAACCTAATTTTGCCGCCCATTTCGCTCCGCCCCTTGTGTCCCACCCCTTTATACCCTGCCTACTTATACCCCACCTCTTTTCATGATTGTCCTCTCTCTGCCCCCTGGGCCAGTCTGCCCCTGGTCTGGAGATGCCTGTAAGAGATGCCCCCTACCAACTCCAACTTGCCCCTTATCAGCTTCACTTTGGCCCACCAGCTCCACTTTGCCCCCCATCCACTCCAACTTGCCCCCATCAGCTCCACTTTGCCCCCCATCTGCTCTAACGTGCCCCCACCAGCTCCACTTTGCCCCCCATCTGCTCTAACGTGCCCCCACCAGCTCCACTTTGGCCCCTCAGCTCCACTTTGCCCCCATCAGCTCCACTTTGACCCCCATCCTCTCCAACTTACCCCCATCAGCTCCACTTTGCCCCCCATCCGCTCCAACTTGCCCCCCATCCGCTCCAACTTGCACCCACCATCTCCAACTTGCCCCCACCAGCTCCACTATGCCCCCATCCGCTCCAACTTGCCCCCCATCTGCTCCACTTTGCCCCCCATCCGCTCCAACTTGCCCCCCATCTGCTCCACTTTGCCCCCCCTCAGCTCCAACTTGCCCCCCTCAGCTCCACTTTGACCCTCATCCGCTCCACTTTGCCCCCATCAGCTCCAACTTGCCCCCACCAGCTCCACTATGCCCCCTCAGCTCCAGCTTTCCCCTAACAGCTCCAACTTGCCCCCATCATCTCCACTTTGCCCCACATCCGCTTCAACTTGCCCCCTCAGCTCCACTATGTCCCCTCAGCTCCAACTTGCCCCCCATCACATACCTGTAGCTCCCGCGCAGTCTTCTCTTCAGTAATGCAGAGCGAGGCGGGAGATCATGACTCCCAGCGCGCTCTGCATTACTAAAGATCCGACCAGATGAGGGAGCGCTGTAGCGACACAGACCTGACTGTGTTGTGGTTCCCGGCGTGGTATGTGTGCGGGAGCAGCTCTTCTCCGCTGCATGCCCGCGCCCCCAGTACGTGTGCGCCCTAGGCCGGCGCCTACCTCGCCTATAGGTGGAGCCGGCCCTGCACACAGTTTGACCTCCTAAAAAGAGGGACAACAGGGCGGGAAAGAGGGACAGAGGGATTTGGCCCTCAAAGAGGGACTGTCCCTCCTAAAGAGGGACACTTGGGATGTATGGTATGTGTCTGCCTGTGTGCTGCATATGTCTGTGTTTATCAGTGTGTCTGCATTTCACACACGTGCGCCCAACGGTCATAACATGACGGGCAACGCCGTCCCACATTGCTAGTAGGAATATAAGAGAGGGCAGTAGGTGCAGACCTGTGTGGGTTTGGTCAGTATAGGAAAAGAAGAGAGGGCAGTAGGTGCAGAGTTGTGTGGTGAGGTCAGTATAGGAATATAAGAGAGGGCGGTAGGTGCAGAGCTGTGTGGGTGAGGTCAGTATAGGAATAGAAGAGAGGACAGTAGGTGCAGACCTGTGTGAGTGAGGTCAGTATAGGAATAGAAGAGAGGGCGGTAGGTACAGAGCTGTGTGGGTGAGGTAAGTACAGGAATATAAGAGAGGGCGGTAGGTGCAGAGCTGTGTGGGTGAGGTCAGTATAGGAATATAAGAGAGGTCAGTAGGTGCAGAGCTGTGCGGGTGAGGTCAGTACAGGAATATAAGAGAGGACAGTAGATGCAGAGCGGGGTGGGTGAGGTCAGTATAGGAATATAAGAGAGGGCGGTAGGTGCAGAGCTGTGTGGGTGAGGTCAGTATAAGAATATAAGAGAGGTCAGTAGGTGCAGAGCTGTGTGGGTGAGGTCAGTATAGGAATATAAGAGAGGGCAGTAGGTGCAGAGTTGTGTGGTGAGGTCAGTATAGGAATATAAGAGAGGGCGGTAGGTGCAGAGCTGTGTGGGTGAGGTCAGTATAGGAATAGAAGAGAGGACAGTAGGTGCAGAACTGTGTGGGTGAGGTCAGTATAGGGATAGAAGAGAGGACAGTAGGTGCAGAGCTGTGTGGGTGAGGTCAGTATAGGAATAGAAGAGAGGTCAGTAGGTGCAGAGCTGGGTGGGTGAGGTCAGTATAGGAATATAAGAGAGGTCAGTAGGTGCAGAGTTGTGTGGGTGAGGTCAGTATAGGAATATAAGAGAGGTCAGTAGGTGCAGAGCTGTGTGGGTGAGGTCAGTATAGGAATATAAGAGAGGACAGTAGGTGCAGAGTTGTGTGGGTGAGGTCAGTATAGGGATATAAGAGAGGTCAGTAGGTGCAGAGCTGTGTGGGTGAGGTCAGTATAGGAATATAAGAGAGGACAGTAGGTGCAGAGCTGTGTGGGTGAGGTCAGTATAGGAATATAAGAGAGGGCGGTAGGTGCAGAGCTGTGTGGGTGAGGTCAGTATAGGAATAGAAGAGAGGTCAGTAGGTGCAGAGCTGTGTGGGTGAGGTCAGTATAGGAATAGAAGAGAGGTCAGTAGGTGCAGAGCTGTGTGGGTGAGGTCAGTATAGAAATATAAGAGAGGGCGGTAGGTGCAGAGCTGTGTGGGTGAGGTCAGTATAGGAATATAAGAGAGGGCGGTAGGTGCAGAGCGGGGTGGGTGAGGTCAGTATAGGAATAGAAGAGAGGGCGGTAGGTGCAGAGCGGGGTGGGTGAGGTCAGTATAGGAATATAAGAGAGGGCGGTAGGTGCAGAGTTGTGTGGGTGAGGTCAGTACAGGAATAGAAGAGAGGGCGGTAGGTGCAGAGCTGTGTGGGTGAGGTCAGTATAGGAATAGAAGAGAGGACAGTAGGTGCAGAGCTGTGTGGGTGAGGTCAGTATAGGAATATAAGAGAGGGCGGTAGGTGCAGAGCTGTGTGGGTGAGGTCAGTATAGGAATAGAAGAGAGGGCGGTAGGTGCAGAGCTGTGTGGGTGAGGTCAGTATAGGAATAGAAGAGAGGACAGTTGGTGCAGAGCTGGGTGGGTGAGGTCAGTATAGGAATAGAAGAGAGGGCGGTAGGTGCAGAGCTGTGTGGGTGAGGTCAGTATAGGAATATAAGAGAGGGCGGTAGGTGCAGAGCTGTGTGGGTGAGGTCAGTATAGGAATATAAGAGGGCGGTAGGTGCAGAGCTGTGTGGGTGAGGTCAGTATAGGAATATAAGAGAGGGCGGTAGGTGCAGAGCTGTGTGGATGAGGTCGGTATAGGAATATAAGAGAGGGCGGTAGGTGCAGAGTTGTGTGGGTGAGGTCAGTATAGGAATATAAGAGAGGGCGGTAGGTGCAGAGTTGTGTGGGTGAGGTCAGTACATTTAATATGAGAGAGACAGCACGTCAGTGCATGGTTAGTAGTGATCCTGTGTGTGTGTAGTGTAGTGTTATGACATCTCTATGTATATACACAAGACACACTTGGATGTTTGTTCCTGGAATCGGTTTGATTTGGGAGGAATGAATCAGACATTAGAACAAGAGAAGGAAAACAGCGCTTTGTATTGGGAGGTTGCTATGCAGAGCTCTATAGGGAGGCGACACTGTAATATAATCTCTGTAAGTGAGAATGCATATTGACGTGCTCTGCAGGAAGATTGTTTGCTATGCAGAGCAAGATAGAGATGAATCACTAATGCATTGCTCTGCAGCTGGTATTTCCCAGTACAACGTTCTGCATGGAGGTGATTTGCAGTGAGATTAAAGGGATGTCTAGGTGTAATGCTCTGCTGGGGAAATGTATTATTGCAATGTTTGGCTGGAGACGTTTCTTTTAGTTCATTGATCTGTCAGAGAGATTTATTGGTGCGATGCTCTGTTGAGGTTTCTTGGTGAAATCACAATATGAAAAAAAGGAGGCGTCCAAACAGTGAAATTCCATTAAAACTTCTCAAGCAATAAAACTGAAAGTTGCAGTTTTACTGTCTCCGTTCAGATGCGTGGCTTTTATTGGTATATTTTTATATAAAATAAAAATAATTTTTTTTTAAACAAAAGGATATATGTTTTCTATGGCTTTTCGCTGTTCCTGCTGCAGGCCCGGACTGGCCATCGGGCATACCGGCATTTGCCCGATGGGCCGGTCCAGGGCCGCTGCTATATAAATAACGAACGAACGCCCACCGCCGCTGCCCTTCACCCCCCCCCCCCCATGGGCTACTCAAAAAATAAAAATGGGCTGCTCAGCCTTAAATGCCTGGGCCAATTTTTTTTGTCCCAGTCCGGGTCTGTCCTGCTGAAATTTCAGTTGCCGTGCACCTGATTGGAGACAGGTCTTATGATCTCGGTATGCCTGCTGAGTCAGTTCTGGTGGTGCACGATCTCGGTATGCCTGCTGAGTCAGTTCTGGTGGTACATGATGTCAGTATGCCTGCTGAATCAGTTCTGGTGGTACATGATCTCGGTATGCCTGCTGAATCAGTTCTGGTGGTGCATGATCTCGGTATGCCTGCTGAGTCAGTTCTGGTGGTACATGATGTCGGTATGCCTGCTGAGTCAGTTCTGGTGGTACATGATCTCGGTATGCCTGCTGAGTCAGTTCTGGTGGTACATGATCTCGGTATGCCTGCTGAGTCAGTTCTGGTGGTACATGATCTCGGTATGCCTGCTGAGTCAGTTCTGGTGGTACATGATCTCGGTATGCCTGCTGAGTCAGTTCTGGTGGTACATGGACTCGGTATGCCTGCTGAGTCAGTTCTGGTGGTGCATGATCTCGGTATGCTTGCTGAGTCAGTTCTGGTGGTACATGATATTGGTATGCCTGCTGAGTCAGCTGAGTCAGTTCTGGTGGTACATGATCCCGGTATGCCTGCTGAGTCAGTTCTGGTGGTACATGATCTCGGTATGCCTGCTGAGTCAGTTCTGGTGGTACATGATCTCGGTATGCCTGCTGAGTCAGTTCTGGTGGTACATGATCTCGGTATGCCTGCCGAGTCAGTTGTGGTGGTACATGATCTCGGTATGCCTGCCGAGTCAGTTGTGGTGGTACATGATCTCGGTATGCCTGCCGTGTCAGTTCTGGTGGTACATGATCTCGGTATGCCTGCCGAGTCAGTTTTGGTGGTACATGATCTCGGTATGCCTGCCGAGTCAGTTCTGGTGGTACATGATCTCGGTATGTCTGCTGAGTCAGTTCTGGTGGTGCATGATCTCAGTATGCCTGCTGAGTCAGTTCTGGTGGTACATGATTTCGGTATGCCCGCTGAGTCAGTTCTGGTGGTACATGATCTCGGTATGTCTGCTGAGTCAGTTCTGGTGGTACATGATCTCGGTATGTCTGCTGAGTCAGTTCTGGTGGTACATGATCTCGGTATGCCTGCTGAGTCAGTTCTGGTGGTACATGATTTTGGTATGCCCGCTGAGTCAGTTCTGGTGGTACATGATCTCGGTATGCCTGCTGAGTCAGTTCTGGTGGTACATGATCTCGGTAAGCCTGCTGAGTCAGTTCTGGTGGTACATGATCTCGGTATGCCTGCTGAGTCAGTTCTGGTGGTACATGGACTCGGTATGCCTGCTGAGTCAGTTCTGGTGGTGCATGATCTCGGTATGCCTGCTGAGTCAGTTCTGGTGGTACATGATCTCGGTATGCCTGCTGAGTCAGTTCTGGTGGTACATGATCTCGGTATGCCTGCTGAGTCAGTTCTGGTGGTGCATGATCTCGGTATGCCTGCTGAGTCAGTTGTGGTGGTACATGATTTCGGTATGCCTGCTGAGTCAGTTCTGGTGGTGCATGATCTCGGTATGCCTGCTGAGTCAGTTCTGGTGGTACATGATCTCGGTATGCCTGCTGAGTCAGTTCTGGTGGTGCATGATCTCGGTATGCGACAGCCTGCTGAGTCAGTTCTGGTGGTACATGGACTCGGTATGCCTGCTGAGTCAGTTCTGGTGGTGCATGATCTCGGTATGCCTGCTGAGTCAGTTCTGGTGGTACATGATCTCGGTATGCCTGCCGAGTCAGTTCTGGTGGTACATGATCTCGGTATGTCTGCTGAGTCAGTTCTGGTGGTGCATGATCTCAGTATGCCTGCTGAGTCAGTTCTGGTGGTACATGATTTCGGTATGCCCGCTGAGTCAGTTCTGGTGGTACATGATCTCGGTATGTCTGCTGAGTCAGTTCTGGTGGTACATGATCTCGGTATGCCTGCTGAGTCAGTTCTGGTGGTACATGATTTTGGTATGCCCGCTGAGTCAGTTCTGGTGGTACATGATCTCGGTATGCCTGCCGAGTCAGTTGTGGTGGTACATGATCTCGGTATGCCTGCCGTGTCAGTTCTGGTGGTACATGATCTCGGTATGCCTGCCGAGTCAGTTTTGGTGGTACATGATCTCGGTATGCCTGCCGAGTCAGTTCTGGTGGTACATGATCTCGGTATGTCTGCTGAGTCAGTTCTGGTGGTGCATGATCTCAGTATGCCTGCTGAGTCAGTTCTGGTGGTACATGATTTCGGTATGCCCGCTGAGTCAGTTCTGGTGGTACATGATCTCGGTATGTCTGCTGAGTCAGTTCTGGTGGTACATGATCTCGGTATGTCTGCTGAGTCAGTTCTGGTGGTACATGATCTCGGTATGCCTGCTGAGTCAGTTCTGGTGGTACATGATTTTGGTATGCCCGCTGAGTCAGTTCTGGTGGTACATGATCTCGGTATGCCTGCTGAGTCAGTTCTGGTGGTACATGATCTCGGTAAGCCTGCTGAGTCAGTTCTGGTGGTACATGATCTCGGTATGCCTGCTGAGTCAGTTCTGGTGGTACATGGACTCGGTATGCCTGCTGAGTCAGTTCTGGTGGTGCATGATCTCGGTATACCTGCTGAGTCAGTTCTGGTGGTACATGATCTCGGTATGCCTGCTGAGTCAGTTCTGGTGGTACATGATCTCGGTATGCCTGCTGAGTCAGTTCTGGTGGTGCATGATCTCGGTATGCCTGCTGAGTCAGTTGTGGTGGTACATGATTTCGGTATGCCTGCTGAGTCAGTTCTGGTGGTGCATGATCTCGGTATGCCTGCTGAGTCAGTTCTGGTGGTACATGATCTCGGTATGCCTGCTGAGTCAGTTCTGGTGGTGCATGATCTCGGTATGCGACAGCCTGCTGAGTCAGTTCTGGTGGTACATGGACTCGGTATGCCTGCTGAGTCAGTTCTGGTGGTGCATGATCTCGGTATGCCTGCTGAGTCAGTTCTGGTGGTACATGATCTCGGTATGCCTGCTGAGTCAGTTCTGGTGGTGCATGATCTCGGTATGCCTGCTGAGTCAGTTCTGGTGGTACATGATCTCGGTATGCCTGTTGAGTCAGTTGTGGTGGTACATGATCTCGGTATGCCTGCTGAGTCAGTTCTGGTGGTACATGATCTCGGTATGCCTGCTGAGTCAGTTCTGGTGGTACATGATCTCGGTATGCCTGCTGAGTCAGTTCTGGTGGTACATGATCTCGGTATGCCTGCTGAGTCAGTTCTGGTGGTACATGATCTCGGTATGCCTGCTGAGTCAGTTCTGGTGGTACATGATCTCGGTATGCCTGCTGAGTCAGTTGTGTTGGTACATGATCTCGGTATGCCTGCTGAGTCAGTTGTGGTGGTACATGATCTCGGTATGCCTGCTGAGTCAGTTCTGGTGGTACATGATCTTGGTATGCCTGCTGAGTCAGTTCTGGTGGTACATGGACTCGGTATGCCTGCTGAGTCAGTTCTGGTGGTACATGATCTCGGTATGCCTGCTGGGTCAGTTCTGGTGGTACATGGACTCGGTATGCCTGCTGAGTCAGTTCTGGTGGTACATGGACTCGGTATGCCTGCTGGGTCAGTTCTGGTGGTACATGATCTTGGTAGGCCTGCTGAGTCAGTTCTGGTGGTAGAAGATCTCGGTATGCCTGCTGAGTCAGTTCTGGTGGTACATGATGTCGGTATGCCTGCTGAGTCAGTTCTGGTGGTACATGGACTCGGTATGCCTGCTGAGTCAGTTCTGGTGGTACATGATCTCGGTATGCCTGCTGAGTCAGTTCTGGTGGTACATGATCTCGGTATGCCTGCTGAGTCAGTTCTGGTGGTGCATGATCTCGGTATGCCTGCTGAGTCAGTTCTGGTGGTACATGATCTCGGTATGCCTGCTGAGTCAGTATTGGTGGGGCATGATCTCGGTATGCCTGCTGAGTCAGTTCTGGTGGTGCATGATCTCGGTATGCCTGCTGAGTCAGTTCTGGTGGTGCATGATCTCGGTATGCCTGCTGGGTCAGTTCTGGTGGTACATGATCTCGGTATGCCTGCTGAGTCAGTTCTGGTGGTACATGATCTCGGTATGCCTGCTGAGTCAGTTGTGGTGGTACATGATCTCGGTATGCCTGTTGAGTCAGTTCTGGTGGTACATGGACTCGGTATGCCTGCTGAGTCAGTTGTGGTGGTACATGATCTCGGTATGCCTGTTGAGTCAGTTCTGGTGGTACATGATCTCGGTATGCCTGTTGAGTCAGTTCTGGTGGTACATGATCTCGGTATGCCTGTTGAGTCAGTTGTGGTGGTACATGATCTCGGTATGCCTGTTGAGTCAGTTCTGGTGGTACATGATCTCGGTATGCCTGTTGAGTCAGTTCTGGTGGTACATGATCTCGGTATGCCTGTTGAGTCAGTTCTGGTGGTACATGATCTCGGTATGCCTGTTGAGTCAGTTCTGGTGGTACATGGACTCGGTATGCCTGCTGAGTCAGTTCTGGTGGTACATGATCTCGGTATGCCTGCTGAGTCAGTTCTGGTGGTACATGATCTTGGTATGCCTGCTGAGTCAGTTCTGGTGGTACATGGACTCGGTATGCCTGCTGAGTCAGTTCTGGTGGTACATGATCTCGGTATGCCTGCTGGGTCAGTTCTGGTGGTACATGATCTTGGTATGCCTGCTGAGTCAGTTCTGGTGGTACAAGATCTCGGTATGCCTGCTGAGTCAGTTCTGGTGGTACATGATGTCGGTATGCCTGCTGAGTCAGTTCTGGTGGTACATGGACTCGGTATGCCTGCTGAGTCAGTTCTGGTGGTACATGATCTCGGTATGCCTGCTGAGTCAGTTCTGGTGGTACATGATCTCGGTATGCCTGCTGAGTCAGTATTGGTGGGGCATGATCTCGGTATGCCTGCTGAGTCAGTTCTGGTGGTGCATGATCTCGGTATGCCTGCTGAGTCAGTTCTGGTGGTGCATGATCTCGGTATGCCTGCTGGGTCAGTTCTGGTGGTACATGATCTCGGTATGCCTGCTGAGTCAGTTCTGGTGGTACATGATCTCGGTATGCCTGCTGAGTCAGTTCTGGTGGTACATGATCTCGGTATGCCTACTGAGTCAGTTGTGGTGGTACATGATCTCGGTATGCCTGCTGAGTCAGTTCTGGTATACATGATCTCGGTATGCCTGTTGAGTCAGTTCTGGTGGTACATGGACTCGGTATGCCTGCTGAGTCAGTTCTGGTGGTACATGATCTCGGTATGCCTGCTGAGTCAGTTCTGGTGGTACATGATCTCGGTATGCCTGCTGAGTCAGTTCTGGTGGTACATGATCTCGGTATGCCTGCTGAGTCAGTTCTGGTGGTACATGTACTCGGTATGCCTGCTGAGTCAGTTGTGGTGGTACATGATCTCGGTATGCCTGTTGAGTCAGTTCTGGTGGTACATGATCTCGGTATGCCTGTTGAGTCAGTTCTGGTGGTACATGGACTCGGTATGCCTGCTGAGTCAGTTCTGGTGGTACATGATCTCGGTATGCCTGCTGAGTCAGTTCTGGTGGTACATGATCTCGGTATGCCTGCTGAGTCAGTTCTGGTTGTACATGATCTCGGTATGCCTGCTGAGTCAGTTCTGGTGGTACATGTACTCGGTATGCCTGCTGGTATGCGCTACTCATTGCTTCTTGATCAGATTCACATAATTCCAGGTCAAAAATGGAGCACACCAACTATGCCACAAGGGACAAATAATTCCCAAATTCCTCACTGACCTAAAAGGGGCTTTTAACCCACAGAATGCAAGGGGTCTGCAACGCATTGCGAAGCATATTATTCATTGGGTTAAATGGATAGTAATGTTTCACAATACAAGCAGCTCCAATTAATCATCATAGTATTTGGACTTTGGAGAGTGTTATTTCAGTACTGTCAGAGTGGTAGTACAAGAGTAATTGAATGATAAAGTATCCCCTTTCCGTCCCTTTTACCTAGTGTAACCCACCTCCCCTCAGATAAGGAATCTGGTCTCTTGACTGGGCAGGTCACAGCAAGGGACAATCTTCTTACTGTGATCATAAGAAAAACCCTGCCCCCCCTTGACAGGTATTTCAGGTTTGTCCTTACAATCACTGAAGATTGTCCCTCTCTGTGATCCATCCGGACAGTCTTGCTGCTCTGAGGTGAGCAGTGTTACATCAGTAAAAGGGGCGGGAGGGGGATACTTTATCATTCAATTACTCTTGAACTACAACTTTCACAGTATTGAAGTAACACCAGATACTATAAAGATTAATTGGAGCTGCTTTTACTTTGAAACATTAGTATCTCTTTAAATCACTATCCAATTTAAATCAATGGGGATTTGTATTTATTCCAGACCAAAAAGGAAGTGCACTGACACTTAGAAAACCCCTTTAAAGGGATTGTAATACTTACATTTAACTATAATGCGTTATTAAATTACCCCAGCGGCATCTCTCAAACAGCGCTCTAGAGAGGGGGAACTTTGAAAGCAGATATCTCTCAAACCATAAATGTTTGAGAGATGCCGCTGGGGTAATTTAATTTTTTTTAAGGGCTACAAGATGCATTAGAGTTAAATTTAAGAATTACTATCCCTTTAAGATCACAGACATCTATAAAAACACATTTCCTTTATTAATTAATATTAAAACTGCATTTATCTTTTAACTTGTGGCTCAGTCCATACAGAATACAAGCAGACTTCACAAGTGGGTGCAGGGATCTTGAATTGCTGCCAGAATGATCAACGCGTTTCATGTAACAAGCACTTACTCACTAGTGCTTTTTTTTAATCATAAGTGCTTGGTGCACGAAACGCGTTGATCATTCAGGCAGCTATTCAAGGTCCCTGCACCCACTTGTGAAGTCTACATGTATTCTGTATGCATTGAGCCACAAGTTATACAATAAATACAGTTTTAATATTATCCAGTAAAGGAAATGTGTTTTTATATATGTCTGTGATATAAAGGGAT
Source organism: Rhinophrynus dorsalis (assembly GCA_037306005.1). NCBI lineage: Eukaryota > Metazoa > Chordata > Amphibia > Anura > Rhinophrynidae > Rhinophrynus > Rhinophrynus dorsalis. The sequence goes on from CM074725.1 coordinate 10,854,376, forward strand.
TTTCTAAGTGTTGAAGCCCTTCATTTTTGGTCTGGAAAAAATACTAATTCCCATTGATTTGAAAGGGGCTTTTAACCCAATGAATGCTATGCTTCGGAATGCGTTGGAGATACCCCTAGCATTCTGTGGGTTAAAAGCCCCATTTAGGTCAATGAGGAATTATTTGTCCCCTGTGGCGTAGTTGGTCTGCTCTAGAATTGGTGCGTTCCCTTTGTTCATACGGCTTTAAATAACTGATTGACATAATTTTAATAATTTTTATATTATCAAACCTTATATTTTTCATCCTCTGCTCTTTTACCTGATGATGTTAGTGACCCCCACTGACCACTGTAGGTTTTGGGAAAAAATCGCTCTGATATGATACAAAATGGTTACAGTGACACCTGGTGGTCGCTATGGGTATAAATGAGAATCTGTGGTTCATCTATTTGATAGAGAAGTAAGGGCTGGATTGTGTTGCAGGTGATTATGATCCTAAAGAAAATGCTGCATTAACCACTTGTGCAGGGGTATTTGAATGCATTGGTGTATCTCTGTGTTTGCTGGGACCTCCAGGCTCAGGGGGGGGCTCTCCTTTGGTCCCCAACAGTCCCATATTACAGAAAGGAATCAGATTAATCAACTGGTCAGATGTCCAGGGAAGAGCGAGGAGTTGTGGGTGCACAAGGTGTAAATGTGGGTGATTTCCACACAGATAGGAAGATACAAAGAGGAAGGATAGAACTAGACTTAAGGATACTAAATGTTACCTATGTTTGGGGGCCTCCAGTCGTCCCGCGCCAGGGGGCATCAGGGGTTATTAAAACAGCCCTGCCCTTGAGAACCAGGGGGGGATGCATAATGTATTGTGAGTAATGCATGCATACCGCTCTGAAGGGGTTAATAGTAACAATGACACACTGGATTTCTGGTCAGTCTGTTGCGGTGATTGGCTGTCTCTCTGGATTCCCCTGTAGAGCAGGATTCCTGGATCTTCCTACCTCATCCCAGTGAGCAGGCAGTCTTACACTATCAGAACCCGTAAACCAGTCCTCCTGATGTCCCCCAAAGACTGGCGCTGATAATCACTAACCTATAGGGCCGCCCTCTTGTCCATATGTATACTGCTGGGGTGTTACTTGGCTGTCCTAACTGGTGGGGTGTTACATGGCCCCTCTAACTGGTGGGGTGTTACATGGCCCCTCTAACTGGTGGGGTGTTACATGGCCCCTCTAACTGGCGGGGTGTTACATGGCCCCTCTAACTGGCGGGGTGTTACATGGCCCCTCTAACTGGCGGGGTGTTACATGGTCACTCTAACTGGCGGGGTGTTACATGGCCCCTCTAACTGGTGGGGTGTTACATGGCGGCTCTAACTGGCGGGGTGTTACATGGCCGCTCTAACTGGTGGGGTGTTTCATGGTCACTCTAACTGGTGGGGTGTTACATGGTCCCTCTAACTGGTGGGGTGTTACATGGTCCCTCTAACTGGTGGGTGTTACATGGCCCCTCTAACTGGTGGGTGTTACATGGCCCCTCTAACTGGTGGGTGTTACATGGCCCCTCTAACTGGTGGGTGTTACATAGCTGTCCTATTAGACAAATGTATACTGGTTGGTGGACAATGTATTGTGTACCCCTCCAGCAACCTAAGGGTTAAATTCTTGTTTGCTACAGAGGTCTCAGTGCATTGCTTTGAAATGCATTGGAGACCTTTTTAGTATATAACGGGTTAAATAATGGCCAGTAAAAGAGCTCCAGACAGCTGCCTGCTCTGCCTAATGGGAAATTCACATTCATTCACTGGAACAGTCTACATTTTCCGACTGGACGTTATACAGACGCTCTATTCATATCAGACACTAGTAGTGTGGGGCGGAGTTGCCCGTCATGTTATGCAGGGAATGTTTTTTTTTTTAATAAATGTTATGATAGTGAAATATGGCGTAGGGTGTACGTGTCAGAAAGGTACACACAGTGATACACAGACACATGCGCAAACACACACATATACAGGGGGACACACAGTGATAGACAGACACGTGTGCAAACACACATACATACACACACATGCACTGACATACACAAACAGTGACACACAGATGCAAAGCAGAACATACATACATACAGTGTGAGCAGTGTAAGTAACATACCTCCCAACATTTCAAATGGCCATAAAGGGACACTTGTGTTTTAGGTGGTGTTACTGGGGGTGTGGCTGGTGGTGTATTTTAGAGAGTTTTAACCCTTTGAGTGCCAGGGGGTAAGCAATGCATTGCATCCCCTCTGGCATTGAAATGGTTAAGTTACTCTTTGTGTAAGTGAATGATTTAGAAGAAGATGAAAGTATTTTTTACACAGACTAATTTAACAGATATATACAGAAGTTTATACCCACATTACTGTGAGTTTTATTGATGTGGAACAATCTGATACACTTGTGTATACACCACACAGTGTGATCTCCTAAATAGAGGAGCAGAGGGATTTGGGTGTCAAACAGGGACTGTCCCTCCTATACTGTATAGTGCCAGTCCTTATACACAGACTGTATACTATACAGTGCCAGACCATATATAAATAATTTGTCATACATGCTATGCAGTGAGCTATGTACAGCATGGAGATGATTGCAGGAACTGGCACCTCTACTTACAGACAGACTGACAAACAATCTGCTCTCTTTCTCTCTCTCTGTGCAATAGATAAATACAGTCACAACCATGTCTCTGCCACTTACCAGCTCAGCTGAAGCCCTGCTCTGCACTGCCTGATCATGTCTCTGCCGTTGTTCCACTTTCCCAGCTTCTCTGTGCTAGCAAGTCAGCTCCCTAGCATCCTGCCTGCTGATTGGTTAGAAATTGGCTCACTTGTAGTAATTGGCAGGGCTGTGCAGGGTCACAGACAGGGAATGAAGAAGCTGCATATGAGTGGTTTATTGTAGCGAGCCCATAACCTTGTATGTATGTTCTGGGAACACTGCTGCACAATACAGATTTGGACCATGGCCTTCCAGCTGTAGCTGGAACATAGTTCCCATCATCCTCATCTGCTCAGCGTGTGTGTGTGTGTGTGTCTCTGTATGAGCGTGTGTATATGTCTGCCAGTGTGTGTGGGGCATGTGTGCATGTCTGTGGTGTAGGAGTGAATGGCAGCCATTTTTTTCTTCAGCCTTAGGTACAGGGATTTTGCAGGCATATAGTCAGATGTTTGATTAAACAATTATACCAAACAGGTGCTAATGATCAACAATGTAATATGTAGGTTGAAACATAATCATTAACTGAAACAGCTGTGTACAAGGAATAAAACTGGGTGAGGAACAGCCAAACTCAGCTAACAAGGCGAGGTTGCTGAAGATAGTCAACAGTCATACACCATGGCAAGACTGAGCACAGCAACAAGACTCAAGGTAGTTAAACTGCATCAGCAACGTCTCTCCCAGGCAGAAATTTCAGTGCAGACAGGGGTTTCCAAATGTGCTGTTCAAGCTCTTTGGAAGAAGCACAAAGAAACGGGCAATGTTGAGGATCGTAGACACATTGGTCGCCAAAGAAACAGTACAGCAGATGAAAGACACATCATGCTTACTTCCCTTCGCAACTGGAAGATGTCCCACAGTGCCATCAGCTCAGAATTGGCAGAAAACAGTGGGATCCTGATACACCCATCTACTGTCTGGAGAAGTCTGGTCAGAAGTGATCTTCATGGAAGACTTCTGGCCAAAAAGCCATACCTCCAACGTGGAATCAAGTCCAACCACCTCAACTATGCACGAAAACACAGGAACTGGGGTGCAGAAAATAGCAGCAGGTGCTCTGGACTAATGAGTCAAAATGTGAAATATTTGGCTGTAGCAGAAGGCAGTTTGTTTGCTGAAGGGCTGGTAGAGCGGTACAAGAATGAGTGTCTGCAGGTAACAGTGAAGCATGGTGAAGGTTCCGTGCAAGTTTGGGGCTGCATTTCTGCAAATGGAGTTGGGGATTTTGTCAGAATGAATGTCCTCCTCAATGCTGAGAAGTACAGGCAGATACTGTACTTATCCATCATGCAGTACCATCAGGGAGGCATCTGATTGGTTCCAAATTTATTCTGCAGCCTGACAACGACCCCAAACATACAGTCATTAAGAACTATCTTCAGTGTAAAGAAGAACAAGGAGTCCTGGAAGTGATGGTATGGGCCCCACAGAGCCCTGGTCTCATCATCATCCAGTCTGTCTGGGATTACATGAAGAGGGAGAAGCAATTGAGGCTCCTATATCCACAGAAGAACTGTGGTTAGTTCTCCAAGATGTTTGGAACAACCTACCTGCCGAGTTCCTTAGAACCATGTGCAAGTGACCTAGAAGAACTGATGATGTTCTGAAGACAAAGGGCGGTCACACCAAATATTGATTTGATTTAGAGTTTTCTTCTGTTCAGTCACTAGGCATTAACTGATAAAAATAAACTATTATGCTGTCTATTTTTTTTAAAGAATTCTTACTTTACCGTATTTTTCACACCTGCCTAAAACTTTTGCATATTACTGTACACATACATAAACATATATACACACATTCACATATATAATACACTAGTTGAAGAGCCTGTTACACAGGCCACAGTGCCACTGCCAGCCAGTCGAAGGGCAGTCATGCGCAGTAGAGACTGCCCACACCGCGGTTCATACAGAAGGAGCATCCCGCTATGTATCAGCCGCGGCGCGGGCAGTCTCTACTGCACATGACTGCGTCGTTACACACGTTTTAGCGAATTATTATATAGGAGACATGCATACACACACATATATACACAGATACACATACACACACTCATACATATACACACACACACACATATATATATATATATATATACACAGACACACACACACACATATATATATATATACACAGACACACACACACACACACACATATATATATATACACAGACACACACACACATATATATATATACACAGACACACACACACACACATATATATATACACAGACACACACACACACACACATATCTATATATATAAAAGAAGACTTTGTGCCTGCCAAAACACACCCAGGGGAGGCATAAAGCAGGAGTTACTATTCCTATTGGGTGATTCAGTCATGCAGGGAGTTGGCCCTCCCCCACTATGCAGCCCGCCCACCACTATCAAAGTCAGAAAAAAACAATATGGCCGCCACTTGCTTCTACACCACAGACAAACACACATGCCTCACTCATACAGCACCAAACACACACACATGCCCCACTCACACAGCACCACACAAACACACACACCTGCCCCACTCACACACACAGACCACCACACACACACACATGCCCCACTCACACAGCACCAAACACACATGCCCCCACTCACACACACAGCACCACATACACACACAAAGCCAGAAATAAATATGGCTGACACACACACACACACTCACTCACCCTGACTCCCAGTGGCCTCAGCAGGACCTGTAGTGCAGCACCAGGGGAACAAAATGGCACTCAAAGGTTTAAGGTAGGCCCTCATTGCTCAATTATTTCTTCACTGTCATCATTTGCCATGCAAGACTCAGGACAGACAGCCATCAGATTCACACTTAACCCACTGACTGCCACAGAGTTGTGTATCAAGTTTTAGCCCTCAGGGAGTGTGTTCAAACCCCTCACATTGTAAACTTGCATTTCCCTCCCACTTCTCCTCCTTCCCCAGCCTATTACTAGCACTTTTCCACATTTATGTTAAGCCCCGCCCCTACTCATGATTAAGCCCCGCCCCCTTTTAACACAGATTGCCCCATTTGTCTCTCCACATCAGCACCACATCAGTCCCCTCTAGGGACTACACAAGTCAAAGTTCCCAGGTATGAACACACTTCCCACTGCTATTTAACTCTGACATGCCTCTGTATATCTTAACCCTTTGAGTGCCAGAGGGGTGCACAACTCATGAGTGCATGTGTTTCTGCTCATATATGTTGCATGTGTGTTTGTGTCCATCTCTGTTACATATATGTGTCCATGTGTGCATCTCCAGTGTGTCTGTGTGTGTACATCTGTTACATATGTGTGCATCTCCAGTGAGTCTGTGTGTGTGCGTGTGTTTTGCATGTCTCTGCCGCTCACTGTGTGTATGTGCATACCTCCCAACATTTCACATGGCCAAAGAGGGACACTGATATTGTTGGGGCGTGGCTGGTGGCCAGGGCATTAGTAAGAATTTTTAGGTTATTTCATGACCTATTACTGGCTATTTATGTAACTGAATAAATGATTTAGTGCAAGACCAAAGTATTTTATTTGCACAGACTAATGTATAAACACATATACTGAAGTTTATTGCTTTATTGCTGGAGAGCAATGTAAAACACACCACACAGTCAGGGCTGGTGCAAGGATTTTTGCCACCCTAGGCAAAACCTAATTTTGCCGCCCATTTCGCTCCGCCCCTTGTGTCCCACCCCTTTATACCCTGCCTACTTATACCCCACCTCTTTTCATGATTGTCCTCTCTCTGCCCCCTGGGCCAGTCTGCCCCTGGTCTGGAGATGCCTGTAAGAGATGCCCCCTACCAACTCCAACTTGCCCCTTATCAGCTTCACTTTGGCCCACCAGCTCCACTTTGCCCCCCATCCACTCCAACTTGCCCCATCAGCTCCACTTTGCCCCCCATCTGCTCTAACGTGCCCCCACCAGCTCCACTTTGCCCCCCATCTGCTCTAACGTGCCCCCACCAGCTCCACTTTGGCCCCTCAGCTCCACTTTGCCCCCATCAGCTCCACTTTGACCCCCATCCTCTCCAACTTACCCCCATCAGCTCCACTTTGCCCCCCATCCGCTCCAACTTGCCCCCCATCCGCTCCAACTTGCCCCCACCATCTCCAACTTGCCCCCACCAGCTCCACTATGCCCCCATCCGCTCCAACTTGCCCCCCATCTGCTCCACTTTGCCCCCCATCCGCTCCAACTTGCCCCCCATCTGCTCCACTTTGCCCCCCCTCAGCTCCAACTTGCCCCCCCTCAGCTCCACTTTGACCCTCATCCGCTCCACTTTGCCCCCATCAGCTCCAACTTGCCCCCACCAGCTCCACTATGCCCCCTCAGCTCCAGCTTTCCCCTAACAGCTCCAACTTGCCCCCATCATCTCCACTTTGCCCCACATCCGCTTCAACTTGCCCCCTCAGCTCCACTATGCCCCCTCAGCTCCAACTTGCCCCCCATCACATACCTGTAGCTCCCGCGCAGTCTTCTCTTCAGTAATGCAGAGCGCGGCGGGAGATCATGACTCCCAGCGCGCTCTGCATTACTAAAGATCCGACCAGATGAGGGAGCGCTGTAGCGACACAGACCTGACTGTGTTGTGGTTCCCTGCGTGGTATGTGTGCGGGCGCAGCTCTTCTCCGCTGCATGCCTGCGCCCCCAGTACATGTGCGCCCTAGGCCGTGCCTACGTCGCCTATAGGTGGAGCCGGCCCTGCACACAGTCTGACCTCCTAAAAAGAGGGACAACAGGGTGGGAAAGAGGGACAGAGGGATTTGGCCCTCAAAGAGGGACTGTCCCTCCTAAAGAGGGACGCTTGGGATGTATGGTATGTGTCTGCCTGTATGTTGCATATGTCTGTGTTTATCAGTGTGTCTGCATTTCACACACGTGCGCCCAACGGTCATAACATGACGGGCAACGCCGTCCCACATTGCTAGTATATATATACACAGACACAGACACACATATATATATACACAGACACACACACACACACACACACATATATATATATACACAGACACACACACACACACATATATATATATACAGACACACACACACACACACATATATACACAGATACACATACACACACTCATACATATATACACACACACACACACATATATATATATACACAGACACACACACACACACATATATATATATATACAGACACACACACACACACATATATACACAGATACACATACACGCATCCATACATATACACATATACACACACACGTATACACACACATATATACACATACATATACATACACACACACACATATACATATATACACGCACCCATACATATACATATATATACACAGACACATTTTTCTTCCAGAACAATATCTAGATCTGTTTCAGATTTTGTGGTTGATGTATTTTCCACTAAAAAATAAAATCTATTTTATTTAAACACAAATGTAATGTATCTGACACCTCTCTCTGGCACTCAAAGGGTTACCCCTTAAAGAAGAATATTGGTCTCAATGCATTGTTTTGCAGTGCGTTGGGAACACCACTGGCACTCAGAGGGTTAAAGGACAACGACCGCTCCTAATAACATCCCCCACGTCCCATCCTGTGCCCAGTAAATCCCAAATCATTTTGCCTTTCTGCCTTTGGTCACCAGATAACATCTTCACTCAGTCCTGAATGTAATTGTCCATGGAGGTGGCCATGACACTGCAATATTAACCCTTTAAGGACCAGGGAGTTAAGATTATCCCTGCTTCCATAAGGCTCATGCACTCTCCCTTCTTCAGTTGGAAAAACCTCCAGCAACTGTCAAGTCTGTCCCCAGGAACCTGACCTCCAGGACAAAGATGATGTTATCACTTCAAGCCAGAAGTGAGGGCCAAATACATAAGGGCCATTAGGATTCTCTGGCCATAGTATGGTAAGTGGGGAGGGCTATTATTAAGAGGTGTTAGTTTTTCTTTAAAAGGCAATAGTTCTGTCTCAAAACAGATTATTTCATGCCTCTTAAAGGAACAAATACCAAAACTCAAGAGCATGTTGTAAAGATCACATTATCCTATATAATAATTCGCAAAAATGTGGGTAACGACGCAGTCATGCGCAGCAGAGACTGCCCGCGCCGTGGCTGATACAGAGCTGGATGCTCCGAAGGAGCCCCGCGACTGGCTGGCAGCGGCACTGTGGCCCGTGTAACGGGCTCTTCAACTAGTTTCTACATATTATCATCATCTTCAGTCACTGTCCATCCACTGCAGGCTGAAGGCCTCCTCACCAAGCCTCCAACAACGTCACTCCTGTGCCTTTTGTTGCCACTACGTACTGACAAAGTTGGTAATTTCATCTACCCATCTTATCTCTGGTCTTCTTCTTGGGCATTTAGCATCGGGTGGAATCCATTCCGAAATTCGTTTGGTCCATCTTCCATCAGCTCTTCTCGTTATGTGGCCCGCCCACTTCAGGCGCTTTACTCTTTCAATGATGTCATAGACCTTGGCTTGCTGACGGATCCACGCACATGATTTTCGGTCTCTTTTTGTTTTGCTTAGAATTCGCCATTCCATATTTCTCTGTGTAACCTTAAGTTTTGTATGGCTTTGGCATTTAGTGTCCATGTTCCTCAGCCATACGTAAGAACTGGGAGGGCACACCGGTCAAAAACTTTTTACTTGAGGCAGAGTGGTAAGCTTGTCATTAAGACATTACTACTAAATTTTCCAAGTGCTTACCATCCCGGTTTTATTTGGTGCTCAGTTTACATCATGGTGTTTCCATCTGGTGACAGTTCCTGCTCAATGTAAACATACTTGTTCACTTCTAGTCCATGTACTGTGATTTTATGGTAAGACAGGAGGCGAGTATTTGCATCACTCACTTTTACTGGTCCTCACAGCAGCAAATGGAAGACAATGTAAACAAAATAAATAACCAATCAGAAGTAACCACAGTGTATATATAGGACACTCCTCCAACACAGCTTCCTCTTCCTTTTGCTGCTCCTCACGAAGGTCAGTCAGTTACTGTCCCTGCCTTTGCTGTGCATGTTTTTTTTTTCTCTCTCTATATTATTGTGTGACTGTTTATCTGCCCAGTTTGTGTTCTTCTTTTTTGCTGTTTCGCTCGTTGCAACATTTTTCCGCTTTGCCAAACGATCGTTTGTCTCCCCATTCCTGTCTGTTCCCCTTACTGAGCCGTTCGGGCTTCAGATTCTCTCCCCAGCTCTATTTCGGCCGTCATCTTGCGAGATTCGGGCGGCCATCTTGAAGGTCACGTCGGTCCTCCCGAATCTCACGAGATTTCGGCAGCCATCTTTGTTTCTTCAGTTTTCATTACGGATCTCTTCCCTGCGCTTCTCTGCATCAAGTGCCCCCCTGGGAATAGCGATCCGCCCCTCTACAGCCTACTTATTTTATCTTATTTACTTATTTACCCACTGTGCTGTGCTCTGTTACACCTTGTCTACAACCTTATTAGCAGGTGAGCCCTGCTCCTTCTATGTGCCTTGTTGGTTTACTTTGGGTGAGCCCCAATTTTACCACGTTTCCCCACTGTCAGGGTGCGCCCCTGTTTTATCAATATAGGTGTGTTTCTACACTAGCTCTGCTGGTTTTTCTCCAGCCCCTGTTTGGTGAATTTTCACTTCCTTTCCATATTTATTTCTAGTATCTGTAATCTGTTACAGATTATTTTTCTATTCCTCTCCATGGCTGACCTTACCCCTGATTTTCCTTCCCCTCCAGATGTCCAAGCCTGGATCCAAAAGGCCATTAGAGAGGCTATTGCGATTCTGCCTCCTCCCCCCCAGGGTCCTTCCGCCCCTCCAGTCCCTATTACCCCCTGTCAGGCTCTGACTCAGAGGGTTCCGCGGATTCACCGCACCCTAAACGTCCATGGAAAGGGTCCAGCTCTTCTGCCCGTAACGGTAAAGGCCTCTCTAGGGCGGTTACATTATCTACCCCTATTGCAACCTCTTCAGGGGCTGCTCCATCCCTGACTGCACCTCCTTCAGGAGATGCCCTTGATTACTCCTTGGCCGAGGAGTTTGACTCTTGCGCAGTTCAGGACGTGGGAGAGGGTGAGCCCCAATCCTGCTCAGATCCTGCCGTACAATGCTCTGACCCGTCTGAGGCGGATCTAGTCTTTAACCTCCAGGGAGAGGTTCTCTTTGACCCTCGTTTCATTTGCCATCTCAGATCTGCTGAATGGACCCCTCTGGTCCATGTTGCACACTACCTCCAAGTCTGGATGCGAAAAACCTGCATAAAGAAGTCCGCAACCGCCTTCGAGCGGAATGCCCTCGCCCCACTATACTGGGGAAGGTTACCTCATCCTCAGAATTTGACACCTTTATGGTTAATTACATGAATAAGAAGGGCAGAAACCCACAGAAGGGACTAGAAAAAGGCCTTAAAGCGGGCCAGGACAAACTCCTTAACGTTTCTGGCCCTTTAACTCAGATTTTTGTTTTATCAAATGACGCAGCGTCTCAGAGTTCCGCTCTCAATCCTGTTCTTGTGCGGGACCGGACACAACACGCTATCTGTCTCCTTGGCAATGCCAATGCTGCGGTGTCTGTTGAGTGCCGCAAGACGGCACTCTTGCGGATTCACGTCTTTCCGACATGGCTGACAAGGAGCTAGACCCCAAGGTCGATAGCAAGCTGTTTGGCAACCCCTTCATTACGGAACTGCGCAAATATGCGCAATTATGTGGGGCCATCCTTGAAGTGCGTTTTTCAAGGCCAAGGTGTTTTTCACTGGGCTGGCAGACAGCGGGGCTGTGTCGCCAGCCGCAGTTTTTCCTCCGGCCCCAGACCTCAATATTCTTCCAACCCAAACTCAAACGCCTCTTATAATCCCACCTTCCAAACCCCCTTCCCTGTCTCCAGAGGATTCTCATGTGGTCGAGGCAAAGGAGGTCGTGACCGATTCAGCTTCTCACATGGCAAGTTTCTTCCCTAGTTCCCCTGCGGCATGTCTCGCCGCCTTTTCCCAGTCCTGGTGCCTCATCACCTCCGATAGGTGGGTCCTTCAAATGGTGGAGGGTTTCGTCATAGATTTAGATCATAGATCATCTCATCGATCAGGAGATATCCCTTCTGAGGGACAAGGGTGCCATTCAACTCACCCCCCCTCCTGCTCGTGGCTCCGTTGTGGCCAGCACAACCTTGGCTTCTGGCTCTCCTGGAGATGTCTTGTGACTTCCCTCTGCTTCTTCCCTGGAGTCCCCTTCTACTTCAGGATCTGTGGGGTTCTCCTCATCCCCTTGTACTCGATCATCGTCTCATCCTGGTCGATTTCAGGGGTTCCTGGAATTTGTTGGGGCTTTCGCAATCAGCTTCTGACCTCCTCAGTGACTCGTGGGCCCCGGGCACTAGACGCACCTACCACAGTGCATGGAACACCTGATGTAACTGGTGTGTGGCTCGGCAAGGTGATCCCTTTACAGCCCCTGTGATGGACGTTGTTAATTTCCTTTCTGCTCTTTTCTCGGAGGGAAAAGCTTACTGTACTGTGAACATCTTCCGTTCTGCCAAAGCTGCTGCTCACCTTCCATTGGCCGGTTTTCCTATTGGCAAGGATCCATTTGTCTGCCGATTGATGTGCGGCATGCGTCTTTCTAGACCTCCCATCCCTAGGTATTCGAACGTCTCCTTGAACTGTTTAGGTCTTGGTCTGACCACTCTGATCTTTCTCTCCGACATCTTTCCGCTAAGCTTAACATGTCATTGTGTTTGGTTTCATTTTGCAGGGTTTCGAATATCCACGCCCTGGTTTTTAACCCTCTCTTTTTTCCCCCCGGGAGTTACTTTCCGGATCTCACGTCAGACCAAGTCTTCCTCCTCTTCGGTCTCGTATCCCTATTTCCCTTCAGATCCGCTCTTGTGTGTTGTTCGCTGTCTCCAGTCTTATCTTGCTCGTACCTCATCTCATCGTTCGAGTTTTTCTCAATTGCTTATCTCCTACTCCACCTCCTTTCGTCTGGTCTCCTCCCCCACTCTTGCCCGGTGGGTCTGATGGGTTTTATCTCTAGCGGGTGTTGATTCCTCCTTCGGCGCCCATTCTGTAATGGGTGCCGCGGCTTCTCAGGCTTTCCATGCAAGCAGCTCACTGCATGACATTATGTGCTCGGTGGATTGGTCCCGGGAATCAACTTTTCGCCAGTTCTATTGCCATCCTGTGTCTCATGCTCCAGATTCTTTAGTGGTGCAGCGTTAAAACTGCAAATATGAGCCTCCTGTCTTGCCATTAAATTGGGGATTATTCTAGTTTGTGACCAAATAATCTGAATTTTATTAAAGACAGTAGGCGAGTATTTTCCCGCCCATTTTTTCCGTCCCTACCCTTTTTTCCTTCTCTTGTTTTGTGGTTTATTTGCTATACTCCTGTATATTTATTATGCAAGCCTTTTACATTTCCTAATACCTTGCTATGCCTGTTCCCATTATCTATCTTGTGCTTATGTACTGCAACTTCATTTTGTCCAGTTCCTGTTATGGTTCTCTTTTTTCTTCTAGCTTGATCTCATCTCCGCATGGCCGAAATTCCTGGCGGCAGGCTCCGTTTCCCTATGGATACTGTTCTCTTTGTTGCTGAGGTTCTGCCTGTTCTGGTGATTCTCCGTTTGTTCCTCGTTCTGAATTTTCCTTTCCTGCGTTCCGTTCTGCAAAGGAAGAGGAAGCTGTGTTGTAGGACTGTCCTATATATACACTGTGGTTACTTCTGATTGGTTATTTATTTGTTTACATTGTCTTCCATTTGCTGCTGTGAGGATCAGTAAAAGTGAGTGATGCAAATACTCGCCTCCTGTCTTTAAAGGAGCAGTAAACTTTTTTTTATGAAAAAATATATATTCTAGAGATTTACCTATTGAGTAAAATAAGGGTACTCTTTATATTTCCAGAGTTATTACAGTTTAAACCCATGTTTTTTTACATTAGCAGTGCCCTCTAGTGGTCAAATTCTAATCAGATTTCCGGTTAGATTCTAATGGAGAGGAAAGTCAGAGACATACTGTTCTCCACAGAATGTGATAGAAACTGCCTGTCACTTCCTGTCAGTTAGAATTATCAGGAAGTAAACACACAGTAAATTCACTTCCTGTCAGTTAGAACTATCAGGAAGTAAACACAGTAAAGTCACTTCCTGATTATTTAAACTGCTATAAATTTTGAATAAAACATCTGACAGCGATGGGAGTGACTTTGTTTTATTCAACCTGAAATGCTCTGTAAAATATGTATTTTCATAATTAAAAGTTTACTGCTCCTTTAATAAAATTCAGATTATTTGGTCACAAGCTAGAATAATCCCCAATTTTCCTTGGTATGGTACATTTGATAAACAGGACTTGTGTTTTGTTGATATTTATCTTCGGACCAAAATGTTTGCTTTCCTGCTGTAGTTCTTCAATGCGTTCTTGCATTTCATCAGGACTAATGGCAGAGTATGATATTGTCTGCAAAACGCAAGTGATGTAGGTAGTCTCCATTGATCAGAAGTCCTTTTTTGTCCCCATTTAGTTTGCAGAAAATTTCTTCTAAACAAGCAGAGAATAGTTTTGGGGAGATTGCGCCTCGTTGTCGGACCACTTTTTCTATGTTGATCTGGACTTTGTCACTATTGACCTGTATTGATGCAGCTGCATTTTCATATATTGATTGGAGCATGTTGATGTAAGCATGATCTATTCCTTGGTTGATCAGAACATTGGTTATTGCTTGCTACTTTAAAGGGATAGTAATACTTCGTTTTAACTTTATCTTATTTTGTAGGCATTAAAAAAACATGAACGACATAAGTCTTATCTCTCAAACCTTTATGGTTTGAGAGATATTCACAAGCAAAGTTTCCCCATCCCGCCCCTTTTACCTAGTGTAAGCCATCTCTTCTCAGATGTGGAATCCAGTCCATAGACCAGACAAATAACAGAAGGGGACAATCTTCTTCCTATGAGAACAATGAAAGCCCTGCAACCCTTGACAAGTTTTTCAGGCTTTTCCCTTATCTTAATTGAAGATTGTCCCTCTCTGCAGTCTACCTGGGCACCTCCCTTCTGATCTGGCTGAGCAGTGTTACATCAGTAAAAGGGGCGGGAGGGGGACACTTTGTCATTGAATTACTCTTGAACTACAACTCTGACAGAATTGAAATAACACTCTCCAAAGTCCAAATACTATGATGATTAATTAGAACTGCTTTTATTATGAAACATTACTATCCCTTTAATAAGTCAGTGGCCTTTTCGTAGTCAATGAAGCCTATATTTATTGGCACAATTTAACATATAATTAATACCTACCATATTTTTTGTTCCTCGTCAGGCTGAGGGAAGAATTTTCCTTGACTCTACAGTGCCGACAAAAGCACATATAATCTATATCCCAAAGAAACAGTAATGTTTTACTATAAAAAAGTATGCATATTGTACAAAAGCTTTCTGTTCTGTAAAACACGACACACCCACTGCTAAGAGACATGTAATTCAGAATTCTTACAGCACATACTTTTGGGTTATGTTAGCAATATCGCCACCTGGTGACTGATCACAATATTACATTTATCTGGTAGAGTGAAGCTCGCCTGATGATGACACCAAAAACTGCGATTTGTGGTCAAAATAAATAAATCAAGATTAAGATGCAATGAAGTTTGAATGAAGCTTCTCCACAATTGGAAGTTGAAAATATTCCTTTAACTCTTTCATACCTCCCAACATTTCAAGTTGGCCAAACAGGGTCACTTGTGTTTTAGAGGTGTTGCTGGTGGGTGGGGCATTATAGAGAATTTTTAGGTTATTTCAATGACCTAAGGACACCTCTTTCTGTAACTGAATTATTAATTTAGAGCAAGACCAATGTATTTTATGTACACAAACAAAATTATAAAAACACATATACTTAAGTTTAAACAAAAATTAATGTGAATTCTATTCTTGTGGAGCAAATTGATACACAACACACAGTCTGATCTCCAAAACACAGGGACACCAATATCTCCTAAAGAGTGACACTTGGGAGGTACGGACCCCTAATATCTCCTAAAGAGGGACACTTGGGAGGTACAGACCCCTAATATCTCCTAAAGATGGACACTTGGGAGGTACAGACCCCTAATATCTCCTAAAGAGGGACACTTGGGAGGTACGGAGCCCTAATATCTCCTAAAGAGGGGCACCTGGGAGGTACAGAGATTCATATATCCTAAAAAGGGACACTTGGGAGGTATGGACCCCTAATATATCCTAAAGAGGGACACTAGGGAGTGATGGACCCCACATATCTCCTAAAGAGGGACACTAGGGAGTGATGGAGCCCTAATATCTCCTAAAGAGGCGACACTTGGGAGGTATGGACTCCTAATATCTCCTAAAAAGTAACACTTGGCAGGTATGGACCTCTAATATCTCCTAAGGAGGGACAATTGGGAGGTATGGACCCCTAATATCTCCTAAAGAGGGACGCTTGGGAGGTATGTACCCCTAATATCTCCTAAGGAGGGACACTTGGGAGGTACGGACTCCTAATATCTCCTAAAGAGGGACGCTTGGGAGGTATGGACCCCTAATATCTCCTAAGGAGGGACACTTGGCAGGTATGGCCCCATAATATCTCCTAAAGAGGGACACTTGGGAGGTACGGACCCCTAATATCTCCTAAAGAGGGACACTTGGGAGGTATGGTCTTTGACAAGGGTTAAGATGCTAAGGGTCAAGTTCTTTCATGGTAGGGGTGACCAGGGGTGCCAAGTTCAGTTCTCAAGGGCTACCAACAGTCCAGTATTCAGTGACTTCCTTGCTTAAGCACAGGTGGATCAGTCATAATGAATGAGCCAGCGATTAACTCACCTGTGCCTGTGCTTAAACCTTAAATCCTCATGGCAGCCCTGGATGACTGATTTGCATCAAACACAGCCAACTAGACTCATCCATACAGATGTTTACGTGGCCCTCAAGTTTACCAAAGGGCCCCACAGTTTGATTACAAATTCTAAACAGGGGTTCAAAAGTAGATTAGAGTGGACCTGTCACCTACACACCTTTTAGTCTTACTAAATTTATCTGTTTTAACTCCCTATACCTTGCATGTTTTATAATACAGACAGTTCTATCATTTTAGAGGTCTTAACAGAGCTTTGTTATCTAACCTGTCTGATAAAGCTGCAGAATTACATACTCACATGTGCAGAAAATCCCCTCGCTCTATCTCCTTTGGGATGTTGGGCAAGGAGTACTCTGTAGCAACTGGAAATGTTGGTGTGTGTTTAGTAATACAATGTAGCAAGGATTTCCCAGAATTCTGTTCTCTCAGTGGAAATATATGTGAACAAATTGCAGGGAAAACACAGTTACCTGCAACACCTGTGCAATCCCAGTGCAATTTCAATGCGATTCCACTGAAAGCAATACTACAGATCACACTGTCAAACTAAGGATGCATCTCTCTAATGCAATCCCTCCTCAAGTTGGTCATGTGATATGTCCTATAGGACACAATGATTCGCAACTCACTCGTTTCACGAATCTCTGTCACTGTGACAATGTCGTCCATGCGAAATGGGACTTGGGTTGCTAGAACCTCTGTTTTCATCAGACGGGTGGAATAAATTGATAAGGAGGAACTATCATGCAAATTATTTCAAGATGGAGGCTCCCACTGGGGGGAGGACTTGGAAATATCATAAATTCTCATTAACCCTTTGAGTGCCAGAGAGGTATAAAACGCATTGCAACGCAATGCATTGGATACCACACTGGCATTTAAAGGTTTAAAAAGCAATGAAAACAGTGCATCTTCGAAAAATAACAACGTAAAATAATCTTTCCATTTTTAATAAATAGGCAAAAATGTTTTTCAAGTGATAGGTCCATTTTAACCCCTTGGCGTCCTTCACTGCAGTAATGCATTTTTTTTTTTATGAAAACCTATATGTTGTTGAGCTTTTCCTACTGAGTAAAACAAGGTCACTCCCACCGCTGTCAGTTGTTTTATTCAAAAAGTATAACAGTTCAAATAATCAGAAAGTGAATTTACTTTGCAGTTACTTCCTGGAGGTTCAGACAGGAAGTGACTCTGCAGTTTCACATTCTGTGGAGAAATGTATGATACTGACTTTCCTCTCCATTAGAATGGAATACTAATTGGAATTTGAACACTAGAGGGCACTGCTAATGTAAAAAAACAACGTTTTAACAGTAATAACTCTGGAAATATGCATTTCTCAGCAGTGGGAGTACCCTTATTTTACTCAACAGGAAACTCCCTACAATATATATTGTTTGATAAAAGAAGTTAACTGCTCCTTTTAGGTAGAACAATGTATGTGTGATGGGATTTCTGCACTGAGGCAACAGATAGAGGTGTGCAAACTGTGGCTGTCCAGCCAAAGGCTGCAATCTCCTGGTGCATATGACTTTAACAGAAAATAAATATATTAAATATATATATATATATATATATATATATATATATATACACAAAACAATAATTCAGTTTCGGTCAGTAAGTGTTTTTTTTTTTTTTTCTGTCTCTTTGCTCTTTTTTTGTCTCCTGTTCTAAGTAGTTGCTGTGAGACTTTGTATACTATCAATTTGGTACATTGTTTATTAGAGTTCATTAAGTTTTGCTCCAGTTCTGAGTCTATTAGGTCATTGGATAGTGTACTGGTGATGTCATCACCTGCAGATACCTCACTGACAGCAGATGATGACATCATAGGCCTCATATGGTGCCCTGCAGATGAGCTCCCAGCCTTTAAATAGATGCTTCTTATTCTCTATGACTATCTTGAAAAAGGTATTACTGACCAAAACCTTGACCCTTGTTCATGACCAATTATATACTCTAGTGAATGGTAGGCACATTGTGCACATCAGAGGATTTTCACAGGAGTTGCCAGGGGGATTCAGCCCCACCCACTCTTGTGAAAACCGTTTCCCCTGATTTGCTGCATGCCGTCAATCTCGGGCCCCGTTCCACCTCAGGATGGGATGGGACGGAAAGCGAATCAGAAGCCACACATACACATATGTGTGTGTGTGTATATATATATATATATATATATATATATATATATATATATATAGATAGATAGTAGATACAGTCAGGAAGCACTCACACTTAAAGGGATAGTAATACTTGAAAATACATTTATTTTATATTGTAGACCTTAAAAAAACATGAAAAATGATATGTCTTATCTCCCAAACCTTTATGGTTTGGGAGATATTCAGATGTAAAGTTTCCCCTGGAGTAACGTCATTGCTCCACCCTTCAGATTTGGAATCCGTCCCGGGACCGGTTGTGCCTCTCCAGAAGTGCTGAGATCACCATCTTTAAAAAGAATTTCTTAATTGGAATGGTCTATAAAGTGTGCTTTCAAGCCAGGCACACTTTGTACACAGTTCCAATGAAGTAGTTCTTTTCAAAGATCGTGATCTCGGCACTGCTAAAGAGCTGCCGGTTGCTCTGTGGACCGAATTCCAAATCTGTCCACTAGATGGCAGACTTGGCTGAAACAGCCAGGAAAAGAGCATTTTACTATATTTTACATGTGAATATCTCCCAAACCATAAAGGTTTGGGAGATAAGACTTGTATCATTTTTCATGTTTTTTTTAAGGGCTACAATATAAAATTCAATTATTTTCAAGTATTACTATCCCTTTAATTGGCAATAACGAATCTACAAAGTTCAAAAATTGTAAAAACACTTTCAGGACTTCATAGTAATTTTAAATAGTGGAAAAAAGATTTCTTCCTGAGGAAGTTTGTGAGATATATCACCGAAACGTTGATCAACAAATAAATCTTTTTTCACTATTTAAAATTACTGTGAAGGTTGTGAAATACAACCAAAACACTGTTCACCAAGTATCTTTTTTCCACTATTTAAAATGTCTGCGAGTGCTTTTACAATTTTATATAAATATATAAGTAAATCAGGTATACGCAACCTGGGATACTCCTGGCCTCGTAGGAGACAGCTCGCTCAGACAACAAAGTTGCAAAAACAAAGAATCAATTTAATGTATCCATGCCATGCTTAAAGGGACAGTAATACTTTGTTTTAACTTTATTTTATTTTGTAGGCATGAAAAAAACATGAAGAACGATATAAGTCTTATCTCTCAAACCTTTATGGTTTATGAGATATTCACAAGCAAAGTGCCCCCCTCCCGCCCCTTTTACCTAGTGTAAGCCATCTCTTCTCAGATGTGGAATCCAGTCCATAGACCAGACAGATAACAGCAGGGGACAATCTTCTTCCTATGAGAACAATGAAAGCCCTACCCCCCTTGACAAGTGTTTCAGGTTTTTCCCTTATCTTAATTGAAGATTGTCCCTCTCTGCAGTCTACCTGGGCACCTCCCTTCTGATATTCTGATATGGCTGAACGGGGGGGGGGAGATACTTTGTTTGTGAATATCTCTGAAACCATAAAGGTTTGAGAGATAAGACTTATATCGTTCTTCATGTTTTTTTAATGCCTACAAAATAAAATAAAGATAAAACGAAGTATTACTATCCCTTTGAATTGATTCTTTGTTTTTGAATCTTTGTTGTCTGAGTGCGCTGTCTCCTACGAGGCCAGGAGTATCCCAGGTTGAGTATACCTGATTTACTTACTTGGAATTTTTTATGGGACGTGCACCTCCCACCATTGTGTGGGTATTTAACCCTGCGAGTACCAGTGTCTACACAGAACTGTAAATATATATATATATTTATTGCCCCTTGTTTTTCATTGTAGACCAGTGTGCACTTTAGTATTTTTCGTATTTAACCCTTTCCACGGCAGCTCACGATACACTGCAGGTGATCTAGCACTGGTTTAACCCTCTCAGACACAAGACAGCAGGATAATCACAGACACAAAGAGACACAACTTCGTTTACTTCACAGAAACACATTTGCGTTGTGGGAAATGATTTTTCTTTCTTTTTTAACTTCATATATTTGCTTTTTCATTATATATTTTTTATATTTTTTTTTCAGCAGCATGAAAATATAAAGTAAAAAAATAAAAATAAAACAAATAATGACGACACACTCTTGTTAAACCGAGAATTCTGCATTTTTTCTTTTTTTCACGGTTTCTGCTGTAATTTTTTCACACTTTTTATAACATGCAAGCAGTTTTTTTCATATTTTTTTGTTATTTTTTTTCAACCTTAAAACAGCTTTTATTTTTTTTAAATTTTTTTGAATTTTTTTTTTTGCAATTCACATTTTTTTTTTTTCAACTGAGACGTTTTTAAACATCAAAAAATTCTCAGACAGGAGAGAGGGAGTTGGGGGGAGAGGAAGCAAGAGATGTTAACCCTTTTCGCTGCTAGTGGGGTTGTTTGTAGGGTCCCCTCCAGATCGAGAAAGGGTTAATGGGGGGAGGGGGACAGGGGACACTTGTCTCGTGCCAGGCCCCGCTTTCCAGAAACCAAAATGTGCTAATCATAATAATCCGTTTGAATTCAGGGAGTGATGTCATGTTTCTGAACGTTGATGATGTCACAGCTGCATCTCCCACATGATGATATCACTCTTTAAATCTCTGGGGTTCAAAGGAATATGCAACGCATTGCAGAGCAATGACATTCACATCTCCAGGAAACTCCAGGGTTAAACGTGGACCATATTCCTATATATATATATATATATATATATATATATAAGCTTTAATATTCAGAAGCTTTCCCAATGAGCCATAAGTGATCATTACAAACTCACTTTCAGCATGAATTTTGTGAACTCCATTAACCTTTTTGAGTGCGAGTGGTGTACACAAAGCATTGAGTACCCCTCTGGCACTCAAAGGGTTAACTTATCAATTGGCCACGCTGAACTGTGATTATTAATGGAATGACCTAAGACACGCATCTTTGCCCTAACCCCCCACCCCCTCCCCATCTTTCATCTATTGACTCACAGGGATGAATTGATCCTAACACCCCCCTGCCTTTCTCCCTGCCCCCAGCTCTGTCGCTCCCCCTCTTCACGACCCCTCCTTAGAATGCGTTCTCATGGAATTATCCTCACGACCAGAGACGCTCCTTAAAATTAAACACACACATGCAAATTTCAAGGCCGCTAACAGAGAAAACATTTACAGCAAAATCCAAAAAGACAAAGAAGCCAATTAGACACAGGAAATCCGAGGGCACGACACACATACACACACAACGGGAACCAGGGACGCTCACACAAATATGGCTGCTGAGGGCGACCATTTTGAAACCTGTTTCTTACAGGGCACATTGTTATAAAGGCGTCTGTGATGTCCGGCCGCTCCCTAGATAAAAGAATGTTTATCTTCTACATAATTCCTACAAAACAAGAGTTTCCTGAGAAATGGACCCAACTGTGTAGCCGGAAGCTTCCACGTGTCCATTTCCTGGTTAGTTAAGGCCAATGTACTAAGATAACTGGTTTACCCCTGGGAAAAAAACAACTGCATTTTAGAGAACAAATACAAATGTCCCCACTCTTTTAAATGTGTCATTTCCTAGCGATCTCCTACAGATCTGCAGTGCCATCAAACAAATGGAAGAACAAGACAAGGGTCTGAAAAGTGGACCCCATGGCAGGTATCATGTTACCCAAAAATCCATCAGATGTATAATTTAGGAGATACTCACAATTCTATTTCTGTATGGTAGGCGCAGTGTGGCACTGTATGCTAATGCATGCTAATTAAGCTTTTCAGTGCAGTTCTGTATACTAATGAAATTCTCCAGTGATATTTTTTAATCAACCCTTTGCAAAGCAAAGCAATGCGTTGTGTACCCCTCTGGCACTCAAATGGTTAAATTGTGTGCTGCAACAAGAAACATCTGTGGACATTTGGGTAACACGACACATAGGCAGGTTTGAACTCAGTTTTCAAGTGTGCAAACCTGAATCAAGATGACAGGTCTGCATTAAAGGGGATTAAAAATGCATTTAAATCAATGGGTCTTTCTGGAATACCTATATATGTTCTATAAGATACAGTTTATTTGTTCCAGAATTGCTGCACTTTTCTTGATCTATATCAGCCTTGCTGAGGGGACTCTGGACTACTTAAAGCTCTACAAAACAGTCCTCATAATGTCAGTAAAAATAAACTTCAGTTGTCACAGCGGACATCAAAGTAATACTTAACCCTGTGGGTACGTTTGCCCTTATCAGAAGAATTATTTTTACCAAATGTTTGACAAGGTACAGTCAATAACTTATTTTTATTTTAACATAAATAATGAAATTGTAACATTAAATTCAGAGGTACATTCCTAAAGGTAAAGGCAGGTCATCCAGCCACTTTTCAGATGTATCATTGGTGAGTTAAATAATGGAGTCTGCATAGATACTGTGAAATTCTTCTTCCTCTGTTGAGGCAGCCATTTTGATTTTGCAACATCGTCAGTGAATCGGCTCCAGACATCACAAGTCCAAGATGGCTGCTTCACGATTTTCAAAGGAAACAAATACTTTATTATAGTTGACACATCACTTGATATATACAACACACTGTAGGCTTGATGTTATTGACAAAGAGTTTTCCATTGCCAGGTTTCAGTTCAAAATGGCCGCCCTTTGACAAGTTCTTGGCCTGTGATGTTGGTTCTTGCATGCACGCAAACAACTGCCTGTCCCTTCCCCCCTCCCCCAGGTTTAAAATGTGAACTTTTCAGGACAAAAGACTAGAAATACCCACAGAGACAGTTCATAATCATGCAAGAGGCGACAGAGACGGGCGGACAGACAAAACGTGTGGGGGGAAGCGGTGGAGGGCCAACGTGTGCTGGTGACTTTTAGCTTTGCTGCATAAGAAATCAGTTCCTGTTAGGCAGGACATGATAGTGATATATATATCCAACAAGAGCACTCGCACTCACACACAAACACAGACAAAATGCAGACACACATGAGCATACAAGACTCCAAATCCTCGCTATACTACATCTCGTTTGTCTAAGTTCACACAGATTGCTGACGGCTCCTCTCTACCTGTGCTCGCACAAACACACACACATACACACACATTCACATACACACACATCTTGTGTTATTACTAGGTCCTCCCTGGAAGGCATTATATATTTCCATGAACTATATCCTATAAAATCAATCTTGTAATAATCCTATCACCTGTATGCAAATATCATATATACATCAATCAGCATTACTAATCCTAGCGCACCCTACATTCTCACACAGAAACACACATAAGCACTCATATACATATACACCCACACACAAACACATCCTACACACATAGATACACACACACACACACACACACTCACACGCATAGACACCGACACCCATGCATAGACATACACTCACATGCTCAATCACACACATGCAAACCCACACACAGATATACACACACACATGCAAACCCACACACAGATATATACAAACACATATACACACAATCACACACATACACACACACACAGATACACATACATACACACAAATGCAGATATATACAGAGACACACAGATGCACACACACACACAGATACACACACACACACACATACACACTCTCACACAGATACATACTCACACACAGGTACATACTCGCACACAGATACACACACACTCATACAGATATACACACAGCTACATACTCACACACAGATATATACACACACACTCACACAGATACACACACACTCACACAGATACACACAAACTCACACACACAGATATACACACAGATACACACACACACAGATATACATACACACATACATACTCACACACAGATATATACACACACACTCACACAGATACACACAAACTCTCACACACACAAACACAGACACACACACAGATATACACACACAGATACACACACACAGATATACACACACACACTCACACACACACACAGATACACACACACACTCACACACAGATATATACACACACACTCACACAGATACACACACACAGATATATACGTCCACACAGATACACACACACACACAGATATACACACACACACACACACATACTCACCAGCCCCTCTCTGCACTGACCGGCTGTTTCTACACATATGGAGAAAAATAAAACAATTCCAAAAATGTCCACTGGTTTAAATTTGGACTGAACTCCACTGAATGGCAGAGAGGTCTCCAATGCATTGCACAGCCCTGTACGCCTCTCGAACATAGAGGGTTCACGGTCCCATTTAATTATTTTTGCATTTTGTTTTCCCCTCTGTCATGCAGTTGGTTCGCTCCTATCCGAGCGTGGTTAGATGACGGACTACAGACTGTACTGTTCTTCTCCCTGATAGCTAGACCAGATCTTACAACGCCCCAGGGTGACTTTAGTACATAACCCCAGACCCCTCCACAGCCACTGTAACCCCTGCTAATCCCTGATGGGTGTTTCCTGACATCTCCACAATTCACTCTGACATTCTGTTCCCATGTGATCTGCTCTTTCTCTTATTGTTAACCCTTTAGGTGCCATGGTGTGAGCAATGCATTGCCTCACCACATGGCACCCAAAGGGTTACCTCTACTTCACTCACACACAGAATGCTTTTGTTTCTACGATTACCTGTGAGGTCAGAGCGTTTTATTGCTGCGGTGATGATGAAATATAACACTGTGCACACAGCGCATAGGGAACAGAGCTGGCTCTGAGTAGGTAGCAATGATCTGCAGGTGATGCACCACTGCGCAGCAGACACAAAACTGACCTGCAGATCTCTCCTCATATTTCATTATTCAGGACAATACGCAGTGAGGGCGGGATCCTCTGGTACACCAAGGGACACAGAGGGGGTATAATGGGCAGGGAATAAGGAGGAGCTAGTCTCTAATAGATTAAAAGTGATTTAAAAAGTGTAGACAACAGAGTGTAAATACTAATGGAGAAATAGCAGGAGTTATAGGGAGGAGTTATATGGAGCAATAGGAGGAGTTATATGGAGGAATTATATGGTACAATAGGAGGAGTTATAGGGAGGAGTTATATTGAACAATAGGAGGAGTTATAGGGAGGAGTTATATGGTACAATAGGAGGAGTTATATTGAACAATAGGAGGAGTTATAGGGAGGAGTTATATGGTACAATAGGAGGAGTTATAGGGAGGAGTTATATGGTTCAATAGGAGGAGTTATAGGGAGAAGTTATATGGAACAATAGGAGGAGTTATAGGGAGGGGTTATATGGAACAATAGGAGGAGTTATAGGGAGGAGTTATATGGTACAATAGGAGGAGTTATATGGAGTAATAGGAGGAGTTATATGGAGCAATAGAAGGCATTATAGGGAGGAATTATATGGAACAGTAGGAGGAGTTATAGGGAGGAGTTATATGGAACAATAGGAGGAGTTATATGGAATAATAGGAGGAGTTATATGGAGCAATAGGAGGCATTATAGGGAGGAATTATATGGAACAGTAGGAGGAGTTATATGGAACAACAGAAGGACTCATATGGAGTAATAGGAGTTATATAGATGCTGACCTACGATATGAGAATAATTTGATATGTGATAATACCAATCCTCCTGCATCCCTAGTGAAGGCTGCATTCCTACGCTAATCATCCTGCGTTCCTAGTGAAGGCTCCCTCTGCAAACCTCCTGCTTTCCTACTGAAGGCTGCACTCCCTCCATTAAACCTCCAACGTTCCTAGTGAAGGCCATACCCCAACTGCTAAACCTTCTGTCTTCCTAGTGAAGGCCACAATCCCTCCGCTAAACCTACTCCATTCCTAGTGAAGGCCACAATCCCTCCACTAAACCTACTTCATTCCTAGTGAAGGACACAATCCCTCCGCTAAACCGCCTGCATTCACAGTGAAGGACGCACTTCCTCTGCTAAATCTCCTGCCTTCCTAATCAGGGTTGCACTCTCTACGCTAAACCTCCTTATTCCCTATCGAAGGTCGCACTCCCTCTGCTAAACCTCGTTTGAACGTATTGAAGGCCACACTCCATCCACCAATCATCCTGCATTCCTAGTGAAGGCCACACTCCATCCACCAATCATCCTGCATTCCTAGTGAAGGCCACACTCCATCCACCAATCATCCTGCATTCCTAGTGAAGGCCACACTCCATCCACCAATCATCCTGCATTCCTAGTGAACGCCACACTCCATTCACCAATCATCCTGCATTCCTAGTGAAGGCTTCACTCCCTCTGCTAAACCTCCTGTGGTTTCTAGTGAAGGCCTCACTCCCTCCACTAAATCTCCTGCCTTCGTAACCAGGGCTGCACGCCCTCCTCTGACGTACACACAACTGACGCACATGCCAGCCTCTCGCACCCAAACCTCATCCCCTGACAAGTAAAGCAAACAAAAACACAAACATAATCCAGGAATTAGAGTGAAAATGTGCACATTCATACACACACACACACACGTGCGCGCACACATACACGCACACAGGCGCACACATACACACACACATATACACGCATGCACACAAGACTTTGGCAGAAATCAGAAATACGCTCAGCCACCAGTCAAGAGAAAAGACAAAGTAAGCTCCAGGCTGGACCCTCTGCCACCGCCACCAGTCCGCGGGCCCCTGTGGAAAACGTCCAGCAGCATCAAATACACTTTTTTGTTTGTTTGCAGTTTTTTTCTTTAAACTTCAAACAGAAAACAATTTCACCCCTTGAGTGCCAGAGGGGTGAGCATCACAAAGTACTGCTCCCAGTCTTGGCACTGAAAGGGTGGGAAAAAAAAAAAAAACAAGTAAACTTAAAGAACACAGAGAGAGAGAGAGAGAGAAAAAAATAAAGATTTGGGGATTTTTGCAACCTTTTCGCCCCCAGGAGTTGTGGGTGACAGATGAAGCTTTGGCTTTAGGTTCACGTCAGTTAACCCTTTGCAGGCTAAATTCACTGCACTGAGGCCAAGAGCCCCTATGAATTATCTGATGGCAACCTAACTCCTGAGTGAGACCCACAGAGGCGAAAATGAGCCACGAGCAGCGACCTGACGAAGCCGCGCTTCCAACACTTCCCACATCATTAGGTTATTTCTTGGTTTGTTTGTTTTTTTTGTTTTTCATTTTTGTTTTTTTTCATTTTGTAATTCACTATTTTCTTTCCGTTCATGAATCTGCATTGTGCATTTGTTTATTTCAGAGTCCCAGGGTCCCTCCAATGGAGGAGGCCAAGACAACACCCAGTACAACACAACAGATTATAATCATAATCTTCTTCTACATACCCACAATGCATCGGAAGCCATGGAGGACAAGGGAGAGAAACAGTAAGGGTGGTAAAGAGACAGGACAAGGAAAGAGTGCAGGAGAACGGGGGTAAGAGAGTGGGCAGGTAAGATAGAGAGAGGAGGAATGGGGAGAGGGAGAGAGAGAGAGGGGGTGGGGAGTAAAGTAGGGGAGAAAGAGGGAGAGGGGGGTAAAGTAAGGGGAGGAGGAGGAGGGGGTGGGGGTAAAGTAGGGGGAGGGAGAGGGGTGGAGGCAAAGTAGGGGAGAACGAGGGAGAGGGGGTGGGGGTAAAGTAGGGGGAGAAAGAGGGAGAGGGGTGGGGGTAAAGTAGGGGGAGGGAGAGGGTGTGGAGGTAAAGTAGGGGAGAAAGAGGGAGAGGGGGTGGGGGGTAAAGTAGGGATAGAAAGAGGGAGAGGGGGTGGAGGTAAAGTAGGGGAGAAAGAGGGAGAGGAGGTGGGTGTAAAGTAGGGGGAGAAAGAGGGAGAGGGGGTAAAGTAGGGGGAGAAAGAGGGAGAGGGGGTGGGGATAAAGTAGGGGGAGAAAGAGGGAGAGGGTGTGGAGGTAAAGTAGGGGAGAAAGAGGGAGAGGAGGTGGGTGTAAAGTAGGGGGAGAAAGAGGGAGAGGGGGTAAAGTAGGGGGAGAAAGAGGGAGAGGGGGTGGGGATAAAGTAGGGGGAGAAAGAGGGAGAGGGGGTAAAGTAGGGGGAGAAAGAGGGAGAGGGGGTAAAGTAGGGGGAGAAAGAGGGAGAGGGGGTGGGGGTAAAGTAGGGGGAGAAAGAGGGGGTGGGGGTAAAGTAGGGGAGAAAGAGGGAGAGGGAGGTGGAGAGAAGATAATGGAGAGGAAAGAGAAAAAGAAAGAGGGAGAAGCGTTATACAGAGAGATAGTGCAGAATGGCAGCAAGATACAGACAAGCATTTATATAAAACACTAATTAAGGTCGATATGGAGGAGTTCTGGGCCAGAGCATCTGCACTATACAGGGGAGAACTAAAAATTCCAAAAGTCCCCATTTAAATCAATGGGAATTTTTCATTCTTCCCCCCTATAGTGCAAACGGTTTGCCCCAGAACGCTCCATTTTTCTTCTGAACATACGGCTTTAAATATGTTAATAAGTCAGACTTCCCAGAACTCCCCTCATTCAGCGACTGCTTATTACACACAGAGAGATGATCTGTCCCTGGGGATATGATGTAAAGAGAATAGATCATCTGGGCCCTTTAAGACCACAGCGCCGTGTGCAATGCATCTCACACCCCTCTGGGCTTCAAGCACTCATATTAACCCTTTCAGTCCTGGAAGGGTATGGAATACATTGCTCTGGCACTCAAAGGGTTAAAAAGATGAGATGGATGTAACACACTGATAAGTAAATGTGTGAACAGAGTCGGTGTCTGTCTGTACAACTATCATGTCTGGTATCTGTCAGGAATGTCAGGGTTTTCGAACCAGGGACATTGCATTTTGAGTTTTGTGCACGTGGCTTCTTGAGCCACTGGGAGGCGCTGTTTTGCTACTGCTCGCAGGTCTCCCTCTACAGCTTGGCTTTTGTAGTCCTGATTGCGGTGCCGCTGCACCTCGTATCTGGACTCAGGCTGTTCTCTGAGGTCAAACAAAACCTCCCAACAGAGGCCTAACTAGAAGCCCCCGAGCCCTGGTACAAAAAATTCCATGCCCCCCCCCCCATGTCCTTTCTCCACATTGCCCCACAATGTCCTATCTCCACATTGCCCCCAATTACCACCAGTTCTATCTCCTACCTCCCAAGTGGTCTTGAGGCGTGGCAGGAGAGGTCTGTGCCTCCTTGGTCACAGACCTCTATTAGAAGCTGGAGCTCCCGCGCGGTCCTCTCTCCAGTAATGCAGAGCGCTGGGAGATGATGTCATCTCCCAGCGCTCTGCATTACTAGAGTGCCGGAGACAGAGAAGGGTGCTCAGCTGCTAGTAGAGGCCTGTGCTGAGGAAGGCACAGACCTCACCTTGTTGTTCTACACTGCGCTCCTTCTCCCATACCACTCCCTGTCAGTCAGATACAAACATTCCACACTGCGCTCCTTCTCCCCTACCACTCCCTGTCAGCCAGATACAAACATTCCACATGGCACTCCTTCTCCCTTACCACTCCCTGCCAGTCAGATACAAACATTCCACACTGTGTTCCTTCTCCCTTACCACTCCCTGCCAATCAGATACAAACATTCTACACTGTGTTCCTTCTCCCTTACCACTCCCTTTAAGTCAGATACAAACATTCCACATGGCGCTCCTTCTCCCATACCACTCCCTGCCAGTCAGATACAAACATGCCACACTGTGTTCCTTCTCCCTTACCACTCCCTGACAGTCAGATACAAACATTCCATACTGCGCTCTTTCTCCCATACCACTCCCTGCCAGTCAGATACAAACATTCCACACTACGCTCCTTCTCCCATACCACTCCCTGTCAGCCAGATACAAACATTCCACACTGCGCTCCTTCTCCCATACCACTCCCTGTCAGCCAGATACAAACATTCCACACTGCGCTCCTTCTCCCATACCACTCCCTGTCAGCCAGATACAAACATTCCACATGGCGCTCCTTCTCTCATACCACTCCCTGCCAGCTAGATAGAAACATTCCACACTGTGCTCCTTCTCCCATACCACTCCCTGCTAGTCAGATACAAACATTCCATACTGCACTCCTTCTCTCATACCACTCCCTGACAGTCAGATGCAAACATTCCACATTGCACTCCTTCTCCCATACCACTCCCTGCCAGTCAGATACAAACATTCCATACTGGGCTCCTTCTCCCCTACCACTCCCTGCCAGTCAGATATAATCATTCCACACTGCGCTCCTTCTCCCCTACCACTCCCTGCCAGCTAGATAGAAACATTCCACACTGCGCTCCTTCTCACATACCACTCCCTGCCAGTCAGATACAAACATTCCACACTGCACTCCTTCTCCCCTACCACTCCCTGCAAGTCAGATACAAACATTCCACACTACGCTCCTTCTCCCATACCACTCCCTGCCAGCTAGATAGAAACATTCCACACTGCTCTCCTTCTCACATACCACTCCCTGCCAGTCAGATACAAACATTCCACACTGCGCTCCTTCTCCCCTACCACTCCCTGAAAGCCATATACAAACATTCCACACTACGCTCCTTCTCCCATACCACTCCCTGCCAGTCAGATACAAACATTCTACACTGTGTTCCTTCTCCCTTACCTCTCCCTGCCAGTCAGATGCAAACATTCCATACTGCACTCCTTCTCTCATATCACTACCTGCCAGTCAGATACAAACATTCCACATGGCGCTCCTTCTCCCTTACCACTCCCTGCCAGTCAGATACAAACATTCCACATGGAGCTCCTTCTCTCATACCACTCCCTGTCAGTCAGATACAAACATTCCACACTGTGCTCCTTCTCCCTTACCACTCCCTGCCAGTCAGATACAAACATTCCACACTGTGTTCCTTCTCCCTTACCACTCCCTGACAGTCAGATACAAACATTCCACACTGCGCTCCTTCTCCCTTACCACTCCCTGCCAGTCAGATACAAACATTCCACATGGCGCTCCTTCTCCCATACCACTCCCTGCCAGTCAGATACAAACATTCTACACTGTGTTCCTTCTCCCTTACCACTCCCTGCCAGTCAGATACAAACATTCTACACTGTGTTCCTTCTCCCTTACCTCTCCCTGCTAGTCAGATACAAACATTCTACACTGTGTTCCTTCTCCCTTACCTCTCCCTGCTAGTCAGATACAAACATTCCATACTGCACTCCTTCTCTCATATCACTCCCTGCCAGTCAGATACAAACATTCCACATGGAGCTCCTTCTCTCATACCACTCCCTGACAGTCAGATACAAACATTCCACATTGCACTCCTTCTCCCATACCACTCCCTGCCAGTCAGATACAAACATTCCACACTGGGCTCCTTCTCCCCTACCACTCCCTGCCAGTCAGATATAATCATTCCACACTGCGCTCCTTCTCCCCTACCACTCCCTGCCAGCTAGATAGAAACATTCCACACTGCGCTCCTTCTCACATACCACTCCCTGCCAGTCAGATACAAACATTCCACACTGCGCTCCTTCTCCCCTACCACTCCCTGCAAGTCAGATACAAACATTCCACACTACGCTCCTTCTCCCATACCACTCCCTGCCAGTCAGATACAAACATTCTACACTGTGTTCCTTCTCCCTTACCTCTCCCTGCCAGTCAGATGCAAACATTCCATACTGCACTCCTTCTTTCATATCACTCCCTGCCAGTCAGATACAAACATTCCATACTGCGCTCCTTCTCCCATACCACTCCCTGTCAGCCAGATACAAACATTCCACATGGCGCTCCTTCTCTCATACCACTCCCTGCCAGCTAGATAGAAACATTCCACACTGTGCTCCTTCTCCCATACCACTCCCTGTCAGCCAGATACAAACATTTCACATGGCGCTCCTTCTCCCATACCTCTCCCTGCCAGTCAGATACAAACATTCCACACTGTGTTCCTTCTCCCATACCACTCCCTGCCAGTCAGATACAAACATTCCACATGGCGCTCCTTCTCCCATACCACTCCCTGCCAGCTAGATAGAAACATTCCACACT
Source organism: Rhinophrynus dorsalis (assembly GCA_037306005.1). Classification (NCBI taxonomy): domain Eukaryota; kingdom Metazoa; phylum Chordata; class Amphibia; order Anura; family Rhinophrynidae; genus Rhinophrynus; species Rhinophrynus dorsalis. Next base: position 10,886,954 of record CM074725.1, read on the forward strand.
GTGCTCCTTCTCCCATACCACTCCCTGCCAGTCAGATACAAACATTCCACACTGCGCTCCTTCTCCCCTACCACTCCCTGCCAGTCAGATACAAACATTCCACACTGCGCTCCTTCTCCCCTACTACTCCCTGCCAGTCAGATACAAACATTCCACACTACGCTCCTTCTCCCATACCACTCCCTGCCAGTCAGATACAAACATTCCACATGGCGCTCCTTCTCCCCTACCACTCCCTGCCAGTCAGATACAAACATTCCACACTGCTCTCCCTCCTGTCTTCTTCTCCCTGCTAGCTTGTACCAGTATAAATTCAGAAACATAAAGCTAAATATATCATAAACTATTGTTTTTAAATAAAAATCTAGGCATACGATATAAAATTGCTTTGAAAGTTCTTTATCCCACGTTAAGTTGTTATAATGAGTTATATAGCCAGCACTCCCAACAACCGGTGATGTTTTACAGTGGCCTGAGTGGACATTAAACTGGTGACATTATTAACCCCTCCAGCACCAGATGAATGTGCAAAGCAATGCACTGCACACCCCTCTGGCCCTCAAGGGGTTAATTAACTCTTCTTCTTGGGAACTGCTATGCTTCCTGGTTTGTGGCTCTGTCCTGGTGTTCTGTTGAGTATAGTCCCGTTTCCCTGTATTCAGTCCCGTTTCCCTGTATCCAGTCCCGTTTCCCTGTATTCAGCCCCATTTCCCTGTATCCAGTCCCATTTCCCTGTATCCAGTCCCGTTTCCCTGTATCCAGCCCTGTTTCCCTGTATCCAGTCCCGTTTCCCTGTATTCAGTCCCGTTTCCCTGTATCCAGTCCCATTTCTCTGTATCCATCCCAAGCCCCATTTCCCTGTATTCAGTCCCGTTTCCCTGTATTCAGTCCTGTTTCCCTGTATTCAGTCCCGTTTCCCTGTATCCAGCCCCTTTTCCCTGTATGCAGTCCCATTTCCCTGTATTCAGTCCCGTTTCCCTGTATCCCAGTCCCATTTCCCTGTATTCAGTCCCGTTTCCCTGTATCCAGTCCCGTTTCCCTGTATCCAGCCCTGTTTCCCTGTATTCAGTCCCGTTTCCCTGTATTCAGTCCCGTTTCCCTGTTTCCAGGCCTGTTTCCCTGTATCCAGTCCCATTTCCCTGTATTCAGTCCCGTTTCCCTGTATCCAGCCCCTTTTCCCTGTATGCAGTCCCGTTTCCCTGTATTCAGTCCTGTTTCCCTGTATTCAGTCCCGTTTCCCTGTATCCAGTCCCTTTTCCCTGTATTCAGTCCCATTTCCCTGTATTCAGTCCCGTTTCCCTGTATCCAGCCCCATTTCCCTGTATTCAGTCCTGTTTCCCTGTATCCAGCCCCATTTCCCTGTATTCAGTCCCATTTCCCTGTATTCAGTCCCGTTTCCCTGTATCCAGCCCCATTTCCCTTTGCATAAAGTCCTCTTCCCCTCAGTGTCCAGCACTGCCTGCTCTTTCCCTTCCCTGACAGAGGTAACTGTTGTCTGTCTGTATGTTTATCTAGTGTCTGTCTGTCTATCTGGTTTCAGTCTGTGCGTGTCAGCAAACGCTCACCCTCCGCGCTTTGCTCTGGTATTTAACAGCTTTCTTGGTATCAGACACGGCTCTCTCCACGTAATCCACGGAATGCTCCACGTTGTACTCGATACGGTCTATCATCTCCCCCTGGTCATACAAGAGACGTGGACCGTGTGAGGGGTTTATTCACTTTATGAGACAAGCGGACAGTGCATGTGTGGGAGGTTATTTAGTAAGGGAGACACATGGACAGTGCGAGAGTGAGTGAGACACAGGGTAGTGTAAGGGGGGGGTTAATATCACATTCATGTCCCTCTCTACAGATAATCTCACCTGGCTTTCCACCAACATGGCCATGTCTACAAACATGTCATGTAGCTCCCGGATACTGGTCTCCAGCTTAATGATCTCATTATGTCGAGTCTCAATCTCATTCAGAGCTTGTTTGGTCATCTGGGAGTCCATCTTAATCTGAAAGAGGCACAAACCATCACTATCAGTTACAGTGGGGTGTCTGTGTCTGGGTGAGGACATCTCTGTGTCTGGGTGAGAATGAAGGGGTCTCTGTGTATGGGTGAGGACGTCTCTGTGTCTGGGTGAGAATGAGGGGGTCTCCGTGTATGGGTGAGGACGTCTCTGTGTCTGGGTGAGAATGAGGGGGTCTCTGTGTATGGGTGAGGATGTCTCTGTGTCTGGGTGAGAATGAGGGGGTCTCTGTGTATGGGTGAGGACGTCTAGGTGTCTGGGTGAGAATGAGGGGGTCTCTGTGTATGGGTGAGGACGTCTCTGTGTCTGGGTGAGAATGAGGGGGTCTCTGTGTATGGGTGAGGACGTCTCTGTGCCTGGTGAGAATGAGGGGGTCTCTGTGTATGGGTGAGGACGTCTCTGTGTCTGGTGAGAATGAGGGGGTCTCTGTGTCTGGGTGAAGACGTCTCTGTGTCTGGTGAGAATGAGGGGATCTCTGTGTATGGGTGAGGACGTCTCTGTGTCTGGTGAGAATGAGGGGGTCTCTGTGTATGGGTGAGGACGTCTCTGTGTCTGGAGAGAATGAGGGGGTCTCTGTGTATGGGTGAGGACGTCTCTGTGTCTGGTGAGAATGAGGGGGTCTCTGTGTATGGGTGAGGACGTCTAGGTGTCTGGGTGAGAATGAGGGGGTCTCTGTGTATGGGTGAGGACGTCTCTGTGTCTGGTGAGAATGAGGGGGTCTCTGTGTATGGGTGAGGACGTCTCTGTGTCTGGGTGAGAATGAGGGGGTCTCTGTGTATGGGTGAGGACGTCTCTGTGTCTGGGTGAGAATGAGGGGGTCTCTGTGTATGGGTGAGGACGTCTCTGTGTCTGGGTGAGAATGAGTGGGTCTCTGTGTATGGGTGAGGACGTCTCTGTGTCTGGGTGAGAATGAGGGGGTCTCTGTGTATGGGTGAGGACGTCTCTGTGTCTGGGTGAGAATGAGGGGGTCTCTGTGTATGGGTGAGGACGTCTAGGTGTCTGGGTGAGAATGAGGGGGTCTCTGTGTATGGGTGAGGACGTCTCTGTGTCTGGGTGAGAATGAGGAGGTCTCTGTGTATGGGTGAGGACGTCTCTGTGTCTGGGTGAGAATGAGGGGGTCTCTGTGTATGGGTGAGGATGTCTCTGTGTCTGGGTGAGAATGAGGGGGTCTCTGTGTATGGGTGAGGACGTCTAGGTGTCTGGGTAAGAATGAGGGGGTCTCCGTGTATGGGTGAGGACGTCTCTGTGTCTGGTGAGAATGAGGGGGTCTCTGTGTATGGGTGAGGACGTCTCTGTGTCTGGGTAAGAATGAGGGGGTCTCTGTGTATGGGTGAGGACGTCTCTGTGTCTGGGTGAGAATGAGGGGGTCTCTGTGTATGGGTGAGGATGTCTCTGTGTCTGGTGAGAATGAGGGGGTCTCTGTGTATGGGTGAGGACGTCTCTGTGTCTGGGTGAGAATGAGGGGGTCTCTGTGTATGGGTGAGGACGTCTGTGTATGGGTGAGGACACACAGACACACATATATACATACCCGCACACATACACACACACACCTATATACATAAACATGCATACACACACACACACACACACACACATACACACTGACAAGCATTCACACACATATACACACACAGACACACACATAAACATATACACACATTCACACAGACAGACACACACACACGCTAACACACACACACACACATACACACACACACTAACACAGACACACACACATATACACACATACACACACTAACACACACACACACACATACACACACACCCTCCCCAGCCCATTACACACGTCATCTGTGAAAATGGCCAGCTTCCCACTCTCCAGCATGTCTTCCAGCTCCTCGTTGGTTGTTGTCCTGCCGGCTGTGAGAGGGAAGATAATTCACGTTACACACAGTCCGGGACCCTCACACTTACAGCCCCCCCCCCCCGCTATACTTCTGAATGGGAAATCAGTAAAGGGAAAATAAAAAGCCCCAAATTCCCTTTGATTTAAATGTAAATGATAACGATGCACCCAGTTGTTGCTTTGTAATGCGCTGGAACTTCTCTAGCACTCTAGGGGTTAAAAGTCCCATATAAATTAACTTTAATGTTTATCTGTTACCTAGGGTGCAGTTGGTCCCCCTTAAAATGAGGGCCCCATATTTCCATTTGCTCCCTCCCCCGCCCTGTTTTCTACATGGGTCCCCCTCCCCGCTCACGTACTGATCTCCAGCTGTCTCTGGATACGGTCCTTGCAGCGGTCTCTGTACTTGGACTGCGTCGCATTGTATTCTGTCATCACCTCCACAAACTTCCGAGACAAAGTAGAGTGCTGGAGGGAGAGAGCGCAGAGAGTGAGAGAGGGAGAGGAGTGGGGGAGAGAGAGGGAGAGGAGAGAGAGGGAGAGGAGTGGGGGAGAGAGAGGGGAGAGAGGGAGAGGAGTGGGGGAGAGAGAGGGAAAGGGGAGAAACGGAGAGGAGTGGGGGAGAGGGGAGAGAGAGGAGTGGGGGAGAGAAAGGGAGAGGAGTGGGGGAGAGAGAGGGAGAGGAGTGGGGGAGAGGGGAGAGAGAGGAATGGGGAGAGAAAGGGAGAGGAGTGGGGGAGAGAGAGGGAGAGGAGTGGGGGAGAGGGGAGAGAGAGGAATGGGGGAGAGAAAGGGAGAGGAGTGGGGGAGAGAGAGGGAGAGGAGTGGGGGAGAGAGAGGGAGAGGAGTAGAGGAGAGAAGTGTGAGAGAGGAGAGTGGGAGAGAGGAGGGCAGAGAGGAAGGAGTGGGGGAGAGAGGAGAGCAGAGAGGAAATGATAAAGAAGGGAAGAAATAGGGAGAAATATGGAAGAGAAGGGGGGCCAAAAACATGATCTTGGGATCATTTGGGAAGGGGCAGTGGAGAAAAGACCCTCAGGAGCTATAATTTATCCCATTAGAAAACACAACAATAAAGTGTTTTTTTTTTGTCAAAGTCGTCTCGCTCCCTCCCTGCACAAACGCCATAGTCCCTCTACTAAAGTCTCCTCAGAAAGTGTCAAAAGGACAAGAGGAGCTCATTGGGTGGAAGGAGGAGTTTTATGAGTGGAGGAAGGAGTTTTATGAGTGGAGGAAGGAGTTTATGAAGGAGTTTTATGAGTGGAGGAAGGAGTTTATGAAGGAGTTTTATGAGTGGAGGAAGGAGTTTTATGAGTGGAGGAAGGAGTTTATGAAGGAGTTTTATGAGTGCAGGAAGGAGTTTATGAAGGAGTTTTATGAGTGGAGGAAGGAGTTTTATGAGTGGAGGAAGGAGTTAATGAAGGAGTTTTATGAGTGGAGGAAGGAGTTTATGAAGGAGTTTTATGAGTGGAGGAAGGAGTTTTATGAGTGGAGGTACAGGGTCAGGGGTAGAGAAGGGGGCAGAACAGCGGTAGAAGGAATCAAGGGATCCTGACACAGAACAACTATCTGACCTGGGTTTTCCGAATGCGCAGGTCGGCTGAGGAGCGGTTCAGTCCTTCCTCCTGCTCGATACTCTGTTCTATAGCTGTAGGAAGTTCAAGGGTCAGAAACGGGGTCACGTTATATCGGTCAGTCATTCTATGGCACATATGGATATTTTGCAGCCCAGCTATTATTGTGTTGTACAACAATCCTCTTTCTCAGCTGG